>CM038673.1:756212166-756842583 GCA_021605145.1 Aegilops bicornis | reverse complement strand
ATGCGAGCCACGGGCGGAGGAGCGAAGGCCACGGGAGGGCGGTCTGCCTGTGGAGGAAGGGGGGGGGGTGGGGTGGGGGGGCAACGACGGGCAGAGATGTGAGCCCCGGAGTAAAATTTTCGCCGGCAGCCCCCCAGGAGGCGAGAAAAATGCCTCTTGGGGAGGCCAACGGCTGGAGATGCCCTTACGCCCGTGAATCTTGAGTTCTTCAGCGTAATTTCAACGGAAGTAGATTTAATTGGAATGCTAGTTACCGGAATGTACAGCTAATCTCTTTTGCAAGGGTCGAAACTTGCCTGATACCCAACAAGTGTGCAGTAAGATCATTGCTTAAGAGGCAAACGATAATAATAACACAAGCATCTGTCAAACTCGCAAAAAGATAAACACTCGAATCAACCTCTCAGCTGATCAGCGTAGTACAACCATTGTGGAAAATAAAGGTTTACTACAGGCAGAACCACTAGACTTCTACCATTAACGCATGCTCTTCAGCCTCCCACAATATCCGCTGGGACTGGGTTCCACCAAGAACTAGAGCCGGAGACGGTCACGGCCCTAGCAGCAGGGGCGGATCCTTCTTCCCGCTGCCTGAATCAGAGTCCTCCGCCGGAGCAGGCCTCGGCGCAGCCCACGCGCGGAGCGGCGGCTCAAACATCTTTCCCGCGACATCGGGCGGCGGCTGCTGCGGCGCGTCCTCCCCTGGGAGCACCACCAGACCCTTCTCCCTGAGAGACGACGGCTCGCCGTAGCACTCCTTCCAGAGGGAGTCCACCAGCTGCCGCTCCTCACGGGCTGCTTGGAGGTCGTCAGCGTCCATTGCGCTGATGCCCTCGATTCGGCTCTTCAGGACGTCTTTCAGCTTGTCTTGGTCAGGTAGAGCGTTGCGGGCAGCTGGTGTCTTGTCGCGTGCCAGCTCGAGAAGGCCGCCCAGGGCAGCCTCCCGGACTCCAGAATCGTCGCTGGATGCGAGGTGTATAAGTTGATTCGGAAGACCAATCTCTGTGGCGACGTTCCTATCCGCCTTGTTGTTCAGCAGGTACTGTGTGAGATGCAGAGCTTTCCTGAGATGATACAGACAGGACAACCAATACCGTTATGGACATTCCAGGTGCGTAATTAACAACAGAATTTTCTTAGCCAGAATCAACAAAATTAGTACAAAAACACCAGCATGAATAAACCATGCAGATGTTGGTAGGATAGTTTCATTGGCAAGGTTGATTAACAACTTAACATGTTTATTCACAGCGCAAGAATTCTTGTGATAACTCTTTAGTGATGTGCGAATGTAGACCATTTCTGAACAGAGAACCTGGTTGCCCCAGTTCAACTGATGGTGGATATTATGACAATAGAAACCCAGATTATCAAAAGAAACGGGAAGTATGAGTTGCATGATTTGAATAATAAAAACAATTTCTGAGTGATTCCTGTTCTACTGACAAGGTAGACATGCAAGCTGTTCCCATATAGAATTTCTGCTTGCTCTGTAAATGTCTTGCTAGAAGATACAATTTCTTGGATACAGGGAAAGTTCAGAGTACTGTTCTGGTGTATACTTATTTCTTATCCTAGCAAACTCAACCAATTCAAAAATTCTCTTATGCAAATATGCAATGGTGTGCCATAGTAGGATAGGCACATAGCGGTTTTAAATACCACAAAACATACCTCTGAAGTCTAGCATCATCAGAACCAAGTGCATCTTTCAGTGCAGCATGACCATTTCCTAGACGAAATGCAGCAAGACCGGACTGGTTATTGCGAATCAGAGCTGCAACACAAGGGTATGAAACCAATTATTAAATAGCATGAACAACAAAAGAGAACTACATGAAGTTGAACTAGTGGTCCTTGCATGCGATTTTCTTATCATATATGAAATGCACAAATACAAAGAAAAAGAAGAAATGGCTTACAAGAGATAGCTCCAAGAGCTTTTGTGCGTGCAGTCGTGCTGGGATCAGACCTGAAGTTTGTCAATAGTGGCTCCAGTCCATTAGATTCCATGACAAGTTGCTGACTCTTTGGGTTATTCTGGACAACCGTACTGACAACTTCTGCTGCCTTTGCTCGGATGCCAGCATGTGAATTTTTTAAGTAACCAAGTAGAGGATCTAGTCCACCAATAGAATGAAGATCTGCTTGGACAATTCAAACATTTAACAAATTCCATCCATATGGTTAACCGCACTAACTATTTAAAAGCAGATAGATCATCATTTGGCTCATCAGTGATTCTTACCATTTGCCATATCAATGGATTCCACATGCTCCTGTAACTCATCAAGCATATCTGTGCACAAAGTTAGAAAATGTTTAGCTCAATGGACTTTAACATGCACCGACAAATCAGAATCGGGTGCGAAAGGTACTTTTAAACATACATGAACAAAGGGTGTGAAAGGAAAAACAGGGTCTAATCAAAATAATCATCATAAGATGCATTTCTAATTGAAGTGGGAATGGTACAAATTCAGCAGCACACAAACAGAGAAACTTCATGGACTCTGACGAATATCTACCTCACTCCAAATGTTTATCAGAAAGTGTCAAACAAACGAATTTCTTACTTTCTATCAAACAACAGCAATTACTTCTGCCAAAGATATTACTTGTGTGAATTCCAATGCCGCAAGGCACACATATTGCACAATCAAGTAAAAAATTTGAAATAAAAATGTGCATCATAAAGGGAGAAGAACAGCAAGCCAACTGGTTAAAATCAGTGCAGGAATAACTGCCTATCGCTAATGTCAAGCCTACCCATTCACAGTGTTTGCTGCATTTTATTTATCTATCATATCCTTCAGCTCAGGGTATGCAAATTCTATGAACTTAAACAAGCATCCTTGGCCCTAGATATATAAGCTCCAAGCATTAAATATTTGCTAGTTGCATGTCGTAGAGCACATACGGCACACAACAGCCAGTCTCTAGACCAATGAAAATGCTCTCAGATGTGAACAATAGCATCCAAACAGTCTGTGGGGTTTAGAATCGCACGTCTAACATAAAAACAGCTATATGTAACAACAACAGGAACGTGAAAGGATGATAAGAAATATGTAGGTTTGAGAACACAATGATGAAAAAAAGGGGAACACCTGAGAAGGTACCTTCAATGTTCTCTGGAGTCACGCCATGCGACTGCAACACATCATCAGGGGTTTTCATCACCTGGGCGATCTCCTTCATCCTGCCGACAACATCGATTGTGTTGGCCTGCATCGCCTCCATGAACCATTTCCTGTCCTCCTCGCTGCAAACCGAAAATCAGGGGAACTATTAGCAACAGGAATACTCGCCGCCCACTCGGAATATCTTTCGGTCATTTCGATCTCCAACAAAATTCAAAGGCTCCAACAAGTAAATAAGCCTTCAATGATCGAACAGTAGCTCGAGTTCTAGAATCAAACAAACAAATTAATGGCTCAGTGACGGTTACTGCAGCTTCATTTGGGTAATTATAGTGCTACATCCAGACAAATGAGTCGCATCAATCCAAATGGTATAGAACAATATTCATATATAAAGGCAGACAACAATTTTAGCAAGACAATACAGCTAGAGCATCTTGAATTCGTGATACACAACGCGAACTGGTAGTAGTACTACAATTAGTTAAACATCCTAACTGATACGTACTAAAACATTGCAGTAACTCTAGCCTTAAAATCTGAATCCCAAATTGACACATAGCCTTAAAACCTAGAACCAGTAACTCTATAAGCCTTCCTTCAAATCCGAAAACCCGCACCAGATTCATCCCCAGAATCTAAACGGGGGCCGAGGAACGAAGCGGAGCGCGTAACTAACTGTGTACGAGGAGCACGAAGGAAGGGAGGACAGGTGGGTTTGGGGGAGGGGATCTGGGCGGGCGGGCGGGCGGACCTGAGCGCGCGGGGCGGGTTGGTGCCGTCGCTGCCGTGGGCGAGGCTCCACTTGAGCAGGCCGTTCCAGTCGGGCCCGCCTCCTGCCCCATCCTTGGACATGGCCTCACGGTTGTCGCCGGAGAGTCGCTGCTGCCGGTGCTGCGAGAACGATTCCTCGAGGCGTGCGCTGCCGCGGGAAGTGGTGGTGGCGGCGGTGGTATTAGCTTCGGGCTCCTCCCCTTCCTTTTGTAGTGCTCTCTTTGACCTTCGTCGGCCGTGGCGTGGTGGAGACGGAGGGACCGTTCGGCGGCGGCGGCGGTCTGGAGTGTTCCGGAACCTGCGGTGTGCTTCCTGAGGTGAGGAGGAGAAGCGTCTTGGGCCGGTTCCGAGGTTTGTCATTGTATCGGGGTCTTCTTCGGGCCGTGATCAATGTGGAAAGCTAGGCCCGTTTAAATAACTGGGCTACCAGCCTATATTGGGCTATATTAGGATATACAGCTCAGCCCTCGGCCCGTTCACTTATGTAGAAAAAGTGCCTGCTCTCTTATGGGCCGTGTACGCTGGTTAGACAAACAGGAGAGAAGAATATGCCTCTAAGATCCCAAAAAAATGAGAATATGCCTCGACAAAAATAGAAGACGGGAATAAACCGTCTGTTTGTTTTCGGACGTGAGAAAATTTCCGATCTATTCATTTCTAATCATGGCAGTACAATTAACACTAAAAATAATAAAAATCTATTCGGACATTTGGGTTGTGTTTGGGATTGCCACCAATGTGTACCCTGCAAAACCTCAACCCAATCTTTTGGCTAGCCAACCTTTTTTGGCATGGCAACCTTCCACACAAACACAACATCCCCACGGTCATGGAAGCAACAGACAAGCATCGACAGAGATCAACAACTACCACTAATAAAAAAAGGACCTACTGTTCCGGTTGATAAGGGCCTTTAGTCCCGGTTGGTGAACCGGGACTAAAAGGTCGGTACTAATGCCTCCCCCTTTAGTCCCGGTTCAATCCAGAACCGGGACTAAAGGCCGCGGCCACGTGGAGCTCCATCTTTAGTCCCGGTTGGTAACACCAACCGGGACTAATTGAAATTTTATGATTTTTTTTTGAATTTTTTTTGAATTTTTTTTTTGAATTTTATTTGAATAATTTTTTATTTTCAAATTTCTGTATTATTTTAACCCCTAATCTCTAATCAGCACCCCTCATCACTACTTAATTTATCCTCTTCTCTAATCACCTTCATCATTTCAAATCACCTAACTTCCTGAACGGTCACCCATCCTCCCACTCACCCAGCCTGATCACGCTTAACTTCCGGGTTCTATTCTCCCTTGTTTCCAAGTCTACACTTGTTGTTTTCCTAACAATAGTAAGATGTCAATCCTATTAACCCTTAGGAATTTTGCTTGAGCATGAATTGACACATTACACTGTTTGAGTTTTAAACTATTGTTTTCAAAAACAATAATTATTTAGAAAATAATAGTTATTTTGAATAATTAGTTTGACCATAGTTTGACCACAGTTTGACCAGATTTGATCAAAATTTAAAATAACTGAACAAATTAGTTAGTAACAATAATATTCTAGAATAATTAGTTTGACCATGGTTTGACCATAGTTTGACCACAGTTTGACCAAAACTCAAAATAACTGAACAAATTATTTAGTAACACTAATATTCTAGAATAATTAGTTTGACCATGGTTTGACCATGGTTTGACCATAGTTTGAAATTTTTTCGATTTTTTCCACTTTAGATATTAAAAGCCTCGTAACTTTTTGCTGTTAAGTTTTTGAGGATTTTGAAAATGTTTAACGGGTTCCCCTGTTAAATTTGGATGTTACTTTTCGAGTAGATAATTTTTCATATAAAAAACCATTTTATCCGAGATAGTATACAAAAGTTATGCCCATATTTACTAATTCCAGATAGATTTTGCAAATAAAGTCAAAATTGACATTTGCAAATTTTCCCAACAACTAGACCACATATCACTTGGGAAAGTTATTTTCTTTTATTTTTTGACATTTCCATCATTTTATTTTATTTTTTTTAAAATTGAAAAGGCGATCCACGGGGTAGAGTTTGAAAATGGGACCTTTACTACCGGTTCGTGGCTCGAACCAGGACTAAAGGTCTCAACCCCATTAGTCCCGGTTCGTGCCTCAAACCGAAACTAAAGGTCTACTCTTTAGTCTTGGTTTGAGGCATGAACCGGGACTAATGGACATCGCACCCTTTAATCCTGGTTTAAGGCACAAACCGGGACTAAAGGGCACAGGTGAACCGGGACTAATGCCTTAGCCGCGTGAACCGGGATAAATGCTCACATTAGTCCCGGTTCTGGATTAAATCGGAACTAATGGGCTAAACTGGCCTGGACGAAAGCCCTGTTTTCTACTAGTGTACGTTCGTTTAAAACTTACAAAAAACCAACTAAAAATTCAACAGACAATATTAAATAGAGTAATTTTACAATGATATGTTGGACGGACAAAAGGCCAAGTAGCACAAGGGAGGAACATTTTTGCAACAACATCTACACGGTGGTACATGCACACGTCTGTACGGCTACACTGTCGAACCTTTCCTACTTCTACTCCTCCCAACTACCTACACCTACCTATAGCCAGCAGGCCAGGGAGGGACACACACAAGCAGCATCCTTCTTGGTGCTGCCATTTTCGCGTCAGGAACTGAAGCAGAAGAGGGACGCACCCGCACATCTTCCTCTCTCCAAAACCAAAACAAGATGTGCGGCCAACATCCCTCGCTAGTGGCTATTCCCTAGGAGACAGCTAGTTGCTGTAGTCTACAGAGGATCGTTTACGCGCAGGTGGAGGCGGCGTGCCTCCGCGGCGGCGCGAGCATGAAGAGGGACTCGATGTCCGGCGGCTGGAAGTACCCGCCCTTGGGCGGCTCCCGGCGCGGCGCCGCCTTGCCGAGCTCCCCCGCGGGCTTCTTCCTGGGCGGAGGCGGCGGGCACGCCGGCAACGCCGGGATGCGGCAGTCCTCCCTCCTCGGCGTCTCCCACCCTTGCTCCACCGTCGTCACGCCATACTCCATCGGCGCCTCCACCTCCATGTCTCGTGGACTATCTATCTTCTCCTACGGGCTACTAAGCTGGCGTGGTTTGAGCAGCAGCAGCTGGCCGGTGAGCAAGCTACCAAGAACAAGCAGAGAGAGTGAATGAAGTGAGGTGAGCAACCACGGCGGCCAGGGCGGTGGAGTAATATAGTGGTGCGAGCCCGTAGCGTAGTGGAGTACAGCGGCATTGCGGTGGCGACGCGGCTCTGGGATCGTGTACAGACTACTTGCGACATGAACTTACGCCATGAACTGTGGGACCCCGGTGGACGTGGGCTCCGCTGTCGGCGAGACGGGTAAGCGCGGGTGCGCGTGAGGAAGCGGGGCCAGGCCAGGAGAGCCGCTGTACGTGGCCGGGGGTCGCGAACGCGCGGGAACCGGCGTCGGTCGAAAGCGGGGGAACGGTCTAGAGCGAGCCCGCCCGCCTCGGATCCTCTGCGGCCACCCCGCTCCCGCGACACGACCGCCAGGCATGGATCACGGCTGGCGTCGCGTCGTGATCGTGCCCTGAAGAAAACCACTGCACACCGACCGTACGGATCCAAGACGCCGATCAAACTATTCATTTTCTTTGTCTACGACGAAATTTAAAGTATGTTTCATTTTATTCTTTGCCCATACGCTCTGGAATATGCTACCTCCGCTGTTTTGTGACGGCGAAGGGTCGCATACTCGCATCATTTCATTTTGTATCTGGATCTGAAGGGCTTGGTTTCCTAGCGGTGTTTTTGGGCAAGGCAACAGGATGGTTCAGTGGATCCGAGGCGAGCGGAGAGGTTCAAACATTGATTATCTCTGCGGTTCGGAGAAGGGAGAATGCCGAGGGAGAGAGAGAGAGCATGTCTATCTCCTCGCTTGTCCTGCTCTGCTCGGCGCTGCACGCAGAGGAGTTGTGGCGGGGGCGGCGACCACGTGGAGGCGGCTCCGGCGCGGGCAGCAAAAGCGCGGGCCAGCGTGGAGCGGTAGAGTACGTGGCGCCGCCGCATTGACACACACAGCTGCTCCGGAGCTCGGTGCGGCAGAGCTTCTCGTGCTCCCAGGCCGGAGCGGGCATCGCCGTGTACGCGTGGATTGGCTAGAATGGGGTTGTTTTGCGCATAGGGCCCCTCGTGTTCGCGAGCTGGAGCGTCCGCGTGAGCACGCGTTTCTCGGTCACTACGGACGTCTGTCTTTTATTTCGAACAACACAAATGCCCGTACGTTTGTACTCCCTTCCTTTCAAATTACTCGTCGTGGTTTTAGTTCGAAGAGTATAACAAAAAGAAAACACCAGTTCTTACTAACCACGGTTGACCATGGCGCAATGGTCGACAAAATTTCTTCCATCATTTGAGGATCATGGCGTGAAGCTTGCATGGGGTGATTCCGAGTTAATTGATCTGAACTAAATTTTTTATGAAAGAACTTTCCATCTATTCCCTCCGTTTTTAAATAATTGTCTTTCTAGCCATCTTAAATGGACTACAACAAACGGATGTATGTAGACATGTTTTAAAGTGTAGATTTACTCATTTTGCTCCGTATGCAGTCACTTGTTGAAATATCTAGAAAGACAATTATTTAGGAATGGAGGGAATATTTATTAAACATCATGGCGGTGTATAGAAATCCGAAGTGATAAATATTACATCAATGTCGTGTGTTCCAACCCGATAAAAATTCATCACACTCCGACGCTCCTAATCCAATTATTATGGCTTCTCTATAAAATATAAGTATAGTCAAACACCCCTAATATGCAGAAGAATTGTTCTTTCAAGCCGACCATGTCTAAATACATTTGTCTAACTAAAGAGTGAAGCATTTTTAAAATACTCATATAATTCAAAAAAGTATTTTATTCATAAAAAAATGCTCATGCAATTTTAAAAATATTTACATTGTAAAAGGAATGTTCATGTAATTTTAAATAGGTCACACACTTTAGAGAAAATATTATGTTTTTGAAACATAATTATATTTTAGGAAAAAGGAAAAGAAACAAAAAAATAGAATTCTGATAAAATAAAAAAAGGCAGAAAAAGAAATACTTGAATAGAAAGAGAAAAAATAAACAAAGTGAGAAAAACAACTAAACAGATAAACCACGTTCCTGGGAAAAACCTAAAGAAAACCATAGGGGAAAAACGAAGCTAAGAATCGATGGGGAAATATCACCCAATGTCAGACCGACCATGCGGGCGCGACTATAAATGAGTACGAGGTACAGCCCCGACGCTGATCCTGGCTCATAGCCATACACAGGCGTAGAAAGCCCGTTCATGAAGAATTATTAGCTCATCGCTACTAGGTTATGATTACAAATATTAGAGTTAATTGCACGTTGATGCCATAATTAAGGCTAGGGTAACGAATTAGTATCACTTTACTTTTTTGGTCTGCATTTTAGAATGGCATCTAGATGTATAATTATGTCACATCTGGTAAATCTTACCTCTGTTTGTGGTCTATTTGTTTTTTCTAGTTTTTTATTTTTTGTTGTTGCATTATATATTTGTGAAAGTTTGGATGTGCCATCCTTAGAAAACATCTAGATGTGAATTAGACAAACTATAATTTTTTGGCATGTCAGTACCAAAGTCTAGCAGAACGCAACAAATCGAGCCAAACTGGCATGTTGTTTCATAAAAAATACCTTGTTTTATATTTAATCACGTTGGTGGCCCTGGGCCGTGTCAAAGCTGACTCAACTAAGTCAAACTTAACACGTTGGCCCTTGGAATTAACACTAATGTAACCAGAGAAATAACCATGGCGAGGGCAGGGGTGTTCGTCGTCTCCTTTAGCGCGAACGAACCATGGCCAGGCAACGAGGGTAATGAGACTCGCGGTAGTTGAGGAGGAGAAGAGCCGCGGGCAACAGGAATGGATGGATCCGGCCGTGGGGCACCGGATCTGGCCCGCGATGCAAGGCTTCCGACAGACGGCGTCTAGATTGACGACGAGGGAGCTCGGACGTTCGTCCATGGAGGTTCTTGCGCCGAGAGAGACATGGAGATGATATACCGGGAGTGAGGAGGAGGAGAAGGAAGGAACATGAGGAAGGGGGAGCTGGGCGGCGCTGGGGGCATCTGCTGCTGCCGATGGCCGACGGTGGTGAGCTCCGGCTCGGGCTTGTCGTGGGAGAAGCCTTTTTGCATCAAAGTCAAAACTATAAATCAAGGAGAATAGCCTTGTTTTAAGCAAATGAGGGTGTTTGCGTGATTAAATATAAAGCAAGTGGGTTTTTGCAAAAACGTTGGTACCTGACAAGCGGGCCCCCCTTGTCAGTTTCCCTCTCAAAATGGGTTTATACGAGGTGTAGCTCAATTTTTACGGTCTGCCCGAGACTTGCTACTAACATGAAAAAAAAGTAAAGTGGTGCCAATTCGTTATCCTATCGCTAATTTTGATATCAACGTGCAATTAACTCCAAATATTACCACGTCTTAAATTAGTTGTCTTACATTTGTCTAGATATGAATGTATCTAAAACTAAAAATATATTTAGATATATCTATAACTAGACAAATCTAAGTCAAATTTGGGATGGAGAGAGTACTTACTAGAAAGTTAAGTCAGTGAAGCAATTGCATTTCAAATTTTACTAGTCGGTCATGTTAGACGATAGGCTTAAGTTGTAACGTGACAATGTCACGATTGTGATTGTGTGCGTGTGTGTTATCTTGTAACCCAAGGCAGGTGGTTAGAGGCGAGCTCTATCTCTTATAGATATTCTGTATAGCTTGGAGGAGGGGTCAAGCCCAAAACCACCTGCCGCATCTTGTACCTTGTTGAGTATATAAGCACGCACGCGTCCCTGCCAGGAGGCATACGCTTCACACCAAAACCTCTAGTTTTTACATGGTAATCAGAGCCTACCTCGAATTCATCCATGACGAGCTCATCCGCAAATACGCTCCCCTCATCTCCTTTTGCACACATCGCCACAGAGAAGTCTCGAGAGGGAACGAAGCCCTCTGGCGCGCCACCGTCCTCTCTGCCATCAGGGGGGCGCAGATGGCGGGCTTCCTCGATCTGGAGCAGGAGGTGCCGCCCATGTCGATCGAGGTCACTAGCGACGACGGCAAGACCAAGTCGAAGGCCCCCAACCCTGAGTTCGGCACCTGGTACGCTCACGATCAGCAGGTCTTCTCTTACATGTTGACTACGCTACCACGTGAGATGGCCATTCAGGTGCCGACTTGCCACACCGCAGCAGAGCTGTGGAACACCGTGCAGGGGATGCTCACCTCGCATACCCGAGCGCGGTCTGTCAACGTCAGGATCACGCTGGCGAATCTTCAGAAGGGCAAATCCACCATTACAGAGTACGCTGGTAAGATCAGAACCATTTGTGATGAGTTGGTTGCCTCAGGAAAAAAGGTGGACGAAGAAGATGTGTGGTTTCGCACATCCTTGCCGGGCTGGAGGAGGAGTTCGACCCCGTGGTGTCTGCCATGTGCTCACAGGTCGAACCTGTGACTGTCCCGGAGCTGTACTCACAGCTGCTGAGCTTCGAGACGCGTATGAATCTTCGCGGGGGAGCCTCCCAGTCCTCCGCCAACACTACTAGGAAAAACCTTATACACAGAATCTTAGCAGCAGCGCGGCACAAAAAGAAGCGCTACTGCTAATTAGCAGTAGCGCGGGTTTTTAACCCTCGCTACTACTAAGCGGTCTCTACCGTGCCCCCCGACACATGCCATAGTAGTAGCGAGGGGTTTAAAAACCGTCTACTACTAAGTTGTAATTATGAGCGCGGTTTTTTACCCCTCGCTACTTATAAGTAAGAGGTAGGTGTCGTAGCCATATCCTCGGCGAATCCCCATCTCCTCCCCCAAATCCCTCCTCTCTTCCACCACTCTCTCCTCTCACTTTCCATACGCTCTCACATGGACCTCTTGCCCATGCACCCATCCTCCTCCATGGCGCCGAAAGAGGCCGCCGCCTCGCGCCACCGGCGTCTAGGAGCTCGCCGGTCTTCCACCGACGTCTAGGAGGCCGCCGCCCCGCGCCACCACACCGGAGCACCTCGCCACCGGTGACTAGCTTCGCTGCTCCCTACATCACCTTCCTCTCTCCCTCGGCTTTCCTTTTCTCTCTCTCCCTCTAGTTTGACTCACCCTCCCATGTCCATGCCCGTGCAGGTCGTCGCCATGGATGACCCGGAGCTATCTGGCATGGTCGGGAAGAGGAGCCCCACGCCGCGGCCTGGCTCTGCCATAGAAACGGGCCCTCTCCAACAGCCACTGCTGGATCTGGTCTTCCGATGTCCGTTCATGCCTCCGGCGACGCCAATCATCGCTAGATCTTACCATTGCTGCCATTGACAGCACGCACGGGATCAAAATTTGTTTTTGTTTTTAAAAGTAATAGCAGTAGTGCGGGGTATGAGACCCGCTACAGCTAATTAGCAGTAGCGCTATTTGCAACGCACGCTACAGCTAACCATGTATAGCAGTAGCGTGTGTCAACACGCGCTACTGCTACAAGTTAGCTGTGGCGCCGTATCAGTAGCGCGGGCACCCGCTCTACTGTTACACCCAAAACCCGCACTGCTGCTAGGCTTTTCCCTAGTAGTGCAACGTTGCGTCACGTGGGCGCTTCAACAACTCCAACAACAAGCAGAATGGCAATGGCGGCGGCGGTGGTGACCGCGGTCGCGTCTTCAACAACAAACAAAACGGCGGCGGCGGTGACCGCGGCCGGAACTTCAACAACAAGCCCAGCGGCGGTGGCGGCCGTGGCAACCCAGGAGGAAACGGCGGCGGCTTCAACAACAACTCCGTCGCCAGACCAACGTGCCAGATCTGTGGCAAAGTTGGGCACGTGGCGTGGAAGTGCTGGAAGCGCTACGACTCCTCTTACCAGGGAGGGGAAGAGCGCTCGGCAAATACTGCTGCTCCTCAGTACGTCATAGACACAAACTGGTATATGGAAAGTGGTGCAACTGACCATATCACCGGTGACTTGGAGAAGCTCACAGTCCGGGAGAGGTACACCGGCAATGAGCAAATTCACACAGCCAACGGATTAGGTATGGCAATTAATCATATTGGTCATACAACTATCTATACCCCAGATCGTGATCTTCACCTAAATGATGTTCTTCGCGTTCCGGAGGCCACTAAAAGTTTGATCTCTGCAAGTAAACTTGCCCTTGATAATGACACTTTCGTTGAAATTCACCCTCATTTTTTCTTGTCAAGGATCTAGAAACGAAGAGGGTTCTACTTCACGGCAGGGGTAGGAGAGGTCTCTATCCTCTCAAACACATCGAGATAAACATCACGAAGCATGTGCTAAGTGTCACCAAGCCATCTTCGGACTGGTGGCACCGACGTTTAGATCACCCATCTTCCATTGTTGTTAGGAAGATCATTAGTGAGAATAAACTCCCGTGTGCTAGCAATGATGATAATAAATTTGTATGTGACACATGCCAAAAGGGAAAAAGTCACCAGCTACCATATCCTCAATCTATGAGTGAATCAAAATTTCCTTTGGAACTTATCTTTTCTGATGTGTGGGGTCCTGCCGTTGAAACCGTAGGTAGAAAGAAATATTATGTGAGTTTTATAGATGATTTCAGTAAATTCACATGGATCTACCTTATCAAACATAAGTCTGAAGTTTTCCAAAAATTTCATGACTTCCAAAATCTTATTGAACGACAATTTGATCGAAAAATCCTAGCTCTCCAAACAGATTGGGGAGGGGAGTACGAAAAGTTGAATTCCTTTTTCACCAAAATAGGAATTTCTCACCATGTCTTCTGCCCCCATACTCATCAGCAAAACGGGCCAGCTGAACGTAAACACCGTCACATCGTTGAAGTTGGCCTATCCTTGCTTGCTCAAGCCTCCATGCCCTTGAAATTTTGGGATGAGGCCTTCATTGCTGCTACCTATTTAATCAATAGGATGCCAAGCAAAGTTATAAACTTTGATACTCCACTCACTCGATTATTTGGTGACACACAAAATTATTCTTCCCTACGCATATTTGGTTGTGCTTGTTGGCCGAATCTTAGGCCCTACAGTACACATAAACTCCAATTTAGATCCAAACAGTGTGCTTTCCTAGGATACAATAATCTTCACAAGGGATATAAATGCCTAGATATATCTACTGGCAGAGTCTATATTTCCAGAGACGTGGTATTTGATGAAAACATCTTTCCTTTTTCCACCTTGCATCCTAATGCGGGTGCACGGTTGAGAGCCGAAATCCTCTTGTTACCACCGGAGCTTTTGAATCCTACTGATCAGGGGGATGATAGTGTTGATCATATGGTTAATGGTGCTACTAATCCGAGTCAAGATGCTGCAGGAAACAGTGAAAAGAATGTGGCAGAAAATGGCAATTTGCATCATGATTTTATGCAGCACATCAGTCCAAATCCGATCAGCGCAGAACACGAGGACGATCCGGCTGCGGCTGCCGATCCTGAGAGATCTGGCGGCGCGGGATCCTGCGCGCCTGCGGCGGCAGGCGCTGATCTGGCGGCTGGCGGGACCGCTGCTGGCGTCTCCGCATGCCGCACGTGTCCTGGTGGGACCGACACGGGTGTGTCGCCTAGCCCCGCCGCCTCTCCGCGTCATGATGACTCTGGCGGACGGGCCCACGGGCATGTGTCGCATGTCCATCACCCAGCCCTGTCGCCTGAGCGAGCACGCGATCCCACGCCTGACCGCGTCTCAGCCGAGGCGGATCGGCCCGTCTTGTCTCCTGCGCGGGCGCGTGATCCCACGTCCAACCGCGTCTCAGTCGAGGAGGATCGGCCCGCTACGCCTGGTGGATCGTCTGTGGCTGCTGCTCCTGTGCGCCCCAGTACACGAGCCCAAAAAGGTATTTTCAAACCGTTAGTTCCCAAAGATGGGACGGCCAGGTATGATAAAAAATTTAAATTTGCAAATCTTGCTGTTCCTCAAGAACCTAGAAGTGTGGCAGAAGCTCTAGGAGATAAAAACTGGCAGCGTGCTATGGAAACAGAGTATAATGCTCTCATGAAAAATAGAACTTGGCATTTAGTTTCTCCAAAGTCAGGGAGGAATATTATAGATTGTAAGTGGGTGTACAAAATTAAAAGACACTGATGGCACTTTAGATAGATACAAAGCTAGGCTAGTTGCAAAAGGTTTCAAGCAACACTATGGCATTGATTATGATGACACGTTTAGTTCAGTTGTTAAAGCTGCCATCATTAGACTTGTTTTGTCTATTGCTGTCACCAGGGGATGGAGTCTTCGCCAACTGGATGTTCAGAATGCGTTCTTACATGGCGTTCTCGAGGAGGAGGTTTACATGAAGCAACCACCTGGTTTTGTCGATGAAACTAAACCTCAGTATGTTTGTAAGTTGGAAAAAGCTTTGTATGGTCTGAAACAGGCACCCAGAGCTTGGTACTCCAGGTTGAGCACAAAGTTACAGCAACTTGGTTTTCGGCCCTCCAAAGGCAACACCTCCTTGTTCTTCTTTCAGAAAGGGAAGGTGATTACCTATATGCTCATTTATGTAGATGACATAATTGTTGCTAGCTCCTCACCAAAGGCCACCTCAGCTTTACTCAAGAATTTGAAAAATGACTTTGCACTTAAGGACTTGGGAGAGTTACATTATTTCCTAGGCATTGAGGTGAAAAAGATACCTAATGGGATTTTGTTGACTCAAGAGAAATATGCTAATGATATTCTTAGACGTGTGGGCATAAAGGGGTGTAAACTTTGTAGTACTCCTTTGTCTACTACAGAAAAACTATCCTTACATGAAGGGGAGCTGTTGAGTCCAGAAGAAGGAACTAAGTATAGAAGTGTTGTTGGTGCACTTCAATATCTGACATTGACAAGACCTGATATATCTTTCTCTGTTAATAAGGTTTGTCAATTTTTGCATGCTCCCACTTCCATGCATTGGACAGCTGTTAAAAGAATATTGCGCTATATTCAAGGGAGTGCTGGAATAGGACTGAAAATATGTAAGTCATCATCAACCACAGTAAGTGCCTTTTCTGATGCAGACTGGGCAGGATGTCCTGATGACAGGAGATCTACTGGTGGGTTTGCTGTTTTCCTTGGTTCTAATCTCATATCATGGAATGCCAAGAAACAAGCAACTGTTTTCAGATCCAGCACAGAGGCAGAATACAAGTCACTTGCAAATGCAACTGCTGAGGTAATGTGGGTAGAAACTCTGCTTGATGAACTGGGAGTT
Organism: Aegilops bicornis; assembly: GCA_021605145.1. Classification (NCBI taxonomy): domain Eukaryota; kingdom Viridiplantae; phylum Streptophyta; class Magnoliopsida; order Poales; family Poaceae; genus Aegilops; species Aegilops bicornis. Next base: position 756,826,404 of record CM038673.1, on the reverse strand, counting down.
GAAAGACCACAAGTCTCTTGCCTATGGTGTGATAATCTTGGAGCAACATATCTTTCTGCGAATCATGTGTTTCATGCAAAAACAAAACACATAAAAATTGATTTTCATTTTGTTCGAGAAAGAGTTGCAAGAAAGCTTTTGGAAATCAAGTTTATACCAACTGAAGATCAAGTTGCTGATGGCTTTACAAAGCCTTTACAAGCTCGACAACTTCAAGCCTTCAAGAACAATCTTAACCTTGACGTATTTAGATTGAGGGAGGATGTTAGACGATAGGCTTAAGTTGTAACGTGACAATGCCACGATTGTGATTGTGTGCGTGTGTGTTATCTTGTAACCCAAGGCAGGTGGTTAGAGGCGAGCTCTATCTCTTGTAGATATTCTGTATAGCTTGGATGAGGGGCCAAGCCCAAAACCACCTGTCCTATCTTGCACCTTGTTGAGTATATAAGCACGCACGCGTCCCTGCCAGGAGGCATACGCTTCACACCAAAATCTCTAGTTTTTACAGGCCTAATAACAGGCATATTAAGGCCCTGTTTGGTTCATAAGTTCTAAGACTTTTTTTAGTCCCAACTTATAAGTTATAAGTCCCTGAAAAGTCCCTACTTGTTTGGTTCCTGGGATTTAACATGGACTAAAAGACTATATTACAAAGTCCCTATAAGACTCTCCTTGAAAGTCTTATTTTATAAGTCCCAAATGCCCATTTTAAGTCCCTATAAGTCCCTCCTTATAAGTCACCAATAAGTCTCTCTAACCAAACACCCTCTAAAGCATATGCAAATGGAGGACAAAACATAGTGATAGAACTGTGAACACTACGACAAGCAAGAGCAGGGGGCTCAACGTCTTGCTCCAACGGCCCATGATTCCAAGGGCGAAGGGGTGGAGATGCACCACCACCCACACGTTGAACGCCATCGCGAGCACCGCCGCGGGGCCTTTCCTCCACCGCCCCTCTTGTACTGCTGCCGCCATGGACATCACGTTCACGGCCAGCACCACGGCCGTCGGAACCATTAGCACCGTCCATCTCACGGCGTACAGCTCCGCGAACCTGTCTTTTACTACACCGCCACCGGGGCTCGGCGCACGCCGCTTCGACGTTAGCTTGAAGGCTATCTCCTTCCCCGCCGCAACCTTGAGCGCCACCTGCACCACCGCGGCCGCGTACGCGCTCGTGGCGGACACCATCCAGAACTGCTCGTTCCGCCACCACTCGCCCAGCGTTATGCCCGACCACCTCACCTCCAGCACGGCCACCATGGCCAGCGTCAGCATCAGCGCCGACACAAAGCCGATGTACGTGGCCGACGGCGGCATGTTGACTGAGAAGGCGCTCGTGCTCGCGCTCCGGGTCACGAGCGGGATCGCCGGCAGGAGGCAGTAGAGCAGGAGAAAGATGGAGGTGAACGGGTACACCGTCGTGTTGAGGTACGCCAGGCGCTGCAGCGGGTGGAGCCGGGCCCCGGCGAGGAGGGCGTTGTTGCGGGAGAAGAATATCTCGAGGGAGCCCGCCGCCCAGCGGAGGACCTGGTGCAGCCGGTCTGTGAGGTTGATGGGCGCGGTGCCGCGGAACGCGTCCGGCGCGGTGGCGCAGTAGGCGGAGCGCCACCCTCGCCGGTGCATGCAGAAGCCCGTCGCCACGTCCTCTGTCACGGTGCCGTATATCCAGCCGATGTCCCGGCCCCACGCCGTCCTGTCCTCGTAGCCGCACGAGACAAGCGCGGTTGCCTCGCCGACGGCAGCCCTGTCGAACGAGCGCGGCGGTTTAGTAGTTGTGTTCCATTGCTCCGACCGGTTCAAGCTCAAGGCCGCACGTACCGAGCCAAGGAACGGCGTCGAGATGCCAAACTTGTCAGCCTCTGTGGCGACGTCCTTGCCAGCGTCGCGGTCACCACCATGTGGTCTCCAGAGCGGCGGGTCGGCGTTGTATAGCGCCGCACGGCGAAACATGCAGCCGGTGCCCACGTAAATGGGTCCCTGGAGGCCGTCGAGGCCGAGCTCCGTGCAGTCGAAGAAGACGCGGTTGTGGTTGGCGTACCGGTCGGCGGGGTCGACGCCGTCGAAGCGCTGCGGGAACTGGACGAACGCCACGTTGCTGCCGCCGCAGTCGAGCATGAGGCAGGCGCCGGCGCGGAGGGCCTGCGAGTTGTTGACGTAGTGGTCGCAGTCGAGGTTGAGGATGAAGGGCGCGTTGGATAGCACGGCCGAGGTGCGGAGCAGCGCGTTCATGGCACCTGCCTTCCGGTGGTGCACGCGGCCGTGGCGCTTCTCCCGGCACATGTACACGACCTCTGGAACCCGCACATCGACGGAGCTGAGGTCCAGAAGGTCACTGACGCCGAGCTCTGGCGTACTGCCGGGAGGACCAACTAGCACTTCAACAACTCCGGCATGATCTTCCGCCGTGCCGCGCGACCACTGCTGGCGCCGCACGTCTCCGGCGTGGAGCGCGTCGATCCGCAGCCGCAGTTCTTCGTACTCCCGGCGCACACGCCTCCGGTCCCGTGCCAGCTCCGGCCACGACCTTCCCATATAGGCAGCCCTTGACACTACCCTCGCCTTGACGCCGGGGCAGAAGTAGGTTTCTGGGTTCGTCGGCTCGACGCCGTGCTTCCGGCAGAACGGCACCCACAGTCTGGCGAACCAGGCAGCCTGCGCCACCGCCTCGCGCGTGAGCAGAGCGCCGCCGTCGTCTGAGACGTAGCACGTGAGCTTGTCTGGGGGGTAGTCCGCGGCGAGGATGGAGAGGATAGTGTTCACGGTCACCAGCGGCGGCTCCTTCTCGGGGTCGGCGGTGGTGACGAACACATCCATGGTCGGAAGCAGCGGCTCCTCGAGTGCCGTGACGTAGACGGTGCGCCGGACAGGCTGCATCTTGGGCAGCTGGTCCAGCACCCACATCAGGGCGAACCAGAGCTCGCCGGCGATGGACACCGTCCGCATTGCACGAGCTGTACTTGTGTCGTCGCTCATTGTCGCAAGAGCAGTGCTGATTCGCCATCTGAAGAACAGCACGAAGATGGCCATCCGAACAAAGACCATGAGCCTGCAAACACCATGGTTTTCGCCACTTTATTGCATTGTTTGTCACACATAAGCTTTTAAGTCATTTTCCACATAATTTGTAGTAATATTTCCATACATATTCCCTACTCACTCAATAAAAATGGTGAATTTTGACATTTTAAAATGTCACTTTGAGCACTATAGATTTCAAGACACGATAAAGAAAAAGGTTATAAGAATTCATCATTTTTTAAGCATTTGTTTTAACAAATTCTTATCAGATTCAGCATATCCTTTTCGAAAAAAAAAATCAGATTCAGCACATGTCTCAAGGAGTAAAGTAAACAGTGTATCGAAAATAATTGATCAAAATAAAATTTTACAATCACATCCAATTGTTTTAATTACTTTCTATTTTCACTTCCCTTGAAACCCTGCTAGCTGCACATAACTCTACGCATATCATATGAACTAGTTGAACTACTCATGAGTCGCGATAGTGTGTAGTATACGTTCACAAGTTTTATCATCAATAGTTTTTAGGTTTTGTAATGAAACACGAACATGTTCGAATAACTAAGTACTTCCTCCGTCCGGAAATACTTGTTATTGAAGTGGATGTATCTAGATGTATTTTAGTTCTAAATACATTCATTTTCATCCATTTTGGTGACAAGTAATTCCGGACAGAAGGAGTAGTGTATAGCTGATGATTACCTGTACAACTTGATGGTAACTGTGGCAAGTTTTGTGGTTCTGACAAGCAGCCTTTCGACACTGGCCGACTTCTCATCCTCGGGCGACTCCTTCTCATCCAAGGTTGCAGCATAGTCATGCTTCTTGGTGATATATGTCATTGACATGCTCCCACTGGCCAAGCGCTGTATTGTTCTTGACAGGAAGGGTAGCTCGTGTGTGATATCAGCCCTATATATGGATCGGACATGTCATTGACCCATTGTCGCTACTTCTTTTCTGATTTAACGTTATACTAAGCTTCCGTACTTATCCTACCTTATTATCCCACCAAAATGTGCAAGAACTTTACACACGCTTAGTTTGTTCACAGCACCAAAGATTGGTGATAGATTCCAGGCACTTCGCGGGTCGTAAGTGGCATGAGCACACCCGAGCACTAAATTTGCTCCGCATTGCTGATTTGTTTCCACATCCATTTGCTAGTCCAATACTAAACAAAGCGTTGTTACATTAAGGTCCTGTTTGGTTCATAAGTTTTAGGACTTTTTTTAGTCTCAATTTATAAGTCACAAGTCCCTAAAAAGTCCCTACATGTTTGGTTCCTGGGACTTATAAGTTCTATAAGACCATATTACAACTATAAGTCCCTATAAGTCCCTCCTTGAGAGTCTTATTTCATAAGTCCCAAATGCCCACTTTAAGTCCCTATAAGTCACTCCTGTTTGGTTTAGATGAGACTTATAGGGACTTTTTTAAGTCCCTAAACCAATAAGTCCCTGAAAACAAACACCCTCTAAAACCCATATAGGTGATGCACAATAAGTGGCGGGTCTTTGTGACACGCCACTTGTTATGACCAATTAGTGATGAGTCCTACGGCAACCCGTCGCTTGTGTGGCTTTTGGGTCGAGGCCTAACATTCACCTGCCACTAGCGAATTGTCATAACTTTGTAGAGGAAATTTGCACTGCTAAGAAGGTGATAACACAACACATCACTATTGATCTTAGTGATGGTCCTAATGTGACTTGTATGACACAATCTTAAGTGGTGGCTCTTCCTTTGAAAGATATTAGCGAAATCGATCCCACCTGGTGGTCTTTCCCTTTTGCCAAGCAAACCACCTATATAAGGGTAGGCCTCCACAATTGTATTTTTCTGATATACTACTCGTGTGTGCATAGGATCTGAATAATAAAGAGAAGAGTGGTAGCCTACATATTGTGTCTACTTTGTTTCCCCCTTTTATTTTTCTTATATACTACTCGTGTGTGTGTGTTCCATCATAGTCTCAACATGTTATTAGCACAAAGCTCTACCAAGACACACTACGACGAGGAGAAGGAGAAGCATGTAGCTTAAGAAGGTGTTTTTAAGGGGTATATGCTTTCTGAATTTCGATGGATGTTGTTGAACGGGCATAGAGCTGGCCAGCCTGAAATTGCAGAACCGGTGAGATTAATTGTTTCTCTCCAGGGCCACCACTACAGGAATCGCACCCTATGCCGACGGCCAGGGCCGTCGGCATATCCCTGACTAGCCGTCGGGACAGGCCTATGCCGACGGCCCCCGTCGGCATAGGGCCGTCGGCAACATATCCGTCGGCGTAGCCCGGATGACCGTCGGCATAGAACGGCCGTCGGCATAGACCCTATCCCGACGGTGGCCGTACATCTATGCCGACGGCACTGGCCGTCGGCAACGCCATCGCCTAACGGCGGTTGCCGTCAACTGCTGAGCAACGGCGGCTCGCCACGTGGCTGACGGCACGGCGTCGGCTTAGTAATCAACGTCGCCGAAGCGGCCGCCGGCATAGGGGTGCCACGTGGCGGCGGTTAGGCCACCTGGACGCCACACACCTATGCCGACGGCCCTGGCCGTCGGCTTAGTCAACGCACGCCGACGGCCGTGCCGTCGGCATAGCGCCCTGAGCTCCCGATTCTTTGACGCGTGGCACCATATGCCGACGGCTTAGCCGTCGGCTTAGTTTGAAACTATCTTGACGGCTACCCGTCGGCATAGGTGCCACGCGTCGACAAGAATCGGGAGCTCACGCCCGATCTATGCCGACGCATAGCCCGTCGGCATAGTTTGCTTCGATTTTTTCTTTTTCTGTTTGTTTTCAAATCAGTTCAATTCAAATAACGACACATATATAACAACACATATCAAGACACATATCAAAGAACGTAAGCATAAGCATCATCACACACACAAGTCTCTAAATGATCATCATCACAACCAACATAAGCATAAGCATATAGAAAAGCACCACACACAAGTCTCTAAATGATCATCACCACACACAAGTCATCTCAAGCATCATCACCACACACTAGGCTTAAGCGCCAGGACGTCGAGCACCGCAGAGGTCGTCACCGCCAAGACCGCCGAAGCCCAGGTCGTCACTGCTAGCGGCAGCGGTACCGCCAAGACCGCCTCCACCTCCGCCTCCGTGGATCGGAGTGGTCGGGCTCCGTGTCTCCGGAGTCGCGAAGACCACCGCCAACGGTAGATCCATCATTCCTGGATGTTGAAAAGACATATTAATGGGATATATGATGTGTTGAAAGGCATGACATGCTTGGGGTGAATAGATTGGGGATGAACTAACGGCGAGGGCCGTGATTACGTGCCACAAACTCCTCAAAGGTCGGCAGACCTTGGTTGTCTTTGGAGGGCATTATCTTGGCTGCAATCGAGGACACTGCCGGCCGCCATTTCTGAAAAGCTTTGCTCCGGTGGCGATCCCTCTACACTTGGTGTTCATGAAGCCTCGATGCCACGCCATGGTCTCTGGCGTGTGTACTCCATGTAAGCCCTACGGTATGACATGATGGAACTCATAAAACTACTAGATGCGAGAAAATAAAGTGAGCAATGAAGATAAGAGGGGAAATACTTACAGTTGTTGCTCTGAAGAGGGACTGTGAACTGGACACCGGCTGGCTCATCTGTTGGCTCGGGCTCGGTCGATCAAGCGAAGGCTGTGTGTAGGAGATAGTCGGAGTGACCACAACATCGAGAACCGCCTCCGACCGTGCTCCTTGGGCCCCATGCTCACCACCGCCTGTCGTCCGGATCCGCCAAGAATGGGGTCGTGTGTCAGATGTAACTTCAGACACGCCATGAGTAGGCCTCCTTCCTCCACGCGGTCTTCTTGCCGTAGTACTTGGGCTCGCCGGGCTTGGGGTCCTTCACAGCGTATGGGCGATCTCCCACGCCTGCATGTGTGAGAGCGGCCGTTTCTCCTCTGCACCACCAAACAGATGTTAGTCATACATAAGAAAGTGATGGTAAATAGAAGAAGAAGAATGTTTAATGGGGTTAGTCATACATTAAGCGCCTTGTGGAGATAGTGGTTTCGGTTTCTGAGCATGTACTCCCTCATTCCCTCGGTTAGCCTTATTTTTTATTCTCATAGCCGCCTGTGCTCTAGCCCCATCACACCAAAGATCCACCAATGCCGCCAGGACTCGTCTTTTCCATAACACCAATTTGGACACACCTACATAATAAAAGCATAATGGCATGTCAACATGAAGCGGTGAAATGTACCACATGGTAATGAAAGCATAATATATGAAAGCATAATGAAAAATCTTTTATACTTACCGCCAAGTACTCGTGCCTCTCAAGGTAATGCCCATCCTCCGCGCTTCTTCCTTGGTCATCTTCACACCAAGAACGTCGTGGTAGTATGTCGAGATGGCCACATAAGCGCACCTCGTCTTTGCATCTGGCGGGCCTTCTTCTTGCATTGGCGCTGACGATCTAGTCCGCTCTAGCCCTGTGCTCAGGAAGAACTCGATAGAATTTCTACAATCATGCATGAAACAAGAATGGAAGAAGCCATGAGTTAAATCATTCATGAAACTAGATTGGACTTGTGCTTCAAGAGAACTCACCCAGAAAGTAGTGGTCACGGCCTTGGCATGGGTCTCATGGTCGCGTGGAGGGCCGCTTCCCGATGGTCCCGGCTCGTGGCCAAAACCCGACAGTCCATTTTGGCTGATCGATCCGGACGACAACCCGGCCAAGATAACTTCAACAAGATGGTGATGAGGCCGTTGGGAATACGGACCCCTTTAGAATATATCCGATTCTTTGCAAAAGAATGAACTATTAGCATGTGATAAGCAAAATAAATAACAACCGGAATATGCATGTGACAAGCAAAATAATGAACCGCTTACTCTTTTTCCCGTGGGCTCAATGAGCCACTACGCTCCTCGATGGCAGGGAACCTGCTTTGGTAGCTTTGCGTTGCCATGCAGCCATCCCTTGTTGTCAACCCCTTCCCGTCACCACCCTCAGCCCCGCCCCCACCCCCCTCCTCGCCTGCCTCTCCCTCCCCAACCTCCTCCTCCTCCTCCTCCTCCTCCTCGCGTGCCTCCTCCTCCACCACCACCTCCTCCTCCTCCTCCTCCTCCTCCTCCTCCCTAGAGTGTACCTCACTAGAGGAGGGTACCTCACTAGAGGAGGGCCTCGAAGACAACACCCCAAAGTCGGTGAGGGTGCGCTCTTTGGCGCGCGACCCCTCAGAGTGGCTCTCCCCAAAGACCTCGTCCTCTAGAGGCTCTCCCCGCCCCTCCTCCTCTAGGGGCACCACTCCCACCACCACCCCGTGAGGAGTCATAGTCAAGTAGCCGACGGGGAGGATTACGTGCTCGACCACACCGACTAGGCAGGCCGACGACCTTATGAGGGAAACCCACGCCGTCGGCCTTCCCCTTGCCCATGTTCCACGAACCTGCATTGAAAAGAGAAAAAGCAATTAGTAAATTAATGAAATGAAGAAAAAGGCATGATAATAAACACATTAATAAAAATGCATAAAAGGCATATTCCTAAACTTGAAACGTACATACTGCTAGAACCCATATGAATCATCAACTGTTGTAACCTCTTTCTCGGTCCGTCTCATCATCACTATCAATCATATCATCTTCGTTGTCCGACGGAGGTGGAGGCTCTTCCTCCTCGTCGGCGTCTTCGTTTAACTTTTCTAGCATAAGTATGTCATTTTCATTGACAATGGTCTCACCATCATTCCGTGCATCGTCGACGTTTGGGTCCACATCATCATCACCCAATGGTCTAGCGCCATCGTTTCTAACCACATCATCATCATCATCATCAGGTTGCTCTTGATAGAACACTCCCTCGTATGTCATGGGGTTAATGTTGTAGTAATCGTCTTCATTCGGTCCGGTAGCTTACCATGTGGCGACACCTTGAACACAACTTCCCAACCCTTTAGATACACTTTACGGCATGGGTAAGGCAGATAATATACTTGTGTAGCTTGGGTAGCCGCAATGAAGAGATCGGCTCCGGCATAGACGGTTGATGGTTTAACTTCGACCAAACCAATGGAAGGCGTATGTTTTACCCTCCCGCTGGATCGAACCATCGGCATTTGAACACAGCGGACTTAGGGTCTCACGCCCTGGCGGAATTTAACCTCGTATATATTTTGTACCCTTCCATAGTAGTCTCTTGAATTTTGACCGGGGTGTACACTCCGGTATTTATAGTTTTCGGATCGGGCGGCTGTTTTGGTGCTCCTACGTATGGAAGCGATACCCATTCACATCATACTTTGTACATGTCATGACGGCGGTCAAAACCCATGGAAACCCATCTCAATTCATCATCCATAGATATGTTCGGATCTTTTCCCTACAAGTATAATGGAAATTGTTGCGTGCATTAGTTCGGTTAACTAATAAATGTTGAAGTAGGTATTTAATAGGGAGTGTGGAAATTTACTTTCTCCATGAACCAAGCAACAAAATTTTTACGTCCGGGGTTTCCATGACGGAGAAGAGTAAGTGCCTCCGCCTCAAGAGGAGGATTCACTCCCGTCCATTCCTCTTGAACGAAATCACTAAAAAAGATAAGCGGTGTTAGACCGGGACTAAGTGAACATGAAACATGATGATGTGGAAGACATAAAGGAATGGTGTAGTGGTATTACCTCATCCACACTTCCTCAACTTCCTTGATGTTGTGCAAGATATAGAACATGAGGTCCTCCCACTCTTGTCGTGGCATGTTATAAGATTTGAGGCCCCAGCCCTCCCACCTTGGCGTTGAATAGATCGAGCACAGGTTGATACTTGGGCTCTTCTATATTGTATCGAGGCACCTTGTTATGAAGATGGGGAACGTGGTGCGGATAGTATGATGTCACGAGGTGCGACACCTCCTCTAGGATAAGCGCCTCGACTATGGAAGCTTCAATCTTAACTTTGTTTCCACATTTCCGTCGGAGATGCTTGTTACGCCTCTCGGGGCCGTATCGCCACCGATTTTGCACAGGGCCCCCAACAATACCTCGTTCGCGAGGTGCGAGAATGAGATGTGTCATCGGAGTAAAGAAGCCTGGCGGAAAGATCTTCTCTAGCTTGACTATCAACTCCGGTGCCTTCTTATGCAATTTTTCAATCACCTCTTTACTTACTTCTTTACCAGAGCGTGCGGAAGAAATGGCTAAGCTCGGCAAGCACTCGCCAGACATGCTCGGGGACATAGCCTCGAACCATCACCGACATTATCCGCTCAATCCATACATGGTAGTCATGACTCTTCAGGCCGGTCACTTTGCCCGTTGAAAGATTGACTCCCTTACTTATATTCGATGCATAACCATCGGTGAACTTCAAAATTTGTTTCAGCCAGATAAGTACTTCTTTTTTTCTGGCGGTTTAAGGACAAAGTCAAGATCTCGCTTGAACCAGTTTTTTCGACCGCTGTGGGAGGCTTCATGTTCAAAGTGGTCTATCACAAATTCTCTGTTGATCGGCTCTAGCTTTTACGTTATCGCTTCGTCTTATCGGGAATGTTGAGGATCGTGTGGAAAAGGGACTACGCCACATTCTTTTCGTGTGCATCACATCAATATTGTAAGGAAGTTTGAGGTCCTTGAAATAGGGAAGCTGCGAGAAGGGGGTAATGTGAGTCCGGTTGTGCGTCTCACCATATCCCTCGAAGCCTTTGTCTTTGGCTTTGCCTTTGCCTTTGACTTTAGGCTTGAGCTTTTAGGCGAGCAAGAACATCTGCCCCGAAAATGTTGGAATCTCGGTTACTTCATGAACAACCCGGCCTTTCGTGAAGTTCTTCTTGTCTTCCTGTCTGGATGGTGCGGAGGGAGGAACTGTCGATGCAGGTCAAAGGCTACATACTTGCCACCCTTTACTCAGCCAAATCATTCGCAGAGCTGCATGCACACTTGGGCATGGCATCTTACCACTTGTACACCATCCATGAGAATAGAGCATAGCCGGAAAGTCATGCATGCAATAGTGCAACCAAACTTTCATCAAGAAATTTCTCTGCAGATCCCGGTCGTATGTCAACCTCGGAAAGTACCAAGAATGGTGCAAAGCATCCACAAGCGGCTGCATAAACACACCCAATTGCTTCCCGGGTAGTCGGGCCCCGGAATGATGAGCGACAAGAACATGGTCTTCCGTTGCATTAGGGCACCGGAGGAAGATTGAGCGGAAATAAAAACACAGGCCAGCAGCAGTATGGATTCTACGAAATACCATATGGATTCAACACATCACTGATATGGCTATTCGACATTCCCAGCCTCGGCTGCTTCCTCGGGTATTCTTCATCGAATGACTTCCATGCTTCCTCCCGATGGATGTACGATTTTTTTGGATTGTACCTTATACCTTCCTTGTGCCACTTCATCATTTTGGCGAGACTCCTTCGTGATGAAAAGGCGCTGCGATCTTTTATAAAATCAAGATACCGAATAACCTTAACGGGGATGGTTAGCCGCTTTTTCTCACCACCCTCACCGACCACCTCAATGTACCGAGACGAACCGCACTTCCTACAGTACTTGTCATCCGCATACTCGTGCCTAAACAAAAGGCAATTTTTCGGGCAAACATCTATTTTCTCATAATCCATAGAGAGTGCCTTCATGATTTTCTTTGTATCGTACATGCTTTTCGGCAGTTCATGACCCTCGGGGAGGCTGTTAGCCCATATTCCTGTGAATGCTTGAAGCATTTACGGCTCTGACCGTACTTTCAGCCTTGATCGCAATCGGTTGCGAGATGGCATCCAGTGAGATATTTTCGCACCCGCATAAAGAGGTTTCTTCGACGAGGCCAAGACCTCCAAGAAGGCCTTTGCGGTTGCCTCCGCTCCTCCGGTTCATTCTCCGAAGGTGTCGCATTTGCCGTTTCGCAACAATGACATCATCTAGCATGTCCACGACCCCGTCGTCCTCATATCCATCGATGCGTTGTCGCATCACCTCCTCTCTACCACGGTCCTGATCGGCTATGTTTATCGGCGGCATGTCAAAGTTTGGCATATATCCGTGCGTGCGAAGGTGCTCACTCATGTCCTCTGATTTCTACGGTGACGTCGGCACATCTCGCCACGAGGGCATGGTGGGATAATTCTCATTGACGACGGAATATCTCCTTCAAATACACATCGGTTTTCGCGATCCACTCGATGTTACTCGATTCCGACGGATAAAACCACCGTACATCCAATGATTATCTGCCATCCTCTCGCTATTTTGCAAACCACACAACATAATTAAGGATTCACTTAAATTAATCACATCAAATTTTCAGTTTCTACCGCGTTGAATCCACCTACATCTCTAATAGGTAAAGATGGGTCCTAATCCCACCCGAGGATGTGTAGATTGAGTACGTTCTCCATTCTACCCCGTTCCGAGACAAAATTTCGGCAGCACCTCCCCGCTGTTCTCCAGATACACGTCTCGTCAAATAGCCGAGAGAATATGCTCCGGAGAACAATGGGGAGGCGGCGCCGAAATCCTGTCTCGGAACGGGGTAGAACATGGAGAACATACCCAATCTACACATCCTCGGGCTGTCCGTGGAAAACGCTGGACAATCTGAAACAGCTGCGGTGATAAATATGCAATTAATGCATATTTATCGATGCAACCCTTTCGGACGGGAGACGCCTTAGGTTACGCCAGATTGACTTGAGAATGAAATCTAGTGACATCAAAAATGGAGGAGATGGACTTGTAGCTCACCCTCGGCTGTAGGGGAAGGAGTCGAACAACGAGGGATGCTCGAGGGAACAACGTCGGACGACGGTCACTTTGATGAAATGCAACACCACAAAGCCTGCAAATTCCATCGGGACAAAAATTTAGAACATCACAACTCATAGAGCTTATTTAAAACATTTAAACATGCATTCATTTATTTTTGCATCATGTAGGCAAAAAACTAAAAACATTAACAATATATTCATCATCGTCATCACATATTCATCATCATCATTATCACCTATTCGTCATAATCATTGATTCATCTCATCGAACCAAATTTTTTTGCAAGATATGCAACATATAGCATCTCATCTAACCAAATTTTTTTACTACCTATCTCACTATCTGTCTAACTATCTAACTATCTAACTATCTACCTACTAACTATCTCACTATCTATCTAACTATCTACCTATCTAACTATCTATATAACTATCTATCTAACTAGGTATCTAACTATCTTAATATCTATCTAAATACCTATCTAACTAGCTACAAAATTACTAAAAAAACACTAAAAATACATAAAAGTTTCACCTTGAGAGGGCCGGCGGAGTTGGGGCGGGAGGCGGAGTCGGGCTAAGAGGTCGACGGGGTTCAAGCAAGGGAGGCGGAGGGGGTCGGGCGGTGGCAAGGGGGGGTGAGGCGGTCTGGGCGGGAAGGTCGGAGGCGGGCGATGGGCGGCTGGGCCGCCTGGCGCTGGGCGCCATGGAGTCGAGGCGGGCGGCCGCCTAGGGTCGGGCGGGGTGGCTCGGCTCGGGCGGGAGGCGGAGGCTGACGGCGTGGCTCGTGGGCGGCGGGTTGAGCGGGAGGCGGCGCCAAGGCTGTCAAGTGGCGGGCGGGCGCGGCGTGTGTGGCGGGGCGGAGGAGGCGGGCGGCGTAGGGTCGGGTGCGGTTGAGGGAGAAATGAGTGGAGGAGGTCGGGTGCGGTGAGGATAAGGTTGGTCCTATGCCGACGGCATGGCCGTCGACATAGGCCTGGGCCCCACATGTCAGCAGCCCGGGGGAGTGGATAACGTGCACATATGCCGACGCACAGGCCGTCGGCATATATGCAAACCACAATTTTTTTTAAACAGTCCCACCTCGCCGAGGGGAAAGCAATTTGACCTGTTTAAATAGTTCACTAATCCACACGTTACAAGCTCCGGTATTCATTAGACTTATATGAATATTATTAAATACTCTGAGCGTCTCCGGGGTGTGCCCCCCCCCCCTCACGGACGGCGCCGCCGCCGGCACCTGGAGGCGGGACGGGGGCACTGGGGGGTAGCAATGCCACCGGAGCGTCGTACCGGGCCCTCATACATGCGGGGTGGTGTGGTGGCATGTCTAAAGAGGCGACACGTGTGTCCGGGGTGTGCCCCCCCGCACGGACGGCGCCGCCGCCGCACCTTTGGAGAAAGCAGACGCGTCCGGGTCTACGGAGGGGATCTTGCCGTGGAGTGCAGCCGGATGTTGCTCCAAAGTGTTTCTATGGGCTGACCTAACACAACCGGGTGGAGAGGCCCTTGGTCAAATCCGTCCGTGCAAAGTCAAAGGGCTAGATCCGATGGTCAAGCGCTTCTGAGGTTAGGCGGACGGGGCCACAGGGGTAGCAATGCCACCGAGCGCCGTGATCGGGCCCTCATACATGCGGGGTGGTGTGGTGGCATGTCCGAAGAGGCGACGCAGCGTCTCCGGTGCAGCCCCCCCCTCACGGACGGGCGAGGACACGGTAGTAGGCGTTCTGCGGAAGCGATGAGGCGTGAATATTATTAAATACCGGAGCGCGATAAAATCATGAGTTTTTACATGGCGTGGGCACATGTGCTATAGGACCGATGGTAATTTTTCATAATTTTTCGTGATGGAGAAGTATCGAACACTTCCCTCTCTGGATTTCTTTTTCGCGTCTCACGATGGCGGCGTGGCCTCAGGGGCTAGCATACCGTCAAATCTTGCATAGGCGGCCTCTCACAAGTCTAGAAGTGTTGCGGCGGTTGCAAATGCCCGGCACGCGTCTCCGGGGTGTGCCCCCCCCTCCCGTCAGGGACGGCGCCGCCGCACTTTGGAGAAAGCGGACGCGTCGGGTCTACACGGAGTGGATGTGCAGGGTTTGGCCCGGATGTTGCTCCCGGGTGTCCCTATGGGCAATAACCGCACAACCGGTGGGGAGGTCCTTTGGTCAAAACCCATCCGTGCAAAGTCAAAGGCTGAATCACGTGGTCAAACGCTTCTGAGGGTTAGGCGGGGCGGGGCACTGGTGGGTAGCAATGCCACCGGGAGGCGTCGATCGGGCCCTCATACATGCGGGGTGGTGTGGTGGCATGTCTGAAGAGGCGCACGCAGCGTGTCCGGTGTGCCCCCTCACGCAGACGGCGCCGCCCGGCACTGGAGGGGGAAGCAGACGCGTCTGGTCTACGGAGGGATCTTGCTGTGGAGTCCAGCCCGGATGTTGCTCCAAAGTGTTCCTATGGGCTGACCTAACACAACCGGGTGGAGAGGCCCACCGGTCAAATCCCGTCCGTGCAAAGTCAAAGGGCTAGATCCGGTGGTCAAGCGTTACGAGGGTTAGGCGGGGCGGGGGCCACAGGGGGTAGCAATGCCACCGAGCGTCGTCGCATCGGGCCCCTCATACATGCGGGGTGGTGTGGTGGCATGTCCGAAGAGGCTGACGCAGCGTCTCCGGGGTGTGGCCCCCCTCACGGACGGCGATGACACGGTAGTAGACGTTCTGCGGAAACGATGCGGCATGAATATTATTAAATACCCAGAGCGCGATAAAATCATGAGCTTTTTACATGACGTGGGCACATGTGCTATAGGATCGATGGTAATTTTTCATAATTTTCCGTGATGGAGAAGTATCTGAACACTTCCCTCTACGCGGATTGCTCTTGGCGTCTCTGTTGTGGCGGCTGACCTCGGGGCTAACATACCGTCAAATCTTGCGTGGCGGCCTCTCACAAGTCTGGAAGTGTTGTGGCGGTTGCAAATGCCCGCACGCATCTACAGGTGTGCCCCCCTCACAGACGGCGCGCCGCCCGGCACCTGGAGAAGCAGACGCGTCGGGTCTACGGAGGGATCTTGATGTGGGTGCGCCCGGATGTTGCTCCAAAGTGTTCCTATGGGCTGACTTAACACAACCGGTGGAGAGGCCTTGGTCAAATCCCGTCCGTGCAAAGTCAAAGGGCTAGATCCGGTGGTCAAACGCTTCTGAGGTTAGGCGGGGCGGGGCCACGGGGGTAGCAATGCCACCGGGCGTTGCATCGGGCCCTCATACATGCGGAGTGGTGTGGTGGCATGTCGAAGAGGCGACGCAGCGTCTCGGTGTGGCCCCCTCACGGACGGGCGATGACACGGTAGTAGGCGTTCTGCGGAAAGCGATGCGGCGTGAATATTATTAAATACTCGGAGCGCGATAAAATCATGAGTTTTTACATGGCGTGGGCACATGTGCTATAGGACCGATGGTAATTTTTCATAATTTTTCGTGATGGACAAGTGTCTCAACACTTCCTCTACGCTGGATTGCTCTTTCTTGGCGTCTACGACCGCGGGCCGGCCTCCGGGCGCTAGCATACCATCAAATCTTGCGTAGGCGGCCTCTCACAAGTCTGGAAGTGTTGTGGCGGTTGCAAATGCCCGGCACGCATCTCCGGGGTGTGCCTCCCCCCCTTCACGGACGGCGCTACCGGCCGCACCTGGAGGAGGGAGAAGCAGACGGCGTCCGGGTCTACACGGAGTGGATGTAGCTGTGGGTTTGGCCCGGATGTTGCTCCCGGGTGTCCCTATGGGCCGAACTGACACAACCGGGTGGAGAGGTCCACTGGTCAAAGCCCGTCCGTGCAAAGTCAAAGGGCTAGATCGCGTGGTCAAGCCTTCTGAGGTTAGGCGGGGCCAGGGGGCCCTTGGGGGTAGCAATGCCACCGGAGCGTCGTACCGGGCCCTCATACATGCGGGGTGGTGTGGTGGCATGTCCGAAGAGGCAGCTGCAGCGTGTGCAGGGTGTGCCCCTCACAGACGGCGCCGCGGCACTGGAGAAGCGAGCAGCGTCGGGTCTACGGAGGGAATCTTGCCAGGTGCAGCCCGGATGTTGCTCCAAAGTGTTCCTATGGGCTGACCTAACACAACCGGGTGGAGAGGCCCACTGGGTAAATCCGTCCTTGCAAAGTCAAAGGGCTAGATCCGGTGGTCAAACGCTTCTGAGGTTAGGGCGGACGGGGCCACTGGGGGTAGCAATGCCACCGAGCGTCGCATCGGGCCCTCATACATGCGGGGTGGTGTGGTGGCACGTCTGACGAAGAGGCGACACGCGTCTCGGGTGTGGCCCCCTCACGGACGGCGATGACACTCGGTAGTAGTCGTTCTGCTTAAACGTTGCGGCGTGATTATTATTTAATACTCGGTGCGCGATAAAATCATGAGTTTTTACATGGCGTGGGCACATGTGCTATAGGACCGATGGTAATTTTTCATAATTTTCGTGATGGAGAAGTATCTGAACACTTCCCTCTAGGCGGATTGCTCTTGGCGTCACGTTGTGGCGGCGGCCTCCGCGGCTAACATACCGACAAATCTTGCGTGGCGGCCTCTCACAAGTCCGGAAGTGTTGTGGCGGTTGCAAATGCCCAGACGCGTCTCCGGGTGTGCCCCCCCCTCACGGACAGACGGCCGCCGCCCGGGACACTGGAGAAGCAGACGCGTCGGGTCTACATGGAGTGGATGTAGCTGTGGGTTTGGCCCGTATGTTGCTCCCGGGTGTCCCTATGGGCCGAACTGACACAACCGGGTGGGGAGGTCCACTGGTCAAAGCCCGTCCGTGCAAAGTCAAAGGGCTAGATCGCGTGGTCAAACGCTACAGGGTTAGGCGGGACGGGGGCACTGGGGGGTAGCAATGCCACCGAAGCGTCGTACCGGGCCCTCATACATGCGGGGTGGTGTGGTGGCATGTCTGAAGAGGCGGCACGCGTGTCTGGGGTGTGCCCCCCCTCACGGACGGCACCGCCGCCGGCACCTGGAGAAGCGAGGCAGCGTCAGTCTACATGGAGGGGATCTTCTTTGTGGAGTCCGCCCGGATGTTGCTCCAAAGTGTTCCTATGGGCTTACCTAACACAACCGGGTGGAGAGGCCCACTGGTCAAATCCCGTCAGTGCAAAGTCAAAGGGCTAGAACCGGTGGTCAAACGCTACAGGGTTAGGCGGGGCCAGGGGGCCTGGGGTAACGCCACCGGAGGCGTCGCATCGGGCCCCTCATACATGCGGGGTGGCGTGGTGGCATGTCTGAAGAGGCGGCATGCGTCTACGGGGTGTGGCCCCCCCCGCACGGGACCAGCGATAACCACGGTAGTAGACGTTCTGCAGAAACGATGCGGCGTGAATATTATTAAATACTCGGAGCGCGATAAAATCATGAGCTTTTTACATGACGTGGGCACATGTGCTATAGGACCGATGGTAAATTTTCATAATTTTTCGTGATGGAGAAGTATCTGAACACTTCCCTCTAGGCGGATTGCTCTTCGCGCGTCTACGACTGTGGCCGGCGGCCTCCGCGGGCTAGCATACCGACAAATCTTGCGTAGGCGGCCTCTCACAAGTCTGGAAGTGCTGTGGCGGTTGCAAATGCATGGCACGCGTCTCCGGGGTGTGCCCCCCCCCTCACGGACGGCGCCGCCGCCCGGCACTGGAGAAGCAGACGCGTCGGGTCTACGGAGTGGATGTAGCTGTGGGTTTGGCCCGTATGTTGCTCCGGGTGTCCCTATGGGCGGCCCGGCACAACGGGTGGGGAGGTCCACTGGTCAAAGCCCGTCCGTGCAAAGTCAAAGGGCTAGATCGCGTGGTCAAACGCTACAGGGTTAGGCGGGACGGGGGCACTGGGGGGGTACCAATGCCACCGGAGCGTCGTACCAGGCCCTCATACATGCGGGGTGGTGTGGTGGCATGTCTGAAGAGGCGGTACGCGTGTCCGGGGTGTGCCCCCCCCTCACGGACGGCGCCTTGCCGCTTGGCTGGAGAAAGCAGACGGCGTCGGGTCTACGGAGGGATCTTCTTTGTGGAGTGCAGCACGGATGTTGCTCCAAAGTGTTCCTGGGCTGACCTAACACAACGGGTGGAGAGGCCTTGGTCAAATCCCGTCCGTGCAAAGTCAAAGGGCTAGATCCGGTGGTCAAACGCTTCTGAGGTTAGGCGGGGACGGGGCCACAGGGGTAGCAATGCCACCGGAGGCGTCGCATCGGGCCCTCATACATGCGGGGTGGTGTGGTGGCATGTCCAGAAGAAGGCGGCCTGCGTCTGGGTGTGGCCCCCCTCACGGACGGCGATGACCACGGTAGTAGGCGTTAGCGGAAGCGATGCGGCGTGAATATTATTAAATACTCGGGCGCGATAAAATCATGAGTTTTTACATGGCGTGGGCACATGTGCTATAGGACCGATGGTAATTTTCATAATTTTTCGTGATGGAGAAGTATCTGAACACTTCCCTCTCTGGCGGATTGCTCTTGGCGTCTGTTGTGGCGGCTGACCTCCGGGAACTAACATACCGTCAAATCTTGCGTGGTGACCTCTCACAAGTCTGGAAGTGTTGTGGCGGTTGCAAATGCCCGGCACGCGTCTCGGTGTGCCTCCCCCTTCCGCAGACGGCCAGGCGCCGCCCGCAGCTTTGGAGGAGGAGAAGCAGACGTCGGGTCTACGGAGTGGATGTAGCTGTGGGTTTGGCGGATGTTGCTCCGGGTGTCCCTATGGGCGAATTGACTGGCCGGGTGGAGAGGTCCACTTTGGTCAAAGCCCGTCCGTGCAAAGTCAAAGGGCTAGATCGGCGTGGTCAAAGCGCTTCTGAGGGTTAAGCGGGGCCAGGGCAGGGGGTAGCAATGCCACGGAGGCGTCGTGCGGCCCTCATACATCTTGAGGTGGTGTGGTGGCATGTGCGAAGAGGCGGACGCAGCGTGTCCGGTGTGCCCCCCTCACCAGACGGCGCCTTGCCCGGCACTGGAGAAGCCAGCGTCGGGTCTACGGAGGAATCTTCTTTGTGGGTGCAGCGGATGTTGCTCCAAAGTGTTCCTATGGGCTGACCCTAACACAACCGGGTGGAGAGGCCCACTGGGTAAATCCCGTCCGTGCAAAGTCAAAGGGCTAGATCCGGTGGTCAAACACTACAGGGTTAGGCGGGACGGGGGCCCTAGGGGGTAGCAATGCCACCGGAGCGTCGCATCGGGCCCTCATACATGCGGGGTGGTGTGATGGCATGTCTGAAGAGGCGGCACGCGTCTTCGGGGTGTGGCCCCCTCACGGACGGCGATGACACGGTAGTAGACGTTCTGCGGAAACGATGCGGCGTGAATATTATTAAATACTCGGAGCGTGATAAAATCATGAGTTTTTTGCATGGCATGGGGACTTGTGCTCTAGGACCGATGGTAATTTTTCATAATTTTTCGTGATGGAGAAGTATCTGAACACTTCCCTCTAGGCGGATTGCTCTTGGCGTCTCTGACTGTGGCCGGTGACCTCGTGAACTAGCATCACCGACAAATCTTGCGTAGGCGGCCTCACACAAGACAGGCATTTTAGTGGCCCTATCAAATGCCCGGCACGCGACTCCGGGGTGTGCACCCCCCCTCACGCACGGCGCCGCCTTGCCCGGGACTGGAGAAAGCAGACGCGTCGGGTCTACATGGAGTGGATGTAGGCTGTGGGTTTGGCCCGTATGTTGCTCCGGGTGTCCCTATGGGCGGCCCGACACATCCGGTTGGAGAGGTCCACTGGTCAAAGACCGTCCGTGCAAAGTCAAAGGTCTAGATCTCGTGGTCAAACGCTTCTGAGGTTAAGCGGGGCCAGGGGCACTTGGGGGTAGCAATGCCACGGGAGGCGTCGTCTCGGGCCCCTCATACATGCGGGGTGGTGTGGTGGCATGTCTGAAGAAGGCGGCAGCGTGTCCGGTGTGCCCCCCTCACGCAGACGGCGCCTTGGCCCGGACTGGAGAAGCGAGCAGCGTCGGTCTACATGGAGGGATCTTCTTGTGGAGTCCGGCCGGATGTTGCTCCAAAGTGTTCCTATGGGCTTACCTAACACAACGGGTGGAGAGGCCTTTGGTCAAATCCCGTCCGTGCAAGGTCGAGGCTAGATCCGGTGGTCAAACGCTTCTGAGGTTAGGCGGGACGGGGCCACAGGGGGTAGCCATGCCGGAGGCGTCGCATCGGGCCCTCATACATGCGGGGTGGTGTGGTGGCATGTCAGAAGAGGCGGCCAGCGTCTCGGTGTGGCCCCCCTCACGGACGGCGATGACACGGTAGTAGGCGTTCTGCAGAAGCGATGCGGCGTGAATATTATTAAATACTCGGGCGATAAAATCATGAGCTTTTTACATGACGTGGGCACATGAGCTATAGGACCGATGGTAAATTTTCATAATAATTCGTGATGGAGAAGTATCTGAACACATCCCACAAGGCGGATTGCTCTTGGCGTCTCTGTTGTGGCCGTGACCTCCATGAACTAACATACCGTCAAATCTTGCGTAGGCGGCCTCTCACAAGTCTGGAAGTGTTGTGGTGGTTGCAAATGCCCGGCACGCGTCTCCGGGGTGTGCCCCCCCCTCACAGACGGCGCCGCCGCCAGCACCTGGAGGGGGGAAACGGACGTGTCGGGTCTACACGGAGTGGATGTAGGCGTGGGTTTGGCCCGTATGTTGCTCCGGGTGTCCCTATGGGCGGTGACACAACCGGGTGGGGAGGTCCACTTGGTCAAAGCCCGTCCGTGCAAAGTCAAAGGGCTAGATCGGCGTGGTCAAACGCTTCTGAGGTTAAGCGGGGACGGGGGCACTGAGGGGTAGCAATGCCACCGGAGCGTCGTACCAGGCCCTCATACATGCGGGGTGGTGTGGTGGCATGTCTGAAGAGGCGGCACGCGTGTCCGGGGTGTGCCCCCCCCTCACGGACGGCGCCGCCGCCGGCACCGGGAGGGGGGAAACGGACGCGTCGGGTCTACACGGAGGGATCTTCTTGTGGAGTGCGGCACGGATGTTGCTCCAAAGTGTTCCTACGGGCTGACCTAACACAACCGGGTGGAGAGGCCTTTGGTCAAATCCCGTCGGTGCAAAGTCAAAGGGCTAGATCCGGTGGTCAAACGCTTCTGAGGGTTAGGCGGGGCCAGGGGCCACAGGGGTAGCAATGCCACGGAGGCGTCGCCTCGGGCCCTCATACATGCGGGGTGGTGTGGTGGCATGTCGAAGAAGGCGACGCAGCGTCTACGGGGTGTGGCCCCCTCACGGACGGCGATGACACGGTAGTAGGCGTTCTGCGGAAGCGATGCGGCGTGAATATTATTAAATACTCGGGCCTTGATAAAATCATGAGTTTTTACATGGCGTGGGCACATGTGCTATAGGACCGATGGTAATTTTTCATAATTTTTCGTGATGGAGAAATGTCTGAACACTTCCCTCTCTGGCGGATTGCTCTTGGCGTCTCTGTTGTGGCGGCGGCCTCGGGGCTAGCATACCGTCAAATCTTGCGTGGCGGCCTCTCACAAGTCTGGAAGTGTTGTGGCGGTTGCAAATGCCCGCACGCGTCTCGGGGTGTGCCTCCCCCTTCACAGACGGCGCCGCCCTTGGCACCTTTGGAAGGAGAAGCAGACGCGTCGGGTCTACAGAGTGGATGTAGCTGTGGGTTTGGCCGGATGTTGCTCCGGGTGTCCCTATGGGCCCGGCGACACAACCGGGTGGGGACGGCCCCTGGTCAAAGCCCGTCCGTGCAAAGTCACAGGGCTAGATCGCGTGGTCAAACGCTTCTGAGGTTAAGCGGGGCAGGGCACCTTTGGGGGAGCAATGCCACGGGCGTCGTCTGGGGCCCTCATACATGCGGGGTGGTGTGGTGGCATGTGCGAAGAGGCGACAGCGTGTCCGGTGTGCCCCCCCTCACAGACGGCGCCCCGCCGTCACACGGAGAAGCGACGTCCGGGTCTACGGAGGGATCTTGCTGTGGAGTGCAGCCGGATGTTGCTCCAAAGTGTTCCTATGGGCTGACCCTAACACAACCGGGTGGAGAGGCCTTTGGTCAAATCCCGTCCGTGCAAAGTCAAAGGGCTAGATCCGGTGGTCAAACGCTTCTGAGGTTAGGCGGGGCAGGGGCCCTGGGGGTAACGCATAGGAGGCGTCGCATCGGGCCCTCATACATGCGGGGTGGTGTGGTGGCATGTCCGAAGAAGCGCCGCAGCGTCTCGGGGTGTGGCCCCCCTCACGGACGGCGATGACACGGTAGTAGGCGTCTTTGCGGAAGCGATGCGGCGTGAATATTATTAAATACTCGGGCGTGATAAAATCATGAGCTTTTTACATGGCGTGGGCACATGTGCTATAGGACCGATGGTAATTTTTCATAATTTTTCGTGATGGAGAAATGTCTGAACACTTCCCTCTCAGCGGATTGCTCGTCAGCGGCGTCTGTGGCGGCGGCCTCGAGAACTAGCATACCGTCAAATCTTGCATAAGCGGCCTCTCACAAGTCTGGAAGTGTTTTGGCGGTTGCAAATGCCCGGCGCAGCGTCTCGGGGTGTGCCCCCGCTCCGCAGACGGCGCGCCGCCCGGCACTGGAGAAAGCAGACGCGTCGGGTCTACACGGAGTGGATGTAGGCTGTGGGTTTAGCCCGGATGTTGCTCCCGGGTGTCCCTATGGGCGGCAGCAGAACCGGGTGGGGAGGTCCACTGGTCAAAGCCCGTCCGTGCAACGTCAACGGGCTAGATCGCGTGGTCAACCGCTCCAGGGTTAGGTGGGAGGGGGGCACGGGGGGGTAGCAATGCCACCGGAGGCGTCGTGCAGGCCCTCATACATGCGGGGTGGTGTGGTGGCATGTCACGAAGAGGCGGCAGCGTGTCCGGTGTTCCCCCCCTCGCAGACGCCGCCCGCCCGGCACTGGAGAAGCAGACGCGTCGGGTGTACACGGAGGGGATCTTGTTGTGGGTCTGGCCTGATGTTGCTCCAAAGTGTTCCTATGGGCTGACCCTAACCTGGCCGGGTGGAGAGGCCTTTGGTGAAATCCGTCCGTGCAAAGTAAAGGGCTAGATCCGGTGGTCAAGCGCTTCTGAGGTTAGGCGTGGCGGGGCCTGAGGGGTAGCAATGCCACGGGCGTCGCATCGGGCCCTCATACATGCGGGGTGGTGTGGTGGCATGTGCGGAAGAGGCGACGCAGCGTCTCGAGGTGTGGCCCCCCCCTCACGGACGGCGCTGACACGGTAGTAGACGTTCTGTGGAAACGATGTTGCGTGAATATTATTAAATACTAGGAGCGCGATAAAATCATGAGTTTTTTACATGACGTGGGCACATGTGCTATAGGACCGATGGTAATTGTTCGTTATGGAGAAGTATCTGAACACTTCCCTCTACGCGGATTGCTCTTCGCGCGTCTCTGTATGTGGCGGTGACCTCCGGGGCTAGCATACCGTAAAATCTTGCGTAGGCGGCCTCTCACAAGTCTGGAAGTGTTATGGCGGTTGCAAATGCCCGGCACGCGTCTCCGGGGTGTGCCCCCCCCCCTCACGGACGGCGCGCCCGCCGGCTTTGGAGGGAAAGCAGACCTGTCGGGTCTACAGGTGGATGTAGCTGTGGGTTTGGCTCGGATGTTGCTCGGGTGTCCCTATGTGCCCGGCGGCACAGCCGGGTGGGGAGGTCCTTTGGTCAAAGCCCGTCCGTGCAAAGTCAAAGGCTAGATCGGCGTGGTCAAGCAGCTTCTGAGGTTAGGCGGGGCCAGGGGCATTAGGGGGTAGCAATGCCACGGGCGTCGTCTTGGCCCTCATACATGCGGGGTGGTGTGGTGGCATGTCTGAAGAAGCGGCGCAGCGTGTCGGGATGTGCCCCCCCCTCACAGACGGCGCCGCCTTGCGCCCGGCTTTGGAGAAGCAGACGTCGGGTCTACGGAGGATCTTCGCGTGGAGTGCAGCGGATGTTGCTCCAAAGTGTTCCTATGGGCTGACCCTAACACAATCGGGTGGAGAGCCTTTGGTCAATCCCGTCCGTGCAAAGTCAAAGGGCTAGATCCGGTGGTCAAGCGCTTCTGAGGTTAGGCGGGGCCAGGGGCCACAGAGGGGGTAGCAATGCCAGGAGCATCATCGGGCCCTCATACATTCGAGGTGGTGTGGTGGCATGTCAGAAGAAGGCGGCTGCGTCTCGGGTGTGGCCCCCCTCACGAGCAGCGATGACACGGTAGTAGACATTACTGCGGAAGCGATGCGGCGTGAATATTATTAAATACTCGGGCGCGATAAAATCATGAGTTTTTACATGGCGTGGGCACATGTGCTATAGGACCCGATGGTAATTTTTCATAATTTTTCGTGATGGAGAAGTATCTGAACACTTCCCTCTGCAGCGGATTGCTCTTGGCGTCTACGACTACGGCGGCGGCCTCAAGAGCTAGCATACTCTGGCCCGCGATGCGTGAGCGAAGGCAATCGTGAAAAATCGCTGAGCATTGCTGAGCCGGCGATGGCAACTTGACGCATAACCGTTGAAATAAACCCATGGAACGGGCGACATCGACGACCTGACAAGATCCCCTCGTGTAGACCCGGCTGTCCGTTCCCCTGCAGTGCGTGGCACCATCCGTGAAAAGAAACACACCGAGCCCCAAACAGCGTCTACGCATGCATGAACACTTCCACATATGCGCCGGGACCCGTGCGATGTTTCGGTGACATAGCTACACCCGAATCCCCACGAACCGAGAATTCCTTAGTGTCGGCCGTTTCCCCCTCCGTGACACGGCGATAGCGACGTTCGTAATGGGGGGCAATCGATATAACATCGGGTATGTTTTTTTAGATAAGGCATAATTATCTTATACAGAAACAAAAACTAAAATAAAGTAAAAATAATAAAACAGAGTAAAAATAAAAAATAAAGTAAAATACTGCATTATCTTGAAGCGGCTGGGCCGTCGGCATATCTGTCACCTACGGAGGTTGTCCCACGGATCGTTGGCGTGGCGTGGCACCGCGGATCGGCGGCGGCGTGGCGAGGGGCCTATGCCCGGCCGCCGTAGGCATACCTCTGCCAGCGATATCTTGACGATCGCAGATTCTTGCCCGTCGGCGTAGGGTCAGCGCCGTCAAATGGTCGTGTTGGCCAAGGCGGGTGGAGCCCGCAGCTATGCCGACGGCCTGCCCTATCTTGAGCGGGCCCGTAGGGCGTACCTCGAGGCGGTCCCGACGGCCTGGTCTATGCCGGCGGCCCGTCGGCATAGATGGATGTATGCCGGCGGCTTTTTCTCGCCCTCTGACCTTTCCTTCGCCGTCGGCATAGGTCAATAGATGCCGACGGGGGCCGTCGGCATAGATTTGGCCGTCGGCAACCCCAGTTTTTCTGGTAGTGCACCAACCTTTTCATAAATATAAATATAAACCCAACTTCAACTATATTTATCAAAAACCCCACCTTAAAATACTTTACAAGATAAAACCCTCCATATAGATTTTTTCATTTCGCAAATAGACCCTATGCTCCTTTCCTTGATTTATCCTATGAATATAACAACAACATCCCTTGTGTTGGGGCATGCCGAGTATTTATGTCAATATTCCTTATTTGTTGAATACATGTGAGAAGCCACCGAAGCATTATCGAAGATTATGGTTACGCGCACACTGGGAATGGGCTACCGTTCCATTGTTTCTTCGTATCGTGTATTATTTTAGGTAATACAATATCCCACTGGGTTTATGTTATCAATCTGCTAAGTATGTGTGTATCAGCTACTGATCGAGGGATTGACATGTGATGCATAGTGGACCCAACACAAGCTGTCTAACATGTGTTTAGTGTGTTGTAGTGGTGGTGGTCATAGACTGCTATCCACTTTGTTGTTGATGTATACATGGAATCCATGTTGCCATTTGTACTCAGTTGCTCCTTACCAACTAGCTAATTTGTATATGCAAAGTTACAAATATCTCATTTGGTCGTGAGAATAGTTTTGTTCTTAGGAAGCTGACAGTGCAAGCACGACCAGTGGCGGTGCCAGGATCGGAAGTCTGTGATGTCATTTCAAATTTATGATGTCAAATACATGTGTTTTCACCAATTTTATATAAAAGATTACATGATTTCTACTTGTATACAAAGGATTTACCAAAAACTTGTGTAGTCAATTGACCACACTCCTCTCAAAGTGGCTTCGCCACTGAGCACGACAACCAATATATCGCAAGAGATGCAGTGTATGCATATCGCATGCATACACTTGCTTTGCTTGGAACCCACTATTCACAGTGGTTTCGATCAGCATGATCTACCCATAAGGATGACGCATGCGCATGCACGCAGTTCACTTAGCAATCCTACGTCGCTTCAACTAGATGGAAAAGGAGCACAAGGTAATCTAGTAGTTGGGACGTACGTCAGTTCAACTAAATTTTTTTGAGTGCATTGTGATGTGTGTGTGGTGTATACATCTACATCGTTTAACTACTTGACGTGGTTATATATTGGTTACTACTAACTTGCTGCTAACATTTTTTTACGCTAGGAAAGAAGGACTTGTTTATTCATCGGAATCACCACTTTAAAAAGAAAAACATGGAGTAGAAATGCAAGTGTACTAGTATTTATTAAGAAAGAAGATGATATACAACTAAAACAAGACAAGGCCCATGCAATGATATAGAGGCATGACTTGATAGGAAAACCTAAAGTCCTAACTGACATAAGCATCATCAACACGAAAGCCAGCGATCGGCGAGTAGAAGACTATTGAACCCAACCTAGACTAGAGCAAAAGATACATCACAAAGCATGAAAGCGAGAACCGTGCACAGCAAAACCTAAAACACAACTACAAACTACACAATCCAAACTTGACTACCAAGATGGCGAATGCGACTAAAGCACAAACATCATAGGGACAGATTAGCCACAAGTCGAGACAAACCTTTAGCACAGTATATGCTCAACATCACCAAGCGACGAGGCCATCTCCCAAAGCCATCGGACCTGCCTCCACGTAGGCCATAGAAGAGAGGCGATGGGTGAACATACTGTCGGGAAGCAAAAGGCGCCTTGAGCATCGAGGGTGAAGCCAACCATGAGCAGGGGCAGCGGCGCATCCCCGAGCAGCGAACCCACAACCAGTCAGTGAAGAACCATCATACGACCACAACCAAAATTCACCCTTCTGTTGGAGAAGAGCCAACCAAAGGCGGATCACGGAAAATCAAGCCGAGCAACCCCTAGATTTGGCCGAGGGTGAACTTCGACCGAGAGAAATTGAGTCCACGACCAAAATAACGAACACCCTATCTACCGCCAAATCTAACATATTGTGATTGAGAAACACCAGATCCAATATCGAGGACGACCGATGGAGGGGGGTGGAGCATGGCAACACCCCGACCACATTGCAGGCCTGCAGTGCCCTAGGACGAGGGAACGTCAGGGTGCCTAATCCGGCAGTGGAACGCCCGGATCTACATGGGGGATTCACCACCGTGTTTGTTGGCCCTTAATCTTTCAAATGGCCACACTTAGAGCATCTCTAGCCGACCCTCTAAAAAGCTATAGAGGAGTAAAATCCCTCTAATTGGCACCTAGCCAATCTCCTAAACCGTTTTGAGGAGTAAAAAAATTTACTCCTCCGCCTAGCGGGCGCCTAAAAATACTCCGAGCTCGGTGGCTCGGGTAAAACTTCTCTCCCGTGGAAGGTCTCCTTGTGGCCGCCCGGTCACTGGCGTGAAGCACCCATGTCGATGCGGCGACCTCGGGGCTCGCGACTGACCTCACGATGCTGTGGAGGTGTTGTGGAAGTGTACGCGGGCATGATGCTCCTGTTCTCGTCGGGCCTATCGCAGCTGCTCCTGCCCTCGCCGGCGCTGCGCGCCCGGAGCACCGCCCTGTTCTCCTGCTAGTCCAGGAGAGCCTACCAACACCGAAAGCCGATGGCCATGCGTAATGCAAGCAAAAGTTTAGAGTTCTACGTAAAAAAATCGAAACCCGAGACAGGAGACGCGTGGACTCTGCAACACACCTTGTACGCCTAGGTGATGCTTGAACAGGTCCTCGACCTCAGACTTAGACGACAACGGGTATTTGTCGGGGTGCCATTGGTGCTAGGAACCAGTACACGGCCCTGATCTCTCGCGGGGGCATGTCCTTGGTAAAAAAGCTTGAAGCTCGCAAGCTAAATGAATAGCTGTGACTCGGCTCGAATCGACTCAAACTCAAAGAATAATAAGTCGAGCCAAGCTTTAGTTTAAGATTGTTTATAGAACGAGTTAAAGAAGCCGATCTCACGAGTACTCGTGTAATTCGTTAGGCTCGGTACAAAATACCAGCCATGCAAATTGCGTCCCAGGCGCACAACACAACACCACACATTCAAGGAAATTACAATTGTTTGGTCCTGTATATGTTACTAACTTGCTGATCATTGTTGTTATGTACAATTGTTTGTGGTCAATGATCATGTACATGGTACTGACTTAATGGTACTGACAATTGTAAGTTAAACTCGTACATGCTTACAATTGTTTGTGAACATCGTACATGTTTAATATGTACATTTTACATTTCCAAGCAATCATTTGAATCACATTTGTAAGCTTTTATGTTCATATCATTAATGAGCTTAACAAGCTAAACAAGCCAGTTCATGAGTTATACGAGTCAAGCCAATCTTGAATTCGAGATCATTATAATAACGAGTCGAGTCGAGTTAGCTCGTTAACGAAACGAGCTTTAGCGAGTCGAGCCGAGCAGCCATGTTGGTGATGTTGAGCAGCTCGTAGTACAACTCCGGTGGGCTCCCCATTGCCACCTGCGAAGAGCGCTGTTGCGAGGACGGCGACACGCAAGACTAGCCAAGGAACGCACATGTGAGTGCGCGAGAGCGCTATTGCGAGGGCGGCGATGCTAGGCATTGGTACAAATTTTGATATTCAGTTCATGGGCGTTTGCAGGTGGCACAACTGGCGGGGATCGTCACGATGGCTGGCGGAGGCCGACAGACGTGTGGTCGGTAGTGCATCAACGGTGTGGTCACCGTCGTCGCTGCTCGCGGAGACGCATAGCAAGTGTTCGACGAAATGCATAAGCCAATTGTAAATTTTACTTCGCTAAGTTTAGAAGATCAGCTAGAAATGACCAAAACTTAGTGAAGTAAAAATACTCTACTAACGTTTATTCAACGGTTTACTCCTCTATTTTTTAAGGGATCGGCTGAAGATGCCCCTGGCTAACTCAGGCATCACGGGTCAGCTCTCTCGCACACACTGGCAAAGACATACAGCGATCATTTTACAATGTATAGCTGTGCAAATAGGTTTTACATTTTTCTTTTCGATAAAGACAAAATGGGTTTTACAAATGGCAAGCAGTATTCGCCATTGCTGATTATAATCCAACTGAAGTACAGTCACCTGATCGATATGATTTGTATTTATGATCAATAGATCTCCCATTTTATTTATGTAGAGTTGAGCATATGGAGCAGCATGTCGTTCCAGGTATCGATGGCCCCCGGCAGGCACCAGTGCACGCAGTCGTTGTACAGGGTGAAGTGCTTCTCCGGCGTCCAGCCTCGGTACTTGCTGGGATGCGCGTCCGCGCGCAGTATCATCGCCTCCGTCGTGTCCATCAGCATCATCTTCACCTTGCCGCCCGCCGCTGCCCTCTCCGCCGCCGTCGCAAACTCCTCCCGCTGCAGCTCGCGGAAGTCGCGCTCGAAGCCCTCGACCCTCCTCTCGCCGCGCCGGGACGGCGCCGTCCGCACGCAGTTCCCGTCCTCGCTGTTCCACTGCCCGCCTTCGTACTGCGACGGGTCCACGGTGCGCAGCAGCGCCGTGCCGCGGAACCGGCCGTCGGCGCCGGACAGCGCCCGCAGCGCGGCCCGCGTGGCCATGCGCAGTGCGTATCGCGGCGTGAGGTCCGTGACGTTGGGCAGCTGGCAGTAGTGGCAGCCGACGAGCCGGCCGGCCTCGTACAGCATGGACGGGCGGTAGAACCAGCTGGACGCCGACACGACGACGTAGTCGAGCTCCGGGATGCGGGCCGCCCACACGTCCTCCGCCTCGTCGAGGTGGAGGTTCCACAGGCCCGTGTGCGCCGGCCCGTCGTCGTCGATCTGCTCGTGCCGGACCAGGTAGGGCGCCCAGAAGCTGGCCACGGTGAAGTTGTACTCGCCGTAGTGGTACACCGTGTGCTTGCTGCTCGGCCAGCTCGTCGTAGGCTCCGCGACCTGCACGTGCACGTTCAGAATGAGAGCACGATCCTGTCCTCCTGATCATTGTAGTATTAGACTCCATGGTTGAGAGCTTACTCTGGTGAGGAGGCAGATGAGGGAGTCCTTGTGGTTCCTGGCGAGGGAGTCCCCGACGAAGGCGATGTTCTTGCCCCTCATCAGGGCGAGGAAGCGGGCCGGGTCGAAGCGGGGCAGGTCGCAGCCGTCGCCGTCGGGGCGCCACCGCCAGTTGACGAAGCCGAGGTCCGGCTTGCCGAACCTCATGCAGTCGTAGTGCTCGTGGATGACCGAGCACGTGTCGTTGGTGTAGTAGGGCGCGTCCGGGTCCGGCACCCAGTCGCCCCTGAAGATGTCACAGCGCCCGCCCTCGCCTGGTCGTGATCGTGTGTGAAGGTGAGAAGAAAACACGCGCCATGGGTGTGGGAAGGTGGTGTAGAGCAGGTTGGAAGCCGCGAGAAGAGCGGCGAGGAGCATGAGGGACACGACGGGGACGAAGCATCTGCTGCTGCTCGCAAGGACATGGGGTTTGCAGCTGTGAAGAAGGGCCCTCATGGTTCTACTTCAGGGGGGTTATTCGGTGTGCATTTGAGTTTGATTGTGCATTAGCCAGCCATATATGATGATGATCATGCATGAGAATGGCGAGGCAATCACTTCACTGGTGCCGGCCGGTATGGTCAGCACCTATCTTGATCCATCGTCCTTGATAGAGGATGATTGGCTCACTAATTGTTTTCTTCTCTTCTCTACGCCAATATAAAACTGCAACAGTGGGCTGCGCACACTAACGTACTAATCAGCCTCTCCATCTATACGTCGAATCATTCGTGGTATCCGTCAAATTAGCACTCAAACAAACGATTAAGAGAGGAATACTACATCGAAGGACATCTACTTAAAGAAACTCTAGGAGGATCGGAGTCCGGAATACAAACTCGAAGAATTAGCGTTGCCATCCGTCCGAGGACCGCATCAGCGAGGACTAAAAAGTAAAAAAAAAAACTCTAATCTAAACTACTAACCGGAGTGGAGGCACCAATTCCCCTCCCCACCACCGGCAGCCGGAGCGGCACTAGCCGTCTAGGGTTAGGGAAGAAAAGTGAGAAGAGTTGTTGATCTGATATGTAGATGACTCAACTTTGCACTAACTTTAGTATAAAGTTGGGTCATCTATTTTGAAACGGAGGGAGTATATCTTGAAAACTCATGCAATACCTACTTAAAGCATCTCCAACGACAACCTGCAAATTTCCTTCCGCATCCGTTCATGGACAGAGGAACCAATCGGCGGACATGGATGCCAGAGGCTGCCGTTCAACGCTACCTGTATACATCCGGCCAACAATTTAAACTAACCAGACGAACCGGGCATCAATTCAAACTAATGCTTTCCGCCAAACATGCCTTAGAAAAATCAGAGTGGCAAATAACCTTCCGCCAACACATGCGTGTACTAATCCAATCACCTTCCCTCAACAAAAAATCCAATCACCTGAAAAAAAAATCCATCTTCCAAACCTCAGCACTGTAGGTAGGATCCTTTACAAGTGCTTCCGTCATGTACTCCCTCCGTTCGAAATTACTTGTCATCAAAATGGATGTATCTAGAACTAAAATACATCTAGATACATAGCCGTCAAGTCGCTCCTCCTCCTCCAAGAAAGAAAGTTAGGGTTTCTGCCTCTCGCCGGCGCCGCCTCAGGTCCGCCTTGTCTCCGGTGGCCCTAGGACCATGGGGGCGCGGTGGATCCTGCGAAGGGCCGGCGGGAGGGCTCCGTTTTCAGTTGGTTTTTCCTGTCTTGTTAGGGTATGTGTCATGCTCAGGAAGGCGAGACAGCGACGGCTCCCTGAAGACGGAATAAAGGTCTCCCTGCCTAGCCCCCGTTCCGGCGGTGCATCTAGCATCGTTGGTGGGCGTGTGGAGGCGTGTCTCCGGCAGATCTATCTTTGGTGGATTTGCCCGGATCTCGTCGTTGTTCGTCTTCGTTCGTGTGTCTTCGGGTTGAATCCTTCCAACCTACGTTATTCTTCATTGGCGGCGATTGTTGTTCTGGTGCGCTGGTCCTATGGGGCCTTAGCACGACGACTTTCCGACTGTCTACTACAACAAGTTGTGCCCGACTCCGGCGATGGAGGGGTGATGACGGCGGCGCGCCTTCGGCTCGCTTCAGTACTTGTAGTCGTCGCTAGGTGGTCTACGGATCTGGATGTGATTTTTATTTCTGGTGTTCGTTGTACTGCCATGATTGAAGATGAATAGATTGGAAGTCTTTTGCAAAAAAAATAAAAATAAAATACATCTAAATACATCTATTTCAATGACAAGTATTTCCAAACAGAGGGAGTACATGCTTCCTTCCGCCAAACAATGGCGAGTGATTTGGATTTGATGGGAACTAGCATCCTAATTAAAAGTGCTTTCGATCAAATTAAACACTAGTGAAGCATATTAGTACTACGTGAAGTGTTTCCGCCAAATAGCTAGCATTGTCGCTAGTGCCTTCCGCCAGACAGTCAAAAATTTAGCAACGGCCTTCCACCATTCGGATGAGAGGAGAAACACGTGGTGGCTTTTGATTTGCCAGACAGATGTCCGAACTCTAGCAAAGCCTCTCTACTTTTGTCTTCAATTTGCGGGAGAAAGTGTGTCCGAACCGTGTCACGGATCGATACATTACACGTTGGATGACTTTCACGGTCCGGACGCATGCACAAGGTTTGCTGGTCGCCCTTAGAACATGAGTTGCCTTTTGTTGACAAAGAAGTTGTGCAAAAAATTCTCGTCATATTATACTATACTGGTGGAGTAGTTCTCTGGACAGGAGGTCGTGTATTGGGTGTCTTGGGACTGTCTCGCATCACCAAAGCATCGGGGCAGAATGAGCTTCCATGACCTTCATTTTCTCAACCTCGTGCTGCTCAAGAAACACGGATGGCCACTTACGATGAATCCGGACTCCCTCTGCACAAAGGATCTTGAAAGAGAGGTATTTTCATGGCATTGACTCTTCCTTCATGTGATCCAGGCCAGGGCCCCCACAAAACCTCGATGGTCCATTTGGTACGCGAGGTTTGCACGGCCCAAACCCCTTCAATCCCCTCCTACCCACGTGTTTCAGAACCCTTGTCGATGGACTCGCGGAAGAATGGCCCCGAGCGCAGCGTACGCCTCCTCCACCCTCCTCCGCCACCAGCCTCCTCCGCCAGTCACAACCTCCATGGTGGCCGGAGATCTGACCTTTTCCCTGGTATGTAACTCCCTGCGGCCCCATCGCGCCCCCCTTTGCTTGTCGTAGTCTAGGGTTCCTTGATCTCGGTCGAGCATGCCGGTGTTGGAGTCATGGGTGACGCGTGCGCTGCGCTCCCAGCAGGCGGCCGGATGCGACCTTGCGGTCGCTGCGGGTGGCGATGGCCTGCTGCCCGCTGGAGAAGGCCCCGGTGGTCGCCAAGGTGAGGTCGATGCTGCTGGCATCGCGTCCACGCAGCGGCACCAGGCTCAGCAGAAGCAGAGCTGCAGAAAATGAGATGACTACTCACCTAGTCATCTCAACAGGATGGGTTTCCTCTACTCGATTCTTGTTCATGTAACTAAGAGTAATTAGTACTACTGATTGTAGTAAACCATAGGTGCGTGGAGTTGTACTGCAGAATAGAAATAAATGATCAGACGCTTTGTACTTTGGAAGTAGGAATTTTACAGTTCGATTCCCGCAGCAATCATCAAAAGGAAAAAAAAAAGACTCCGATGCTCAGTACTAGAACTTAGGTTGGCCTATTTAAGTTCAGTCGCATGAAAATAATATGACTCCTATGTTCCATCATCCTACAACACACCAAACTTTTTTGTATGAGAGTGATTTTTCTACACCCTAGCTCGGTGCACTCACGGTGCACCCACGTAAGAAAACATAACAAAACATTTTAAAAAATTCCGAAACTTTGTGCGAATGATCATTAGCAAATATTATGGGCGCTTGCAAAGTTTGGTGGTCAAATAACATTTGAGGAGCTCTGCATAAAAAAAGACAAAATCACTG
This sequence comes from Aegilops bicornis, assembly GCA_021605145.1. Classification (NCBI taxonomy): domain Eukaryota; kingdom Viridiplantae; phylum Streptophyta; class Magnoliopsida; order Poales; family Poaceae; genus Aegilops; species Aegilops bicornis. The sequence continues at coordinate 756,791,371 of CM038673.1, read as the reverse complement.
AAAATTAGTCAAAATATAAGTGCATTGTTTGAGCAGATTTTGTATTTTTGTCTTTTTTTTACAGAGCTCTTCGAATGTTATTTTACCATAAAACTTTGCAAGCGCACATAACATTTGTTGATGATCATTCTCACAATATTTCAATTTTTTTTGAAATATTTTGCTATGTTTTTCTTAATGCGAAATGCACCGAAAGTGAAATAATCGTAACCACTACTTTTCCTTTTTGTATGCGAGCATGGCTTTTTTCCCAAAGAAGATAAACATCGACCATTGCTACATATTTAACATGCAAAGAAACTGTTGGTATGACATTCGACGGACTTGTGATGAGTTCTGTAGTAGGAACCACGAGCTCAGTATTTTGGTGTTTATCAATTTTTTAAATTGGAATTCTGAAGCAAGCAAATTGATTGTATGCGATGATAGATAGGTTAGGTAGTATGTGGACACGAAAGTACGAGAGCTAGCCGACCCTAGGCTGTATCAGCAGCCTACAAAAATCTGTAGATATTGTATTGGCAATATTCTGCCAAGCATAGAAAAAATACATTATCCCAAGCTTAGAAATATTTCTATTTGCATTTGTTTCAATTTATATCTAGGGTCAGATGCTCGTTTAGTATCACATGTTTGGCTGGATGAATCGTGCTTTTAAACATTCTATGTGCCTTAGAGCATCTTCAATAGAAAATGCAAATTTGAAGATGTAAGGCGATGTAAAAATTTACATTCTAAAAATGTGCCTTTTGCATCTAAAAAAAAGGCAACTCCAATAGATAATGCATATTGGAGATGTAAAAGAGCAACTCCAATCGGTGATGCAAATCGGAGATGTAAAAACCGTCCGCCGGCCACGCAGCTGTGTAACAGCCGCATTTGCACATTCAAATAGCAATACAATTTCATAATTCTACCAACAAAAGTGCATCATCAATCAAAGTTTGAAATCCTACAAGCAAAAGTGCATTTTCTCAAACAAAGTTCTTGGTCCAACAAATTAAAATGCACATAAACATCACTCAATTTCCGTCCTCTCTGTTGTCACTAGTGACATTGTGGACCGTGGTATGATCATCATCGACAATGGCTTCTTTGTCGATGTTTTCATGCGTTGAAGTCCCGTTGCCGCGGATTTCACCTGAAGCTCCTTCATTGCCACCTCCCATGCCACTCATGTTTCCGGCAAAGCCACCTCCCATGCCACTCATGTTGCCGCCAAAGCCACCTCGCATGCCGCTCATGTTGCCGCCGAAGCCACCTCCCATGCTGCTCATGTTGTCGCCAAAGAATTTAAGAAGGAACTTTTTTTTTACCTTTGCGACATATCGTCAAACACGTTGGATGCGGTTGCCGTCGGCGTGGCCACATCTTTCTCCATGGCCGGCGGTGGCGGCGGTGGAGGTGGAGGAGGGTCTCCTTGGCCGGAGGAGGACGCCAAGGCTGCCGGCGGCTGCCAATTGCCCATCGCAGCCGCGTCTAGCTTCGAAAGTTTGGCCGGCCGAGGTTGGTTCACCGCCTGGTTGCACCCCGCGCTGCCGGCCGCTTGGCGCCTCCACCGCGTCGCTTGGCACACCGCCGCTTCTTCGCAGGCGGCTCTGGTACGACGGTGACCAGCCACGGTGGGGAAAATCCGGGGTGGCGGCGTGGCGGCGGACGCCAGATTGGGGAAAGTGGCCGCAGAGGCGGCATGGAGGCGGAGGCCAGATTGGGGAAAGTGGTCGTGGAGGCAGAGCCCGGATTGGGGAAAGTGGTCTCGGAGGCGGCGGCTGCGGCGAGGTGGGTCAGGCCACCGATGGCGGCGGCGATGGAGAAGGTGGAGGGGTCATCGGCGTCGGCCATGGCGGCGGACGGCGTGAGCGACGGCGGGCGGCGGCGTCATGTGAAGCCAACTGAAGGCAGTTGGGCGGTAGGTGCGCGGCTGGCGTTTTTACATCTCCAGTAGGTGAAGATGCAAATTTGCATCGTGAAGTATTGTATTTTACATCTCCGGATGGCGGGGATGTATTTTTTTACATCTACATCATTCGTTGGAGAGAGGTTTTTGGGTCTCGGAGATGCAAAAGTTAGTTATTTTTGCATCTACATCTTCTAGGAGATGCTCTTGTATTGTACAATTCGTCTGTCAATCGATTGATTAGGTGGATGTTTGTTTCTAGCCTGAATGATTATGTGTCATCTTACATGCCTGGTACAAGTTTCCTTTGCCTGAATGTTAATCAGTTCAGGGGTAAGATCTTACACATTTTGTTTCTTGTTTTGTATCCTATGCCAAGTTGGCCTGTACTGCTTTTGTTGGAGAAGACATGACGATTCAGTCTTCTGTCATCTTTTTGTCAGCACTTCATCATGGTTATGTAGACTTTTGGGGGATTTTATCAGCAGTTGTTGTTAGGAAGATACAGTACCACTACCTTACTGTAGAGATGTCTAATTGTGGTTCTCATACGATTCTCTTGCCGCTATTGGGTGATCCTTTTTATTGCGGTTGTACTCCCCCTTGTTAGTTTATTTTTTTCAGATTAAATCCTTGACTAAGATTTGGTAAGTAGCAGCCTCGTGTCTTCCAGGCAAATACTCCAATTCTTTATTCCATTCACCCGAGAAAGGAAACACTAATACTAACCTCTTGTTATGATCATGAATTTGTGCAGTGCAATGATGGGCATTTAGCTTGTATCACATGCCTTGCCGAGCTCCCCGACAGACAATATCTGACTTGCAAGCACAACATAGGCTTTGTCCCCTGCCTTGCAGTGGATGACATTGTGTCGTCGGCAAGGATAAAGTGCTCCCACGATGGCTTCCAGAGTGACATCAGCTACCACTAGTTTGATGATCACCATAGGGCTTTTACACTACTACAGCAACATGCTTAGTTTTGTGTGTGGATTTTATAGTTTTGTAGCAAAGTTTTTATTGCTATGATGTTGTTTACTTGTAAAGATTGGAGTTTTGGATGTTTTGCATCATCTTATCTCGATATTCCAACCTTGCCTACCAAACAACAGTTGATAAAAGAAAGAAGAACTCACCTTCTCTCTTATTTGATACGAAGGGGATTGAAGATTCAAGGGGATTTGAGGGGATTGGGTGCAAGAGAGGGATTCACAAAATCCCCCAGAATCACCACTCTTTTTGGGGATGGAAACTCCCCTCTACCAAACGAGACCTAAGGGTGCGTCGGCGACATGGAGGGCCATTGTGGCACGGAGAGAGGCGCTCCAGCTGGGTTAATCAAGCGTGTGGGCAATGGAGCCACAACTAATGTTTGGGACAACAAGTGGATACTGGAAAGACCGAGGATGCCACCCATTGTACGTCCAGGAAATGCTACAGTGCAAATTGTGTCCAAATTGATTGATACTGAATAAATTTGAAGATGGAAATTAGACATGGTTTGAGACCAGTTCATATCATTAATCATCAGACGGTAAGGCGATATTAAACATTCCATTGCGTCAAGGGGGTGGTGATGGCTTTTGTGCTTGGAACCTTGAGAGATCAGGTCTATATATACTCTATCTATACTAAGAAAAGTTTTGCGTTTATTATGTTGGCATCACATGTCTCGTTGTTTTATACCTTGGGAGTTATATTTTTGTAGCTTCAAACATTCTGAAAACTGAGTAAATGCATTCATTGTTCTCAAACAAAATAACAAGATGGTACATCACATAGTTATTAGGAGATGGATCAGCATGGCATGAAAGGAAATGCAACTACTTTTTTCTAAAAGGAAGATATCAACTGAATACGATTGTTCTTTAAGGCAACAACCAACAACTGAAATTTATTAACTGTGTGTCATGTCTCTGTTCGCCAAATATCACACATAAATGATGAGACAACACGTCTGTGATAATGCATCGACAAGGATGAGAGATGTGAACATAGACCCAGAATCCAACATGTTAGATAAGATATGTTGTAATCACTCGGCTCACACAAGAGAGAAACGTTCAAGCATGAGCATGTGAAATCCTATACCTAGATCTTCAATGTGCATCTTGCCTCCACCAAATCACCAAATCATGCATATTGCTGTGAAATCCCAGCAACACTTGTTATGATATCTGAAGGTTAGCTGTTAGTGACTCGACCCTATGGACTGCGTTGCGTTGTTGCACATGGCATGTAACCTTTCCTTCGATCATCTCATTTGACTTGTTGCTCTTCAGGAATGCTCACTCGTGGAGATGCTTCTACTAGTTTTGATACTCCATGTCTAGCTGTTTTATTCTTTTGAGTTTTATTTTTGTACCTTTAAACATTCTCAAAATTGAGTTAAGGGACTCATTTTTCTCAAAGAAAAACAAGATGATACGTCACATGGTTAGGAGATGGATCAGCACGGTGTGGATGGTTAAGGCAACTACTTTTGTCAAAAAGCAAGATAGCAACCGAATACGATTGTTCTTTAAAGGCAACAACCAATATCAGAAATTCATTAACTGCGTGTTATGTCTGTTGGCCAAATATCACAAGTAAATGATGAGACAGCGCAAGTTATGATGGTTCGGGAATGAGAAAACAGCGCGAGCGATCTGATCCGTGTTAAAATGTGAAAATGCTACACTCACGGCATATTGGTACAAGTTGTTTTTAAAGGGAGACGTGTGGCTTCCTCCTAACCACAAAATCTCTTCCTGAATTTCAACATACCCCATGCTTATTTTGTACTCCCTCTGTCTATTTTTATAAAACTTTTTGGGTCACCAAGTGACCTTAAAAGTTCAGAGGCAGTAACTTTTGTCGTAGGTGTAGCAATTGCTGGAGTTTATGCGCACCTATTTTTCATAACCAAGTTTTTGTTTTCGTTTTTGCGAGGCATAACCAACTTCTGTGATCATCTCGCGCGCTATAAACCGGCTAACTTGCGATCCATGCTATTACCTCTAACTTTTTATAAGACATGTTTAGAGGAAGTACTAATTGTCAACTACGTGGTCGAACTTTACCGCAAAATAACTATGTGGTCGAACAATTTCCTTTTTGAGGATGAGCAATTGCTCCTAATCACGAAGCAGTGTGTGGAGGAACTATTTTCCATCACACACGGTAGATCATTAATTTGACTTATTGTTTATTTGTATATTCATAGGGATAGGCTGGGTTCAGTCGACTGAAAAGTTTGGGCCAGTTGAATAGTTATCAACCATCGGATGCAAAACCAATGGCCAGATGGTCTTGTTCAACTTCTTCCTTCCCTTTCTTCTTCCCCAAACCGCCCCACCATCGGCAGCTCCGCCCACCCCCCGATCTCCCCCAGCCGTCGGGCTTGCCGCCGCACTTGGCCATCTCTCTAAATTGGTGAACCACCCGAATTCCTTGGCGAACCTGCACCTCCCACACCCGAACCATCAAGATGCGGACTCGCCTCGCCGGACTCGCCTCGCCGGCTGTGGCTTGTTCCTAGTTGAGGCATTGCCAGCGTCCCCAGGCTCACTTTGTTCGCTCCGCCGCCGTCGTCGGCGGCCGGTGCTCCACAAGGCTGCTGCGTTCTTTCCAAAAGATTCGAGTGACCCAAATTTCAAATTCAGATGAATGACGTCCAGCTAAACTGATATTCATAATACTAAAAAGTTTGATGACACCCATTTTAGATAGCAGTGTATTCCTACTCACGGAAGGGACCTAATTAATTAAATTTGTTAATAATATTGGAAGGTAGTACGAATCATTTTCATGCCCATACAATAGGAAGGTACCAAATCATTTTCTTGATATAATTATTCTTTAAGTGAGTATGGTTAAGCGGTGGAATAAATGCTCCAGCCCCACTCAGAAACCTACGTGGACCAACGAAAGCCATGGCGTGTGCCCTTGGTGACTTAGCTAGTCAATAGCGGCACTAGAAGTTGATGTTTTTTATGGACGGACATAAAAATTCGATTTCCGATAAAGCTGCAAACCCTACTGTAAGCCGAAGACGAATGCTGGCCAAAAGTAAGCAAAGCAGCTGCCTTCTTCAATTCCATTTTTCATCTCCCTAGTCGAAGTCTTCTTGTTGGCCCAACCCAACATGCATTTTAGGAGTAAATTGCAAAAAACCACTATAATTGAGGACCCTATTTCAGAAAACCATCATCATTTGATTTTTTTTCAAAAAACCGCCAACATTATGCTGACAGTTTTCAAAAAACACTGATCTGTCATTAAACGCATGTTGACATCACTTCTGACAGATGGGGTCCGTTGTAAGTGCTGATGTGGCAAAATTAACATGACACCGTTGCACCTGCCCGTTACACTAGAAGAAGGGGGCCACTCGTCAGTGTCTCATGCATCTCACGGCATGGACGCTGGTGCTCGACGAGGGAGGCAGGCGAGGTCAACGGCGAGCAGCGCCGCTCCAGCTCCGGCGAGCACCGTCGCTGGATCCAACCCGAATCCAAGACGAGGTCAAAATCCCCCAAGCCGTGCGCCGCTCAGGAGCCGTATCAAGCGAACCCGCAGCCGGTGTGTGACGCTGCCCCATCTGAGTCGGCCGCCTCCTGCGCACGGACTGGCTCCCCGTCTGCCGTCAGAGCAGCAGCTAGCCAGCCGCGAGGCACCTCCTTCTCGGGGTGGTGGCGCAATGGAGCAGAAGCCGCTCCCAGGTCGCCGGAGTCGCCCTCGCCCACCTCCTTGATCTGCTCCCAGGTGGCGGTGCCGGAGCCCCTCCGTTGAGGTCGCCATGCCGGCGGCGCAAGCGCCCGGAGCCCGAGCTGCCGGAGGGATTACCGCCAGCGATGCACCCAATCTGTACCCGCCGGCGGGATCCTGCGCACGCACGGGCCGGCGCCGGTGCCCGCAGCCGAGATCCGGTGACAGCGGCCGGGATTCCGCGTCCCGCATCCCCAGCTGCGGCCGGCCCCGCGAGTCCCGGCGGCGCCGCGACGCTATCTGCTCGCCGGGATCCAGCGCACGCACGGGCTGCCACTGCCTGGACGTGCTTTTTTTCACTTATATTTTTTTGTTTCAATGACAGTCGGACCCACTTGTGTAACAGAAGAGTTACTTGTTCAGCAACAATTCCGTCTCCCATGTCTGTCACCGTCACGCCATGTCATCAGATGCAGCGGGCCCTACTTGTCAGAGTCAGCGTCAACGCTGTAAATCATGCTATTAGTGTTTTTTGCAAATGAATTACTGAATATCAGATTTTTTTGAAAAAAAACCGAATGGTGGTGGTTTTTTGAATTAGGGTCCTCAATTATAGTGGTTTTTTTTGCAATTTACTATGCATTTTAGAGTGCCGTGCCAGGGCGATAGGCGCTCCGCCAGTCACGCATGATCGCCAGTGGCGATATAGGATAGACTTGGGATTCTTTTTTGGCCCTTGAGGAGTAACTTAGACTCATTTTGCTTTGCGTTGCGTTATGTTACAATAACATATTATGTTACTTCAAACACCTTCTCCTTATTAACTATATGCCACATAAGCAAACTTATCTTGTAATGCGCTATGTTACTTGCTAAATTACTCGAGTAAATTGCACAAAACCACCACTTTGAAGGCAAGGTTTGCGAAAACCACTATAATACAATTTTTTTGCAGAAAACACCATGTCTTCGGTAATCTTTTTGCAAAAGACACTGATCGGCGGATCGGGCTCAGTTAAGTGAGTTTATGACAGGTGGGGCCCGTTTTTTGCCTACATGGCATGACTTTTTGTGCCAGGTAGATTTTAATCTAAAATTACAAACTAGACACTAGAATTTTACATAGACGCCCCTAAATCAAAAACGAAAAAGCAATTAGGCCCCGCTTCGACCACCCGGGGCCGGGATGCGCTGTATGGCGCAGAGCGAACGACCTAGCGGCCGAAGTCATGGCCGCCACGGAACAAAGCCGGGCGGCAGGAGGAGCCGGCGGCCGGCGGTGGAGTAGGCTGACGGCGCACCGCGTGGCGCGGCTTGTGAGGTGGAGGCTGGCCGGGAAACCCACGGCGGCGACGCGCGAAAGGGCGCGGACAAGGCTCGGCTCGGTGGAGCCGGCGTGCAGAGGCGGCGGCAAGCCGGACGGCGCGGACGCGGAGCCGGCGTGGAAGCGAGCGGCGACGCGGGCCGGATGCGGGCGCGAGCTGGTCTGGGACGTTGAGGCCGATTTGACGGATCCGGTGACGGCGGCACGACGGCGGCGACTGCATCTGGGGAGCGGCGGCGGCCTGCATCCTACGGAGGGAGGCGGCGGCGGCTTGCGTCCTGCGGAGGGAGGCGACGGCTGCGGCCGTGGAGGTAGAGGCGGCGGCCCACGTCCTGCGTAGGGAGCGTCGGCGGCCGTGGAGGGAGCAGTGGCGGAGTCCTGCGTCGTGCGGAGGGAGGGGCGGCGGTGGCCCGTGGAGGGAGCAGCGGCGGGCATGCTAGTCGGCTGCGGAGCCCATGGGGAGGGTCTGGGCTGCATGGTGGAAAAAAGTTTTGGGACTTTTTTGCTTTAAACCCAAACCGTTACGCCATGTAAGCAAAAACAGGGACCCATCTGTCATAAACGCGCTCAAATGACTCTAATCCGCTGATCAGTGGTTTTTGTAAAAAGATTACTGAAGACATGGTGTTTTCTGCAAAAAAAATGTATTATAGTGGTTTTCGCAAACCTCGTCTTCAAAGTGGTGGTTTTATGCAATTTACTCAAATTACTCCCACTGTGACCAGACTTACACCTCGAGGGTGCTCAAGGCTCTAATGGATTGTTGGTTGTATATACATGCAACGGCGCTCCATTAGCTAGCCACTCTTGAAATTAGTAGCCATGGACAGCGGTGGTCGCCCCTCGACATCCGCTGATCTGCGAAGCCGGCCAGCACTGTCTGTACGGACTAAGGCGAGAGCACCAGCCGCCGACACCGATGAACGGACGGCCTCGGAGGAGGAGGAGCCTGTGAGTCCGACTGCCAGACTCATGGAAGACGTATACGTCGTCGTCACCATCGGCCTCGGCTCGCCCATAAACGTACCAGCCTTCACCGCCGGCGTCGCCAACCTAATCTCCCCTACCCGCGCTTCCACTGCATTCAGGTTCAGGTACGCTACGTACGGCTCGTTCAAGATGGAGAGGCGACCAAAACTTACCAGCTGGCTGGCTATGCATACACAGGTGAGCAAGGATGGCAACCCGCGGTGGGCACGCGTGAAGGTGAACGTGGACGACCACATCGTCGTCCCGGAGCTGGATCCCGTGGCCGTGGCCGCCAACCCAGACCGCGCCGTGGAGGACTACGTGGCGTCACTGTCCGTGCACCCGATGGACCCTTCCCGTCCGCGCTGGGAGTTCCACCTCCTCGACTTCCCGACCTCCGAGCCCGGGGTGGTATCCACCGTGGCGATCCGCGCGCACCACTCCCTCGGCGACGGCGTGTCGCTCATGGTACTCCTCCTGGCGTCCGCGCGGAGCGCCGCCGACCCGACGAGCCTGCCGGTTATGCCGCAACAGTCCGTGCGCACGGGCGCCATCTACGCGCGGCAGCCGCGGCACGCCGGCGCCCTGGCGCGGGTCTGGTCCTGGTTCGTGCTCATGTGGCACACCATGGTGGATCTTTGCTTCTTCGCCGCGACGATCCTGTTTCTCAGAGACCCGCACACGGTATTCAAGCCTGCGGCCGACGGCGGCGATGGTGATGGTGATGGTGTGTTCCACCAGCACAACCGCCGTTTTGTGCATCGAAGCCTTAGCCTTGACGACGTCAAGTTCGTCAAGAATGCCATGAACTGCGTAAGTATATGCAGATACCTTGGGTTAGCTTGTTTAGAGCATCTACATCCTAGACACTAATTAAGCACACCACTTGTAAACTAATTAATTTGTCATAATATTGATGTCTTTAGCACTTATAGTTATATATGGTGATAAGGGATTGAGTAGGATCTTATACTCTAAACTCCTAATCTATAGCGTAAGAGGGAACGAAAAGAGAAATCACACATGTCCACTAAACACCTAATCTTCTATCTATTATATACTTATAAAACAATAGTCAAACAAGCCATCACATTCGTCCATATATATTAAATTATCACGATCGTTAATTTTAGATATTGACAGTTGAGATCTAAAGGATGTAACGTTACACGGAAATATTGCCACATACAACTAACTAGCACATATGCCCGTGCATTGCACCGAGATAAAAAATAAATATTTGTAAATTCAGATTTAACCAAACTATATATAGCAATTGCATGTATTTCAACAAATACAAAATAAATTAAAGATTTCACGTGGTATTCGAGAGTTTACCTGTCATGGTGCACAACTGAGTTGTAATTCTTAATTCGCCACTTCTGCCTGGCCTTATCTTCGCTTTGATGTGTTGTTGGGCAACCAGCATGAAACTATCAAGATGCAATGCTAATCATCAAAGGATAAAAATTAAAACAATTTAGATATGTATGTACAACTGAGCTATACAGTTTTCACATGATACAAAACACAAAATAGAAAACATTCATATAAAAACTGATTAAAACTTTATTACTCGATTTGGATGCTAACAAACTAATTTGGTCTCCCCGAAAAAAAAACTAATATCGAATAATAGAATTACTTCACTTTTTTGAACCCGTTCAATATTTACAAAGTAAAGTGACCCTCATGACTACAGAAAAATTACTAAGGGCCGAAGATTAATTGTAGTAAGTGGGTGGTAACACACATGTTACTACAACAAATACTTGAAGAAATAGTTTTGAGCTATATTTTTTAAGACTCTGGAAGAACGCAGATATGTTATCTTGATTTTTTTATAAAGTATAACAGACATGAAGAATAAACATTAGCCAGGAATTAAACGTAGAGCAACAATAGCAGCCTCGGCTCCATGGATGGTTTCCTCCCTACACCTCCAGCTCCGTTGCATGTGCCCTCCCACCACATCAGGGCCGAGGCCATGCTCCTCCCAGCTGCCGGGAGCCCAATACAGCTAGCAAACTGGGCCAACCTCAGCTAGCGCCCCATCCTAGCTAACCTCACTCCGGCGAGCGCCACTGCTCCGCCCCACGCCCTGCCACTGTCATGCCGGATCTCCTCGTCTCCGACTCTGCTCCGCAGCGGCGATGCCACCATCCAGGGCCGCAAAGTCCACCCCGGACAGCCTCCTCAGCCTCCGTGCTCGTCGTCTCCGACTCTGCTCCGCAGCGGCGATGCCACCATCCAGGGCCACCTTCAAGTCCACCCCGGACAGCCTCCTCTGCCTCCGTGCTCCTCTTTGGTCCCTCTGCTCCATGGTCAACGACTTCAGCAGCCCGACCCAGCCACATCCAGCCCTTCATCCGGCAACAGCCATTTTTTCTGTCTATTTGTTGATCCTCAGGCTGGCTCGCTGATTTGCAAACAACTCGCCAGATATATAAATTGTTCTAATTTGATTTAAAAAAGCGAGGTGGTATTATTTCAATCATGCAACGAACTTTGTTTTGAATTACAAGCCTATACAATTTCAGATGGTTGGAGCCATCGGGACGAAATTCCCTCAGCGAACAATTTTTTATGGTCCACACGGATGGCCCAAAAAAAAACTGTTAACTACACGTACGAAAAGGCTTCTAAATAGTACCACCTCGAATAGCGAAAATAATATAGATGAAAAAAACCTGAAAGCGTAAATTTACGACAAGAAACGTATTGTGACAATGAACCCGACAAAGTCAATCGTGCTTTATTATTAGGGAGAGATACAACATGTCAGATGTAAATAGTCCATCACGTTCCTAGAAAAATATCCATCATGTCTTTTTTTATACGACTCACTTTTTTCTATAAAAAAAAACTGTCCGGAACAACCACGTCTAAACCTAAGTACGGTAGCCAACACAGAATTGCATGTGATGATGTCATCACTGATGTCATCAAGCTAATCCATCAGGACTTGTATGTTTTTTTTTAAAGGAAAGGACATCATGGCTAGCTTTATTAACTTAGATAGGAATTACATCGTCCACAAGGTTTGAGACAAGACAGCCTGAGGGCTCGTCCGTCCAATGACTGCAAAGTTTATTACAATAACTGTAATTCGCTAGCACATGCGCCGCTTGGTTTGAACTACGATAACAATTAATGCTTGAATTTAACCTTCCCGATCAACGACGAAATATCCACACATTCAGCAAAAATTGCAGCAGCTTCATCCCACCATCTTGTATTGCCTGCACAAGATTCAATTACTATCAACGAGTCCGACTCCGCTTCTACCCGCGGGAAGCCTAGCGAGCTTGCAAAATCCAGACCATCACGCATTGCCAATGCCTCGGTCATCACCACGCTGGATGTGTGAGGGATATAAGTACACCGAGCAGCTAGGAAAGATCCATTCGCATCCCTGAGCACTGCTGCGGTAGCTCATTCTCTTTCTGCCATATAAAATGTTGCATCAACATTAAGCTTTACAAACCTGGACTCTGGCTTCTTCCATCTATCTTGCACCGGTGCAATTTTCTTTGCATTCGCTTGCTGAAAGTTATTAGCTATAGCCAGGACTGACATTGGCCATTTAAAAGACGGTGGGGGAGAGCCATTGTGAGTGGTCTCACGCCTAATCCATCAGAGGTACCATCCTCCGACTGTGATTAGTTGCTTTACATTCAGGTTGGGCTTGAGCGACCCTTGTCTTGCTGGAGCTAAGAGAATATACTCCAAGATGATCGACCCAGAACGGTCAACTAGTTTCACTTCATTGATGTAGTCCAATATTCCTAGGCGTGACCAAAGCTCTGTAGCATAGGAACATTCAAAAAGAAGATGCTTTACATCTTCAGCCGCTCGGTGACAAATGGGGCAAGCTCCATCTAAACCGACATGCCTGTTAGTGATTATGGACTTTAGAGGTAAGATTCCATGGAGTGCCCGCCAACAAAAAATTTGGATTTTACGTGGGATTTGAAGCTTCCACAATGTACTCCATACAACTGGAGTACTAGACCTTCTTGGCTGTGCTAGCCCATTTGCATGTGCCCAGAAAGTTTGAAACCATTGAGTGTGATAAGCTGAGCGGACTGAAAAAATACCTCTGCGATCTGGATGCCACGCTATAAAATCCTCAAAGGCATTGTAGTTAAGTGGAATTTCCAGAATTCTGCGGACATCGACATGGTTGAAAATGGAAGTGATTAAATCTTCGTCCCAATTGCCACTTGTGGGGTCGATGAGGTCATTGACAGTGGTTAGGACAGTTTGTCCATGCGGGGTAATCACCCTTCTATCTGCACTGCTAGGTATCCAGGGATCCCTCCAGATGTTCACTTGCTCTCCAGTCCCAATCCGCCAGATGTATCCCAGTTTGAAGGTCTCTAAGCCCTTCATAATGCTTTGCCATGTAAAAGAAGCCCCATTCTTAGGAGTGGCCTGTAATAAGCTCCCATTAGGGAAATATTTTGCCTTCAGTACTCTTGCACATAACGACTCCGGGTTATTTATTAATCTCCAACATTGCTTAGAGAGCATCGCCAGATTAAAAGAATATAGATCACGGAATCCCATCCCACCTTCACTCTTCGGATAGCAAATTTCCACCAAGTGTACCAATGCATTCTCTTATGTTCTTCATCATCTCCCCACCAGAACAGGGAAATTAAATCTGTTATCTCTTTGCATATTCCTTTAGGTAAACCAAAGACTGACATAGCAAACACAGGAATAGCTTGTGCCACAGACTTGAGAAGGATCTCCTTCCCCCCCATGGATAGCTGCTTTTCCATCCATCCCTTAAGCCTTTCCTTAATCCTTTCAACAAAATGCTTGAAACAATCACTTCTGTCCGCTCCCACCATTGCAGGTAGTCCAAGATATTTATCAGATAAGGCCTCAGCAGTAGCGGAGCTACATCAAAATGACTGGGCGGGCCAGCTTGAAGAAAGCCCAACATTTTTTTCCTACATGGCCCATTTCTGCCTAAAGGCCCATTGGTTTGCAGCAAAACTAGGCGGGCCACAGCCCAGTTTTGCTTTCACTAAGCTCCGCCAGTGGGCCTCAGTATCAATGTGCAACAACTGACATATTTCAGCCCTAGAAACAACTGGAGTGTTAGGACTAAAGAAAATACTCGACTTAGCAACACTCACCATATGCCCCGAGCTTTGGCAATAAGTATCCAGAACATGCTGTAAGGAAGCTGCATTTAGCGTGTCTGCCTTCATAAGAATTAGAGAATCATCAGCGAATAAGAGGTGTGATACTGACGGTGCATTTCTGCACACTCTAATCCCTTCTATGCCACCAGCTTCTTCTTCATACTGCAAAAGACTGGATAGACCCTCTGCACAAAGAAGGAATAGATAGGGAGAGAGGGGGTCCCACTGCCTAATTCCCCTTGTTGGGCTAAAACCTTCTGTTTCCTGTGAATTAAATCTCACCTTGTATGTTACAGATTTCACACATTCCATAATCATTGCAACCCATTGCTCATGAAATCCTAACTTGATCATCATGTCTTGCAGAAAAGACCACTCCACTCTATCGTAGGCCTTATGCATATCAAGTTTAACTGCGCATAAACGAAATTGGCCAGCCCTTTTACTCTTTATCTTATGCACACATTCATAAGCGATCAAGATATTATCCGTGATCATTCTCCCAGGAACAAAAGCACTTTGGGTAGGAGAAATAATTTCAGGGAGTACGTTTTTTTAGCCGTAGAGCTAGCATTTTGGAGATAATTTTGTAAAGAACGTTGCACAGACTGATAGGTCTATATTGCGTTACCAGCTCTGGAGACTCGGTTTTAGGGATCATCACGATGGTTGTATCATTCCATTCGGCTGGAATCTTTCTTGAGTTAATGGCCAACAGAACTTCCTGGGTGATTTCATCTCCAATTATATGCCAATATTTCTTAAAGAAAATTGCATGCAGCCCATCTGGCCCGGGCGCCTTAATGTCACCAATACTTGAAATCGCCTTCTTTACATCTTCTGCTGTATATGGGGCCATCAGAAAATTATTCATCTAGTCTGACACCTTGTGTTGGACTCGTTCCAAAACAACAGGATCTGTTTGCTGTACTTCAGAGGAGAACAGGTTAGTGAAGTAGTTTAATATATGCGCATTTAGTTCAACACTACCTTCTAGCTAGTTTCCTGTTTCGTCCTTCAACCTCTTGATGAAATTCCTTTTCCTCCTTGCTGAAGCAAAAGCCTGGAAGAAGGCAGCGTTGCGATCCCCCGCCTTTAACCATGTAGCTCTAGAGTGTTGTCTGGCTTGGATCTCCTCTAATTCCAGCAGGTACTCTATTAGCTCTGAGAGTTCTCTTCTCTTCTCTTCACTATCATCATCCATAGGCCCCACCATGACCTTTTCAAGTTCTCTTTGAGCTTTGCGGAGCCGCTTTTTGGGTTTTTTGAGGACCCATTGGTCCCAATCATGGAACCGATTGTGCATTTTATTCAACTTCTCATAAATAGTTGTAGCAGTTGGATCGACTGTAGCTTCATTCCACGCCTCCTCAAATGTCTCGTTGAAGCTCTGTTCTCTCAACCACCGCGCCTCAAACCTCTTCACACGTACATTGTTCGAGTTAGTAGCCGGTAGTATGTAATACTCTGTATCCACCAACAGTGGCCTGTGATCAGAGTAGTTAAATTCCAAGTTCTGTAGTGTCGCGTGGGGGAAGAGGTTCACCCATGCATCATTCACTAATCCCCTGTCTAGCCTTTCTCTTATCCTTCCGCGGCGCCAAGTAAAGGGGTCTCCAAGGAACCCCATGTCGTGCAACTCACAGTCGTCAATTGCCTCTTGAAAAGCTTGCATATATTGAACTGGCCGCGGGTTGCCCCCTTCCTTCTCATGCAAAAACTGAATTTCATTGAGGTCGCCAATCAAGAGCCACTGTAAGGACTGACCCCGATGGAGTTGCCGCATACGTGACCAGGTTAGATGTTTATTCGCCCACCTGAATTCACCATACATCGATCAAGCGCCAAAGCGGATTACTATTATTATCCTCGATTATTACGTCAATGAACATGGGATCCAAAGCAAGTCTACAGGCTCTAATATGATTATTCCAAAACAGGACTAAACCACCACTTCTACCATTGCTTGTACACACCAGTTTCTGATCCATCTTCATTCTCCTCCTTAAACATTCAGCCGGATAGCTGTCAAGATGGGTCTCCGACAAAAACACCACCTCAGGGCTACAGTTTTGCTGGACATCCAGCAAAGCCTGAACTGAGGCGTTCCCAAGCCCCCGACAGTTCCAACATAAGAGTTTCATTGCGCCCGGCGGTCCCCTCCTCGAGGGGCCGCCGATCCTTCATTTTCTGTTTCTTCAATATCTCTCTCCACATTACTCAAGGCCTCTCCATTCTCCGCTCTCAGTTTTTTCCTGTTTGCATTTCTGTGGGGTGTTTATTTGGTTCGAGGGACTCTCCAGTTGGTCTTCATCCCCTTCGAAACGATCAACTAAATTTGCTACCACTGATTTCACTGTTTTGCCAACTGGGACGATAGCCAAAATCTGTTCTGTCATTACTGTGCTTGAATCATCAGCCGTCCTTTTCCCCAAAAGATTCCCTGTAGATGCATCTATAGGGATTGTATCATCCCGGACTTTATCCACCCCAGATGCAGACACAATATCTGAAGTAGATCCTTTATTCAGAGCCTCACTTGCATCTCCCATTCTTACATCCTGTCCAGGTACAGTATTGGCTGGTGCAACCACGCTCGCATATTGTTATCGTTCCTCCCTGTTGGGTTATATAGAGCATTAAAACGCCAACTGCCACTATTGTGGGCATTGGGAGCTGCATGCTGCATGTTGCGTCCCCTGCCACTACCTAGGCCTCTCCCAAATCCTCTTCCTCCTTCATACAAACCATCATCCATCTCACTTCGCCTGCCTCCACTCCTTGGTGCCATTATGAAGTCACCCCATTCAAATTTTGTCTTGTTATGTTCTCCAGTGCCGCATTCTTCATGCCAGTGCCCCATGAATCCACACTGATTGCAAAAAGTTGGAAGCTTCTCAAATTTAACTAGGTACTTCTCAGTTTCTCCAGCCCTAGTTATCCCAACAGCTCGTGTTAATCTCTTATTCACATCCAATCTCACCCTGACTCGGATGAATTCGCCTATAAATCCATTAGGTAGAGTTACTTGGACCTCTTGCACTTCACCAATCCTGCTGGCTAGATTCTTCAACGCGGATGCACTCTTCAGGACTCCATCAGGCAATTTGTGGATTTGATACCACGTCTCCAACCTGTACAGCTTCACCTTTTCTGGGTTTGAAAATCCATCATATGCAGTAAGCAACAATGCCGAGCCTTTAAAAGCCCAAGGTCCCTGGTGCATCGCTTTGTTCCAATCCCCCAGACAGTTGAATTGGATAGAGAACAAGTTCGCATTGATCCTCCTCCAAACAACCTGATTCGCCGGGTTCCAAGCTGCTTTCATGTCCGCGATCAGAGCAGTCTGGTTAAAGGTTTTCATTGTCAACAGCCGGCCTAGGGCTAGCCACTTAGGCTTGATTTCATCCACACCATCCTCTTCCTCCCAGATCAGATCATCTATCTCCTCATCCTGCAGATTCAGACCCTCCAGTAATGTTGCCGCTTCATCCGATCGCCGATCCCTCGATCCACTGCTGGCTCCCGTGTCCGCCATGGCACCCTGGGCGGAACTACAAACCGAACCCTAACCGCGAGCTCGCTATCCCAGAGGGCAGGCCCGACGGGAAGAGAGAGACGGCCGGGTAGAAAAAGATCCGTAGTCTTGCGAGATTAATCCCGTCGACGGTGGAACTCGCGGTGGCGGCGCCACCGGGAGGACTAGAGAACCCTAGTCGCAAGACCTAGGGGAAAAAACTAATCAGGACTTGTATGTTAGTGTATCACGTGAACGTGGCAAATCTTTCTCTACACAAATCGTTTTATGAAAAATAAAAATAAATAAATGTACGTGCATTGTAAGAAGAGTGGGTCAACAAGGACACCAAATTACTCCCTCCAAAAAAAGTATTCACTGTCTAAATTTTTTCTTATCTTTAACTGTCTTTTCGAAAATATTTAAAAATA
Source organism: Aegilops bicornis (assembly GCA_021605145.1). Lineage (NCBI taxonomy): Eukaryota > Viridiplantae > Streptophyta > Magnoliopsida > Poales > Poaceae > Aegilops > Aegilops bicornis. The sequence continues at coordinate 756,773,380 of CM038673.1, read as the reverse complement.
ATTTTAAAAATATTGATGTTTGTTGTCATCATTGCAACTTCATACTACATACAGAATTACACGTAATTTAATCAAAAATAAATGAAAAACAGATGTACGTGGATAGTTAGAAGAGTGGGTCAACAAGGACACTAAATTGCTCTCTCCAAAAAAATTGATTCGCTGTCTAATTTTTTCTTATCTTTAACTGTCTTATCCAAAATATTTAAAAATAATTAAAAAATATTGATGTTTGTCGTCATCACTGCAACTTCATACTACATACAGAATTACATGTAATTTAATCAAAAATAAATTAAAAAACAGATGTACGTGCATAGTAAGAAGAGTGGGTCTACAAGGACACTAAATTACTCTCTCCAAAAAAATTGATTCGCTGTGTAAATTTTTTCTTATCTTTAACTGTCTATTCCGAAATATTTTAAATTAATTAAAAAATAATGTTGTTTGTCGTCATCACTGCAACTTCATACTACATACAGAATTACATGTAATTTAATAAAAAATTGCGTTCCACATTGATCGTGTAGATATTGGCATGGCCAAATTAATATAATATATGATATCATTAGTCAATCAAATATTCATTCATAAAGGCGAATTGTGTGCATTGCTGATCATGGTGGGTCCAAATTAGAGCATTATGGACAAATCAGGTCGTTCAGTCAAATTTATAGTGCAGCGATCCTTATTTGATGGATATAAATACAAGTCTGTTTAGAGAAAGGCCACATAACTAAAATTATTGTTTGGTGGATATTAAATACAAGCCTCTTTTCACTATGACATTCAAGAAAATGATAAGTTTTATATGTCAGAGGAATCCAGATTGTGCACTAATTAAATATAATCCATGGGACTATAACTAGAGAAGACCATGAGCATTCTTTTTCATTGATCTCACAAAGAGGGTGTCATGACCAATTAGTCATCCGATATATACATATTAATGTCAAATTCTTTTTAAATGATTAGTTTTCACCTTTTAACGTTTTTTAAAGATTTTTCAAAACTATACATGGAACATGAGAGATTAGATTAGATTGACCATTAATGCCTACAACCTCTGTTACTAAATATAAAATGTTTAGGCAGTTTAAACTGAACCAGCAGGACGTCTGGTATTTAGAAACTGAGGGTGTACCTATTAGCTATTGTGAATCATAATATGACCATAAAGTTGACTAAATATATAAATATTCACGTTTACATATCAAAATATTGACTAGGAGTATCAAATAAAGTACAATAGCATTATGTACATTGTGTCTTCGATACATATAATGAAATCTCACCGGTAGGGATGTCAACCGGGTCCGTTTAATCCCGTTTAAAGTCCACTTATGATATGATAGTTCAAAAAGGTTTTTTGTTTGTTTTGAGAAAAATGAACTACCAAGCTAGCAAAAACTAACTAAATGGGATTGTGGACGCCATTTATTTGCCACTTACATCCCTACTCACCGGTGCCATGTACGGTACATCTGTAGCATAATAAATAGGTAAGAGAAGTCCTAAATATGAATGTGTTGGCGAGCAATAGTGCCAAAGCATGGACCGTAGTAGAGTTGACGCTTGAGTGACTCCTACAAATAAGATCACAAGGTTTGAAAATAGAAAAAGAATACCAAGCCACATGCTTTTCATCCATAAAATTTCCAAAGTCCAACAACTATATGGAGAAGCCATTTCATCACCGGATTGGTAAGAAAAAAGGAATAAAAAACCAAACGATCATATGCTACTACTAACCGGCAAACGGTGTAGTACACCACATGATGTTATCAGAAAAAAATACACTAGATGCTGGCATCAGCAAGCCAGTAAATTTGCCAGCCCTATATTTTTCTATCATAATTCTATATTTTTGGGACATAAGTCTGATCCTATACATGGTGAATAATATCACTATTTTCAAAAAAGAATATGCTTTGTTGTAATTGGTTCTACAAACAACACGCTGATTTAAAAAATGACATTTGCAGAATTAGCTCTCGCGAAATACCCTTAGAAGACAATATAACGAATATGCAATGAAAAAGTACTGAAGTGTACATACTCAAAGGAATGTAGGACCTGTTTATAATGAAAAGCCACAAACGCCCATGTAAATAATCTAAGTATATCACAACATCGAACTGGCGATCGCCGACGGGATACACCATTGAAGATTATAATTAGAAATAGATCCAAACTATATTTTTGGGCTAGAAAATTTTCCAGCGGTACTAACAGCTTAACGAAACCATAAATATGATGTGTTCTCTAGCAACAGTGCCAAAGCACGTGCCGTAGAGTTAATGCTTGAGTGATTCCTAAATAGTACTCCCTCCGTTCCAAATTAGTTGACTTGAATTTATTTAAATACGGATTTATCTATATTTGTTTAGTGTCTAGATACATTCGTGTCTAGATAAATATGGATCAATTAATTTGGAACGGAGGGAGTGTAAGATTAGAAGGTACCAGACCGTAGGCTCTTTGTGGATAACAAAAACTCACAACGTGGCTTTATGTTGAAATTTTGTGAGTGAATGGCAAAAATGGTAAAGCATGAACATGTTACTCCAATATTATATCTTCGGTTACGGTCAAATGAGATTTCCATAAATAAAACCAAAAACAATATCAAAATACATGATACCACGTAAGGTGAATTGAGTTTCGTCAAACAATCTAGTTAGGGTACTACCACCATGGAGGAAAATTTTCATTAATAATATGAAAGATGTGGTTACTTCTTAGACAACTTTGAAATAGTTATATCCGTTCAAAATTTCTAATCGTTTACCGAAGATCTTCGCACCCATTTGTATTGGAATGAATATCACTGCACTAATAGGATTATTCATAGTCTCAACCTAAAATTTAATTATTTTTAAATTGCCTATGTAGCAAAAGTGAAATTTACATCACCCATTTTTAACCATAAAAGTCAAATGACTTGCAGGAGGTGAACACTTTAGCAATAAAAATATTGGAGAACAAATATATGGGCAATTAAATATATAGAATGCAAAAGTATCAAATTACTTCAGGTGTTAATACACAATTTGAATAATTTTAGATGGCCATGCTATGTACTACTCCCTCCTTCTCAAAATATGAGGCTTGATTGACTTTGCACGTTCTTTGGTGCACAACTTTTACTACTAATATGTATCAAAGTAAATGATTAAACATGTATAAATGGCATCGTCATATTTGTCTTGCAAAATAATATTATTTCATATGTCCATATAGTAATTTTATAGACATATAATACGTGACAATCATAGTCAAAGTTCTGTAACAAAGACCAGAAAACTCAACTGGCGCCTTATATTTCTAGGAAGGAGAGAGTACTAAAAATATACATCACCAAATCAAAACATATAAAGATGTTCTTAATGCATATGTAGGATCCATTTAGGCATTCCTAGATCATATGGTGAATTTAAAGAGATTTAGTTATAAAAAATATATTAAATTTTAAATTTCTGTATAGCTAACTATTTTAGGCACACCTTGCAATTGAATTCCTCATACAAAATAGGTTACAATAGCATACCTTTTCAAAACATAAATATTTATTTAAAATACCAATATACAGTTACCAAATATAATAGTTGTAAAAGTCTAGCCGCGCAAATGCGCGGGTAACACCGCTAGTTATAGCATATACGATAGGGATACAAGCTTTTACAGAAAATTTCTTCTAGAACTGAATAATTTCGTCTCTCTCTTCGTTGTTTTGTGTCTCCACAACAGACTGTAAATGACGTGCTACTCGGAGTAGCTTCTGCCGCTTTATCCCGATATTACTTTCGCAAGTCTGGTAAGTGCTAACTGAAAATGAAGGGCTGGCTAATTACATCTTCAAGGCCGACTGGTCTCTGGTGTTTACTGTACATTAACTCTTGTAACTTGCCTTCTTTAATGTCAGGTGACATTAACACCAAGGAAATATGTCTTCGATCAGTACTTGGTGTCAATATAAGGCCAACAACTAGCCTACAAGTAAGATTTTCCCTCGTGGCTATGTGTAAGAAACACCAAAGGCATGCCATTGTTCTTTGTTTATGACTAAATGCATGCAAATTGTTTCTTTTAATCCATCTACATATTTCTGAACAAAGTGATTACCCTTTCTGATCCATGTGTAAAAAACATGATGGAAGACACCGTGAGCATGTATGAATTACTATAAAATTACTCATAGCAAATTATTCGAAATCTCCATCCAAATAGCATTCCTAGCCATCCGCAGAAGGGAGTCTTTGGTACCTTGTCCAAGTTCTTCACAAATTGCTCACGAGGCATTCGCGATAGATCTCACCACAAATGGTTCTTACTTAGTGTCTTTTAGAATAAGTGTTCCCGTAAAAAAAGAATAAGTGCTATTGCATACAACTCTTCATTTAGAGTCGAAGAGTGTTTGAGCTTCACCGAAAAATCCTGGTTTAGAGCCACCCACGATAGATGTACCACAAAGGCCCGACACCTCGGTGGCATCTTTTCCATTTATTAAGCTCAAGCATGGATAAATGAATGTTACAAACATGAGTGAAATGACATTCCTCTCACATTAGTCATAGAAAACACGACATGAATATTATAGTTTCATTCAAATATCAATAAGATGTTCATTCAAACATCAATAAAGTGACAAGAATATGTTATAGATGTAACCCGCGTAGGAACGACATGTCTTTTCCGTGCGTTGCTATTACACATAAATAGAGATGAAGAAGCTACATGCATTTCTTTCTTTTATTCGTTAAAAAATTATCTTGTTGAATCTTTTATGGGTCTGCTGAAACAAAAATGATTATAATCTTGACCATTCATACAAAATAGACAACACGAAAAGCTAAAATCAAACATGGGTAGCCAAGTATCAATATAAACTAACTAGCGAGAATTGAAAGGTTAATATATATTTGGGTTGAGAGTGTCCTCCTTGGTTACTCGAAGCACATAACATAGGTGTTTACAATGACTTTATAATGAACAATATAATTACATTCTGGTATTTAGCAAGTATTCTTGTGTGGTGTCACAAGAAAGGATGTATTTACGACAAGTTCGCCCCCTCCCTGGCCTGTTGTATAATGCCCCCTATGTGAGGCGGTCATGAGGCCCACCATAGAATGTGGGTAGCCACCTCAGACCTTTTACTGATGAGGGTGACTAACCCATCACGGCTTGCTACTTCCATCCCACCTCGGCTAGCCTTTTTTTTGTAAGGTCACCGGCCCTGGGATAGTTTGGTCACATTGCATATGGCACTAGTTCAAGACTAAGTATCTTAAGTAATGCACCAAAGTGTTAAAATGTGATAGGTATGATTGAAGTAGACAAACATGTTTTAAGAAGAAGAAAAATCAAACTTACTAATGTAATGGTAAATTTCTACAAAGTTGTTATGACATCATGTGTAAATCAAGGCATTAGCTCATGGTATAGCAAGTTCTTAGCGTCATTAAAAAAATTAACCACTTGTTATCTAATAGATTTTTTGATGGCAGCAAAGTTTGGAGACAACACGATAAAATATAAGAAAATAGCCCGACTTGTAGTGAGGGCTAAAGTATAAAAAAAATATCGACAAGATCTAGTGGCAACATATTTGTTTTAGTAACTCCCTTCGGTCCTTTTCAGTCTGTATATAATTTTTGTCTGAGGTCAAAGTATCTCTACTTTGACCAAACTTATCAAAAAAAGTATCAACATTCACAGTGCCAAATCAATATTGTTAGATTCATTATGAAATATAGTTTCATAGTATATATATATATATATATATATATATATATATATATATATATTTGGTATTGTAGATCTTGATATTTTTTAATATCTATTTGGTCAAACTTTGCAAAGTTTGACTTGACACAAATCTAACACGCGGAGTAAAAAGGACCGGAGGGAGTATGAGATAGGGTCCTTTGCATGTATGCATCCAACATCATTGTCTGCTAGATATATAAATTAATATGAAGTCAAACTAACAAGTAAATTTGTACCATAAAATAGGTTTATGCTTTAGGATTTGAGATAGTTTGAAAGTAATTAATTTAAAGCAAATCTTGAGTCTTAAACCAGTGGTATATATTTTATTATTTATTATGGGTATTTCAATTAACACCACATGCAAAATAGAATCTTCATACTAAGAAAATCATCTATATCATAGTTACGTGCTATTAACAATGCATGATGATATTAAGAGAATATGTTTTATGCCAAACTAATAATATGAAGTTCACCTGAACAAAGTATATATTTCAAGTCAAAGTTGGAGTTGCTAGTTTGAATACATATTTTTTGAAACTTGACCTATTTCAAAATTTACGATACCATTATTATATCATTTTTTCTTCCAACTATGGACAGACATATGTTAATATGATCGAATCTGGTAAGAGTAATGAGGTGGCATGGGGAAACCAACTAGGTCAGATCCTTTTGAAGATTCATTTAGCCATGCACGATGATCCACTTGCATATGTTCGCAAGGCAAATGAGACCATGGATAGGAAAAAGAGCTCACTCGAAGTGGTGTTCACACATAAGACAAGTGAATGTTTCCTCAAAATGTTTGGTCTAAAGGTATACTTCAAGTACATTTGAACTTATATGCTTTTTCCAAAGTCAATTTGCACAAATCCTTATACTTTTAATAAACTAACACCATTTTATTTATTTAATGTCCATGTCTGTAATTGTACAACTTGACTACCCAATCAGGGAGGTGCTTTTATCTTTGGTCGAATGTTCACAAATACAACCTTGTCATTCTCAAACATGATTGGACCAGCTGAACAAATAGAGCTTTATGGGCACCCAGTTGTCTTTATTGCACCTAGTGCCTACGGAGTTTCACAAGTAAGTCACTAATGATCTTCCATCAGAACCTTTCATTTTATAAGGATTATTTATTTGTCACCCCAAATCATCCATTAACTATCCACATACAAGGTATGTTTTTAGAATGGACATTACTATAATTTATTGTAAATTATAATCACTACTTAGGTGAGTACTTTAAGTTATTGGAAAAAGAGAAAATTAAAATAGTAATGCCAAGACATTAGCAACCAAGACATGGTTCATGCTTGACTACTAGACCATTTAATTATCTCTAGAATAATGGATTCAAGCCTCAGAGGAACTAGACTGCAATTATAGCTAAAAACAAGCATATTCAAGTTAATGAACATTTGAACCTAGGTGCCAGAGGTACTCTTCAAATTTCCACCAATAGAGTTTCTAGATACAAAAAAGTTTGGTGGAAATAGTTTCGTAGCTTCCTTTGGATGTTAAGGAGTGTGAATTTGAATCAAAGACCGCAATAATCATAAATTAATTAAGATCATCTTGAATATAGTGTCCATAATTTTTTACACACACACATGCGCATACACAGGTAAGGTAAGTGTGATTTCTTGGAACAACACAAGTAAACGTCACAACAACAAAATAAAAAAATTGGTCAAAAACAAAATAAGATTGAAGTAACATATTATTTATCATTTTACCAGTATATTTTTAATAACCCAGTTTTTTGTAGGCTCTGATTGTGCACTACCAAAGTTACAATAGCATTATGAAGGTAATATTATCAGTCGATGAGAAAACAATTCCAGATTATCATCAACTTTTGGATGACTTTTCTTTGTCTTTTGAGCACATTATGGATGCGACTTCAAGACTTTTGGCATCCATGAAGAAAGAGTAATTACCGAATATTGAATCAAAGGACTTACTAAACATGTATAATGCTACAAATATACTCTTCTTGTACATATGCGAAGTGTGTGTGGTGAGTTGTACCTGAGTAGTGGTCTCTTATATCCTTTGAGCACCACTACTTTCATGCAAACTATAGTTCAACTTAATATTCACTAGATGACCAGTTGCGCCAATTGGTGTAGAGATCGGTTGCAACTGGAACTTAAGTGAACTATTTGAAACATAAAATGGAAGTGAAACGACCTGTTTGAAGCGTGACAAATGATTATGTTCATACTGCATCTATATTTGCATTGACAATGATCATTCCCCATAGGTTTCTTTTTTCATTCTTTTTTATGACATGAGACTATAGCCCGGAAGTTAAGTGAAGTAATTTAAACTGCAACCAAGAAGATAAGCAATGCCATGGGCAACATGTCTAGTAGAAAGAGGAAGTTAAGTGCGTAGGCGCAACTAGACCAACTGAAAGCCAGAAGTGAAGCAGACTATTTGAAACATAAAACGGAAGTTAAGTGATCTATTTGAAGAAACCAACTGCAATGATCAGCACAGAGACGTTTCTCGTAAGTGGTATGCAATTGATTGCGTTGGTATATTTACAAATAATAGAGTGTCACTTGCCAGAACAACCCAACGTCCAGGTTCATAGAAAGGCCGAGCACACCCCATGTCACCCGACCCTAGACGGGAGGTGTGTGATGTGATGTCTGTCCGGCCTTTCAAAGTCGTGGTCTGCCCAAATACCGTGTCTCTGGGATATCATGGGCCTTTTTCGTCCTCCACCTACAACGGATTTGATCCCATTTCGCCAATTGGCGCAAAGACCAACCATGCTGAGAAACTGGGCGCGAAGCGCACAGACAAAATACTAGTAGGAAAAGGTCCTCACATCCAAGAAAAACTAACCGCTAGATGAGAACTAGATGCGCCAGTCTGCCAGAGAACACATTGGCGTCTGTCCGGATAGGCTAATCACCTTCGTGTCCAAGCAGACAATACCCGTATATCATCCGTTGCATCCATCGGCATCTGGAAACGTCCAACGAAGACGTAGGAGATGTATTTGGATCCATGGCCATTTGTTCAGTTTAGTTTCGACTATATACTGCAAGGCAACAGCCTCACAGTCCTTTATTGATAAAAAAAGGAAAGTTACAAGTTTACAAGTTTACTAGAAAAGAGAAGAGATACTTACAAAAAGAGGTCTATGAAATGTTAGCTATCCAGGACAGTAAGATATCTTTATATTTACATCTAATTCTATGAGACAGAAGAGAGATGTCATGGATAAAGTTCCTCCTCCAAGCTCTAAAAGAAGGTTGCTCATTTCTGAAGATCTTCCCATTCCTTTGTGTCCAAATATTCCAAGTAGCAGTGAAGATAACCTTAGTGAAAAAAGGATGACTGAAATCCCTCCTAACTGATTGAGCCATCTCATATGTGGTTTGGTTCAGTTGAACAGACCAAGATATCCCAAGATAGTTCCAAACCCTTTGACTAAAGTTGCAAGCAAAGAAAAGATGAGCCCGATCCCCATGTTGTGCAAAGTTGCATAGCACACATGTGACATCCTGGATGATCCAATGTCGGCGTTGCATCATGTCCCTAGTGTTCAAACGATCCATTAAGAGAAGCCAGCCAAACACCTTGAACTTGAGCGTGCATGCACACTTCCAAATCCATTTGAAGATGGGGTCAACCACTAGGTGTGAGAAGCATGAGTCATAGTACAAATTTGACATAAAAGCACTAGACATCGAAGGCCATTTCCAAATGTCTTTGCTCTCCCCATCCAGGTTGATCAAAGGCAGCAGGGCCTGGAGCTGTGTGAATTCAGAATAAGCCTCCTGTGACAGAGGCAGATGGAAGTGATCCAAGGCATCAGGCAGCTCCATAAACTCCTTGACAGTGATTGCATCATCAACTACAAATGAATGTAGCCTTGGGAAGCACTCGTGTAATAAGACAACACGATTTCCCAGCTGCCAACGATCGAGCCAAAAAAGCACCGTGTCGCCAACATGAACTTGTGGAACAGCGAGCTTGTAGAAATTGGTATATAAACGCATGACATCACGCCACCAAAAGGAGCCACAGATCTGGGTGCTTTGAGGCGGTGATGATGCGTAATAAGTGTCCCAAATTAAAGTGACCCAAGGCACGTCAACCTTATTAAAGAACTTGAAGAGATCCTTTAGTAACAAAGCCTCATTTTGAATGCCCAAATTAAGGACACCCAAACCACCGTATTTCTTAGGGCGACAGACCATATCCCAATCAGCCAATGATTGGCGTGGGTTATTCGTGTTGCCTCTCCACAGACATTGTCTCATGATTCGCTCTAATTGCTGCAAAATGCCCTTGGGAAGAGATAAGGTACACAAGAAGTATATTGGCATGGAGCAAAACACCGACTATAGAAGTTGCAGTCGGCTTCCTTGATTTAGCAAGCATGAGGAAGCAGATAAATGTTGCTCGACGCGATCGATCAGAGGCAGCAGATCATAGATTGTAGGCCTAGAAGTTCCCATTGGCAATCCTAGATACGTGAATGGCATGGACCCAACGCTGCATCCGAGCAAAGAAGCCACCCTAGCACCTTCCTCATCACTCATATTGATTGGAATGAGTGAGGATTTACTAAAGTTGACACGTAATCCTGTTGACGCCGCAAAAGTGTCAAGCATCTCCTTGAAAGCAATAAGCTGATCATCGATCGCAGGCAGGACAATTAAGGTGTCGTCGGCATATTGTACAATCGGGTAGTCGCTGGAGCTGGTTGGGATTGGCAGGAACACATCTCGTTGACTACAGATTGTAATAAGTCAACCGCGATTACAAACAACAACACTGATAGGGGATCCCCTTGACGCACGCCCTTCTGCAAACAAAATGATTGCCCGGCACACCGTTGAGAAGCACAAAATAAGATCCCGTAGACAATATGCTATTAATCCATCCAGTCCAACGGGAGTCAAAACCCTTGCATTGCAATATTTTGAGAATAACTTCATGCTCAATTGTGTCGAAGGCCTTCGTGAAATCCAGCTTAAGAAGGACGATGGGCCGCTTCGAGGCCTTGCATTGGTGTATATACTCAAAACACCAGGCCAGGCAATCTTGAATAGAACGACACCGAAGAAAACCATATTGATTGCGGTGGATGCATCTGAGGATCACTTTCTCAAGGCGGTTAGCAAGCAGCTTAGTCAAAAACTTCAAGCACGTGTTGGTCAAAGAGATGGGCCGAAAGTCGCCAACAACTTCAGGGCTCAGCTTTTTGGGGATCAAAGTAATTAATGATGTGTTAAGACATTCCAGATTGCATCTGCCCTCATAGAACTCCTTGACAAGTTGCATGAAACCTCCTTTAGGATTGGCCAACACTTCTTTAAGAACAGGTCAGTAAAGCCGTCGAGACCAGGAGCACGATCCGTTGGCATGTTTTTAATGATAGATTCAACCTCGGAGTCTGTAAAAGGATGGGATAAATCCTCAAGGCCAACAACACACGCAATTAAGGTGTCCAAATCAAATCCCATGCGGATTCCTTTTGCATTGCCCATACACTGATTAAAATCAGACCAAAACATGCCAGCTAGTTGTTGGTGATCCGAGACCACATCACCTGCTGAATTCTTAATTGAAGAAATTGTGTTTCTCCGAAACCTTTCAGTGGCCATGGCATGGAAAAATTTCGAGTTTTCCTCACCAACTTTAATGCTTCGTATTGTATAACGTTGCTTCCAATATACAAATTGCCAACGTAAGATGTCCTCCAAATGCAATTTCACAATTCGCCTGAAATTAAACTCCAGCCTAGTCAAAGGCCTAATCTCCTCCAGTCCATCAAAGTATAGAATCACTTTGTTGCAGTCTGAAATGAGCGCCTTAAATGTGGACAGATTGAGATGCCATTTCTTGAGGGCATATCGAATGGCCTTGAATTTAGAGGAAATAGTTAAGGCAGCAGAGGATCTGGCCATAGACCTGTTCCAAACTTGAGCAACACAATCGTAAAAACCAGGCAAATCAGTCCAATAATTTTCAAAGCGAAAGACTTTAGCCTTAGGAATAGCAGTAGCAATTGAGACGACGCACGGAACCTGATCGGAGGCCGTGCGTGCAAGCGGCAAGACTAGCGTGTTGGGATGATCCGAAGTCCATGCAACAGAAGTAAAAAACCAGTCAATCTGTTTAAGTAAAGGCTCAGTTTGCATATTTGACCAAGTGAATTGTCGTCCTTTAATTGGTAGCTCAACAAGACCCAAGTGGCCAATCACTTCATTAAACTGAAAGATGTCACTGACATTACCCCCAGGTAGGTTACGATTTTCCAACGTCCGCATAAAATTGAAATCTCCCAAAAGCAGCCAATTATCATCACAATTGATGTCAAGGTTGTATAACCATTTCACAAAATCATCGCGGGCCAGACCCTGTCAAGGGCCATAAACTGACACTAGGGTCCAAACTTCAGAAGTATGCTTAGAGCGGAATTCCAGAATAATACCATAAGGCCTTGCCTCAATTAATTTACCCTCAAAGAAAGAGGAGTTCCAGATGATGACCATACCAGCCGAGGCACCCACCGAAGGCACATACGAAAAATTATCAAAACGTCGTGGACAAAACCTCCTAATAAACCTGTGATCGATATGCATACACTTCATTTCTTGGAGACAGACCACAGAGCAGCCACTTTCATCAATCTTTTGTTTAACCGTTAATTGCCGTGCTTCAGAATTAAGACCACGCACATTCCAACACAAAACCTTCTAGTCTTTAAACCCAGACTGATTCATTACAAACCATAATAGAATGCAACAAAAGTAGATCACACAATGACCTACACTGACTAGCTAAGCATAGCAATGGGAGAGAGAACCAAATATGGAAACATAAATAAAGATAGATGGCGTTTAAAGCGGTATGCCATGGACCATAAAGCTGTCCGATGCAACTAATCATCAGAACTCTTGCTGTTGGAGGAGGTAGCAGGATCATCCACAAGCTTATCCTTGGAGATCTTCCCAGGAGTAATGCACAGGTGGGCCCCGATACGCTGAAGATCTGCAATAGGCGCAGTGGAGGCAATCGACGGGTTCCCATCAGACTGTGAAGAACTGGTTTTCCGCTTCTTGAATGCATGCTGGGTCTTGGTCTGTTGAGAGCCTCTGCTTGGAGTTCTATGAAATCCATCGCGTAACGCGCTTAGACGTGCACTGCGGCGAACCTCCATGTCCACCAAAATTTTAGTAGACCTCAGCTTCTGACCACGCTTGATGGTCACCTCACGGACAGGAGTGAACTCGAAGGACTCGGTGACAGGTTCAGAGAGATCACCAAAGAAAAGAGCCTTTGCAACTGGTCTCCTAACTAGAGAAGCATGGCATGGAAGGCTGTAAGAGGAGCTTGATGGAGGCTGCAGAGAGAAGCTGACATCTGCGCCATTGTAACAAATATCCCAGGAGCACTTAGGCAGCAGTAGAGACCCAAATTCAGTCTTGAACACAAACGTTGGGATTTTAGCAGAGAAAAGAGCCGGCAAGAACTTCTGGAAGGTGCGCTGCCATTGCATAACAGGGGGCAGAACAAGGCCAAAAACAGTGAGAAGTTGCCGAATATGAAGAGAAGGCTGCATTGGGGCCACTGGTTGCTGAAATATAACCATATCTTCCACTGGTTGAGCATTGACAGAATCATTCAAAACTTGCAGAATGATCGATTCTTGCGACTGATTCGCATCAACATGATTTTCATCCACAATTTCCTGTTGCACAACATGCAGATCGTCATGTGGAGCATCCTGGTGGGGTGGTGCATGATTGTGAGCCGGTGGTGGTAGCTCATCCCAACCAATCTCAAGAAATTCAGGCATAACCCAGTTGTGGCTATGAAATTGCAGATGCCCAGTGAGTGAATGAGGGTTGCCATCGAAGGGCATAGGATCCTCATCAGCTGGCAAAATATCAGCAAAGTCTGCGGAGAAGATGTATATCGGAGCAGACCAAGATATGTGAGAACCACCAAAGTCAGCAAACTCTCGATAGACTACATCACGCGGCACGAAGGTAGTCGCCGGAAAAGAAACGTACGCCAGAGTACGAACAAGCAGAGGATCATCCTAGTGCCAATGATGAAAACAGCCAAAAGTGCCGATTGCATCCGCAATATAATGTAGCGCCTATAATCCAGGGGTATTCCAACAATCATAACCCAGCCCCGACGAAAACCTTGAATAGCTCTGTAATTAATACCCTCATCATGTGGCACAAATCGAACAAACCTATCATTCTCAAGTTCGAACGGAGGATGATCTACAAGAGCTTGCCTAGCAACTGGGCTACGGAAACGAAAGAGACCAACGCCTTGAATCCAAGGTTGAGCATCAAGAACGGCGCGACCAAGATTGTTGACGATAAAATCACTGACCATATTTCTGAAGATGGGAACTTCTTCAGGCAGAGGAGCAGGCTCGACGATGGCAATGGTGTAGTCTTCATGCTGACGATCAAGAGTCATAACTCGAGAGTAGAAAGTGTGAGGGAGTCACCGCGGACCACCGTCGATAATCTCGAAACCCGGCGGGACGAACGAAATGGGGTCGAGGGTGAAGGTGGCCATTGCTGGATGCGGTGAGTGAGCTGATGGTGAGCTAGGAGCCGCGGGGGATAACAAGCTGGGCGGTGGTGGCGAGGTAGGTGGTGGCGGCGTGATGGGCGGTGGCTCTACGGGCAATGGCAGAAGCGATGGGGTGGCAGGCGTGATGGGACTGGGCAAAGACCCCAGAGGGTTATGTGAGGGGGAAACCGAGGTGCCGGGCGAGTATAGCTCCGCCGACTGTCCCGGAGAATCAGAATTGACTCGTGGGACCCACTTGTAAGCCGGGGAAGGCGCAGAGTCGGAGCATCCCTTGGCCTTGTGGCCCAATCTAAAGCATCGACAGCAACGGACCTGCTTGGTGCACGAGCTGGTATGATGCAACATAGATAAACAGTTCTAGCACTTCCAAACGTTGAACACAATATCATCAATAATATCATTAACCCTATAAGAATTGTAACATCCCAAATTTCCAATTTGGAATGTTATACATAGATCATCATGCATATCATATTTTTATTGCATTGTTGGCTCGATCCTAGAAATTCCACACGACTCAAGGACCCACGGAGAGAGTTGGGGGTTTTCGTTATTTTCATATTTGAGTTTTCTCAAATTTTGAAAATAGGATCATTTGATTTTAATTATTTTATCTTCAATTATTTCTCTTGTCAAAATATGAGAGAGGGAATAAAATGACTTTCCCAAAATAAAGAAATAATGAAGATTTAATAATAAAATCAAATAAGATTTTATTTTGGAGTTTTTTGCCTTTTTATTTGAATTTAGGAAAAATGCGCGTTTTCCAAAATTGCATTTAGGCCCCAAATAAATGTGCATATAGTCCGGCTTGATTTTAGAAGCCGGGGAAAATTTATTTCGGGATTTTTGGAGTCCGTTTAGTATTTCTTTTTATTTTTCTTCTGCGCGGAATTATTTAAAAAAAACTGCGCACCGACCTTGGGCCGTGCCCGAGCGGGACTCCGCTCGGGGGGCACTTATATAAAGCGCCGCCCCGGCACCCCAGCCCATCGAGCCGCCCCGCCCACCAAAAGCCGCCGCCCACACCCCGCCCAAAACCCTAACCCTAGCGACCGACCAGCCGGCCACGGCGCCGACGTCGCCGCCAATACCGCCAGACGCCGCCGACCCCGCCGCCGCCGACTCGCCGGATTCCGCCCGCCGAGGTTCGTCGCCGCCTCGTTTTGCGTGCCGCCGGTTTTTTTAAAAACCGGGCGGTTTTTCTTTAGGTTTATTTTCGGTTTGTTTAGTTTTTGTTTTTTTAGTTTCGGTTTTTTTTTGTTTAGGTTAATTAGCGAACGTTTGTTCGTTTGTTCATTTTAACGAACGCGTTCGTCAGATTAGTTTAGTTAGCGAACGTCCGTTCGTTAACCCGTTCGTCGTTTTTCTTTTTCTCGGATTTAATCCGCGATTTTTCTGATCGCGATTCCTGATCCGATTTTCATTTTAGTATAACTTTTCGCTCGTTTATCGGAATCAGGCGATTCAAGCGCCTGGAGTTTCGTCTCGAAACCCTCTTTCTGAATAACTGACTTAAACAAGTTTTTCCTTTTGTAAAATTTGACCTAGATCCAGATTAGTAAGATGAAGCTGTTTTCTTTCGCCGTTTGACTTTCGTTGCTTCGTTTGAGTTGATTCTTTTTGCAAACCGGAGTTATTAAGTTGAACTATCTGGTTAGATCTATTTGAGTTTTACCTGTGCATTAGATGAGTACTTATTGTATGCTTGTTTGTTTGTCTGCGATAGAATACCCGGAGTGCGCCTTTGTTACTTCGAGTCTCTAGGTTTCGCGGATCATCAGCAAGGCAAGTAACACTTTGATCATATACTTTTCATACTCAGTTTTTATGCATTAGATCTATCCTCAAACATTTGCATGATTAGGATCTAATTGAATTGTGGGATGGGAAGTAGATTGAGGTAGTACCTATTACCTGTTTTACTTGATTTTAGAAATGGGAAAATTTATTTTGGAATATTTGGAGTCGATTTAGTATTTCTTTTTATTTTTCTTACATGCGGAATTATTTAAAAAACGGGCGACCGACCTTGGGCGTGCCGAGCGGGACTCCGCTCGGGGACACTTTATATAAAGCGCTGCCCGGCAAGACCCCACCGAGCCGCGCCGCCCACACTTGAAACCCTAACCCTAACCACCCGCCTACCGCCCGCCGCCATTACCGCCGCCAGCGAAAGTCGCCGACCCGCCGCTGCCGACTGCGGATTCCGCCCGCCGAGGTTCGTCGCTGCCTCGCTTTATGCGTGCCGTTTTTTTTTAAACCGGGCGGTTTATTTTCGCTTTTTTGTTTTCGCTTTTTAGTTTCGGTTTTTTCGGTTTAGGTTAATTAGCTTAACGCTCGCTCGCTTGTTCGCTTTAACGAACGTTCATCAGATTAGTTTAGTTAACGAACGTCCATTCGTTAACCCGTTCGTCGTTTTCCTTTTTCTCGGATTTAATCCGCGATTTTTCTGATCGCGATTCCTGATCCGATTTTCGTTTTAGTATAACTTTCCGCTCGTTTATCGGAATCAGGCGATTCAAGCGCTGGAGTTTAAATCTCGAAACCCTCTTTCGGAATAACCAACTTAAGCAAGTTTTTTGCTTCTGTAAAATTTGACCTAGATCTAGATTAGTAAAATGAAGTTGTTTTCTTTCGCCGTTTGACTTTCGTTGCTTCGTTTGAGTTGATTCTTTTTGCAAACCGGAGTTCTTAAGTTGAACTATCTGGTTAGATATATTTGAGTTTTACCTGTGCATTAGATGAGTACTTATTGTATGCTTGTTTGTTTGTCTGCGATAGAATACCCGGAGTGCGCCTACTGTTACTTGAGTCTCTAGGTTTCATGGATCATCAAAAAGGCAAGTAACACTTTGATCATATACTTTTCATACCCAGTTTTTATGCATTAGATCTATCCTCAAACATTTGCATGATTAGGATCTAATTAAATTGTGGGATGGGAAGTAGATTGAGGTAGTACCTATTACTTGTTTTATTATCAAACCTTTGGGAGCTACTTCTACGTTTGCTTATATTGCCATGGTATGCTAGTAGACGTGGATTGGGTGAGTGTATCCATGACAGATGTGAGATTGTTAAATTAATGGTTTATTTAAGGTGGCAACTTAAACACACATCTGGGTGGATTGAGGCACCTGGTTTCCATCAGGAATTGCCTGTATTTCTTGGACCGCCACCCGTGCTCAAAGGGATCATGAGATTATTCAAACTAGAAACTTACGTGTGCAGCCACAAGCCATTATGGGCTCTGGCATAGTTGATTAAGTTGTGCGAACTCTTACGGGTAGACTAGCAGACGTAGTGGAAAGTAGGTGTACCGGTCTACCCACATGTAAGGTGCTAGCGCTTCCGGAAGACTATGTCTCGGTCATCCGTTTCTTAAACATCATGTAGTGCGAGAAATCCAACGGAGGCGATCGAGTCTTGTGGGGAAAAGTGCGCAAACCTCTGCAGAGTGTATAAACTAATCATGGTTAACCGTGTCCCCGGTTATGGACATCTTGAGTATCTAGTACTTGGATATCATGTGAATCTCATCATGTTGCTTCTAATTAATATTGTTGGGTTTTTAATGAGTACTTTTAATTGGGATTGAGAATGCTGTCAACCATTCTCAATGTTTCACAACCACCATGATAGTTAAATAAATTTATTCCTTTGCAGTAGGGAAAAATTGGCTTTACGCAAAAACTGTAAGCATAGAGCTTTCCACCAGCCATATATGCATGTAGTATAGGCTTATTCTTCCATTACTCTCTATGTGTTACATTGCCAGCATATTCCATGTGCTGACCCGTTTTCGGGCTGCAACATTTCATGTTGCAGACTTTTCAGACGACGAGTAAGGTGCTTAGGTCGTGGTTCTATACTTTCGATGATGCTTGTTGGAGTTGATGGACTCGCTTATTCTTCCAAGACTTCCGCTGTTATCGTATTTAGATGGCCTTAAGCCATATTTATTTTATTAAGTTCTCTCTTGAGACATTCGATTGTAATAAGTGTGTGATTGATACTCTGTTATAAATCCTCCGAGTACTGTGTGGTGTCAGCATTACTGATCCAGGGATGACACTGAGCACGAGATCGATCGTTTGAGGTCCGGTCGCGACAAAGATGGTATCGAGAGCACACACCGATTGTAGAACACGACCACTAAGCTAAAGCCCTAGATCACCACTCTCTTCTCATTTCTAACTCCTCATCTTTTCTACTCTTTTAGGATGACTAAGCGAGGATCAAGTTCACCCACCGGATGAAGATACACCCTTTGGATGACATCTGAAGGAAGTCACTAAGTACCTGAACATCGGAATACCAAGCTTCACCGGGACCTACAATTCCACTTTACCCAAGAAGAGCACTGGAAGATTCAAGCTCAAGTTCACGGAAGGACGTTTGCGCCGATCCACGGAGCCCATTGAGATTGTTTTCAATGCACCAACTCGAGTCTGGGAAAGAGCATGGCAGCTCACATAACCATGGGACGCATTGGAGAAGTTTACAAAGAAGACCTCAAGGATACTATCTACCAGATTTGCGGCGCCGAGATGAACAATGGGAGATAGTTGGCACTAAGAAGGATCGATCCATTGCAGCTTTCATCCAGAGTTAAATCAGCACATTCGACGCCAGGAGAACCGGATGTCAAAGCGCAGACATGATGGAGTTGCGACAAAGAAAAGCCAAGATTATCGAACTAGAAGGAGAATCGAAGGCCACTCGCAAGGACTACATGGAGGAGATTGTAGCTCTAGTGGGACAAAACGGCGATCTTAAGGAGAAGATTGAAGAACTCATGGGAAATTCAGCACCGGAGGAGGAGAAGATGAAGATTGCACCTGTCAGAGAACTACATCATCATCGACGACACCGATTCCGATCCTAGTGATGATGATTTCGAAGATGAAGCTGGAGCAGATATCATGGAGTCTTCATCGGAGCAGTTTTTCTAGTTGACCACCATAACAGTAGTAGATTTCCCCATTAAAAATTAGTTTTAGTCCCAGCACTTTGTAACGATAGATAGACCGTTGTATGCCCTTGTTTGAATTGATTGGAGTGATATTATGTGGTTTGTCTCATTGTGCATATGGGTAGTGTTTTCTCCCTAGACCTCATTCTATTCTTAACTCTCATCTTTTCTTTAAACCCCTCAGATGCCTCCGAGACGCGACCCTGGATTTGTTTTCCCGCCAGAGATCACTCAGTTGATTCAGCAGCAGAATGCCTTGATTCAAACATTGGTACAGAACCAAGGCAACAACAACAACAACAACAACAACAACCCACCACCACCACCACCTGTTGACCATTTGACTAGGTTCTTGAGGCTGAATCCGCCGGTGTTTTCCAGTAGCACCGAGCCGATAGTAGCAGACGATTGGCTCCGAAAGATAGGGAGGGAGTTAACCACTGCAGGATGTGCAGATGGAGAAAGGGTGAAGTTTTCCGCACATCAGCTCGAAGGACCCGCAGGAGCATGGTGGGAGAATTTTACAGCCACTTACCTCAGAGACACCGCCACATGGGATCGATTTCAAGAAGCCTTCCGTCTTGCCCATGTTTCAGGGAGCTATGGCCATGAAGAAGCGTGAGTTTCGCAACTTGCGCCAAGGAGGGCAGACCACAAGATGTGGATGATTTCAGTAAGTTAGCATGTTATGCCCGAGATGACGTTGCTACGGACGCAGCTAAGCATGAGAAGTTTCTAGAAGGACTGAATGATGAGCTGAGCATGCAGTTGATGGTATCCACCTTCAATAACTACCAGGAGTTAGTAGATCGTGCTCTTATGATTGAAGGGAAGCAGCAGCAGATTGACAACCGCAAGAGAAAGTATGGACAAGGGAAGAATAACTCTGGAGCTCAGCAGAAGCTTCGCTTTACCCCGAAGACAGGAGGACAACTTCAGCATACTCGTGGAGGAGGTAGCTCGCACAATCATAATGGCATAAAGAATGGAAACGGGAATGGAGGAAGCAACGGACAAAACCGCACCAACCCGTCAACCCCAACCAAGGTAGACCTGAGCCACATCACTTGCTTTAAGTGCCGCAAGACCGGGCATTATGCAAAGGATTGTCCAGAAGGCCAAAATGGTAATGGTAATGGAAGCTCAGGAAAGAAGCCAAACCCTTTCAACAGGGGACAAGTGAACCACGTTACCGTGGAGGAGGTTGATGTTCAGCCAGATGTAGTAATAGGTAAGTTTTTGGTTAAGTCATTTACTGCAGTTGTTCTTTTTGATACTGGTGCATCGCATTCATACATATCAAGGGGATTTGTGGATAAGTTTAGCCTGCCCACTAGAACTCTTAAGACACCCATGCTAGTAAGCTCACCGGGAGCAGAGTATATGGCCAGTCAAGGATGTTTTCAAGTGCCATTAAGTATAGGGAGGCATGTTTTCCCAACGGATTTAATTATACTGGAATCCCAAGGTTTGGATGTAATTCTTGGTATGGATTGGCTGTCGATGTATGGAGGAAACATCGATTGCGCCAGTAAGACAATTTTGCTTACAACACCAGAAGGAAGGAGGATCAAGTATGTATCACGGCATGAGCCGAGAAGAGACGCGATGTAAATTCCTTATCGAGTTGTGCAGGAGGAAGTACCAGTGGTAAGGGATTTCCCCGATGTATTCCCAGAAGAGTTGCCAGGCATGCCACCGGATAGGGACATTGAGTTTCTGATTGAACTACTGCCAGGCACTGGGCCGATATCAAAGAGACCGTATAGGATGCCAGCCCAAGATTTGGAGGAAATTAAGAAGCAGATTAAGGAGTTACTGGATAAAGGTTTTATTCGCCCAAGTTCTTCGCCTTGGGGATCACCAGTACTTCTAGTGGAGAAGAAAGATGGATCATTAAGAATGGTTGTTGATTATTAAGGATTGAATGAAGTGACCATTAAGAACAAATACCCACTACCGATGATCAATGACTTGTTTGACCAATTGCAAGGAGCTAAGGTGTTTTCCAAGATCGATTTGCGATCAGGGTACCATCAGTTGAAGATTCGAGAGCAGGATATACCTAAGACGGCTTTTACCGCCAGTGCACGGTTGTATGAGTATACCGTTATGTCATTTGGTCCGACTAACGACCTGCCTATTTTATGAACATGATGAACAAAGTGTTTATGGAGTTTTTGGATAAGTTCGTCGTGGTGTTCATTGATGATATTTTGGTTTACTCGAAGAATGAAGAGGAACATAAGGAACACTTGCATTTGGTACTCGAGAAGCTCAGAGAACACCAGTTATATGCCAAGTTCAGCAAGTGTGAGTTTTGGTTGAAGGAAGTTGGATTTCTCGGACATGTTATATCCGGAGAAGGTATAGCAGTGGACCCCACTAAAGTTGCCACTGTAACAAACTGGGAAGCGCCAACAACAGTTGGAGAGATCCGGAGTTTCCTTGGACTCGCAGGATACTACCGGAGATTTATTGAGAATTTCTCAAGGATTGCGAAGCCTATGACAGAATTGTTGAAGAAGGATACCAAGTTTATTTGGACTGAGGAGTGTGAGGCTAGTTTCCAAGAGTGGAAGAAGCTTTTGGTTACCTCACCAGTATTAATCTTGCCAGACCAAAGCAAGGATTACGAAGTTTATTGCGACGCTTCACGTCGAGGACTTGGAGCAGTGCTTATGTAGGAGGGAAAAGTTGTTTCGTATGCTTCATGACAGCTTAAGCCTCATGAGCTAAATTATGCTACTCATGATTTGGAGTTAGCAGCCGTAGTGCATGCGTTGAAGACTTGGAGACATTTTCTTATTGGGAACCACTGTGAGGTGTATACGGATCATAAGAGTTTAAAGTACATCTTTACGCAGAAGGAGTTAAATCTCAGGCAGAGGAGATGGTTGGAGATTATTAAAGATTATGATATGAGATTGCATTATCACCCCGGAAAGGCTAACGTTGTAGCAGACGCGTTGAGCCGCAAGAGCCATGTCAACACACTAATGACGGGAGAAATACCAAAGGAGTTAGCCGAGGATCTTCAAGAGCTATGTTTGGAAATAGTTCCGAGAGGCTATGTAGCAGCATTGGAGATTCAGTCAACTTTGATGGATAGAATCAGGGAAGCTCAGAAGACTGACAAAGAGATTACCTCTATAAAGGAGAAAATGAGCGAAGGGAAGGCTAAGGGATTTCGTGAGGATGAGCACGATACCCTATGGTTTGAAGACCGCGTTTATGTGCCCAATGACCCGGAGATCGGGAAGTTGATTCTACAAGAGGCACATGATTCACCATATTCGATTCACCCAGGAAATACCAAGATGTATTTGGATTTAAAGACTACTTTCTGGTGGACCGGAATGAAGAAGGTATTGCGTAGCACGAGTTTGTGATGTATGTCAGAGGGTGAAGGCAGAACATCAGAAGCCAGCAGGATTGTTACAACCATTTCCTATACCCGAATGGAAGTGGGATAAACTAGGTATGGATTTCATCACGGGATTACTCAGGACCCGTGCAGGCTATGACTCGATTTGGGTTGTAGTCGATCGTTTGACGAAGGTAGCTCATTTCATTCCAGTAAAGACTACCTACAAAGATCGCCAAATTGGCTAAGATATACATGACCAGGATTGTATGCTTGCATGGAGTTCCGAGGAGTATCGTGACGATAGAGGAACCCAATTTACCTCAAAGTTCGGAAACAGTTGCACGAAACTTTGGGAACCAGTGGAGTTTAGCACAGCTTTTCATCCATGCATGATGGACAAACCGAGAGAGTCAACCAAATTGTGGAGGATATGCTTAGAGCTTGTGCCTTGGATTATGGATCCAGCTGGGACGAAAATTTGCCATATGCGGAGTTTTCTTACAACAACAGTTACCAATCTAGTTTGAAGATGGCCCCTTTCGAAGCCTTGTACGGAAGGAGGTGCAGGACCCCGTTGTTGTGGGATGAAGTTGGAGACCGCCAGTTGTTTGGACCGGATTTGATTAAGGATTCTGAACGGAAAGTAAAGTTAATTCGTGATAGGCTCAAGGTAGCCCAGTCCAGACAGAAGAGCTATGCAGACTCAAAATGGAAGGAGACAGAATACGAAGTCGGAGACAGAGTTTATCTTCGAGTATCGCCACTTCGAGGAGTTAAACGTTTTGGAGTTAAAGGAAAGTTAGCACCCCGATTTGTAGGACCATATCGTGTTTTGAAACGTATGGGAGAAGTTGCGTACAAGTTGGAATTACCCGGAGGTTTGTCAGGTGTTCATGATGTGTTTCATGTTTCTCAGTTGAAGAAGTGTTACGCAGAGATGGCTGCTATACCACTGAGAGATATAGTGCCTCTGGAAGCGATCCAGTTGAAAGACGATTTGACCTACGAGGAGAAACCAGTTAAGATTCTCGAGTTTGCTAGCCGAGTTACTCGCAGCAAGGTTATCAAGTTTTGCAAAGTTCAGTGGAGCCACCACACCGAGGAAGAAGCCACCTGGGAGCGAGAGGAAGATCTGCTTAAGGACCACCCTCACCTATTTGTTAGTTAACCCGAATCTCGAGGGCGAGATTCATCTTAAGGGGGGTAGGTTTGTAACATCCCAAATTTCCAATTTGGAATGTTATACATAGATCATCATGCATATCATATTTTTATTGCATTGTTGGCTCGATCCTAGAAATTCCATACAACTCAAGGACCCACGGAGAGAGTTGGGGGTTTCGTTATTTTCATATTTGAGTTTTCTCAAATTTTGAAAATAGGATCATTTGATTTTAATTATTTTATCTTCAATTATTTCTACTGTCAAAATATGAGAGAGGGAATAAAATGACTTTCCCAAAATAAAGAAATAACAAAGATTTAATAATAAAATCAAATAAGATTTTATTTTGGAGTTTTTCGCCTTTTTATTTGAATTTAGAAAAATGCACGTTTTTCGAAATTGCATTTAGGCCCCAAATAAATGTTCATCTAGTCCAGCTTGATTTTAGAAGCCGGGGAAAATTTATTTTGGAATTTTTGGAGTCAGTTTAGTATTTCTTTTTATTTTTCTTCTGTGCGGAATTATTTAAAAAAAACGGCGCACCGACCTTGGGCCGTGCCCGAGCGGGACTCGCTCGGGGACACTATATAAAGCGCTGCCCGGCACCCCACCCACCGAGGCCACGCCCACACGCCTTGAAACCCTAACCCTAACAAACCACTTGGCCACGCGCCTTGTGCCGCCAGCGCCCCGCCGGAAGTCGCCGACCCCGCCGCTGCCGACTCGCCGGATTCCGCCCGCCGAGGTTCGTCGCTGCCTCGTTTTGCGTGCTGCCGGTTTTTTTTAAACCGGGCGGTTTATTTTCGTTTTTTTTGTTTTCGTTTTTTAGTTTCGGTTTTTTCCGGTTTAGGTTAATTAGCGAACGTTCGTTCGTTTGTTCGTTTTAACGAACGCGTTCATCAGATTAGTTTAGTTAACGAACGTCCATTCGTTAACCCGTTCGTCGTTTTCCTTTTTCTCGGATTTAATCCGCGATTTTTCTGATCGCGATTCCTGATCCGATTTTCGTTTTAGTATAACTTTCCGCTCGTTTATCGGAATCAGGCGATTCAAGCGCCTGGAGTTTCGTCTCGAAACCCTCTTTCGGAATAACCAACTTAAGCAAGTTTTTTGCTTCTGTAAAATTTGACCTAGATCTAGATTAGTAAAATGAAGTTGTTTTCTTTCGCCGTTTGACTTTCGTTGCTTCGTTTGAGTTGATTCTTTTTGCAAACCGGAGTTATTAAGTTGAACTATCTGGTTAGATCTATTTGAGTTTTACCTGTGCATTAGATGAGTACTTATTGTATGCTTGTTTGTTTGTCTGCGATAGAATACGGAGTGCGCCACTGTTACTTGAGTCTCTAGGTTTCATGGATCATCGCTAAAGGCAAGTAACACTTTGATCATATACTTTTCATACTCAGTTTTTATGCATTAGATCTATCCTCAAACATTTGCATGATTAGGATCTAATTGAATTGTGGGATGGGAAGTAGATTGAGGTAGTACCTATTACCTGTTTTACTTGATTTTAGAAGCCGGGGAAAATTTATTTTGGAATATTTGGAGTCAGTTTAGTATTTCTTTTTATTTTTCTTCTGTGCGGAATTATTTAAAAAAAACGGCGCACCGACCTTGGGCCGTGCCCGAGCGGGACTCCGCTCGGGGGACACTTATATAAAGCGCTGCCCCGGCACCCCAGCCCACCGAGCCGCCGCCGCCGGCCCACACCCCGCCCGAAACCCTAACCCTAACCGCCCGACCCCGCCAGCCGCCGCCGCCGCCGCGCCAATACGCCGGAAGTCGCCGACCCGCCGCTGCCGACTACGGATTCCGCCACGAGGTTCGTCGCTGCCTCGTTTTGCGTGCTGCCGGTTTTTTTTAAACCGGGCGGTTTATTTTCGTTTTTTCTGTTTTCGTTTTTTAGTTTCGGTTTTTTCCGGTTTAGGTTAATTAGCTTAACGCTCGCTCGTTTGTTCGTTTTAACGAACGCGTTCATCAGATTAGTTTAGTTAACGAACGTCCATTCGTTAACCCGTTCGTCGTTTTCCTTTTTCTCGGATTTAATCCGCGATTTTTCTGATTGCGATTCGTGATCCGATTTTCGTTTTAGTATAACTTTCCGCTCGTTTATCGGAATCAGGCGATTCAAGCGCCTGGAGTTTCGTCTCGAAACCCTCTTTCGGAATAACCAACTTAAGCAAGTTTTTTGCTTCTGTAAAATTTGACCTAGATCTAGATTAGTAAAATGAAGTTGTTTTCTTTCGCCGTTTGACTTTCGTTGCTTCGTTTGAGTTGATTCTTTTTGCAAACCGGAGTTCTTAAGTTGAACTATCTGGTTAGATATATTTGAGTTTTACCTGTGCATTAGATGAGTACTTATTGTATGCTTGTTTGTTTGTCTGCGATAGAATACCCGGAGTGCGCCGCTTTGTTACTTCGAGTCTCTAGGTTTCGCGGATCATCAGCAAGGCAAGTAACACTTTGATCATATACTTTTCATACCCAGTTTTTATGCATTAGATCTATCCTCAAACATTTGCATGATTAGGATCTAATTAAATTGTGGGATGGGAAGTAGATTGAGGTAGTACCTATTACTTGTTTTATTATCAAACCTTTGGGAGCTACTTCTACGTTTGCTTATATTGCCATGCTATGCTAGTAGACGTGGATTGGGTGAGTGTATCCATGAAAGATGTGAGATTGTTAAATTAATGGTTTATTTAAGGTGGCAACTTAAACACACATCTGGGTGGATTGAGGCACCTGGTTTCCATCAGAATTGCCTCAGTATTTCTTCGGACCGCCACCCAGGCTCAAAGGGATCATGAGATTATTCAAACTAGAAACTTACGTGTGCAGCCACAAGCCATTATGGGCTCTGGCATAGTTGATTAAGTTGTGCGAACTCTTACGGGTAGACTAGCAGACGTAGTGGAAAGTAGGTGTACCGGTCTACCCACATGTAAGGTGCTAGCGCTTCCGGAAGACTATGTCTCGGTCATCCGTTTCTTAAACATCATGTAGTGCGAGAAATCCAACGGAGGCGATCGAGTCTTGTGGGGAAAAGTGCGCAAACCTCTGCAGAGTGTATAAACTAATCATGGTTAACCGTGTCCCCGGTTATGGACATCTTGAGTATCTAGTACTTGGATATCATGTGAATCTCATCATGTTGCTTCTAATTAATATTGTTGGGTTTTTAATGAGTACTTTTAATTGGGATTGAGAATGCTGTCAACCATTCTCAATGTTTCACAACCACCATGATAGTTAAATAAATTTATTCCTTTGCAGCAGGGAAAAATTGGCTTTACGCAAAAACTGTAAGCATAGAGCTTTCCACCAGCCATATATGCATGTAGTATAGGCTTATTCTTCCATTACTCTCTATGTGTTACATTGCCAAAGATATTCCATGTGTCAATTGTTGGGCTGCAACATTTCATGTTGCAGACTTTTCGCATTTACAGTAAGGTGCTTAGGTCGTGGTTCTATACTCGATGATCTGTTGGAGTTGATGGACTCGCTTATTCTTCCAAGACTTCCGCTGTTATCGTATTTAGATGGCCTTAAGCCATATTTATTTTATTAAGTTCTCTCTTGAGACATTCGATTGTAATAGTGTGTGATTGCTAATCTAATATAAATCCTCCGAGTACTGTGTGGTGTCAGCATTACTGATCCAGGGATGACACTGAGCACAGAGATCAGACTGTTTGAGGTCTGGTCACTACAAGAATCCCCAGGAGAGTCCGGCAGGTCGGCGTCCATAATCAGTTGAGAATAATTTCCAATCGCAGAAACAGAAGTATCCAAGATAGCCACTGATGGTTGGGGCGTAGATTGGGCCTTAGAAACCCTACAGGAGGCCGGAGAGCCTTGTTGGGCCGGTGATCCGTGTTGGGCCGGAGATTCCGGTGCAACGCAACCAGATGACACGATATCGTGCGTAACCTGCAACTCATTGCCTAAACAGATCAGTGAAGTTCCAGATATCATGGCCGTATTCTTGGTAGGGACGTTGATCATTCCGAATGAGATGGGTGGCGTCGCCACCGTCCACTGGAGGTTGTTCGCCGGCGGTGATGGCATGATCACCTTCTCACTAGGATTAAGTTCATAGCCGGCCTCAGAAACCGTATCAACACAAAGCTGAGTAGCTGGGTATCTATAACCCTTACAAGCTGGATACTGCTGGAACATGGAAAAGGAGATGTTCTTCCTTGCCGATGAACCCGATCTAAGAGAAGACTTTGGTGGTGGTTTATGCATAGCAATCAAACCCAAAGTAGCACGCTTTTTGGAGGGACTAACCATAATCACTCAGCGTCACATTCCTTTCTCCAGATCTCTAACTCACATTTCCAATTTGGACCACCATTCCCCCAAATATGAAAATAACATTTGAAATGCGGGCATGCAAACGATCTCAACTGGAGAATGCAAAGGCCAACTTGCTTGAAGGAAACAATGAAAGAAAATACCGCTACCAGTGGGTTGTGCCCACCTCGGTGGCCTCCCACACCCCCTCTTTGCCCTATAAATTACCAAATATTCAAAAACCCTTGGGGTAACCCTAGATGAGAAGTTCCACTGCCGCAAGCCTTTGTAGCCACCGAAAACAAATCTAGACCCCGTTCCGGCACTCTGCCAGAGGGGGGAATCATCACCAGTGGCCATCTTCATCATCCCGGTGGCCACCACGATGAGGAGGGAGTAGTCCACCCTCGGGGCTTTGGGTTTGTACCAGTAGCTATGTGTTTAATCTCTCTCTCTCGTGTTCTTGAGATGTCACGATCTTGATGTATCGTCGGCTTTGTTAATATAGTC
Organism: Aegilops bicornis; assembly: GCA_021605145.1. Taxonomy (NCBI): domain Eukaryota; kingdom Viridiplantae; phylum Streptophyta; class Magnoliopsida; order Poales; family Poaceae; genus Aegilops; species Aegilops bicornis. The sequence goes on along the minus strand of CM038673.1, from coordinate 756,744,664 downwards.
AGATCATATGGTGTTTTCCCCTCTCTATCTTGTGATGAATTGAGTTTTCCCTTTGAGATTTCGTTTTATCGGATTGAATACTTTTATGGATTTGAGAGCACTTGATATATGTCTTGCAAATGAATACTCGTGGTGACAATGGGGTATCATGCTGATTCTCTTTATGTATGTTTTGGCACTCAACTCGCGGATTCCCGAGGTGACGTTGAGGTAATCTAAGCATAGGGGTTGATGCACGTTCTTGTCTTTGTTTCTCTAGTAGAAATGTTGGGGCACTCTTTGAGGTTCTTTGTGTTGGATTGAGTATTATGAATCTGAAATTATTTGGTGTTATTTTAGTACGAACTCTTGAACAGATCGATCGAAAAGAATAGCTTCGAGGTGGTTTCGTACCCTACAATGATTTCTTCTTATGTTCTCCGCTAGATAGGAACTTTGGAGTGATTCTTCATCTCACTTTGAGGGATTGTTATATGATCCAATTATATTAGCATTGCTGAGAGTTTGCACTAGTGAAAGTACGGACCCTCGGCCTCATTTTCAAGCATCGCAATACTGTTTGTGCTCCGTTTTGTCAATTGCTACCTTGCTGTTTTTATTTATTCAGATTATAAAAATATATTTCTACCATCCATATTACACTTCTATCACCATCTCTTCGCCGAACTAGTGCACCTATACAATTTGCCATTGTATTGGGTGTGTTGGGGACACAAGAGATTTCTTGTATTTGGTTGCATGGTTGTTTGAGAGAAACTATCTTCATCCTATGCCTCCCACGGATTGATAAACCTTAGGTCATCCACTTGAGGGAAAATTGCTATTGTCCTACAAAACTCTCCGCTTGGAGGCCCAACACGTGTCTACAAGAATAAAGTTGCATAGTAGACATCAAGCTCTTTTCTGGCGCCGCTGTCGGGAGGTGAGTGCATGAAGGTATATCTTTAGGTCTTGCAACCGAATCTTTTAGTTTCTTGTTTTATCGCTAGTTTGGTTTATAAAAAGAAAATTACAAAAAAATGGAATTGAGGTTGCCTCATATTATTCATCTTTATAATGTCTTTCATGAAAATGATGGAAAGAAAATTGTGCTCAATTGTTAGAAGAAGAATGCTATAAAATGTTTGGCATAGAATCCATGAATGATGAGCATGATTGCAATGTTGCTAGTATGGATTCTTTGAATATCCACGATACTAGTGATATGCAAAGCCATAAGCTTGGGGATGCTATGTTTGGTGAAGATGATATTTTTAGTCCCCCGAGAATTGATGTGCAAATTTGTTATAATGATTGCATGCCTCCTATTTATGATGATTATAATGATGAAAGTGGATTTGGAGAGGTCATGACTTTATTTAGTGATGAATCCACCATTTTTTGATGAGGCTTCAATTGATTATGACAACAAAGTTGCTATCTATGATGATTATGGTGATGACATGTATGCTATAATGAATGATGATAACCATGAAACTTGTCATCATGATTTTAATTTTTCAATCCCATCATAGTTATTTTGTTGAGTTTGCTCCCACTACTATTCATGAGAATAAATTTGCTTATGTGGAGAGTAATAAAATTTATATGCTTGTGGATCATGAAAAAAATGCTTTATGTGATAGTTATATTGTTGAATTCATTCATTATGCCACTGAAATATTTTATGAGGGAGGAACATATGCTTGTAGGAATTGCAATAATATCAAGTTTCATTTCTTTATGTTGAAAGTTTTGAAGTTGTGCTTGTTTTGCCTTCCTATGCTAGTTGATTCTTGCTCCCATGAATTGTTTGCTCACAACCCTATGCATAGGAAGTGGGTTAGCACTACTAGGGAAAACACTATACACAGAGGTATAGCAGTAGCGTTGGTCAAAACTCGGCGCTAGCGCTACTTAGTAGTAGCGCTTGTTGCAAAACCATGCTACAATCATTATTTTAGCAGCAGCGCGTCTTCACAGAAAAGCGCTACTACTAGAATTCTCTCATTAGTGTCGGTAGGCTAGGAATAGTAGCAGCGCTTCTCCCAGAAGCACGCTACTGCTAAAAACATTGTAGCAGCGCGTTTCTTCTTTACAGCGCTACTGCTATGTAAAAGAAAATAAATAGAAAAATAAGTAGAGAAGTAAATGAAAATGAAAGAAATAGAAAAAGGAGAAATGAAAAAAAGAAAATGTAAAGAAAACAAAAGAAAAAGAAAAAGAAAATAGAAAGGGTTATTGCAGCGTTTCTCAAACGCGCTATAGCTATCTTAGCTATAAGCTGCTTTCAAAGAAACGCTGTTGCTGCTAGTTTGACTCAAATCTCGCAGCCCTGGCTCAAAATTTTGCTAAGTCCTTTCCCCCCCCCTCTCTCTACTCCCCCCTGTCCCCCAACTGCTCCATCGCTGCCGTTGCCCTGCCGCGCGCCTTCGACCACACCGCCGCCGCCCGCCGCCCGCCGCCCGAGGCCGCTTTCGACCACACCGCCGCCGCCTCACGCCCGAGGCCGCCGACCACACCGCCGCCGCCCGCCGCCGACCACACCGTCGCCCGAGGCCGCCTCGACCACAGCCGTCGCCCGAGGCCGTCGTCGACCTCATTGTCACCTCCTCGAGCTCACGCCGCGCCTCGACCTCAACGCCGCTGCCCGAGCCAGAGCCCTCGCCACGATTGTAAGGCTATGCCTCTCCTGTCCCTACCCTCCTATTTCTCTCTGCTAGGGAAATTATATATATGTGTTGATACTGTGTTGATGTTCATATGAACCCTAGATTTTTTAGGGCAGTAGGCATTTTATAGCATTTAGGAAAAATGATTTGCAATTTTTTAGGAAATTAGCTAGGGCAATTTTTATGAAAATTCCTAAACAGTAATTCCATTTAGCTTTAAACTAATAGAGGGTATATAAATAATAGTAGCATTTAGATTTAAATTAACAGAGGGTATAAACAAAAAACACTTAGCTATAAAAATATATTTTGACTACGGACCTGAATTTGTTCCAAATTTCATTCAAATGAAATTTGAATTATTTGGACTATGGACCTGAATATTTTTGAAGAAATTGGGTGTAGGTACTAAGGTCTTGCTGTGGAAATTCTGGTGAGGTCAAAAGGGTTAGAGAAAATGTAGTTCCTAGACTTTTAGCTTTAGACAAAAAACAAAAGTATTTAGCTATAAATAAAAAACAGTAGCTATGGCATTTAGCTATAAACAAAAAACAGAATTGTTTTTCTTTTCAAAAACCTTGTCAAACAGAATAGTAGCTATAAATACTTTTAGCTTTAGACAAAAAACAAAAGTATTTAGCTATAAATAAAAAGCAGTAGCTATAGCATTTAGCTATAAACAAAAAACAGAATTGTTTTTCTTTTCAAAAACTTGGTCAAACAGAATAGTAGCTATATGTCATTGATGTTCATTTGCATATTCCATTATTGTTGATTATATCTTTTCATTGAAGTGGCCATGTTATATGCAAATTCCTCAATAGTGTTTGCTCATGTTATATCTTTTCATTAAATTTGTTCGATTGTGCCCAAGTGGCTTTGTTGTTTCCAGGGAATGATGCTGAGTGGACTATGTTTTGCCGGAATGTTGATTCATTTCTGTTCCGGCAAATTTCAGGTTCTCGATTTGTCCACTTTTTAGCAAAGGTCATGCCGAAATTTTCCGTGAATTTCGCATGACTTGTGCTACAAACTAGGACATATCGAGTGCCCGGATTTGCCGCACTGTGAAGGAGTCAACATTCCTGCAAAACAATAGTCCTTTTTATGTCATTATTCATTTTATTAGGTCTAGAATTAATTGACTAGATTTAATCATAGGAAACATGGCTAGCAACGATGAAGGACAGGGTTACAGTGATTGCGATGACGTCTACCGGCGGCGCATTTAATATTTTAGCCTTACCAACGATCAACCGATGTTGTTGCTTTGAGCCCACCGGTGGCATCGGGATCGAGACCGACACGCAGACCGGTGCCGAGACCGAGATCAAGGCGCTGAGATTCAGACCGCATCGAGACCGCATCGAGACCGGTGCTGCCTCGTGGAGCGGAGCCGTGTAGAACCGAAAGCAAAGAGGCAACGGGTTCCTAACAAACTCAGGACTACTAGACTGGTGGTCACGGAGGTGGACGACGGCAATTTTGAGCCAAAGGCGCCCGAGGAAGCGCGCGCGTGCTACGGCAATCAAATTGGCTACATCATACGGACAACCGCCACCATCAATGATGAGAAACTACAGAAGATAGAAAATATGAGGAGCTCCCTCCTAAAGAAGTTTCACCAGATATTCTTGTTCCAGGGCCGGAATGAGAAGGATTATGAAGATCCAGACGAGGACCCGACAATGAAGAAGATAAACAAACACGCCATGACCAAGTTTAGCGACGCGTTGGCGCTGGAAAAATCGAGTGAAAGCAAAGATCAACGACGGAACCCTACTCCGAGATTGTAAAGGATAATCCGACAATCACGGAAGAGCAGTTTCAAATATTCAAGGAGGCTTGCGAGGTAAGCTGCCAAAAAAGTCTAAGTACATGAAGGGGCTTCAAAAGAGGAACATTGGGAGCCACCACCTCGGAAGCCGTGGTTACGGGCGGAAAGAGGTCCAAATGGGCCAAGGAGGACGCGGAAGCCACGCAGTCCGGGCATCCTGCACTTTTGGCGGATTTCACCGTCCCGCAGGAGCGTGACGTCCTGAGGGCCCGGCACCGTTGGGACCCAGTGAAGAAGGTTTACGAGACAACACCGGTCATTATGGAGTTCATGAGACTGCTGGTAATTTTAGTTTTTGATCAATTTGACTGCACACGTTAGTCATATTTGTAAACGATCCTTGTGCCTTTTGCAGAGAGAGCAGCACCGGATTGCGGCCGAAAGCGACTCATTGATCGAGGCATTGGCGAGGCCCAAGTGGGACACTCCATTCAGCCGGGCGTTGAACATATTGAAACGACAACCGGTGGATACTCGACCGTCGTATGGACGCGTGAACGGTGTCGGAGACGGCGCCACGTGGAAGAAGTACTACAGTGAGACCACGGAGGAGAGAAAGGAAAGACGGAGGTTAACTGAAGAAAACATCGACAAGAAGGTTGAGATTGCGATTGAGAAGAAATCAACTCGCAACAAGAATAGCGGTAGCTGCCGCAAAACAGGTGGTTGCAGATTTGTCTACTTCCTTGGTGACGGGCGTTATCACTTGGACAAGGAAAAATCCAGAAAAAAAATGCAGAGGACTTTCCCCTTGCTGACTTCTTGGGAGCACCGGCTCCCGCACAGGACGTGCTCGGCGGTGCTTCATCTTTGGCTGAGCTCAACGCCCTCACGGTATCTCGCTACACCGCCCCTTCAATATAAATGCATAATCTCCCGTTTTCGTTGCCTTCGGATGTCTCACGTCGCAGACTTTTCTTTGCAGGCCGACGAAACACCGTGCACCATATTGTACACCATCGGCGACTGGAAGGTGGCCGTGGGAAGGCGACGATAATGAAGCCGAAGGAACCATTGTTCCACAGCCGGCCGATCCCCCCGAACGTCTTCAAGGTTTCCATGGCCAGTGTCGAACCGGGCCACGAGAATTTTCCTCCTCCAACACTACTGGTGGATGACAAGGAGACACCGCGGTGGCTTGATGATTGTTGCAATGGGTGGGTCCTGTTGTGGCCAAAGAGTCTGCTTCGTCTAGAGGCGGCCGGGAGCACACCCACGAGCACGCAGCCTCATCAAGGTATGAACATCAACACCCCACCTACCCAATTAGCGTCGGGTGTCGGGTTGGGTGATAGCGGACGGGGTAAGGAGGAGGCTCCATTAGTCGCTGATGACGTCGCCATGGATGAGGATGAGGATGACGATGGCGCTGAACAAGATGTCTATACCGGGCGCCTCGTGGTTTGAGCGTCATGAGTCGGTGCCTGAATTACCGTCTCAACGTATTATTGACGACCTTCGGTAGTAAAGAAGTTCAGGAAGAGAGCGAGGAAAGGCAAAAAGCTGATTCTATGATCCAGCCGCCTCAAAGAGCCTCGGCTTTAGGACCGTATAGATATCCTCGATGCGGATAAATGGCATATCCTCGTCAACCAATCCTACCTGCAACAGCGCTACGGGCCAGATTCGGCGATCTAAGGAGACTTAATGACGATGTGCTGTGGGTAGAGAAATGCCTCATCGCCTCGAAGATCCAGGATACCCACTGTACGTGGTTAATGTTCCGCGGCAAATGTCGTACGTCGACAGCTTCCCTGCGGATAAGTTCTTCCTCCGATTCGATTACATATTCGACATGTTTCACGTGAAGAAGCTGGATTTTACGTTTGTCCGCCTTTATGCCTTGCACATGAACTACATCATTGGGGTTGAGCAGATACGTCATATCTGTGTCGCTGACCCGTACTACATGCACGAGAGCTTCTTGGGAGTCTGTGCAGAGCAGCGTGAATACGCGAGGGATTACATCGTCAGTTTCATGCTCTCTTTCGTCTCCAACATTATCGGTAACCTTACTTGAGGCTATATTTTTATTCGTCACATGATATGTGTTTTGCCCGGAAGGCATCCCCTCTTTCGTCTCCAACATTATCGGTAACCTTACTTGAGGCTATATTTTTATTCGTCACATGATAAGTGTTTTGCCTGGAGCGTAGTTTTCTTTTGCTAGGATTTGCTTTCCGTTATTTAGAATAGTATTTTGCATCTTTATTTTCAATAAAAAAGTCAAGGATAGCCTTTACCATGCATATTTTGCAAGTATATGAGTTGTTGTTTCAAAACAGAAAGTTTATCGATGTTGCAAAAATTCTCGAGAAAAGTTAGAATATGATAAAATGTTGAAACTTTTTGCACAGTAAGCTCTGATAAATGTTTTACAGTGTGGTAATTTTTCATAAATTTTGGAGTTAAAGAAGTACTGATACTCTTGCATTCTTTACAGATTGTACTGTTTTGGCAGATTGCTATTATGTTTGCTTGTTTAATGATCCTATTTGAGGATAGGAGTATTAAATATGAAGAGGCATTTAGTATGCATTGTTGAATAATAATTTTTGTGATTTGCTACAGTAGAGAATGATAAGGTTTTTGCATTGGTTTATACTAACTTATCTCACGAGTTCTTGTTCAGTTTTGTGTGGATGAAGTTTTTAAGATTTAGGGAAACCGTGATATAAAAGGAATTAAGGTGACACAAAAGTACAAGCTTGGGGATGCTCAAGGCATCCCAAGATAATATTTCAAGAAGTCTCAAGCATCTAAGCTTGGGGATGCCCCGGTAGGCATCCCACCTTTCTTCATCATCAATTATCGGTTAGTATTGGTTGAGCCCGCTTCTTCACATGAGTTGTGCTATTCTTGGAATTTCATTTTGTTTTGTTTTGCTTGCTATTTTAATAAAATACTTAGATCTGAAAGTTTTAAATAAAATAGAGTCCTCAAGTAGCTAAGCATTTACATAACTACTCGCTTGATCTTCACTTATATATTTTTTGGAGTAGTTTGTCATTTACTCTTGTGCTTCACTTATATCCTATGAGCAAATTGTTGACTGAATTGAATGTAATGAAGTTGAAATTGTATGTTCTTATCATGCCTAGTGGTAGCTTCACATTGGGTTTAGAAAGTGAAATCTTTTGAAACTTGACAATCACAATATTGGCCATACAAGCAATTCATGAATGATTAGTAGAAGGAAGAGAACTTTCACATGCAAATACACTATCTTGGAAATCTTTTGTGATTGTGAGCCCCCATCAAAATATTATATGCCAAAATTGTTGACGTTGGACAATGAAGACAAATTAATGATTTATGTTTGTTCATATTCACATAGAAGTTATATTGTCATAGATCCTCAACATGTGGTGCTTGCCCCCCATCTTTGCTAGCCAAAAATTCTGCACCAAGTAGAGATACTACTTGTGCATCCAAAAACCCTTAAACCCAAATCTTATTTTCAAGTGTCCACCATACACCGTGGCCATCTTCATCATCCCGGCGCTCTCCATGACGAGGAGGGAGTAGTTCACCCTCAGGGCTGAGGGTATGTACCAGTAGCTATGTGTTTGATCTCTCTCTCTCTCTCTCTCTCTCTCTCTCTCTCGTGTTCTTGAGGTGATACGATCTTGATGTATCGCGAGCTTTGCTATTGTAGTTGGATCTTATGATGTTTCTCCCCCTCTACTCTCTTGTAATGGATTGAGTTTTCCCTTGGAATTTATCTTATCGGATTGAGTCTTTAATGATTTGAGAACACTTGATGTATGTCTTATGGGATAACTGTGGTGACAATGGGTTATTCTATTGATTCACTTGATGTATGTTTTGGTGATCAACTTATGGTTCCGCCCATGAACCTATGCATAGGGGTTGGCACACATTTTTGTCTTGACTCTCCGGTAGAAACTTTGGGGCACTCTTTGAGGTTCTATGTGTTGGTTGAGTAGATGAATCTGAGATTGTGTGATGCATATCGTATAATCATACCCACGGATACTTGAGGTGACATTGGAGTATCTAGGTGACATTAGGGTTTTGGTTGATGTGTCTTAAGGTGTTATTTTACTACGAACTCTAGGGTTGTTTGTGACACTTATAGGAATAGCCCAATGGATTGATCGAAAAGAATAACTTTGAGGTGGTTTCGTACCCTACCATAATCTCTTTGTTTGTTCTATGCTATTAATGACTTTGGAGTGACTCTTTGTTGCATGTTGAGGGATAGTTATATGATCCAATTATGTTATTATTGTTGAGAGAACTTGCACTAGTGAAAATATGAACCCTAGGCCTTGCTTCCTAGCATTGCAATACCGTTTACGCTCACTTTTATCATTAGTTACCTTGCTATTTTTATATTTTTAGTTTACAAAAACCTATATCTACCATCCATATTGCACTTGTATCACCATCTCTTCGCCGAACTAGTGCACTGATACGTCTCCAACATATCTATAATTTTTGATTGCTCCATGCTATATTATCTACTGTTTTGGACCATATTGGGCTTTATTTTCCACTTTTATATTACTTTTGGGACTAACCTATTAAACGGACACCCAACCCAGAATTGCTGGTTTTTTGCCTATTTCAGTGTTTCGAAGAAACAGAATATCAAACGGAGTTCAAACGGAAGGAAACCTTCAGGAACGTGATTTTCTCACCGAATATGACCCAGGAGACTTGGACCCTACGTCAAGAAAGCCACGAGGTGGGCACGAGGTAGGGGGCGCGCCTACCCCCCTAGGGCGCGCCCCCACCCTCGTGGGCCCCACGAAGCTCCACCGACGTACTTCTTCGTCCTATATATACCTACGTACCACCAAACGATCAGATATGGAGCCAAAAACCTAAGTCGACCGCCGCAACCTTCTGTACCCACAAGATCCCATCTTGGGGCCTGTTCCGGAGCTCCACCGGAAGGGGAATCCACCACGGAGGGCTTGTACATCATCACCATAGCCCCTCCGATGAAGTGTGAGTAGTTTACTTAAGACCTTCGGGTCCATAGTTAGTAGCTTGATGGATTCTTCTCTCTTTTTGGATCTCAATACAATGTTCTCCCCCTCTCTCGTGGAGATCTATTTGATGTAATCTTCTTTTTGCGGTGTGTTTGTTGATACCGATGAATTGTGGGTTTATGATCAAGATTATCTATGAACAATATTTGAATCTTATCTTAATTCCTTTATGTATGATTGGTTATCTTTGCAAGTCTCTTCGAATTATCAGTTTAGTATGGCCTACTAGATTGGTTTTTCTTGCAATGGGAGAAGTGCTTAGCTTTGGGTTCAATCTTGCGGTGTCCTTTCCCAAAGGATGAGGGGGCAGCAAGGCACGTATTGTATTGTTGCCATCGAGGGTAACAAGATGGGGTTTTATCATATTGCATGAATTTATCCCTCTACATCATGTCATCTTGCTTAAGGCGTTACTCTGTTTTCATTAACTTAATACTCAAGATGCATGCTGGATAGCGGTTGATGAGTGGAGTAATAGTAGTAGATGCAGGCACGAGTCGGTCTACTTGTCTCGGACGTGATGCCTATATACATGATCATACCTAGATATTCTCATAACTATGCTCAATTCTCATCAATTGCTCAACGGTAATTCGTTCACCCACCGTAAAATACTTATGCTCTTGAGAGAAGCCACTAGTGAAATCTATGGCCCCTGGGTCTATTCTCATCACATTAATCTTCCATCACTTTATTTATTGCCTTTGCTTTTTATTTTACTTGGCATCTTTATCACAAAAATACCAAAAATATTATCTATTAGATCTCACTCTCGTAATTGACCGTGAAGGGATTGACAACCCCTATTCGCGTTGGTTGCGAGGAGTTATTTGCTTTGTGTAGGTACGAGGGACTCACGCGTAGCCTCCTACTGGATTGATACCTTGGTTCTCAAAAACTGAGGGAAATACTTACGCTACTTTGATGCATCATCCTTTCCTCTTCAAGGAAATCCAACGCAGTGCTCAAGAGGTAGCATGCACCTATACAATTTACCATTGTATTGGGTGTGTTGGGGACACAAGGGACTCTTCGTTATTTGGTTGTAGGGTTGCTTGAGAGAGACCATCTTCATCCTACGCCTCCCATGGATTGATAAACCTTAGGTCATCCACTTGAGGGAAATTTGCTACTATCCTACAAACCTCTGCACTTGGAGGCCCAACAACGTCTACAAGAAGAAGGTTGTGTAGTATACATCAAGATTACAGCGGGTAAGAGAGAGGTTACACCGCTGCATAGAGGGGGGAAGAGTTGGTGATGATGGCGGTGAAGTTGTTGCTGAAGATTGCGGTGATGATGATGGCCACGGCAGCGTTCCGGTGCCACCAGAAGAGAAGGGGAGAGGGGGCCCCTTCGTCTTCTTCTTCCTTGACCTCCTCCCTAGATGGGAGAAGGGTTTCCCCTCTGGTCCTTGGCCTCCATGGCGTGGGAGGGTCAGGGGCGCGCCTAGGTGGGTGGGGCGCCCCCTGCCTCGTGCCCCCCTCGGTCACCGTCTCGCGTTGATTCTTCTTCCGGAATTCTCCAAATATTCCAAAAATACTCTCCGTCTGTTTTTATCCCATTTAGATTCCGTTTGATATGGGGTTTCTACGAAACATAAAACATGCAACAAACATGAACTGGCACTGGGCACTGTATCAATATGTTAGTCACAAAAATAGTATGAAAAGTTGCCAAAAGTATATGAAAGTTGTATAATATTGGCATGGAACAATCAAAAATTATAGATACGACGGAGATGTATCAGCATCCCCAAGCTTAATTCCTGCTCGTCGTCGAGTAGGTAAATGATAAAAAGATAATTTTTGATGTGGAATGCTACCTAGCATAATCTTGATCATGTATCTAATCATGGCGTGAATATTAAGACACGAGTGATTCAAAGCAATAGTCTATCATTTGACATAAAACAACAATACTTCAAGCCTACTAATAAAGCAATCATGTCTTTTCAAAATAACATGGCCAAAGAAAGTTATCCCTACAAAATCATATGGTCTGGCAATGCTCCATCTTCACCACACAAAATATTTAAATCATGCATAACCCCGATGACAATCCAAGCAATTGTTTCATACTTTTGATGTTCTCAAACCTTTTCAACTTTCACGCAATACATGAGCGTGACCCATGGACATAGAACTATAGGTGGAATAGAATATGATGGTGGAGGTTGTGTGGAGAAGACAAAAAGGAGAAAGTCTCACATCGATGCGGCTAATCAACGGGCTATGGAGATGCCCATCAATCGATGTCAATGTGAGGAGTAGGGATTGCCATGCAACGGATGCACTAGAGCTATAAGTGTATGAAAGCTCAAACTGAAAACTAAGTGGGTGTGCATCCAACTTGCTTGCTCATGAAGACCTTGGGCATTTGAGGAAGCCCATCATCGGAATATACAAGCCAAGTTCTATAATGAAAATTCCCACTAGTATATGAAAGTGATAACTCAAGAGACTCTCTATATGAAGAACATGGTGCTACTCTGAAGCACAAGTGTGGTAAAAGGATATTAGCATTGCCCCTTCTCTCTTTTTCTATCATTTTTTCTTTCTTTTTTTTGGTGGGCTTCTTTGGCCTCTTTTTTTATTTGGGCTTCTTTGGCCTCTTTTATTTTTTGTAAAGTCCGGAGTCTCATCCCGACTTGTGGGGGAATCATAGTCTCCATCATCCTTTCCTCACTGGGGCAATGCTCTAATAATTATGACCATCACACTTTTATTTACTTTAATACTCAATATTACAACTCGATATCTAGAACAAAGATATGACTCTATATTTATGCCTCCGGCGGTGTACCGGGATGTGCAATGATCTAGCGTAGCAAAGATATAAAAAATGGACAAGCCATGAAAATACCATGTTAGCTATCTTACGATCATGCAAAGCAATATGATAATGAATGCTCGAGTCATGTATATGATGATGATGGAAGTTGCATGGCAATATATCTCGGAATGGCTATGGAAATGCCATGATAGGTAGGTATGGTGGCTATTTTGAGGAAGATATAACGAGGCTTATGTGTGATAGAGCGTATCGTATCACGGGTTTGATGCACCGCTAAGTTTGCACCAACTCTCGAGGTGAGAAAGGGCAATGCACGGCAATCAAGAGGCTATCAATGATGGAAGGGTGAGAGTGCGATAATCCATGGACTCAACATTAGTCATAAAGAACTCACATACTTTTGCAAAAAATCTATTAGTCATCAAAACAAAGTACTACGCGCATGCTCCTAGGGGGATAGATTGGTAGGAAAAGACCATCGTCATTCCCTCGACCGCCACTCATAAGGAAGACAATCAATAAATAAATCATGCTCTGACTTCATCACATAACGGTTCACCATATGTGCATGCTACGGGAATCAAAAACTTCAACACAAGTATTTCTACAATCCACAACTACCCACTAGCATGACTCTAATATCACCATCTTTATATCGCAAAACTATTGCAAGGAATCAAACATATCATATTCAGTGATCTACATGTTTTATGTAGGATTTTATGACTAACCATGTGAATGACCAGTTCCTGTCATCTCTCTAAATAGATATAAGTGAAGCAAGAGAGTTTAATTCTTTCTACAAAAGATATGCCCATGCTCTAACAAATATAAGTGAAGCAAAAGAGCATTCTACAAATGGCGGTTTTCTATGTGAAGAGAAACAGGCAATCCAAACTTCAAATGATATAAGTGAAGCACATGAAGCATTCTATAAAGCCATACTCAAAAGATATAAGTGAAGTGCAAAGAGCATTCTATAAATCAACCAAGGACTATATCATACCAGCATGCTGCATAAAATAAAAATGAAAACTAAAGCAAAAGACGCTCCAAGATTTGCACATATCGCATGAACGAAACGAATCCGAAAACATACCGATACTTGTTGAAGAAAGAGGGGATGCCTTCCGGCATCCCCAAGTTTAGACGCTTGAGTCTCCTTGATTATTTACTTGGGGTGCCTTGGGCATCCCCAAGCTTGAGCTCTTGCCTCTCTTCCTTCTTCTCACGTCGAGACCTTCTCGATCATCGAACACTTCATCCACACAAAACTTCAACAAAAAACTCGATAAGATCCGTTAGTATAATAAAGCAAATCACTATTCTAAGTACTATTGCAAACCAATTCATATTTTATTTTTGCATTGTGTCTACTGTAATATAACTTTTTCATGGTTTAATCCACTGATATAAATCGATAGTTTCATCAAAACAAGCAAACTATGCATCAAAAACAGAATCTGTCTAAAACAGAACAGTCTGTAATAATCTGAAAATTCACCATACTTATGATACTTGAAACATTCTGCCAAAATTAGGAAAAATAAAAAAAATTATATAAATACAGTGCAAAAAGAATCAGAACCATTTGACGTTCCAGTAAAACATTAAAAATGTGTACTACAGCCAAAGTTTCTGTCCTGCACCATACAAACGAACAAGTGTTGTAAACATCCTAAAGGCAAACCTTGGCACATTATTTTTATAATACAATGGAATTGTACAAGGGGATAATTATTTTTATTGAAAATTTTCTGTAATTAAGATTCACAAAGTTTCCGTGAGCATGAATAAAGTTCAAGGAGCTCTCCCGCTTCAACAATGCTTGTCTCTCTCACTTTCACTTTCCTTTTTTGAAAAGTTTCGGGTTCCCCTCTTTATTTTTTTTGTTTTTAAACTATATGAAAGCACTCAACAGAATTAAATGACTCTCTAAAACTTCCAGGTTGTCTCCCTGGCAGCGCTTTCTTTAAAGCCATTAAGCTAGACATATAGTGCCCAAGTAGTGAATCCACCCGGATCCCAAGGTATATCAAAGCCAATTTTAATTAGCAATGATTTGTAATTCAGTAGTGAGCACAAAGCAACATATATCATGTAATGATGAAGTCTAACTCTCTTCCTATGCATCGGCATGTCATAAAAGAACAATTCATGCACACATAGTAAAGGCCAATGCATAGTATAAACCGTTTCTTTCAATTCTATCGTGTGGGAAACATAGAGAGGTGGAGATATAGTTCCTCTCATAATAATTGCAAGTAGGAGCAGCAAGCACATGAATATTATACTAATAAAAATCATCATGTGCAGTAGTAAAAGGCAACCCATCAATATAATCCTTAATAAGCACAAACTTCTCCGATATAGTGTAGTCGGGAGAATTCAAAAAGATAATAGGACTATCATGCGTGGGTGCAATAGCAACAGTTTCATGTTTAACATAAGGAACTATAGCAAGTTCATCTCCATAAGCATAATTCATATTGGCATCTTGGCCACAAGCATAGCAAGCATCAAAAAGGGATATTTCAAAAGAATCAACGGGATCATAGCAATTATCATAGCATTCATCCTTCGGTAAGCATGAAGGGAAATTAAACAATGTATTAGTTGAAGAGTTACTCTCATTAGAAGGTGGGCGCAGGAGATCAATCCGCTCTTCCTCCTTTTATTCTTCGCTCTCCTCCTCATCTTTTTCATCCAGTGAGCTCACAGTTTCATCAATTTCTTCTTTCATAGATTCCTGCAAAATATTAGTCTCTTCTGGGACAGCGGAGACTTTCTCAATAAACGCATCAATATCAGAACTGTATTCATAATTCTCATAACAATATTTAAGGATAGCTAAAATTTCAGGTCTGTAAATAGCATCATAAAGATTTTCATATTCTTTGAACATAGATTCAATTTCATAAGCACCCATAAAAGCAACAAATTCTTCTATTTGTTCCACATCATAGTAATCATATATACCTCTAGAATAAGAAGCCAAGGTTTCATTATCATTAAATTTGCATGAAAAGGGAAGGTGTGGAGACTTCATCCTAGAGCAACAAGTATAATCATATCTCAAGCATAGTTGCCTAGCATACCACTTCAACATATAAATTTGATCCCATAATAGTTTCCCTTTTCGATAATCCCTAAAGTATTCACGTTGATCCAACGTGTCTCCCATTACCAAATTGAATGGGGTTTTCTCAAGATTATCAAAGTAGTACGTAATATCTATCACATAACGAGCATCGGGGGTTTTAGGAGGTTCCCCATCTCCATGAGCCGCAAGTACACCTATTTTTTTTGGCATTTCGTGTTCCTTATCCATAACTAAAGATATAGAACAACTAAGAACAGGAAATAAAAATTACTTAGTGATAAAGCAAACAAGCACACACGAGAATATTCACCCCACGCTATTGCTCCCCGGCAACGGGCGCTTTAAAAAGGTCTTGATAACCCACAAGTATAGGGGATCAATTGTAACCTCTTTCGATAAATAAGAGTGTCGAACCCAACAAGGAGCTAAAGGTAGAACAAATATTCCCTCAAGTTCTATCGACCACCGATACAACTCTACGCACGCTTGACGTTTGCTTTACCTAGAACGAGTATCAAACTAGAAGTACTTTGTAGGTGTTTTTGGATAGGTTTGCAAGAATATAAAGAGCACGTAAATAAAAGCTAGGGGATGTTTAGATGAAGACACAACTAAATTAGTTTTAGTAGAGAGCTTTTTGTCATGAGAAAGTTATTTGTCCCTAGGCAATCAATAACTAGACCGTTAATCATTATTGCAATTTTATTTGAGGGAGAGGCATAAGCTAACATACTTTCTCTACTTGGATCATATGCACTTATGATTGGAACTCTAGCAAGCATCCGCAACTACTAAAGATCATTAAGGTAAAATCCAACCATAGCATTAAAGCATCAAGTCCTCTTTATCCCATACGCAAACAACCTACTTACTCGGTCTCAGGCTTCACACTCACGCCACCCACTATAAGCTTAATCATGAACGTATTGCAACACCCTACAGCGGGATCCCTCATGCTTGTGCGACACGGAGAGCACCATAGGACAACACCAATAATAAAACATGCAACTCAAGCCAATCTTGATCATCAAATAGCCCATGGGACAAAACGGATCTACTCAAACATCATAGGATAGCCATACATCATTGGAAAATAATATATAGCGTTGAGCACCATGTTTAAGTAGAGATTACAGCGGGTAAGAGAGAGGTTACACCGCTGCATAGTGGGGGTTGATTTGGTGTTGATGGCGGTGAAGTTTTTGGTGAAGATTGCGGTGATGATGATGGCCACGGCGACGCTCCGCGCCACCGAAGAGAAGGGAGAGGGGCCCTTCGCCTTCTTCTTCCTTGACTTCCTCCCTAGATGGGAGAAGGGTTTCCCCTCTGGTCCTTGGCCTCCATGGCGTGGGAGGGGCGAGAGCCCCTCCGAGATTGGATTTGTCTCTCTGTCTCTCTCTGTTTCCGCGTTCTGATCTGCTGCCCTTTCACCGTTTCATGTATATATGGAGATCCGTAACTCCGATTGGATTGAAACCTTCGCCCAGATTTTTCTCCAAAAAATAGTTTTCTTGCATCCAAAGTAGAGCAGCAACTGCCTTACGGGGAGCCCACGAGGGTCAGGGGCGCGCCTAGGGGAGTGGGGCGCGCCCCCTTGCCTCGTGCCCCCCTCGGGCACCGTCTCGCTTTGATTCTTCTTCCAGAATTCTCCAAATATTCCAAAAATATTCTCCGTCCGTTTTTACCCCGTTTGGATTCCGTTTGATATGGGGTTTCTGCGAAACATAAAACATGCAACAAACAGAACTGCACTGAGCAATCGGATCAATATGTTAGTCCCAAAAATAGTATAAAAAGTTGCCAAAATTATATGAAAGTTGTATAATATTGGCATGGAACAATCAAAAATTATAGATACGACGGAGACGTATCAGCTGGACATGCCATCCCAATAGCCAAGCTGAGAAAAAGCCGACCAAAACCTACGCGGCACACGACCTGTACAATCAAGAAATAGGGTAGTCCTGCTCGGTACAACTGATGTGACTCGTGACGTCCGGGATGGATTTTTTGTCGAAAGAGACCTTCTGCCCACTGCAATTGACAAAAGAGACCCCTTGCGGACGAAATTGACAAAAGGGACCCCCCTCACTAGTGGCGGCGGCGCGGCAAAGCGACACTGCCACCGCCGCCACACCGCGAGGCGGCGGGCCCGCCGCCACGACTGTGAGGCGGCAGCCCGTGAATAACGGTGGCAGCATGTGCCAGGCGTGCGCGACGGAACGGGCCGCGCCAGCGGGCCCGGCCGCCACCGGGTGAGGCGGCCGCCGCTGTTCGTCGCTACTCGGCCGACACGGCCTGCGCTGCTGGGCCCAAAGAGTGGGCCAGGCCACCACTAGCCGAGGCGGCGCATCTGTTGCCGCGACGCTGGCAAAGGCGCAGACGGCTCGATTTCGAGGTGCGGCGCTGATTTCGAGGCGCGAGCTTGATGGCTGTGACTCCGACGCTGGAATATGGACGCTTTTGGTTCTTTTCGCGGGAATCAATCCTGCCTTTGCTTCTTTTGCCTCGGCGGATGCGATGGCACCGGGAAGCTGTTGTGCCGACACTAGGTGGATCGTAAATATCCCCGCTTAATTTTCTCGCCATCATTTATCGTCTGAGCTTATAAAAGGAGACACCGAGGCTCGCCCACCCATCCTCGAAATCGGCAGTGCGCAAAGTGTGTAACACATTTTTTCAGTCGGTATGAGTTTGCCTTGCTCGGATCAAAGCATTAGGCCGAGGAAAATGAGCTTTATTTCAGGAGTTAAATGTAGGTTTATTCCTACAATGTATCTTATTTTCAATTGTACCTTGTCGTGATGGAAAAAAATATAGTTTTAGAATAAAGTAGTGGCATTTTCTTTCCCTCCACTAATTATCGAACATCGTGCAACAACTACAAAATGAAATTAAGATAGAACATAATGCCTTACAATAAGAGAGTACAAACTAATAATGCAAGTACATCTGAATTAAACGGTACAACAGGAATACAGCTTAAAAACTACATGAAGGCATCATCGTCATCCTCCGTCGATGCAGAACTCTTGCCCTTCGAGGATGCGTAACTCTTACCCTTGGACGATGAAGAACTCTTGCCCTTCAAGATGCAGTACTTTTGCCCTTGGACGATGCGTAACTCTTGCCCTTTGACGATGCGTAACCCGGAAGCGGCGGCATGAAGATATCATCTTCGCCCTCGCCTCCTCACCCATAAAATGGATGCTTTTCTCGCAGTCCTTTAAAAGTTTCACTCTTCGCTCCACTACCTTCTTCCACCTTGCATTCAACCTAAGAAGTTCTTTATGCATTCTCCTCATAGGTCCTTTCAGCCACCTGCACTCCACGTAATTGGTGAGCCAACTCATTCATTATGGTGTCACTACCGGTGAGTTCGTCCCATGGAACTATCCTATTGTCCATCCCGAAATCGGTAGCTAGCCTCGTAAGAGTGCTGCTCATCCTGTGGTGAAAACTACGATCGAAAGGATAATGGGACATCTCGACTACACTACACTCGAATGCTTATCCACCTCCATCTGATGGGGGTTTTATAGGTAGAGAGGAGAAAATGGCGGGAAAGAACGACTGCGGTATGGCGGGAAAGGGTTGGCGAGAACATATGGCGGGAAGGGGTTGGCGGGAAACGGGTGGCAGAAGATATGGCGGGAAGGGGTTGGCGGGAAACCGGCCTAACATAAGCAAAAGAGTGGAGCGGATAGTATGGCGGGAGATATAGGCGGAAAAATTGTTCTGGTTGGTGCATTTTATTTCAGCATACATAGATGTTCAAATCGAAAAGTCCGATACATGCATATATGTAGATACAATGGGTCGCGCATGTGGATAGATGAATCACCCTACTTACGACGACCACCTGGCCTTTCCTTACGACCGAAGGCGACAAGCGATTAGGTGGCCGAGTTACACGAAGATCATGTCAGACTCCAATTCGGCTTCATGTGTCTGCGAGTCCCGCGTAGGTGGTGGAGTCGCGAATCCTTGTTGCGAACCTGAAGCGTAATTGTAGGCGTATGGTTGTGAATCCGGGGATAAAAGATGGGCCAATAACGCCCCTCCGAAGAACTCTGTAACTAATGATGTAACCGTGTCGCCAAGATCATGTGATGCTCCCCGAGGCCTGTGTTGACGCCATGATCATGTGATGCTCCCGGAGGCCTGTGTTGACGCCCACGTTGGGTGTTCTCATCGTCCCCAAATAACATCAGGTATGTCCTGCACATATAAACATTTTAAACAAACTGTTAGAGGATAATATATGATATCATTGTAAATGCATTGAAATGTAAACATGACTACCTGAGCATATCCCTCTCCTATACTGTCTAGCCATTGTACGTGGTGTTGGTTTAAATCTGGTACACGAGTCTCCTCGGGCATGGGGATCCCTCGCGTGGAGAGATACGGCTGAGATCCCTCACCTTGGGTGTATGCATCATATCCTGTGTACGCATATGGGTTAGGGGAAAGAAACTGCTCGCATCGAATCCAAGCCCGTGCCATGGTCCCGAGATGTTCCGCCTCGACGAAGCTGCATCGAAGAAGAAGCGATGCAGCGCAGAGATGAGTCATGTCGTGGCAATGTCGTTCTAGTACTCGGACCCTCCCCATTGCTCATGGCTCAGACGCCGCCTCGCCGGTTCGACGACGGTGCCGCACTCGGTCTGGCTGACCTCGCTATCGGCATGTATGCTCCAGTGGCAACGCTGCCGCCTCTATCAAGATTCGAACTTCTTTGCCACGAATTGTTGCAAAAGTTTCTGGAATGTCTTACGATATGGGCCCCGGGCCGCATGCTATCCGTAGCCATCTGCCCTACTTCGTTGACATTTTCAAGCTGAACAATATTTGGATGTTATTTAGTTCAAATGATTATGAAATGATGGACCTAAAAAGTTACAAGTGATTACCAGGTGGTCACGATAGTAAGCTGCATGCAGCTCAACATGTCTCCGCTACCGCTCCTCTTGTGTGAGATGTGTTGGTATAGTAGCTGGCTGATGGCCAGGCTAGCACGTGTGTTCATGCAATACCATCGCTTGTACGCTTGATCTGTACTTCCATCGCACGGTCTCGCGTAAATTAAATAATTACAGAAACCGTTGTGATGAAAGCAAAGCATCTTCACGCATCGTATGATCATCGTAAAAAATAATGTACATAAAATATACCTAAGTTGACGACTATATCTGCTAGCGCTTCATTTTCCCACTTGTGTACCCATTCACTGTTCTTCCCTCCAATCGTATAAACTCCAACCCCTGCCCATATTTGTTAGCCAGCAAATTATGTAAAAAAGTGTGAGTTTAGTAAATTAAAAATAACACTAACTATTTAGGGATGTCACATCTTACTTATGTGTTTCATCGTCGATACGTCCTGGGAAAAGGTGGTGGAATTTCTTGATAGAGACCGAACTGTCTCATTACACGCCTGGGTTGTAAGGTTCAACACACCACAGGAACAATAAGTTGCAGCGAGTCAGCCAGAATGCACTATCGGTCAACATGCTCGGTGTGAAGTGTCGAGCATCAAAGACCATTTTTAGCTGGTCCCGAGTCCACGGGTTCCATGTGACTTCGCCTCATCAAGTATCTCAAACTGCTGGTGGTACATAGGGTAACAATTTTTCGCTATATCCGGAGACCAACGCTTTCCGTGCCTTTGTCCAAGGTGGCCATAGTTGCGCTTAGCACCTCGCCAAAGTCGTATGGGTATATGGGTTGTATTATACGAGGTCGCCCTATGTGGAGGTATTCCTGTGACCACAATCAGTAGAAACTCATAGGCGACACAAAGTAATGGAGCTTTTTGTGCGAAAGAGGTTTTTTATGTGGCATCACACAAGCCTCTCAGTATGTATGAGATAGCATGGCAGAACCGAAGCTGTATTTTGGCTGCTCGGGTAAAGGTTCATCTACCATATTCTCTGCAATGTAGATGAGACCAGGGACAACAACGTCCCCATGTGAATTTGGAAATAGATTTCCGAGGAGCCACAACAAATACGCAAACAGATGTCTTTTTCTCGTCTCCTCATTGGCGAAGCTAGATAAATTAAGAAAGTTATCACGAAGCCAGACGAGTGGGATGCCCCGAGGGTTACCAGAATCGCCAGGATTCTGGCATTTCCATCCCAAGACGGGCTGCTATATCTAATGCCCAAGATGGAGACACTCGTGGAGAGACTAACGGCTCACCTCTAATTGGTAGAGCAGTGATCATAGAAACATCTTTCAGTGTAGGTGCAAGCTCCCCAAAACGAAAGTGAAAGGTGTGGGTTTCAGGTCTCCACCGGTCAACGAGGGATGTCAAAAGGGATGGGTCCGAACGCATTTGGTCGTCGCATGATGTGAGCCTAGCAAAACCTTGTAGTCCATAAGCGTCAAGGTGAGCAAGGAAATAATTGTGTATTGGCCATGTTTTCTTTATGGTGCGAAGTCTGAAAGGCCGATAATCATGCTTAGTATTTGGTTTTAAAAATAGGTGGCAACGGTGGTCAAGGTCATGGGGCCCCTGCAAAAGCACTGGCACTTCACCCATAACCTGCACACAAACATACAAATATAAATTACGTGGAAGACAGAAATACAAATGCAAATCAAAATTAACTTAAAAAATACAAAGAGATACGAATTACATTAATTATCTGAAGTTAACATCAGAGTACAATAATACAAAGAGAATCAATTTAAATTTAATGCGAGTAGAAATATAAATAGACATGGCGAGTACATATATATCAACATCATGCGTTGTTGTTGGCTCGATACGGGCAGTCTTTGCGTGAATGTCCAGGACACCTACAAACGCGGCATCGCCTTTGGTTCTCCCATCTGGCTATGGTCCATGTCATTGCGATGACGCTTAGATCGACGCCGCCCTTTGCGGTTCTCATCAAGTCGGCGTTCGAACCCATTTCGCCCATCCGCCACAACATTTTGTAGTTCATATCAATGCCCCAAGCCCGTAACTCACCGTTCCAAGTGTTGTACAGATTGTACATGTTGAAGTACGGCGATATGTATGGCTCGACGCTGATTTTTTGATCAGCAGCCGCCCGGAGCACATGACTGCAAGGGTAGCCCTCAAGCTTGGGCTTGTTACAAGTGCACTCACAGGAGGTTGAGCCAAGGGTGACAGCTTGCTTTTTTGATCCTCTGTGGTGACCCTTAACGTATTTGGCTCGCACATTGACCTCCCACTTATTCCTAAGTGCGCCTACTTTCCTACAGCCATGACTTTGAGACTTCTTTGCTTTCTCGTCCAGATGTCTTTGCATCTTTTCGGACCATGGCTTGTTCAATTCAACTTGTGCTTTGATGACGGTGACCCTGTCTGCAAAGTATGACAGGGTCCGTTCCAAGTTTCTTCAATTAGGGCTGTGATAGGCAGTGCTCACACTCCTTTAAGAACACCATTGTACACCTCGACATGTTGCTGGTCATTATTCCATATCGAGCCCGTGTCGTGAGCTCGCGCCCACTTCTCCAAATGAGGGCAATTCTCGGTGATCCACTGGCTCAAATTTATGGGTGTCCTACGACCCTCCGGTCTTCTCTCTGCGGCAAGGCCAAGGCCAATCTCACCATTGATACCTGCATGATCGCATTCATTTTGGCTACAGTTTTTGCATGCACATCCTCTTGAATAACTTGAACCAATCCTTGTTTTTGAATTTGGAGTAAAAGTTTGCTGCCAAATGCCTCATGCACCACCTTCCCTCTAGATCGGGCCAGCCCCACTCTTCTTCCGACGCCTTTAATTATTTCAAGAGCGCTTAATAATCCAGTGTTGCGATCAGAAATGATGCAAACACCTTTACGCTCTTTCACGACACCAATCTTCACGCAGCTCAGGAACCACAACCAGCTATCTTTGTTCTCGCTCTCGACCAATGCATATGCAATAGGAAGAAGCTGATTATTTGCATCCGCTGCAATCGCCACCAATAGTGTGCCCTTGTACTTTCCAAAGTGAGAAAGGTACCATCAACAGATAATACCGGTGACAAAGGTTCTGAAGGCTTGTATAGTCCGGGCGAATGCCCGAATAAGCGGTCCAGGATTAGCTCACCCGGGTTCATTGGGTTTGGACGTTCTCTCCGCCAAACTTGAGTCCCCCTATTAGCACTTGCTATTTGATGAAGCATTCTAGGGGCATAAGAATATGCCTCCTCATAGGTACCATACAAGTTCTTGAATATATTTTCCTTCGCACGCCTAGCCTTGTTGTAGCTAACAGGGAATCCAATTAGATCCTCTGCATCTTTTTGCAGAGCCCTAACACTAATGTTGAGACTTCCCTGCACAATTGTTTCCATCGTCTGTGCCACAAATTTTGCTGTCACATTGCAGTGATCTGAAAGAGTCCCAGCTTGCTCACTGGTATGCTCCACTATTTTTCCGATATGCCATGACCGACATACCCTGTGCTTCAGCCTAGCGAGAACTCTTCCGCGGCAACCTTTCGCGGTGTGGATGCATATGACCTTCAACTCTTTTTATCGATCGCTTCACTCTATCTTTGGCGGTGGATGCCGATTGCATAGCTACCCATTGCTGGTAAGCAGACTTCTTATCTGGGAAAACTTGCCCAACCTCCAGTGCTTCCCGCTCCTAGGCCGAAGCAGAGTGAAATTCGTTGGTGATGCTCATATCCTGTAAAACCCTGGTTGCAAGGTTACGCGACCGCCCTCGAGGAGGAACATCTTCTTCTCCGCTTGACTCAAGACGCAGAAGAATGATCATCATCATCTAGCGCCTCGCAATCCCTCCACGTGTTCGCTCATGTCAACGGCCGCCGACCAATATCCTGTGTCATACAGGCGGGCCGCCCGTGGGTTCTGAGGGGCCGCTGCTAGCGGCTGATGTGATGGCCAACTCGACCTCACCACCCCTGCTACTGCATCCGGCAACATCAGTGACTGAAATGAACTCCACATACACCATCGGCTGACCATACATTGAGTTATTGGGATTGCTTGCAAACCTCATGTACGCACCCACGACCGATCACCGTGACAGGCCGCAAACCCCAACGGGCAACTGTCCCATCATTTCCTCCATCAACAGCATTTAAGGCCTCCATTGTCATTTTTTTTCCTGCATCACTGGGCCAAACACCGCTCGGATGCACCTTCTAACAGCTGCGTAACCCACGTTGACCATGTCTCTCACCACTACTGTAGTCGACTCGCAGAAGGACACATCCACCCCGCATGGACCGTCGCGTATGACGTTCCCATAGTACACTACTAAATTGTCCATAGTACCTAACCAACATACATGTTTACATTTCAAATAATTAGTAACTGAACATTTAGTAACGATGACAACATTTACATATCTTACGACTAAAATAATAACTGTATTTTCGTTATAAATATTCGGTTTGTTTTAGAATCATTTGCTTAGACTTTAATGGGTTGTTTGGTTAACGGGTATTTAAAGATTTATTTTTCTCAAACTTGTCTACGAGCGTAACAAACTAAAACTCTGTTTGCTTTTCTCTAACTACCCCAAAAATATCCTAAAATAGTTCTCGTAACATGCAAAAACTTAGCTTCTGGAAAAGCGACTATTAGTAACATATGGTAATAACATAATAGTACGATAATAACATAATAGTACGATAATTACATTTTAATATAATATGGTAATTACTCGCTATCCAAACAACCAGTAAACATAATAGTACGATAATAACATTTTAATATCATATGAGTAAAACATTTAATTTCTTTCGGCTTTATATAATTTTTTCCACATCATACGATAACAATCATTTATCTACAAATAATAATATTTGCAGCAGCATGCACATTATTCACAATAGTACATCAATACAAAAAATATTAACAAAATTACAGTGCCATTTTTCACCTGAGCTCCAATATGGATGTGCTTGCGAATGCAATTTAAGCGTCAAAATAGTTTCAATAAATATCCGTCGCCAGTACTATATGAACCTCGTCAACCTATTATCACATTAACAACAATATTACACACGGATTTTTCTTCCTGCTAACAAAAGTATGAAAATAGCACTTCCATGTATGTGTTCATCACCTCAAAATGGGACAGCGAAAATGGAAACACAATTTCTTCAATCACGTCTTCTCCTCCTTGTTTGCTACTAAGATGAATTATTTTACCTAATTACATACATCATTAAGTACATTAGCACCTAATCTGAACATATAAAATTTAGATTATTGCGACATAACAAAGTAGACCTACGGTCTCCTAACTATAGACTTATTAATAAACATACCACATAAAATAACATACCACATGAAATAACATACCGCATGCAATAAAACTATTGTAAATGTTGTATCTGTCGCCTGAAATTATTTCTAAACTCTACGCACTAACATTGCATAGCTAATGACGAGCTAAAAGACTAACTAATTACCACCCTGCATGCACAAATAAATAAATATTTTGCAAAGCTCATACCTTGATCTTCAACTTCGTACTACACTTTCAACGCAAATCCTACTCCTCAAGCTCTAAATGACTCCAAATGACTCCTTCAAGTGCTACAATTATGCCTAAAACAACAGAGAATACACACTTAGGAACTAATCAAACAGAACAAAAACATCATGCATGTGAACGAAACCAACAAAAATGGATATATCTTACCTTAATCTAACTTTTCTTCAACTTCATCATCTTCAAATCAAACTCCAAATCGACCAAAATCACGAGTAAAAGTGGCTAGTTTTCCTTTCTGTCTATGTATGCGCTCAGAGAGAGCTAAGAGGTAGAGGAGGCAACCAGAGATATGCGAGAGAGTGTATGCGCACGGAGTCGCGGATGTGCGTTTAAAAAGAAGAGGACCATTGTATTGTCGGCAGAGCAAGCCAGAACTCACCTACCACGGCATCGGATTCCAGCATCGCGGTGTCTCATCATACGCAGCAACAACAACGCCTGAGTGCTGTCGCTTCGGCCGGAGAAATAGACGGAAGCGAGAATCACGCACAGCTTTAATCAGTGTCGTTTACGTAGCAATCAGTACTACAAAGTTTAGGCGAGAATCTAATCATCGAAACTTGTGGCAGGCAAAACAAGGAGCTGAGAAAAGCCGTGCCCGTGAAAATCTGCGCCACCGGAATCAGCGCCGTCAGCAACAGTGGCGGCCTGGCCCGCGCCTCGGCCCGCGCGCAGCAGAGGCGGTCGGCCACCCACCGCGCCAGTTGGCTGCCGCCTCAGCCCGATGGCGGCCAGGCCCACAAAGCGGGCCGGGTGCAGCAGATCTGTCGGCCCGCCAGCGATCGCGCCAGGTCTGGCCGCTTTGCCCGGTGGCGGCGGGGCCCACCTGGCCCGCCCGCCTGTCATGCGGCGTGGGAAGCAGCCGGGATCCTGCTCGTTGAGTGGCCGCCTCGGAGGCGGCCGGCCCGCCGCCTCCTGGCGTGGCGGCAGGTGCCACGTGTCGCCTGCCGCGCCTGCCGCCACCGCTGAGGGGGTCCTTTTTGTCAAATTTATCCAGAGGTAGTCCTTTTTGCCAAATCATCTCGGTAGAGGGTCCTTTTGGACAAAAAAACTCCGGGATGACCACAAAACCCAAATACCGTCTAGATCATTTGTTCCACTTGGCACTGAACATCGTTGTTCCGGATGCCTGACCTTCCTTTGGGCGGTGCCACCTAGTCAGTCACAGCATCGTGAGCCGCCAAAACAAAGAGAAAGCTTTGATCGGGTACACAATGACGAGTTCGTGTATGCTGGGGCAACGCACAAAAACGCACCCAGATGCCAAAATACGCCTTCCATCAAGGTGACGCAGCGGCGAGATGTCACAACACAGTCGGAAAAACCGCTTAACAAAACAGGAGCAAAAAAATCCTAACGTTCACATTACGAGCCTGGTCGGTTCTGCCCGACAGGATCCAACCCAGGACAATCCAACAGCCACATAAACCATGGCGATGAGCGCCCTCATGATCAAACCCTACCCAGCAAATTCAACGAGGCAGGCCAACGAACCTCACGTGGTCATGTTTCCCATCCATTGATATGATCGATTCCCAAGTTAGCGTTTTCCTTGTAAAAGTATTTGCTTACACTTTAAAAGCGCTTGTTCGCCGACAACGGGACCAACAAGGCACTTCTAAAGAGAAACCCATGGAAATGACAAATACTCAAATCAATAGAATACACTTTAAAAGCCGTTTCATTACAAAGATTTTACACACGATGAAAATGTCGTTTTATATAGACAATCAGGCTACTAACACCGTGTGAACTGTTATTGAACAATCAAATCCGCCTTGTACGGCAACCTCATCCTACACATGTGGTCCTGAACAAACCATCACTTATTCAGGATGGCTTTCCGCCGTGCTCGGATTGGGAGTTTGGGGAATGATCGAAACCAAGATGAGTAACTCGATCAGTGCCCATCTTCGCCCCAGATCCACGCCCGCCCCTCAATTTCCCATTGCTAAACCTCCACTGAACCTTCTTTCTTTGCAATCCCGGCCTGGCCCGCGTCTCTCTTTGTTCAACCTAATCCTACACCCTTCTTCTCCCCCATGTCCTTGTCTCGAGAAAAGAAATTGCCCCACCCCATCCCTACCACCATATAGATTGGCCAGCTAGCCTCCAACCCTCCCTAATATTCACTACCATCTTTCTGGGGAAACACGCCATAAATGATCAAAAAAATGGCATACAACTTGGCCGCCAAAAAATTCGCTAGAATCTAAATTACAAAACCAGCTCATGTAGAAATTTCATATATTGTTGTTGAAGCACTTTTATATATCTATATATATATATATATATATATATACATCTATATAGCTAAAGTAGGTATAATTGGCATGCTCTATATAAAACCAGCGAGATCTACAGAATGGCACGGCTCGCGAGGATTAGCAAGAGAGGGATAGGAGGGAAACCGAGAGAGGAGGAGGGTTGGATGGGAGGGCGGCATCGCTTGGTGCTTGCTCGCCAGAAGTGACGTGCGACATGGTGGCGGAAGGGATGGCAGCGATGCGAGCTCCTGCTTGATCGGATGCAGAGGTGTGCGGGCGTAGTTGGCCTTCGGGAGGGCCGGAGGCTGGAATGCAGTTGGCCTTCAACTTCAGGAGACGAACTAGGAAGCGATGCTTGGTGCTGGTTCGAAAGTGATGTGCGACATGGTGGTGGAAGGGATGGCAGCAGCATGAGCTCCTGCTTGATAGGGTGGAGAGGCATGCGAACGCTCCCGTGTGGCACACGGGCGTAGATGGCCTTCGGGGGCCGCCGCTTGGTTGCGGCGGGTAGGGCTGGAAAAAAGCTCGAAGCTCACGAGGTAAACGAGTAGCTCGTGACTCGGCTCGAGAATCAACTCGAACTCGAAGAATAACGAGTCGAGCCAAGCTTTATTTTAAGATCGCTTATAGACCAAGTTAAACAAGCTGAGTTCACGAGTACTCAGGTAATTCATTAGGTTCGGTATAAAAACCAGCCACCCAGCACCACCTTGCATCCCAGGCCAGTCGCATAGGAACAACACAGGGCCCATCCGCATAACACTAGGCCCAACCTCCCAGGAGACACACGCCATGATTTCCCTCCTTCCAGTTCCATCACTAGCGAAATTGTGAGAAACTAGTCTGTCGATTCCCCTCCCATCTTCTCTGTTTCTGAATCATGAGTTCGTGACGACAACAGTTCCATGTAAGCCCACCTCTTTGGTCATGTACATGTTACTAACTTGCTAATTATTGTGGTCATGTACCATTGTATGTAGAATTGTGTCCATGTACATGTTACTGACTTGCTCACATGTTGATGATACTAACAATTTTAAGTTAAGCTTCTTACAATTTTTTGTGAAATCGTTGTTGGTGTATAAAACTTGGGTATTTTATACCCTGACTTATGCACAAACAAGTAGCAGCTTCCCTACTGGCTGGGACTTGCCGAAGATTGATGAAGACCAAGATTCAAAACCAAGTTGATCAACTTAATTGAAGAGAAGGCCCGCCAAGAGCAAGGCAAAAGCAACCCTTGCCGGCAAGGCAAAGGCCCGGCAAGCTCCGTGGTCGGCAAGCTCTCGCTAGCCATCAGCGCTCCACCTCATCGAGCAGCTAGTCACCAATCGATGAGGTGTCGAGCCCGCAGGTGGTTAGGTAGGATTTGTCGGGCACATGACAACATGCTGGAAGGAGGTTTACCTTTAATGACACTCGTCTAGGGGGCGTGTCAAGATAACAGGAGCCGGCTAGGCAAGCAGTGCTGCAACCTTACTAGGGCCCCTCCTCCTCACGACACGTAATCAAGCATTTAATGCATTTGTCCCATTCCAGCAGAGCTAGGTACGATAGCACTGTTTGCTATCTAATCAACATGTAATTACTGTTTTGCCACTGTGGTAACCCCTTAAGCTATAAAAGGAGGGCCAGGGCAACATTTACAAGGATGATCAATCCTTTGCACAACACATACGCGTAGCTGCTCTCCTCCCGCACCTTGCTGGGGAAGCACTCCTTGTACTTGTGCTCACACACAGCCAATATGCAAAAGCAGGAGTACGGTTTTACACCTCAAGGTGGCCCGAACCTGGGTAAAACCCCTTGCATTCTCTGTTGCTTCTGCTCTTTGCGTTTTGTGCATCTCCCTAGCCGAACCACAAAGGGGCTAGATGGCCCCATAGATGGTCGTTCCACGAAGACAATCGTACGTGATTAATATGTACATGTTACATTTCCAATTAATATTTTTATCATATTTATAAGGTTTTATGTTCATACCTATAACGAGCTTAACAAGCTAAACGAGCTAGCTTGCGAGCTATTCGAGTCGAGACAATCTTGGATTTGAGCTTGTTATAGTAACGAGTCGAGTCGAGCTAGCTTGCTAACAAAACGACTTCTAGCAAGTCGAGCCGAGCTGGCTCGACTCGGCTCGAATTCCAGCCCTAGCAGAAGGCCTTCGGTTGCAAGAGATGAACAAGGCGACCAGGGAGTGTCAGATCTCTGTCAGGAGTCGCCAAATCGAGGGGAGAGGTGGATGGCTGGTTGGTAAGATGCCAAGTGGCCACTAGTGATAGAAGGGTCGTGGAAAATAGGGTGGGTTGGTGTTTATTCTAGTTTTGGTAGATGAGGGGCTGATTTTTATAGGAAGGGTTAATGAGGTTGTTTGTGCTAGGGTTTTGGTGAGCGAGTTCGGTTGTGTAGATGGCTATTCCTAGAGAAGAGGAGGAGTAAAGTCCCATGGCATTTTTTAGCAAAACCGCTTATTATTGATTTGGCTACTATCGACTTGCATATTTAAATGTTTCGGTAGCAAATGAACTCCAAATCAGACAAATTTCGACATGCGGCCTCGGTATAATATAATAAGACCACACAAACTTCCAACTCGTATTGATCACATTTGATTCATGTTAACAAAACAATTTTAAATGATTCCCCGCACTCACATGTGCAAAGTGTCCGGTGATCCTCGGCGAAGCAGACAAAAGGGGAGAGGGATAGCAAAAACAAATGAACGAGCAAGGTTGGATTAAAACACAAGTTGTCATCCGAAACTGTGACGCCCGGGTAATTAAGCTACAGTAATCCCCGCTAATGATGCCACGTCACCTCTGTCACTGTAGTTAATCTCGGGTTAATTCAAAACTATTTTGAAATTCAAATTCAAATGTATGATAGCAATAAAAGTTTTCAAAAATTAAAACTAAAATGTTCGGGGGTTGCCAAATATTGCATAGGAAATTATCGTGAAATAAACACATTTTTATAAAAGGCCTAAATAATTTAAAATCATTTAAAACAGAAAAGTAAATAAATAAAAGAAAAGAAAATACAAAAGAGAAAAACTAAACAAAAAAAGAAGAAGAAAGAGAGCCCCCTATTTGGATCATGGCCCGTGGCCATCGAACCAACCAGGCCGGCCTAGGTCGGCCCGCTCCTCTCCTTATCCCTCGGTCCAACCACGCCCCACCAACACTTCCCTCCCGAAATATCTCTCCCTCTCCCCGATTGGATAGGGATCGAGGAGGAGACCACCGCCGCCCGCCAGCCTCGCCGCCGAACGCCTCCTCGTCCTCCTCCTCGGGGTCCTCCCCGACCGCCCGAGCACACCGCCTGCCCCTCCCCCGTGAGGCTCCCCTTCGCCCCTCTCCCCTAGGACGCCTCGGTCGTCGCCCTCCTTGTGATCGGCGCTCGGCGCCACTGCCGCCACTGCGCGCCAGCCGTCCGCCCGCCCCTCCCGCATCCCGTGCGGCTCCCTGCCGCTTGCGCCTTCCCACAGTGCGCCTCGACCCGTGCCGGCACCACCAGCGCCACAGCCTCGCCTTCCCCCTCTGTTGTGCTGCTTGGCCAGCCCTCTCGAAGCGACACCGCAGGGTGCGGTCGCCCTCTCGCCTGCACGCTCCCGCCGTGGCGCGCCCTTCGATCGCCAAGGCCGCGCCCTGCTCCCCTGCCCCACGCCCGGCACCGCCCTGCTGCAGCTGGTGCGGTGGCCGGCAACAACCTCGCCCCTTGCTGGGCGGGATCGCCCTGCGCCCATCCGGCGCCACAGCCTGCAACCGGCCTCCCTCGGCGCCTGGCTCCGTCATCCCACAGGCGTGTGCCCGAACGAGCAGGTGCGGGTTGCGCCCGAACCATAGCATGCATGCCCCGGGCCACTAACTCGGGGGCCCCGCCCCATAACGTTTTTAGAAAAAAAGGAATTAAAAAAAATAAAGTAAAATAAATATAATTAATAAAAATAAAAATGATTTAATAAAATTGATTATTAATTAATTAATTAATTATTAATTAATTGATTAAGTTAATTAATCCGGTTTAATTAATTTAATTAACTAGTTAAGTTTAATTAAACTGTAATTAGATTAACCTAAACCCTAATTAACCTAATTAGAGGATGACAGGTGGGTCCCCCCCTGGACCCACATGTCAGGTTGACCAAGTCAACTCTGTTGACTGCTGATGTCGACATGACATCATGCCGATGTCATTAATCTGTTTTCCGAATTAATTAAATAATTAATTAAATTCCAGAAATTAATAAAATCTTTAGAAAATCATATCTTTTAATCCGTAACTCGGATTAAAATATTTTCAACATGAAAGTTGCTCAGAACGACGAGATGAATCCGGATACGCAGTTCGTTCGTCTGCCACACACCCCTAACCTATCGAACTCTCAACTTTCCCCCTCCGGCTCCTCGAAAAACCACGAAACAAGGGATAATTTCCGGATGTTTCCCCTTAACAGTACCACCTCATACCACGTTAGGGCACCCCTAGCATCGTTATTTGTCATGTCATGCATCGTTATGCATATGTTTACATGGTATTCATTGTTTCTTCCCCTCTTCTCTCCGGTAGACTACGAGACCGACGCTGCTACCCGGTTCGACTACGGAGTTGACGACCCCTCTCTCTTGCCAGAGCAACCAGGCAAGCCCCCCCCCCCTTGATCACTAGATATCGCCTATTCTACTCTATACTGCTTGCATTAGAGTAGTGTAGCATGTTACTGCTTTCCATTATACCTATCCTGATGCATAGCCCGTCCTTGTTACTACT
The DNA here is from genome assembly GCA_021605145.1 of Aegilops bicornis. NCBI lineage: Eukaryota > Viridiplantae > Streptophyta > Magnoliopsida > Poales > Poaceae > Aegilops > Aegilops bicornis. The sequence goes on along the minus strand of CM038673.1, from coordinate 756,711,705 downwards.
GTTGTTACCTTTACCTGCAATCCTACATGCTTAGTATAGGATGCTAGTATTTTCATTTGTGGCCCTACATTCTTGTCTGTCTGCTGTGCTATGCTATCAGGCCGTGATCACTCGGGAGGTGATCACGGGTATATACTATATACTTATACATGATACATGTGGAGACTAAAGTCGGGTCGGCTGGTGGAGCACCCGCGAGTGGATCCTTGTGGCGAGCGGCAGGCAGGTTGAGACCGCTTAGGAGAGAGGTGGGCCTGGCCCTGTTCGGCGTTCACGGATACTTAACACGCTTAACGAGATCTTGGTATTTGATCTCGAGTTGGCTACGAGCCTATACGCACTAACCAACTACGTGGGAAAGATATGGGCACTCGGCCGTGGTATCACCGGCACTTCGTGACGCCAATGACCGATCGAGTGGCGCTACCGGATTGGAACGTAAGCCTGCTCTTGTATTAAGGGGCTAGTTACGCTTCCGGCCGCAGACGCATAACGTGCAGGTGTGCTTTCGAGGCGATGGGCCCAGACCCTGCGGCGCTTAGGTTTAGACCGGCGTCTGGCCTCTCTGTTGAGCCTAGGTGGGGCTGCGACGCGTCGATCTTCCGCGACGGGCATGACCCAGAAAGTGTGTCCGCCAAATGGGATCAAGCGTGTTGGGTAAGTTGGTGCACCCCGCAGTGAAGTTAATCTATTCGAATAGCCGTGATCTTGGTAACAGTGACGACTTGGAGTTGTACCTTGACCTTATGACAACTAGAACCGGATACTTAATAAAACACACCCTTCCAAGTGCGGATACAACCGGTGGTCGCTCTCTCTCGTGGCAATGAGGAGGGATCGCCGGTAGGATTATTGCTATGTGATGTTACTTGGAGGACTTCAACCTACCCTCTTCTACTGTTGCAAGGCGAAGGTGACGAAGCGTAGTCTTTGATAAGACTAGCTATCCCCTCTTATTACGGCATTCTGCAGTTCACTAATCGATATGGCCCTTTACACATGTATCCATGCATATGTAGTGTAGCTCCTTGCTTGCAGTACTTTGGATGAGTACTCACGGTTGCCTTGTTCCCCTTTTTCCCTATCTCTACTCGATTGCTGCAACAGACGATGGAGCCGGTGGAGCCAGACGCCACCGTCGATGGCGACTACTACACCGGAGGTGCCTACTACTACGTGCAAACCCGACGATTTACCACTGTGAGTAGTTTAGGAGGATCCCAGGCGGAGGCCTGCGCCTCTTTCGATCTGTATCCCAGTTTGTGCTAGCCATCTTATGGCAACTTGTTTAACTTATGTCTATACTCAGATATTGTTGCTTTCACTGACTCGTCTATAATCAAACACTTGTATTCGAGCCCTCGAGGCCCCTGGCTTGTATTATGATGCTTGTATCACTTATTTATGTTTTAGAGTTGTGTTGTGATATCTTCCCGTGAGTCCCTGATCTTGATCGTACACATTTGCGTGCATGATTAGTGTACGATTAAATCGGGGGCGTCACAGAAACACAAAATTAACTAAGAATCGTAACCTTACCTTCACGATGGCATAAGCGTTTAGTTGCGACATAGGAACAAACAACAAGTAAAACATGTGTCTAGCACAACTATGTATAATACAAGTTAGCATCGCAATGATAGACAGAAAATAATCAATGAAAACGTCTTATGCTGCCGCAATGTTTATTGCATTAGTTTGGTTACCTCACCCAGAACAATGTAAAACACAATTGTCATCCTAATGACACATTGTTAACCATGGAAAAAATAAAGAATTGCCACTATGGAATTGGTTGAGGTGCACGCCTAGTTCCTCCTAGCCAAGGTTTTATTTACATACATTGGTTTCCAAAATTGTTAGTCTGGGTTGCAAGTAAATACAAACAAATCATCGTCCTAGACACTACCACTACTGTACACAAAAATTGTCCCCACCAATCTAAAAAGTGTTGCGAATATTTTTTAATGGTGCAAATATATTTTATATTTTAAGATCTTTCTTAAAATATTACGCAATAAATTGTGTATATCTTGTGAACATTTTTTAATAGTTTCAAAAACTTCACATATGTCTTGAATATTTTTAGAATATACCGGATAAATATTTACATTTCTTGACCTTTTTAAAAGATTAATGAACAATTGTTTAGACGTGTTGACATTATTTTTGAATAGTACCTGAGTTTTAGTTCATAGGACCATTTCTATAAATGTGTGAATATTTTTTAAGCATCATAAACATTTTGTTGGAATGTGTGGAACACTTTTTTTAGCGGTGTAAACATTGTTTTAATCATGAAGAACCTTGTTTAAAAGTTAATAAAACAAAAAATATTTTAAAAATAATTATTTAAAACATTTTTCAAAATATATATATTAACATAGAGAGAAAAACAATAAATAAAAAATGAAAGTCAAAACTCGAGAAAACCCTTAGTAACACAACAGCTAAGAAATAATTGTTATCCCTAATTGGGTCTGGCCTATTTAGGCATGCGCTATCGGCGAGACATCCATAGGTATTAGATCATAAAATTTTGCATATGTATTTTTTCAATCCCAAGCCGAGCCCACATCCAACACCGATAAGATAGTAGACTAAACCAACAATATTTAAAATCAATAGTACAAGTTCAGTACACACTACAAGCAACCATTAGGTGTAGTTTTAATCCAGAATAATTTCACTCCATTACATACATCAAAATAAAAATTAAGTTAAAGCCACCAATAGGGCGCATAAGACATATATTCCATCTAAGCTTTATTCACAACATCCATATTAGAACACTTGTGTTTCACTTCCAATGAAGGTTTCTCCATGAAAGCTTGAATATAAGCCTATAAAATGCTTAAACTAGAGTATGAATAGTTAACATTGATATAAAATATAAACTAAGAGAGCGAGGGAGAGCGATGTCCATGGAAGAGCTCCAAAAGTTAGCAGAGCAACGAGGAGAAGCCTAAAATATGTGATAAAAATGGGAATGGGAAAGAAGAGATAGACATCAGCTTGCATTGTGCCTCTAAAAATATTATTAGGGCTTGTAGTATTTGGTGCCACCAGCGAGTTGCCCTAATCTCATTTAGAAACCATTGATTTTGTGTGACATTGCATTATCTTCCCTTGTACCCAGCCACGTATTTTCTGTCTATCATTCTATTGGAAGGGGTTAAAGAAGGGAGACACAATCTTTTTTTTGTTTTACTTAGGACTGTTAAAATCTCAATCAATGTATTTGTCTTGAAATCCAGTAATAATATTTTTAGTTTTATGCCATTCTAAAATTTTACCTCTGGAGCCACTGAACAAATACTATTCACCCAATATAATATCATGGAATAAAATCTCCCCCCCCCCCTCCCGAAACACCAAAAATGCGTGTATGTGATCTATCATTCTTGAGTGATAGCATGTGGCCCATCCAATGTGAAGGACAACACAATAATTGTGCGACTTAAAGATTGGGGCAAAAGGGGATCTGTCATCCATGGAGAGTATTTTGAAACTTGGGAGCCCCGCTAGTGTTTTCCTAGTCCATTGTTACCTCCACTATTACACTTCTTGCACAACCCTCGTCCTCGATGCCAACTCCTTATTTTTTGTTTCTAGGGGTTATCTAGCACTATCAAAGCGGAAGGATCCGGGTGGACGCAAAAATGGGTGAATGCCCATGCAAGGCAATGTGTGTGAGCTCGCTCTCAACCCTATTGGGTAGCAAAGGGGAAGAGAGTGCCATGTGTGGCTACAAAAGTGTCCATCCATGGATGGGAGTGCATACTCGCACTCGAGACAAGGTGTGTGGCATAGAAGATCGAGAAGGAAACAGGCGGCTGAGAGAGACCTCCATGAGTTGACATAAAAACATCGTACATATGATACAGAAGACACTCTCCATGGAATGATGAGTGCAAGCCGTGAGTCGTTCGTGTCATCCCATGGGACTCTGAATTAAAAGAAAGAGAACTTCCCACTACTAAACCTCCTCTGAACCTTCTTTCTTTGCAAGCAAAGCCAATGTCATCTCCCTTCGTTCAACCTGCTGCTCTTTTGCCCTTCTTCTCCCCCATGTCCTTGTCTCAAGAAAAGAAGTTCCCCCACCCCTCCCTTTCACCATCTAGATTGGCCCACTAGCCTCCAACCCTCCCTAATATTCACTAGCATCTCTAGGGTGATCCGCCTGGTAAATGATCACGACAATGACATACAACTTGGCCATCCACAAAAATTGCTAGAATCTAAATACCAAAACCAGGTCATGTACACATTGTAGTTGAACCCACTTATATATGGAAATCTATAGAGCTAAAATAGGGATTAGCAAGAGAGGGATAGGAGGGAAATCGAGAGAGGAGGAGGAGGGTTGAGTGGGAGGGGCGGCGGTGCTCAGTGCTGGTTGCTTGCTGGCAATGACGTGCGACATGGCGGTGGAATGGGTGGCAGCGGCGCGAGCTCCTACTCGATTGGGTGGAAAAGTGTGCAAAAAACCACGAGGCATGCAGGCATAGATGGCCTTCGAGAGGGCAGACAACAAGGCTGCGGTGGGTCTTCGGCTGTAGCAGACGAACTAGGTGGCCAAGAACTATCAGATCTCGATCTGAAGTTGCCAGATCGAGCGGAGAGGTTGATGGCTAGTTGGGTTGATGCCAAGTGGCGACCAGAGTTATAATGGTCACGTAAAAAGAGGAGGGTTAGTCTTTATTCCCTTTTTGGTAGGGGAGGGTCTGCTACTTATAGGCTGGATTAATGAGGTTGTCTGGGCTATGCTTTTTGTCGGCTAGTTGGGTTCCGTAGATGGCTAGTCTTAGAGAAGAGGGGGTGTTAAGTCCTGTGACATTTTATTGAGCAAAACCGTTTAATATTTATCCTTTTACTATCGCCTCGCATATTCGAACGTTTGGGTCCCATCATTTACTATATAAATTTTTTTATGTAGTAAATGATGTCATAGGGCAATTGGCTGGTTTTGTGTGACGTCATTGATTGTGTGTGACATCATTTACTAGATAAAGTATTTTCCTCGAAGCATCAAAAAACGTGTGTACGTGAACTGTCATTCCTGAGTGGTAGAATGTGGGCTGAGTGGTGGTAGGGTTAGGAGGATCACGGGAAAGAGGAGGGATTAGGGTTTAGTCCATTTTTGGTAGGGGATGCTAATTATAGGAAGTGTTAATGGGGCTGTTTGGGCTAGGATTTTGGTGAGCTAGTTGGTTGTGTAGATGGCTAGGGTTAGAGAAGAAGGAAGTAAAGTCCTGTCACATTTTATTTAACAAAACCATTTAATATTTATCCGATGACTAAACGTCACAGAGCAAACTAACTGGGAATCAGACAAAAATTTGACATGCGGCCTCGGTATAATATAGTAAGACCACACACAAACTTCCAACACGTATTGAGAACATTTGATTCATATTTACAAAATAATTTTAAATGGTGACACGCACCCATATGTGCAAAGTGTACAGTGAGTTTTGGTGAAGCAGGAAAAAAGGTAGAGGGATAGCAAAAACAAATGGATGAGCAGACACAAGTTGTCATCTGAAACGCAAAGTGAACTAAAAATCATAATCTTACCTTCACGATGGCATAACTGTTCATTTGCAACATAATAACTAACAACAAGTAAAATATGTGTCTAGCACAACTATGTAAAACACAAGTTGCCAGCCCAATGATACATAGAAAATAATCATTTGAAAAGTCTTATGTTGCGGCAATGTTTACCGCATTAGTTTGGTTACCTCACCCATGACTAATGTAAAACACAATTGCCATCCTAATGACAAATATTTAACCATGGGAAAATAATAATGAAATGCCACTATGGAATTGGTTGAGCTCCACTAATAGTTCTGCCTAGTCAATGTTTTGTTTACATACATTGGTTTCCAAAATTAGATGGAACTTGGTTCATCACACCATTTTGTCATGGATGTACAAGTATATACCATAATATTGCCATGGTCTTGAAGATATATTGCTAGTCTTGGTTGCAAATAAATACCAATAGATCATTATCGTAGACACTACCACGAGTGGAGACAGAAAATTGACCGCACCATCTTAAATGTGTTACAAATATTTTTTGAAAGGGCATAAATATTTTTTATATGTTAAGAATTTTATTACAGAATTGCACAATAAATAGTGTATACCTCGTGAACATTTTTTCTTTGTTTCAAATACTCATGATATGTCTTGAATATTTTAAAAAATATAAGGAGCAAATAATTATATTTCTTGACCATTTTTAAATGATTAACAAATAATTTGTTATACCTATTAACATTGTTTTTTGAATGGTACCTACATGTTTAAATTATAGGACCATTTCTATAAATGTGCGAATAATTTCTTAAGCATCATAAACATTTTATTAGAATGTTTGGAACACTTTTTTGCGGTGTGAACATTGTTTTAATCATGAAGAACCTTGTTTACACATAAATAAACAAAAAAAATTAAAAAATACAGATTTACAACATTTTTTAAAATATATATATATAGAGAGAGAGAGAGAAAAAGTAAATAAAAGACATTAGAAAATCATAAGTAAGTCAGAAGCTAAGAAGTAATTAATTGCGCTATGGGCTAGACATCCGCAGGCACCGCTGGAGGCGAGACATAGATGTGCCCCTTATATTATTCCTATTTTTCAGATCATAAAATTTTGCATACGTATTTTTTCAGTTCCAAGCCGAGCTCACTTCCAGCACAAGTAAAATAGTAGATTAAACGAACCATATTTGAAAATCAGTAATACAAGTCACTACATGCCACAAACAACCATTAGGTGTAGTTTTAATCCAAAATAAGTTCTCTTCATTACATAAATTGAAATAGTAGTTAAGTTGAAGTGACCAATAGAGCGCATATGACATATATTCCATCCAAGCTCTAATGACACATCCATACTAGAACACTTGTGTTTCAGTTTCTCTCAAGGGTTCTCCATGAAAACTTCAATATAAGCCTATGGAATGCTTAAATGAGTAAGAAATGTTAATATTGATTTATAAAATATTAACTAAGTGATGAAGGGATCGCAATGTCCATGGAAGAGGTCCAGAAGTTTGCTAGAGCAAGGGGGAGAAGCCTAAAATCTATGACAAAAAATGGGAATGGAAAAGAAGAGATAGACATCGGCTTGCATTGTGCTTCCAAAAAAAATAGGAGGGCTTGTAGTATCTGTTCCCACCAGCCAATTGCCCTAATCTCATTTAGAAACCATTGATTTTGTATGACATTGCACCATCTTCCCTTGTACTCAGTCATGTATTTTTATGTATATCATTCTATCGAAAGGGATTAAAAAAGGGCGACACGATCTTTTTTTTTCTTGTTTTACTTGGGACTACTGAAATCCCAATCAATGTCTTTGTCTTCATCTACATTAATAATATTTTTGTATGCCATTCTAAAAATTTACCTCTCGAGCCACTTAACAAATGTTATTCAGCCAATATAATATCATGGAACAAAACCTTTCCCCACGAAACACCAAAAAACGCGTATATGTGATCTGTAATTCATCAGTGGCCATCCAATGTGAACGACTACACAAGCATTGTGCGACTTAAATGGTGGGGCCAGAAGGGTATGTGGCATCCATATAGAGTGTTTTGAATCTTGGGAGCCCCACCATTGTTTTCCCATTCCATTTTTGCCTCCACTATTACATTTCATGCCCGATCCTCCTCCTCGATGGCAGCTCCTTGTTTTTTGTTTCTAGGGGTTTTCTAGCACTAGCTCATCAAATAGGAAGGATCCCGATGAGCGAAAAATGGGTTAAGACCCATGCAAGGAAATGCATGTGTTCTTGGTCTCAACCCTATAGGGTAGCAAAGGGGAAGAGAATGACATTAGTGGCTGCAATAATGTCCAACCATGGAGGGGTGTGCATACTCGCCCTCGAGGCAGGGTGTGTGGCATAGAAGTTCAAGAAGGAAACACGTGGCTAAGAAAGACCCACCACGCGTTGACATGAATACATCATACATATGATATAGAAGACACCCTGTGTGGGACGATGAGTACGAGCCGTGAGTCATTCGTGTCATCCCATGGGACTATGATTCGAAAGAAAGAGAACCTCCCATTGTCGAGCCTCCTATAAACCTGCTTTCTTTCTAAGCAAAGGTGGCTTTGTCTCCCTTTGTTCAACCTGCTCGTCCGCCCTTCTTCTCCCCCATGTCATTGTCTCAAGAAAAGAAGTTGCCCCGGCTTTCCCTTTCACCATCTAGATTGGCCTCCTAGCCTCCAACCTTCCCTAATATTCACTAGCATCTTTGGGGTGCATCACCTCATAAATGATCATGACAATGACAAGCTACTTGGCTTTCCAGAAAAATCAGGATTTTTTTTGCTAGAATCGAAATACCAAAATCAGCTCATGTACACATTTCATATATTGTAGTTGAACCCACTTATATATGGACATCTATAGAGCTAAAGTAGGAACAATTTGCATGCTCTATGTAAAAATGACGAGATCTACAGAATAGCGCGGCTCGCAGGGACTAGCATGAGAGGGATAGGAGGGAAACTGAGAGAGGAGGAGGAGGGTTGACTGGGGGTGGCGGCGGTGCTCGGTGTTGGATGCTGGACGCTTTGCTGGCAATGGCGTGCGACATGCTGGTGGAAGGGATGGCAACATCGTGAGCTCCTACTCGATCAGGTGGATAAGTGTGCGAAAAATCCCGCGAGGCATGCAAGCACAGATGGCCTTCGAGAGGGCCGGCCGCTAGGCTGTGGCGGGCTTTCGACTATAGGAGGCGAAGTGGGTGGCCAGGGACTATCAGATCTCGATCTGGAGTCGCCAGATCAAGGAAGAGGTTGATGGCTCGTTGGGGAGATGTCAAGTGGTGACTACGGTAAGAACGGTCATGTAAAAAAGGAGGGTTAGTGTTCATTCTATTTTTCGTAGGAGAGGGGCTGCTATTTATAGGTTGGGTGAATGAGGTTGTTTGGGCTAGGATTTTGGTCGGCTAGTTGGGTTTCATAGATGGATAATCTTAGAGAACAGGGAGAGTTAAGTCTCGTGACATTTTATTTAGAAAAAATCTTTAATATTTATCCTCCTACTATCGCCTTGCATATCCGAACATTTGGGTACCATCATTTACTGCATAAAATATTTTATGTAGTAAATGATGTTATAGGGCAATTGGCTGGTTTTGTGTGACATTGTTTACTACATTAAATATTTTCCTCGAAGCACCAAAAAACATGTGTACGTGATCTGTCATTCCTGAGAGGTAGAATGTGGGCCGAGTGGCGGCAGGGTTATGAGGTTCACGAAAAAGAGGTGAGGTTAGCGTTTGGTCCATTTTTGGTAGGGGAGGGGTTGCTATTTAGAGAAAGTGTTAATGGGGCTGTTCAGGCTAGGATTTTAGTGGGGTAGTTGGGTTGTGTAGATGGCTAGGTGTACAGAAGAAGGGAGTAAAGTCATGTGAAATTTTATGTAGCAAAACCATTTAATATTTATCCGACGACTAAACGTTCGTGTTGCAAACGAACTCCGACTCGAACAAAATTTGACATGCGGCCTCGGATTAATATAATAAGACCACACACAAACTTCCAACTCATATTGTGAACATTTAATTCATGTTTAGAAAATCATTTAAATGGTGCCACTCACACATTTCTGCAAAATGTACGGTGAGTCTCCGTGAAGCATGCAAAAAGGTAGAGGGATAGCAAAAACAAATGGATGAGAGAGACAAGTTGTCATCCGAAACACAAAATGAACTAAAAATCATAATCTTTCCTTCACGGCGGCTTAAGCGTTCAGTTTCAACATAAGAACTAACAACAAGTAAAAACCTGTTTCTAGCACAACTATGTAAAAGACAAGTTGAAAGCCCAATGATACATAGAAAATAATCATTTAAAATGTCTTATGTTGCCGCAATGTTTATCGCATATGTTTGGTTAATTCTCCCATGACCAGTGTAAAACACAATTGCCATCCTAATGACACATTCTTAACCATGGGAAAATAATAATGAAACGCCACTATGGAATTGGTTGAGCTCCACTCATAGTTCCTCCTAGTCAGGGTTTTGTTTACATACATTGGTTTCCATAATTAGATGTAACTTAGTTCATCACACCATTGTTTGATGGTTGCACAAGTATATACCATAATATTGCCATGATCTTGAAGATATATTACTAGTATTGGTTGCAAATAAATACCAACAGATCATTATCGTAGACACTAGCACCAGTGCGGAGAGAAATTGTCCCCACCATCTAAAAAGTGTTACGAACATTTTTTGGAAGGGCAGAAATATTTTTATATGTTAAGAACTTTCTGAACAAATTACACAATAAATTGCGTACATCTTGTGAACATTGTTTCTTAATTTCAAACACTTCTTATATCTCTTGAATATTTTTAAAATATATGGAGCAAATATTTATATTTCTTGCTCATTTTTTAATGATTAATGAACGATTTTTTAGATGTGTTAACATTTTTGTTGAATGGTACCTACATTTTTAAATGATAGGACCATTTATATAAATGTACGAATATTTTTTTACGCATGATAAACATTTTATTAGAATGTTTGGAACACTTATTAGTGGTGTGATCATTGTTTTAATCATGAAGAACCTTCTTTACAAATTAATAAACAAAAATATTTTAAAAATATAGATTTACAACATTATTTTCAAAATATATATAAATATAGAGGTAAAAAAAAAATAAAAGACATAACCCGAGAAAATCATAAGTAACTCAGAAGTTAAGAAGTAATTGATCTCCCAAACTGGGTCTGGCACATTTAGGCATGCGCTATGGGCGCGACATCCACAGACACCGGTAGAGGCAGCACATAGACGTGCCCATTATATTATTTCTATTTTTCAGATCATAGAATTTCACATACGTATTTTTTCTATTCCAAGCCGGGCTCACTTACAGCAGAAGTAAAATAGTAGATTAAGTGAACCATATTTGAAAATTTGTAATACAAGTCCACTACAGGCTACAAACAACCATTATGTGTGGTTCCAATCCAAAATAAGTTCTCTCCATTACATAAATTGAAACAAAAATTAAGTTCAAGCGATCAATAGGGCGCATAAGACATGTATTCCATCCAAGCTCTAATGACAACATCTATACTAGAACACTTGTGTTTCACTCTAAAGGGTTCTCCATGCAAGCTTCAATATAAGCCTATGAATTGCTTAAACGAGAATATGAATCGTTAATATTGATATATAAAATATTAACTAAAGGAGAAAGGTAGCACGATGTACATGGAAGATCTCCAGAATTTCGTAGAGCATGGGGGCGAAGCCTAAAATCTGTGACAAAATATGGGAATGGGAAAGAAGAGATAGACATCGGCTTGCATTGTGCTTCCAAAAAATAGGAGGGCTTGTAGTATATGCCCCCCAGCCAGTTGCCCTATTGTCATTTAGAAATCATTGATTTTGTGTGACATTGCACTGTCCTCCCTTGTAACAGCCACGTATATTTCTGTCTATCATTCTGTAGAAAGGGGTTAAAAAAGGGTGACACCATCTCTTTTTTGCTTCTTTTACTTGGGACCAGTTAAATCCCAATTTAAGTCTTTGTCTTCATCTTTGTTAATAATATTTTTGGTTGTATGCCATTCTAAAAATTTATCTTTGGAGCCACTGAAAAAATGTTATTCACCCACCAAAATATGATGGAACAAAATCTACCCCACCCCCCCCCCAACACCAAAAAAACGCGTGTATGTCATCTGTCATTCCTGAGTGATAGAATGTGGCCCATCCAATGTGAATGACAAGACAAGTATTGTGAGACCTAAAGGTGGGGCCAGAAGGGTATGTGGCATCCATATGGAGTATTTGGAATCTTGGGAGCCCCACTGGTGTTTTCTCATTCCATTTTTGCCTCTACTATTACACTTCGTGCCCGATCCTCCTCCTCGATGGCAGCTCTGTATTTTTGTTTCTGGGGGTTTTCCAGCACTAGCTCATCGAAGAGGAAGGATCCAGGTGAGTGCAAAAAGGGTGAAGGCCCATGCAAGGCAATGTGTGTGTTCTTGGTCTCAACCCTGTAGGGTAGCAGAGGGGAAGAGAATGACATGTGTGGCCGCAAAAATGTCCATCCATGGAGGGGCGTGCATACTCATCCTCGACATAAGGTGGGTGGGCATAGAAGATCAAGAACGAGAAACGTGGCTAAGAGAGACCCTCCATGCGTTGACAAGAAAACATTATACAAATGACATAGAAGACACCCTCCATCGGATGATGAGTACAAGCCGTGAGTCGTTCATGTCATCCCATGGGACTATGATTCGAAAGAAAGAGAACTTCCCACTTTCGAATCTCTTCTAGACCTGCTTTCTTTCCAAGGAAAGGCTACCTCATCTCCCTTCAATCAACCTGCTCCTCCTTCGCCCTTCTTCGCTCCAATGTCATTGTCTCAAGAAAATAAGTTACCCCACCCCTCCGTTTCACCATCTAGATTGGCGTTCTAGCCTCTAACCCACCGTAATATTCACTAGCATCTTTGGGGAGAATCACCTTGTAAATGATCATGACAATGACATACAACTTGACTGCCTAGAAAAACCAGATTTTTTTGCTATAATCCAAATACCAAAATCAGCTCAGGTATACATGGCATATATTGTAATTGAACCCAGTTATATATGGACATCTATAGAGATAAAGTAGGAACAATTTACATGCTCTATATAAAAACAGTGAGATCTGGAGAATGGTGCAGCTCTTAGTGCTAGCATGAGAGGGATAGGAGGGAAATCAAGAGGGGAGGAGTAGGGTTGACTGGGAGGCGCGGCAGTGCTTAGTGTTGGTTGCTTGCTGGCAATGACTCATGACATGGCGGTCGAAGGGATGGCAGCGATGCGAGCTCCTGCTCGAACGGGTGGATACGTGTACGAAAAACCCTGTGAGGCATGCAAGCATAAATGTCCTTCGAGAGGGCTGTCCGCTAGGATGCGGCTGGCCTTCGGCTATAGGAGGCGAATTGGGCAGCCAGGGACTATCAGATCTCAATGTGGAGCAGCCAGATCGAGGGGAGAGGTTTGTTGGCTGAGTGGGGAGATGTCTCGTGGCGACTAGGGCTAGAATGGTCACGTAAAAAGAGGAGAGTAAGTGTTTATTCCATTTTTGGTAGGGGAGGAGCTGTTGTTTATAGGCAGGGCTAATGAGGTTGTTTGTGCTAGGATTTTGGTCGGCTAGTTGAGTTGCGTAGATAGTTAGTCTTAGAGAAGAGGGGGAGTTAAGTCCCGTGACATTTTTTAGCAAAATTGTTTAATATTTATCCGTCTAGTATTGCCTTGCATATTCGAACATTTGTGTACCATCATTTACTACATAAAATATTTTATGTAGTAAATGATGTCATATGGCAATTGGCTAGTTTCGTGTGACAACATTGATTTTGTGTGACATCATTTACTGCATAAAATATTTTCCTCAAAGTCCAAAAAACGTGTGTACGTGATCTGTCATTCCTGGGTGGTAGAATGTGGGCCGAGCGGCGGTGGGGTTAGGAGGGTCACGAAAAATGAGGAGAGGTTGTGCTTTAGTCCATTTTTGGTAGCGGAGGGGATGGTATTTATAGGAAGTGTTAATTGGGCTATTTGGGCTAGGATTTTGGTGGGCTAGTTATGTTGTGTAGATGGCTAGGTTTAGAGAAGAAGGGAGTAAAGTCCTTTGATGTTTTATTTTGCAAAACCATTTAGTATTTATCTGATGACTAAAACGTTCGCGTAGCAAACAAACTCCAAATCGGACAAAATTTGACATCCAACCTCGGTATAATATAATAAGACCACACACAAACTTCCAACTCGTATTGAGAACATTTAACTTATGTTTACAAAATAATTTTAAATGGTTCCACACACCCATATCTGGAAAGTGTACGTCGAGTCTCTGTGAAGCAGGCAAAAATGTAGAGGGAAAGCAAAAACAAATGGATGAGCAAACACAAGTTGTCATCCAAAACACAAAATGAACTAAAATTCATACTCTTACCTTCACGACAGCATAAGTGTTCAGTTGCAACATAAGAACTAACAACAAGTAAAACATGTGTCTAGCAAAACTACGTAAAACACAAGTTGCCAGCTCATTGATACACAACAAATAATCATTGAAAAGTCTTATGTTGCCGCAATGTTTATCGCATTACTTTTATTACCTAACCGATGACCAATGTAAAACACAATTGCCATCCTAATGACACATTCTTAACCATGGGAAAATAATAATGGAACACCACTATGGAATTGGTTGAGCTCCACTCATAGTTCCTCCTAGTCAAGGTTTTGTTTACATACATTGGTGTCCAAAATTAGATGGAACTTGGTTCAACACACCATTGTTTCATGGTTGCACAAGTATATACCATAATATTGCCATGATCTTGAAGATATATTGCTAGACTTGGTTGCATATATATCCCAACAGAGCATTATCGTAGACACTACCACCAGTATAGACAGAAATTGAACCCACCATCTCAAAAGTGTTATGAACATTTTTTGAAAGGGCGGAAATATTTTTTATATGTTAAGAACTTTCTTAAAAAATGCACAATAAATTGTGTAGATCTCGTGAACATTCTTTCTTAGTTTCAACCACTTCTTATATGTGTTGAATACTTTTAAAATATAAGGAGCAAATATTTATTTTTATTGACCATTTTCAATGATTAATGAAAAAATAGATGTGTTACCAATTTTGTTGAATGGTACCTACATTTTTAAATGATAGGACCATTTCATTAAATGTGTGAATAATTTTTTAAGCATCATAAACATTTTATTAGAATGTTTGGAACACCTTTTTAGCGGTGTGAACATTGTTTTAATCATGAAGAACCTTGTTTACAAATTAATAAACAAAAATATTGTAAAAACACAGATTTACAATATTTTTTTAATATATATAACTATATAAAAAATAACTAAAAAATAAAAGACATAACCTGAGAAAATCATAAGTAACTCAGAAGCTAAGAAGTAGTTGATCTCCCAAATTGGGTCTGGCCCATTTAAGCATGCACTACGGGCGAGACATCCGCACGCACCACTAGAATCGAGATATAGACGTTCCCATTATATTATTCCTATTTTCTAGATCATAAAATTTTGCATACGTATTTTTTCAATTCCATGCCGGAATCACTTCCAGCACAAGTAAAACAGTAGATTAAAGGAACCATATTTAAAAGTCAGTAATACAAGTTCACTACATGCTACAAACAACAATTAGGTGTAGTTTGAATCCAAAATAAGTTAATCCATTACATAAATTGAAATAAAAATTAAGTTCAAGCGACCAATAGGACGCATAAGACATATATTCCATCCAAGCTCTAGTGACAACATCCATACTAGAACACTTGTGTGTCAGTTTCTCTAAAAGGGTTCTCCATGAAAGCTTCAATATAAGCCTATGAAATGCTTAAATGAGAATATGAATCATTAATATTGATATATAAAATATGAACTTTGGGAGCAAGGGAGCACGATGTCCATGGAAGAGCTCCAGAAGTTTGCTAGAGCAAGGGGGAGAAGCCTAATATCTATGACAAAAAATGGGAATGGAAAAGAAGAGATAGACATCGGCTTGCATTTTTCTTATAAAAAATAGGAGAGCTTGTAGTATTTATTCCCCCCAGCCAGTTGCCCTAATCATTTAGAAATCATTGATTTTGTGTGACATTGCGCCGTCTTCCCTTGTACCCAGCCATGTGTTTTTGTGTCTATCATTCTATTGAAAGGTGTTAAAAAAGGGTGACTCCATCTTTTTTTACTTGGCACTTGTTAAAATCGCAATCAATGTCATTATGTTCATCTCCGCTAATAATATTTTTGGTTGTATGCCATTCTAAAAATTTACCTCTGGAGCCACTAAAAAAAGTTATTCACCTATTAGAGTATCATGGAACAAAATCCCCCCCCCCCCCGAAACACCAAAAAATGTGTGTTTGTGATCTATCATTCTTGTGTGATAGAACGTGGCTCATCCAATGTGAATGTCAACACAAGCATTGTGCAACTTAAAGGTGGCGCCAAAATGGTATGTGGCATCCACATAGAGTATTTTGAATCTTGGGTGCCCCATTAGTGTTTTCCCATTCCTTTTTGCTTCCTCTATTACACTTCGTGCGCGATCCTCCTCCTTGATGGCAGCACCTTGTTTTTTTTTTGTTTCTTGGGGTTTTCCAGCAGTAGCTCATTGAAGAGGAAGCATCAGGGCGAGTGCAAAATGGGTGAAGCCCATGCAAGGTAATATGTGTGTTCTTGGTCTCAACCCTATAGGGTAGCACAGGGGAAGATAATGACATGTGGGCTGCCTAAACTTCCATCCATTGAGGGGCGTGCATACTCGCATATAGAAGATACCCTCCATGGGACGATGGGTACAAGCCATGAGTCATTCATGTCATCCCATGGGACTATGATTCGAAAGAAAGAGAATTTCGCACGGTTCAACCTCCTTTCTTTCCAAGCAAAGGCTACGTCATCTCCCTTCACTCAACCTGCGTCTCCTTCGTCCTTCTTCTCCCCCATGTCATTGTCTCAAAAAAATAAGTTGCCCCACCCCTCCCTTTCACCATCTAGATTGTCCTACTAGCCTCCAACCTTCCATAATATTCACTAGCATCTTTAGGGTGAATCACCTCGTAAATGATCATGACAATGACATGCAACTCGTCTGTCCATAAAAACCGGATTAATTTTTTGCTAGAATCTAAGTACCAAAACCAGCTCATGTATACATTTCATATATTGTAGTTAAACCCACTTATATATGGACATCTATAGAGCTGAAGTAGGAAGTAGGAACAGTTGACATGCTCTATATAAAAACGACGAGATCTGCAGAATGGCACGACTCGCAAGGCTAGCATGAGAGTGATAGGAGGGAAACCGAGAGTAGGGATGGCAATGGGGACAATCCCCTATGGGGATACCTACAACATCCCCATCCACATCTATTCCCTATCATCCCATCCCCATCCCTGTTTACATGACTGGGGATGAAATTTCCCCATACCCATGCCCCATTGGGGAACGGGGCCCCATCCCCGTAAACAAATACTCATATACATAATATGACACCCTATAATCAACATACATACATGATGTTTTCCTTGTCCTGCTAATGCCTATCTAGGTCGTATTGACTTCTTGGTCATGGTGGCAGCTGAGGTGAGGATGTGAGATATGTTTAATGTTTTTTAGAGCTTTTTTTGTTTTTGCAAGTTTGTTTGTGAATATTTTAAGGTTGACCTCAGTATCACAGTTACTAACTGGGTCCCCGATGGGTATTGGGTCTAGGGAATAGGATATCGTCCCCATCCCCGTTTGTACCCTATGGGGGATAAAATAGTTTGGTAATATCCCCATGGCGATGTTTTTCGCCCATCCCCACCCCCTAATAGATGAAATCCCCACGGGTTTGGCGGGTATGGGGCCCCGTTGCCATCCCTAACCAAGAGAGGAGGATGAGGGTTGACTAGGAGGGACGGCGGTGCTCATTGTTGGTTTCTTAATGGCAATGACGTGCGATGCGGCGGTGGAAGGGATGGAGCGGTGCGAGCTTCTTCTCGATTGGGTGGATAAGTTGCAAAAAATCCCGCGAGGCATGCAGGCACAAATGTCATTTGAGAGGGCGGACCGCTAGGCTGCGGCTGGCCTTCGGCTGTTGGAGGCTAACTGGGCGGCCAGGGACTATCAGATCTCGATCTGGAGCCGCCAGGTCGAGGGGAGAGGTTTGTTGGCTGGTTGGGGAGATGTCAAGTGGCGACTAGGGTTAGAACGGTCACGTAACAATATGAGGTTAAGTGTTTATTCCATTTTTGGTAGGGGAGTGGCTGCAATTTATAGGCATGGTTAATAAGCTTGTTTGGGCTAGGATTTTGGTCGGCTAGTTAGGTTTCGTATATGGTTAGTCTTAGAGAAGAGGGGGAGTTAAGTCCCATGGCATTTTTTTAGCAAAATCATTTAATATTTATCCTTCTACTATCACCTCAAATATTTGAACGTTTGGGTACAATCATTTACTACATAAAATATTTTATGTAGTAAATGATGTCATAGGGCAAATGGCTGCTTTTGTGTGACATCATTGATTTTGTGTGACATCATTTACTACATAAGATATTTTCCTCGAAGTGCCAAAAAACATGTGTACGTGATCTATCATTCCTGAGTGGTACAATGTGGGCCGAATGGCGGTGGGGTTAGGAGGGTCACGGAAAATGAGGATGGGTTAGGGTTTAGTCCATTTTTGGTAGGGGAGGGGATGCTATTTATAGGAGGTGTTAATGGGGCTGTTTGGCCTAGGATTTTGGTGGGCTAGTTGGGTTTTGTAGATGGCTGGGTTTAGAGAAGAAGGAAGTAAAGTCCTCTAACATTTTAATTAGCAAAACCACTTAGTATTTATCCGAAGAATAATACGTTCACGTAGCAAACGAACTCCGAATCAGACAAATTGGACATGAGGCCTCGGTATAATATAATAAGACCACACACAAGCTTCCAACTCGTATTGAGAACATTTAATTCATGTTTACAAAATAGTTTCAAATGATGCCACGCACCCATATCTGCAAAGTATACGGCGAGTCTCGGTGAAGCAGGCAAAAAGGTAGAGGGATAGAAAAAACAAATGGATGAGCGGACACAAGTTGTCATCCGAAATGCAAAATGAACTAAAAATCATAATCTTACCTTCACGACGACATAAGTGTTTAGTTGCAACATAAGAACTAAAAACAAGTAAAAAATGTGTCTAGCACAACTATGTAAAACTCAAGTTGCCAGCCCAATGATACACAGAAAATAATCATTGAAAAAGTCTTATGTTGCCGCCATGTTTATTGCATTAGTTCGGTTACCTCACCCATGACCAATGTAAAACACAATTGCCATCCTAATGACACATTCTTAACCATGGGAAAATAATAATAAAACATCTCTATGGAATTGGTTGAGCTCCACTCATAGTTCCTCCTAGTCAAGGTTTTGTTTACATACATTGTTTTCCAAAACTAGGTGGAACTTGGTTCATCACACCATTGTTTCATGGCTGCACAAGTATATACCATAATATTGCAATGATCTTGAAGATATATTGCTAGTCTTGGTTGCAAATAAATACCAACAAATCATTATCGTAGACACTACCACTAGTGCAGATAGAAATTAACCCCACCATCTCAAAGTGTTACGAACATTTTTTGAAAGGGCACAAATATTTTTTATATGTTAAGAACTTTCTTGAAAAATTGCACAATAAATTGTGTATATCTTGTAAACATTTTATTGTAGTTTCAAACACTTCTTATATGTGTTGAGTATTTCAAAAATATAAGGAGCAAATGTTTAATTTTCTTGACCATTTTTCAATGATTAATGAACAACTTTTTACATGTGTTGTCAATTTTGTTGAATGGTACCTACATTTTTAAATGATATGATCATTTCTATAAATGTGCGCATAATTTTTGAAGTATCTTAAACATTTTATTAGAATGTTTGGAACTCTTTTCTAGCGGTGGAACATTGTTTTAATCATGAAGAACCTTGTTTACAAATTAGTAAACAAAACTATTGTAAAAATACATATTTACAACATTTTTTCAAAAAATATATAATATATAGAGAGAAAATAACTAGAATAAAATACATAGCCCGAGAAAATCATAAGTAACTCAGAAGCTAAGAAGTAATTGATCTCCCAAACTGGGTCTAGCCCATTTAGGCATGTGCTAGGGGCGAGACATTCGCACGCACCGCTGGAAGAGAGACATGGACGTGCCCATAATAATATTCCTATTTTCCAGATCATATAATTTTGCATACGTATGTCTTCAATTCCAAGACGGGATCACTTCTGGCACAAGTAAAATAGTAGATTAAATGAACCATATTTAAAAATTAGTAATACAAGTTCACTACATGCTACAAACAAAAATTAGGTGTAGTTTCAATCCAAAAATAAGAAATCTCCATTACATAAATTGAAATAAAAATTAAGTTGGAGCGACTAATAGGGGGCATAAGACATATACATCCAAGCTCTAGTGACAACATCCATACTAGAACATTTGTGTTTCAATTTCTCTAATGGGTTCTCCATGAGAGCTTCAATATAAGCCTATGAAATGCTTAAACGAGAATATGAATCATTAGTATTGCTATATTAAATATTAACTAAGGGAGCAAGGGAGCATGATTTCCATGGAAGAGCTCCAGAAGTTCGCTAGAGCAAGGGGGAGAAGCCTAAAATCTATGACAAAAAATGGGAATGGGAAAGAAGAGATAGACATCGGCTTACATTTTGCTTACAAAAAAATAGAAGGGCTTGTAGTATCTGTTCCCCTAGCCAGTTGCCCTAATCTCATTTCGAAATCATTGATTTTGTGTGACATTGCACCATGTTCCCTTGTACTGAGCCATGTGTTCTTCTGTCTATCATTCTATTGAAATGGGTTAAAAAAGCGCGACACCATCTTTTTTTTCTTGTTTTACTTGGGACTTGTTAAAATCTCAATCAATGTCTTTGTCTTCGTCTCCATTTATAATATTTTTTGTTGTATGCAAATCTAAAACTTTACCTTTGGAGCCACTGAAAAAATGTTATTCACACAATAGAATATCATGGAACAAAATCTTTCCCCCCAAAACACCAAAAAACGTGTGTATGTGATCTGTCATTCCTGAGTGATAGAACGTGGCCCATACAATGTGAACGTCAACACAAGCATTGTGCAACTTAAAGGTGGGGCCAGAAGGGTATGTGGCATCCATATAGAGTATTTTGAATCTTGGGAGCCCCACCTGTGTTTTCCCATTCCATTTTGCCTCCACTATTACACTTCGTGCCCGATCCTCCTCCTTGATGGCAGCTCCTTGTTTTTGTTTCTAGGGGTTTTTCAGCAGTGGCTCATCAAAGAGGAAGGATCCGAGTTATTGCAAAATAGGTGAAGGACCATGCAAGGAAATGTGTGTGTTCTTGGTCTCAACCCTATAGGGTAGCAAAGTGGAAGAGAATGACATGTGTGGCTGCAAAAACTTCCATCCATGGAGGGGCATGCATACTTTCCCTCAACAGAAGGTGTGTGGCATAGAAGATCAAGAAGGAAACAAGCGGCTTGGAGAGACCCTCCATGTGTTGACATGAAAACATCGTACATATGATATGAAGACACCCTCCATGGGACAATGAGTATGAGTTGTGAATAGTTCGTGTCATCCCATGGGACTATGATTCGAAAGAAAGAGAACTTCCGACGGTTGAACCTCCTCTGAACCTGCTTTCTTTCCAAGAAAAGGCTACGTCATCTCCCTTCGTTCAACCTGCTCCGCCTTCGCCCTTCTTCTCCCCCATGTCATTGTCTCAAGAAAAGAAGTTGCCCCACCCATCCCTTTCACCATATAGATTGGCATGCGAGCCTCCAACCTTCCCTAATATTCACTAGCATATTTGGGGTGAATCACCTCATAAATGATCGTGATAACGACATGCAACTTGGCTGTCTAGAAAAATCGAAAAAAGATGCTAGAATCTAAATACCAAAATGAGCTCATGCACACATTTCATATATTGTAGTTGAACCCACTTATATATGGACATCTATAGAGCTAAAGTAGGAACTATTGACATGCTCTATATAAAACGGCAAGATCTATAGAATGACGGGGCTCGTAAAGACTAGCATGAGAGGGATAGGAGGGAAACCGAGATAGGAGGAGTAGGGTTGACTGGGAGGGGCGGCTGTGCTCGGTGCTGGTTGCTTGCTGGCAATGATGTGCGACATGGCGATGTAAGGGATGGCAGCAATCGGTGCGACATGTCAATCCTTGTAACACTGCTATTTGTCAAAAATTAGTAATTAAGCATAGATTTCATTCATAGATTAAGCAGTCGTTCTTAATTTATACAAACAGTTCAACTCAACAGCTGAACCGACCAAACCCCCAATTGTTGCCAACCACGTACTGAAATAGCTAGTTCAACTATATATACTAGCTAATTTTAAGGCACGTTGTACAGTTCCACCACATCTATAGTCACATGAACTGAACAAAATAGCCCTAAATACTACTACTACTACTACGGAGGGTTTTGTACTACTTCGGGTGCCTCTCTCCGCCGAAAGGCCAAGAAGAGGCGGCGGAGAAGGAGCCTACCGACGAGCTGGGCAACCGCAATGCGGTGCCTGCCGCTAATGCAGCTTCAGCGACGCTCACCTCAAACACCCTCTGCCGCTCCAGACGACCCCTCTCGAAGCGGTGGTTCTCCTCATAGATCTCCTGATTCCTCGCCTCTGAGGCGGTGCTACGTCTAGAGCTTGCGTTGGTTTTCCCCGAAGAGGAGAGGATGATGCAGCAGAGTAGCGTAAGTATTTCCCTCAGTTTTTGAGAACCAAGGTATCAATCCAGTAGGAGGCCACGCACAAGTCCCTCGTACCTGCACAAAACGATAGCTACTCGCAACCAACGCGATTAGGGGTTGTCAATCCCTTCACGGTCACTTACGAGAGTGAGATCTGATAGAGATAATATTTTTGGTATTTTTGGTATAAAGATGCAAAGTAAAAAGTAAAAGGCAAGTAAAAACAAAGCAAGTATAAAAGTGATGGAGATTAATATGATGAGAATAGACCCGGGGCCATAGGTTTCACTAGTGGCTTCTCTCAAGATCATAAGTATTCTACGGTGGGTGAACAAATTACTGTTGAGCAATTGACAGAATTGAGCATAGTTATGAGTATATCTAGGTATGATCATGTATATAAGTATCACGTCCGAGACAAGTAGATCGAAACGATTCTGCATCTACTACTATTACTCCACTCATCGAAAACGATTCTTCTCTACAAAGTATTTAAATCATGCACAACCCCGATGACAAGCCAAGCAATTGTTTCATACCTTAACATTTTCAAAACTTTTTCAATCTTCACGCAATACATGAGTGTGAGTCATGGATATAGCACTATAGGTGGAATAGAATGGTGGTTGTGGAGAAGACAAAAAGAGGGAAGATAGTCTCACATCAACTAGGCGTATCACCGGGCTATGGAGATGCCCATCAATAGATATCAATGTGAGTGAGTAGGGATTTCCATGCAACGGATGCACTAGAGCTATAAGTATATGAAAGCTCAACAAAAGAAACTAAGTGGGTGTGCATCCAACTCGCTTGCTCACGAAGACCTAGGGCATTTGAGGAAGCCCATCATTGGAATATACAAGCCAAGTTCTATAATGAAAAATTCCCACTAGTATATGAAAGTGAAAAAATGAGAGACTCTCTATCATGAAGATCATGGTGCTACTTTGAAGCACAAGTGTGGTAAAAGGATAGTAACATTGTCCCTTCTCTCTTTTCTCTCATTTTTGGGCCTTTTCTCTTTTTTTATGGCCTCTTTTTTTCGTCGAGTCTCATCCCGACTTATGGGGAATCATAGTCTCCATCATCCTTTCCTCACTTGGGACAATGCTCTATTAATGATGATCATCACACTTTTATTTTTCTTACAACTCAACAATTACAACTCGATACTTAGAACAAAATATGACTCTATATGAATGCCTCCGGCGGTGTACCGGGATATGCAATGAAACATGAGTGACATGTATGAAGGAATTATGAAAGGTGGCTTTGCCACAAATACGATGTCAACTACATGATCATACTAGCAATATGACAATGATGGAGCGTGTCATAATAAACGGAATGGTGGAAAGTTGCATGGCAATATATCTCGGAATGGCTATGGAAATGCCATGATAGGTAGGTATGGTGGCTGTTTTGAGGAAGATATATGGTGGGTGTATGATACCGGCGAAAGGTGTGCGGTATTAGAGAGGCTAGCAACGGTGGAAGGATGGGAAAAAGTGTGTACAATCCATGGACTCAACATTAGTCATAAAGAACTCATATACTTATTGCAAAAATCTAGAAGTTATCAAAGCAAAGTATTACGCGCATGCTCCTAGGGGGATCGATTGGTAGGAAATGACCATCGCTCGTCCCCGACCACCACTCATAAGGAAGACAATCAATAAATAAATCATGCTCCGAGTTCATCACATAACGGTTCACCATACGTGCATGCTACGGGAATCACAAACTTCAACACAAGTATTCTTTAAATTCATAACTACTCAACTAGCATGACTCTAATATCACTATCTTCATATCTCAAAACAATTATCAAGCATCAAACTTATCTTAGTATTCAACGCACTAAAAAGAAAGTTTCACATATCTTGAATACCAAGTATAATAACATTAAGCAAATTACCATGCTATTAACGACTCTCAAAATAATCTATGTGAAGCATGAGAGATCAAGTTTCTTTAAAACAAATCCACCACCGTGCTCTAAAAGATCTAAGTGAAGCACTAGAGCAAAAATTATCACGCTCAAAAGATATAAGTGAAGCACTATGAGCAAAACTATCAAGCTCAAAAGATATAAGTGAAGCACATAGAGTATTCTATCAAATTCCAATTCATGTATGGCTCTCTCAAAAGGTGTGTACAGAAAGGATGATTGTGGTAAACTAAAAAGCGACGACGCAAATAATACAAGACGATCCAAGCAAAACACATATCATGTGGTGAATAAAAATATAGCTCCAAATAAATTACCGATGGAAGTGGACGAAAGAGGGGATGCCTTCCGGGGCATCCCCAAGCTTTGAATTTTTGGTGTCCTTGGATTATCTTGGGGTGCCATGGGCATCCCCAAGCTTAGGCTCTTGCCACTCCTTGTTCCATAATCCATCAAAAGAATTCACCCAAAACTTGAAAACTTCACAACACAAAACTCAATAGAAATCTCGTGAGCTCCGTTAGAGAAAGAAAACAAAAGACTATTTTAAGGTACTGTAATGAACTCATTCTTTATTTATATTGGTGTTAAACCTACTGTATTCCAACTTCTCTATGGATTATAAACTATTTTACTAGCCATAGGTTCATCAAAATAAGCAAACAACACGCGGAAAACAGAATCTGTCAAAAACAGAACAGTCTGTAGTAATCTGTAACTAACGCAAAAACTTATGGAACTCAAAATATTCTACCAAAATTATACGACCTGGAAAATTTGTTTATTGATCAGCAGCAATTGGAATCAATATTTTATCACGTTCTAGTGATTTTTAACAATTCCGTCACTGAGCGCAAAGTTTCTGGAAATTACAGCAAGATCAAATAACTATCATCCAAGAAGATCCAATAGGTTTAACTTGGCACAAACACTAATTAAAAGATAAAACCACATCTAAACAGAGGCTAGATGGATTATTTAATACTAAGCAGCCAGGAAAAATATTGGGTTATCTCCCAACAAGCGCTTTCGTTTAACGCCCCTAGCTAAGCATAAAAGCAAGGATAGATCTAGGTATTGCCATCTTTGGTATTCGGAGAGGAGGATCTCCTTTCCATGGCATTCATTCTTATTTTTAAGTTAAGCACATGGCCATTAATGGAAGAAGTATGCTTAAGCACGTTACGGAAATTTTCCTCTAAACTAGACTTCATCTCTTTAATAATTTCATTTTGATAAAAGCACAAGAGAGTAGTTGATTCAACCTTATCATTCATGGGGTGCCCAAATATAGTTTTCATTCTTTCATAGGTATCTATAGCATCCCCTTCAAGAAAACCTTCTTCAAAGATGGAATCTAAAACTTGTTTGAAGGAAGCGGGCAAGCCAACATAAAAAAAAATTAAGTAAATTTCAATTTGATATTGTGGCACATAGCTAGCCCGAATCCTAAGTAACCTATCCCAAACATCTTTTAAAGACTCATCAAGTAAATAGCGAAAAATTCCAGAGTCATCCTCATCAAAATTATTCAAGCTCTCATTGGTGACCCCAGTGGGTCTTTATATAGCATCATTATTTATGAGCTTAGAGAGGATAGAGGGGTTATCCAAGGCACTAGAGCTCGGGAGAAAACCCATAGTTCTTTTTGATTCAGCCATGGCAACGGGAAGGCAAACGGGAAAGAGAGGAGGAGTTTGGGAAAGAGAGGGCGAATAAAACGGCAAGGGTGAAGTGGGGGAGAGGAAAACGAGAGGCAAATGGCAAATAATGTAATGCGAGAGATAGGGATTGTGATGGGTACTTGGTATGTTGACTTTGCGTAGACTCCCGACAGCGGCGCCAGAAATCCTTCTTGCTACGTCTTGAGCTTGCATTGGTTTTCCCCGAAGAGGAGAGGATGATGCAGCAGAGTAGCGTAAGTATTTCCCTCAGTTTTTGAGAACCAAGGTATCAATCCAGGAGGAGGCCACGCACAAGTCCCTCGTACCTGCACAAAATGATAGCTACTCGCAACCAAAGCGATTAGGGGTTGTCAATCCCTTCACGGTCACTTACGAGAGTGAGATCTGATAGAGATAATATTTTTGGTATTTTTGGTATAAAGATGCAAAGTAAAAAGTAAAAAGCAAGTAAAAACAAAGCAAGTATAAAAGTGATGGAGATTAATATGATGAGAATAGACCCGGGGGGCATAGGTTTCACTAGCGGCTTCTCTCAAGATCATAAGTATTCTACGGTGGGTGAACAAATTACTGTTGAGCAATGGACAGAATTGAGCATAGTTATGAGTATATCTAGGTATGATCATGTATATAGGCATCACGTCCGAGACAAGTAGATCGAAACGATTCTGCATCTACTACTATTACTCCACTCATTGACCGCTATCCAGCATGCATCTAGAGTATTAAGTTAAAAACAGAGTAACGCCTTAAGAAAGAAGACATGATGTAGAGGAATAAATTCATGCAACATGATAAATACCCCATCTTGTTATCCTCGATGGCAACAATACAATACGTGCCTTGCAACCCTTTCTATCACTGGGTAAGGACACCGCAAGATTGATCCCAAAGCCATGCACTTCTCCTATTGCAAGAAGTACCAATCTAGTTGGCCAAACCAAACGGATAATTCGAAGAGACTTGCAAAGATAACTCAATCATACATAAAAGAATTCAGAGAAGATTCAAATATTATTCATAGATAAGCTGGATCATAAACCCACAATTCATCGGTCTCAACAAACACACCGCAAAAAGAAGATTACATCGAATAGATCTCCATGAGACAGGGGAGAACATTGTATTGAGATCCAAAAGAGAGAAGAAGCCATCTAGCTACTAGCTATGGACCCGAAGGTCTGAAGTAAACTACTCACACTTCATCGGAGAGGCTATGGTGTTGATGTAGAAGCCCTCCGTGGTGGATGCCCCTCCGTGAGCTCGAACAGGCCCCAAGATGGGATCTCGTGGATACAGGAGTTGCGGCGGTGGAATTAGGTTTTGGCTCCTGCTCGATCGCTTGGGGGTAATGAGGTATATATAGGAGGAAGGAGTACGTCGGTGGAGCAACAGGGGCCCACGAGGTGGGCGCGCCCTAGGAGGCGCCCCACCCTCGTGACCGCCTCGATTGTTCCTTGGCGAGGGTCCAAGTCTCCTGGATCACGTTCGATGAGAAAATCACATTTCGAAGGTTTCATTCCGCTTTGGACTCCGTTTGATATTCCGCTTTCTTGAAACACTGAAATAGGCAAAAAAACAGCAATTCTGGGCTGGGCCTCCGGTTAATAGGTTAGTCCCAAAAGTAATATAAAGGTGGAAAATAAAGCCCATTATAGTCCAAAATAGTAGATAAAGTAGCATGGAGAAATCAAAAATTATAGATACGTTGGAGACGTATCAGGCGGCGTGTGCCGCGGCCACGGCGGCGGTAAGGCTCTTTGCGTGCTCGACGAGGCACTCCACCTCCCCCCACAGGAACTCGGTGTAGCGCGCAAGGTCGCTGACGCATGTGCGGGCATCCACCTCCGCCTCCCGCCTTCGGGCGGCGGTGGCGGAGCGGGTGATGACCTCGGTGGTCGACGGTGGGCTGGCGGCCCCGACGGACGATGACGGGGTTGCGGCCACGACCACCACCTCTCGCCTCCAGGCCGCGGTGGCGGAGCGGATGATGGCCACAGTGGCCGGCAGTGGGGTGGCGGCCACAACGGTCACCTCCCGCCTTCGGGCCGCGGCGGCGGAGCGGACGATGGCCCTGGCATTCGATGGTGGTGTGGAGGCAACGGCGGCCGGCAACAGCTTCCTACGAGCACCGGCGGTGGAGCGTGTGGTGGGTGTTCCGCGCACACCCAACAGGGACGCCACGCGCACTACACTACGCCGGGGACTGCGCCGCCGCCGCAGTGTAGCCTCACAGCTGGAGCTGTCCTCTGATGACGGCGGAGTGGGTTAGCGACGACGACGGGTCAGTGCCATTGGCGATTGTGGGAGAAGCAGACGAGATAAGCTACAGGGATGGAGGGGAAAATGCAACGCGAGACTCGCCGGACGTGAGGGTTTTTATAGCAGGCCGGTAAGCATTGGGATTTTGGGGGCTTTCACCGAGTCGGGTAGGAAGCTTGCGCGGTTCATTGGCGCCACCGTTTGGCAAAAAGAACGCCCCCGCGCGCTGCGCAAGCTTGCGCTGTAGGCCGTCTGCGGCAGCGGGATGACAAGACGTGCGAGAGAAGGACGAAAGGCCACGTACACATACGGTTAATAAAAAAACGTTTGCAATTTAATTACCTACTATACCACCGTCCTGGTTTATAAGTATGATTTAACTAATAAAATACGAATGCATGTCGCCAAAGATTATATAGTTGGATTTGTATTTGAACATAGTTTCCAATTATATAATTTTCAAAACATGCATTAACATTTTGTTGGTTAAATTTGAGGGCAAAGTATGGCACAGAATATAAAGGAGACTATAGACTAGACAGAGGTGGTACCACACGGCCGCTCTCTACGCAGCGACGCAACTGTTAGCCGGCTTGTAGGTGACCATTTCATGGGAGTTCAACTGCTCTATGCGTGTAGTTGCTTGCGGTTCAGGCTGCCGCGGCGCGCTCTGCTCGCGTCCCGCCACGCGCGCTCTGCTATCGCGTCCCTCCGGGTGCTCTGCCCTCGTCCCTCCACGCGCGCTGCCAGTGTTTGGGGCCGGCGCACGATCACGCATGTTCATGTGCAAGCGGTTGCGCCGGGCGCGGCGCAACGATGCAGTTACCCGCTGCAAAAACTGCCATGCGGACGCGCCGACAATCCACGCCTCCTGGCCCCCTTTTATTCCTGCGGCCATTTACCTTCATCTCTTGTCTCACACGACACAATAAGCACACCCACGAGGACACATACAAAGAGGACATCCAGCGGTTCCAATGGCGCTCCCAGCGGCCGACGACGACAACGGCGGGCAGTTCACCATGCATCACGTAGTGGACACCCACGTGAGGGGGAAGGCCCTCTCGGTGGTGTACATGAACGATCCGGTCTCGGTGGAGAGCTCCATCCAAACTATGGAGCAGTTCCTTGCCGAGGACAAGTACCGAGTGGTCGGCTTCGACCTCGAGTACACCATCGGTCGTGCCGGGCACGATCAAAAGGTTGCCGCCGCCCAGTTTTGCGTGCGACATGACGTCCTCGTCTACCACTTCCACCTTGCCACAAGTCCTTGCGAGCGTTTCTCCAGGTTTATCAAGAGCTCCGACTACAGTTTCGCTACGGTGGACACCACCAACGATCTAAAAGCGCTAAAGGTTTCAGACTTGAAATGCCAGAATCTTGTCAACATCCAGCACCACTACAAGGTCTGGGGCAGCGACAAAAACAAACTGAACTCCCTGGTTGACCTCGCCTCGGCCATCATCGACCCCTACTACGCGAAGATGAAGGAAGAGAGCAATAAAGACAATAACGCTCGCACAGTGTGTGGCATAAGAGACTGGATGAACAACATGTCAAAATGCTGTGACCATGGACGCTGCATACAAGCTCTGAGATATACAAAGTAGTCGTTGACTTGATGAACTGTCTTCTTCTTGACAAAGACGAGGGATCGAGCCACATAGCAGTGGCGGGGGCGTCACAAGAAGTAGATGACTAGACGATCGTTTCTCTATCTTTAGAATGGATGCAATTGTTTATTGAGGTGTGTGCGAATGATCTGTACAGTCACTTATGACTTATGTAATTGGATGTTTATTTCGGTTATATATATATATATATATATATATATATATATATATATGTGTGTGTGTGTGTGTGTGTGTGTGTGTGTGTGTGTGTGTGTGTGTGTGTGTGTATACATGTTATTCTACTATAGACAAAGCAATTCACACGGCTTATTAGCAGCAATCGTCTGTGTTATTATTGGTCTTCGCACACATTTCAGATTACGGACCCGTTTGCCACGTATCACACACATCTTGTTCAGTTGAACTGTTTCCATTGTGTTGCCTAATCACACATAGTTCATCCCAGTGAACCGTATGTTGTAAATCGCACACGCCTTCATCTGGCTGCCTGTTTTATTTGTGCCTCCTCATCCCAAACAGTTAATTGAGCTGAACCGTATGCCCTACATCGCACACGCAACTAAATTCTGAACCGTGTTTGATGCATCTATCATCACAAAACGTTTTGCACCTTTTTTGACGGTTTTTACACCACCATTTGCGATTATGGCATCGCACACAGTTTCGTCGAAGGGTCTCTGATCGTAGTGTCGCGTTTGGACCATCCTGCAGTAGTGACTTGATGTATGTCTTGCGATGGGATATCTGTGGTGACAATGGGATGTTCTGTTGATCCACTTGATGTATGCTTTGTTTATCAACTTGCGGATTCCCGTGGTGACATTGGGGTAATCTATGCTAGGGGTTGATGCACGTTTTCATATTCCTTTCTCCAGTAGAAATATCGAGATGCTCTTGAAGTTCTTTGTGTTGGATTGAATATTATGAATCTGAAGTTGTTTGATGCATATCGTATAATTGACCCGCGGATACTTGTGGTGACATTGGAGTATCTAGGTGACATTAGGATTGATTGAGTCATGTGGTGTTATTTTAGTACGAACTCTAGGGCTGTTTGTGGCACTTGTAAGAATAGCCCAATAGATTGATCAGAAAGAATAACTTTGAGGTGGTTTCATACCCTACAAGCAATTTCATCTTATGTTCTCCGCGATATGAACTTTGGAGTGATTCTTTGTTGCATGTTGAGGGATTGTTTTATGATCTAATTATGTTATCATTATTGAGAGAAGTTGCACTAGTGAAAGTATGAACCCTAGGCCTTGTTTCCAAGCATTGCAATACCGTTTTCGCTCACTATAAATATTAGTTACCTTGTTGTTTTTATTTATTCAGATTATAAAAATATATTTCTATCATGCATATTACACTTGTATCACCGTCTCTTCGCCAAACTAGTGCACCTATACAATCTACCATTGTATTGGGTGTGTTGGAGACACAATAGACTCTTGGTTATTTGGTTGCAGGGTTGTTTGAGAGAGACCATCTTCACCCTACGCCTCCCACGGATTGATAAATCTTAGGTCATCCACTTGAGGGAAATTGGCTATACGCTTGGAGGCCCAACATGAGTCTACAAGAAGAAGGTTGCGTAGTAGACATCAAGGGCGGTCTAGCTTCACCTGATCGGAGGATATCTGCTAGTCTCCGCGCCGCATCTCTGAACTGGACATCTGACAGAGCTTTCGGGAGAAATTTACGACACCAAGGGTCCCATATACCATTATCCCGCGGGGCGGTTAGTGCGTATATGTCAACGGTAGTCTGAAATCAAATACCCCATCCGTTAGTGTATTATCAGTAGCTCACGGACGTGAACATGGCTCGTGTAGTGCCGACTTGATAGCCCGCGGACCACGACTAGGGCCCAGGCCCACTGCTCGCCTAGGTGGTCTCCACCTTCCCTGTCGCTTAGGCCTCACGTGGCCGAGGGGAGGTGAAGGTTGTAGTGGTGGTGGAGGATGAGCGAGGAGTGAGGAGGCGGGCATGTTGGGAAACGTAGTAGAAAATAATAACATTTGCACCTACAATCACCCAAGATCAATATGAAGATGCATAACGGGTTGGGATCACGATCATTGCCGTCACCAAGTAGCAGCAGAAGAAGAACGTGTCAGCGTAGATCGTACTTGGAGTCCCTCGAACTGTCTATGAATGATCCCTCGTACCACCCACGAATAGTCCCTTGAATCGAAGACCGAAAGCACGACCTCTCTACTTGGTTGCAAGCATGCAGCCTTCACGATCCGTCAGCGCTTCGCTGCCCAGAGCTAATTTTCCGGAGAATTATAGGGAGTAGATTATAACCACATCGGGCTTCTAATTATGAGGACAAGAGGATTAGTCTAGCTATAATTAGTCAACTAGGACCCATTAGAACTAGAACTAGAAGAACTAGAGGAGGGTTCAAAACTTGTATATACAATAGAGCAAAAAACCATAGTATATATAGGTTGGAGGAGGAGGAGAGGGCATCCACCAAGGGGGGAAAGTCCCCCTTGGGGCGCCAGCCAAGGGAGAGGGAGCTGGACTCCCTCCCCTTGTCCAATCCCCCCCCCCCCCCAAGGAAAGGGGGCGCATTCCTACTTGGGCCTTTGTGGCCCAAGGTGCCTTCCACCTCTTGTCCTTTTAAGGCCCGTTGATATTTAAATTAAATATTAAATATTCTAAATACCTCTAGAACATTTTATATATTTTTAACATCTCCGCAAACATTTTCCACATATATATAATTTATCGGTAATACCCGGTATTGCCCAATACTCTCCAAAACCTTTCCGGTGACCTCGAAACGCTTTCGGATCCTCTTGGAACTATTACGAATATTGATGAAACAATTCCACAAATATATTCTCACAAATACTGTCCTACTAACACTCAGCAGATCGTGATTTCGTTATGCTTGTGACCTCGTAGGCTTGGTAACTCATAGACATGAACGAAACCATTCGTTGAATGACCGACTGCGGGACCGTGGACGTCTGTATCGGTCCCTATGAACAACGAATGATATTTCAGTGTACCTTTGGTTATCATGTGATGTTACCTTTGCTTCGCGATACATCACAAAACCCGGGAAGCATCGGTATCCTCCCGAGTCATCACTATGCTCGCTATACCGCTTACCGGTTTTATTCTTCTTTCTAGTTACTGTGTTCCTGTCTGGCCAGACGATGATTGATGCCATCACACCAAGAGGGCCCTAAGAATATCTCTCCATCATTGGAGGAGCAAATCCCACTCTCGAGCTATCCGGCCACTTGTCAAACTTTCCGATGAACCTGTAAGTTGTTGTTATGATCACCTTGTTACAAGTGACGTTTGAGCAACCCCATAGTCCACCGTACGGTAAGAAGTGACCATGATAATCTTACGGTCTAAGGAGCAATTTCACACGTTAACACTTTGTGTTATTACAATTGAATGTAGACGGTATTAACTCAATTCATAACAAACAAGTATGGTTCAGTTCACTATGATCATTCTTCCAATGTCATAATCTCAATGTTATTTTAGGATCATCGTTACACTTAATGATATCCTAAGATCCAGAAAACGTGATCACCAACAACACTTGAGCTAGTCTTAGAGGCGACACTAGGAACCTTTTATTTTACTGTTTATCATTCCACACATGCATATGGGTTTTTCACTTGACTGCATATTCCAGGATCATAGTAGTTATAGCATAGAAATATAGAATATAAACTCTTTAATTATGAATATGGAAGTATAATAATACAAATATTATTGCCTTTAGGGCATATTTCCAACTGTCTTCCACTTACACTAGTGTTAATAATGTAGTTAGCACTTTTAACTTTTACACCAATAGCAATCCTGTGTCAGTCCACGCTTTGCGTGTGGTATAGACTTCGTCCTATCGAATCTAACAACTTCAGATCCATGTGTATCATTTGCATTTCAACGCATCCATCATGGTTTCATATAAATTCTTAATTTCTGTGAAACAAGCTCAGTATATATTGAATCACCGGTAAGACGTTTGATTCCTTAGATTGAGCAATAGAACCACTATTTGAGAACAGTGTTCTATTTGCACAATCATCTAGAAACCACACCAAGTTCATAAATGAACATTTAATTCATCACCCTCTATTTTTTGCTTCTAAAGCGACAATATACTCAGCCTTCTATTATAGAATTCGCCACAGTTACTTTCTTGGACTAATTCCAATTTACCATGCCGCCATAAATCATTTAATTTAAATTGAAATTTGCTTGGAGCACCGATTGAAGATATTTGATGATGTACTACTTACATCAAGCATATATTGATGTAACTCCTTACAACAATCTCTTCATTTTCTCCATGTGCAAGAAACATGTCGTCAGTACTCAACGACATTTTCACTGTTGTCATATATATGATCAACAATTTGACCGTTCCAGTAACTTTACTCACAACTTACTTGGAGTACTGGACATATCTGGTTATTTACATACCACAGAATTATCACAAGTGTGATTGAAATCATGTATTTCACTCATTAGTATTTCAAGATACGGATTCTTGCTAAGGACTCCTTCCATGTGACTTTGACAAGAAACTCTTCCTGGTGTTTTTCATACTAAACTGATTTAATATTTTTTCAATATGTATTTTGGCTAAGCCCGATTAGACACTACTATCTCCATAGATTATTATGTCTAATACAAGGACTACATTGCCTAAGTACTTTATTGAAAAACTATTTTCAATAAAATTTCAAATTGTGTCAAGAAATTTATATAATTTCCAATCAATATTGTGTCATGCACACATAGTGTTTAGAAATATTATCATGCTCCCACTAACTTTCTTGTAAATACAAGCATCTTTGTTTCTATCGATGAAATCATATTATTTGATCAATTCATCAAAACAAAGATTCCAACTCCACTATGCTTGCTTCAAATCATTACTGGATCTCTTGAAGTTTGCACACTTACTAGCATCCTCTGAATAGAGAAAATTACCTTGGACCATGTCAAATATACAATCTTGGCTCTATTTCCATCTCATGGGAATCACTTTGACATCCATTTGTTATATCTCAGAACTGAAATATTTAGTAATTGCTAGATTAATCCGAACTGACTTTAAGTTTTATTATGATGAGACAATCACGTCATAATCAACTCCTTGATCTTGTCATAAACTATATGCAACAAGTCAAGCATTATAAAACATTTTTATCTCTGTGAATCTATAGATCCATTACCACACTTTAGACTTTAGGTCTTTCAGAGGGTCTATCAAGTTCTAAACTTGAATTATTTGTATGAATACTATCACAAATTATTTTGGCGTATAGCCAATTCCGGAGTCAGGGCCCATCAACACTTCTCTGTGTATTATAGGTTCGTTGTTTGTTTCAACAATATTTCGTCTGCACACCCTGAAGGTTTGTACGAATTTTCCAACCTACATAGTTAAGTTGCATGTTCAACCGAAGTCTCTATATCCTATGTAGAGGCTTTTGTATCAGTCGCCGTAAGAAATTTTGGAACCACTTCTAGCGTTTCTTTTCTTTGACCTGATCACGTAGATTCTGTAATCTCGTTGATTTGCACTGTCCTCCCACTCACTCTTTTCCAGAAAACATTTTCTTCAAAATTTACGCACTCTGTGAAAAAACTTTGCCTTGGCGTAGTGATTGAGGAATACCCAACCATTTGGGATAACCTACACAGTAGCACTTATTTCAACAAATTTGATGGTGCTCTTTTCATTGTAAAATCCATAGTCTCTAAAGCATCACATTAAAAGTATATTGGCGGAACAATCAATGTTATCACTGATCTCACCATGTCATACATAGCTTGATTACATCTACTCAAAACACTCTACTCTTAGTGGTGTTTCTAGGAGGTGCAAGCTATAAAATTCTATTATAGCTCATCAGACATTCGTTAAATTTGTAACTCAAATATTCTTTTCTGCAATCCAATTGTAGAAACACAATTTTCGTGTTACAAAAATTTCTCCTTCATTCTGAAAATCTTTTTGAAACATTTCAAAAGATCCTGATTTATGTCTCAGTTAGTAAATATAAATATCTACTTGAGTCACCCTTAAAGATAGATAAATCCACTACTTGCAACAACACTTATTGGACTACATACATCAATATGCCTATTTCCAATTATTTTTGTTGCTCGTTCTTTATGGCATGTGAATGATATTTTAGTTTACTTCACTATTTGGATGGAAGTTGCAAGTGTCAGATGATTCATAATCATATGACTCCAAAATCCATCATTATGGAATTTCTCCATGCTGGTTTTTCCAATGTGACTAAATGAAGTGCCACACACATGTGGTATTGATAGTCTTGCGACATCTAGTGTCAATGTTATGGTTGTTCAATCCTATCATCAATATATAAAGTGTAATCTTGTACGACATTCATACCTGAGATGGATATTCCAGTCTTATTTTCCTTCCGCCTCTAAACTTCTCATAGTTTTACTTTCAATATTTCTCCCACTCAATAGAAGAATCATCTAACCTTTTAAGAGTGGCATGAGCCCCGAACTTCCCTAGGCATGTAAATCTAATTACATGCTTTTGTTTTCATTCTTTCTCTAGTTCTCGCCATCAAATCATGACTAGCGTTCTTCCAGATCTTACATATTTCAGTCTTAAGCATAGTTGAACACTTCACTAGATCTTGCAAACAAAACACTTCTTTTAGATATCACATATCTATTAATATTGTTTGTTTATGAAAAAAAATCTGTTCCAAGAATATCACATAACTATCCCAAACATTTTGAAGGTCGGATTTCTCGAAAGCAAGCTAACTGTAATGCAAATCTAACCTTTGGATCGAAGGATGTGAGTCTCATCATCCATAGCATTAGCAAGAGAGTATTGTATGCAGTAGGACAACATACTTCTTGGTACTTTTAGAGGACGATCCTCTCAATCATAAAGGTTCAACTAGATAAACAACAACTAATCAATTTCAACAAGAAAGGAGGAACTTTGAGCCATAATTCTACAACTATAGTGCAAGCTACACATAGATATTGTTCATAATTAATTTGCACTAGTGACTAAACTAAATTAATACATAATTGTTCTCTCACTCAAATCAATATCACTGATAATTGATTTTAAGTGATTCAAGATCCAAATCAAGTTCTCAGCCATTGATGTAGGTATCACTGATGACGAGAATTTTTGACTGGTGGGCACACTATTGCCGATCATATCACCATATGACTCGTGTTCATCTTTCGATGCTTTGTGCTCCGGGCTCAGAATGATTCTGCCAGAACTTCAAGATAACCGAGTGTTATATGCTTGCTTGATCTGACCTCGCCCGTCTTACACCTCACGTCCTGTTTATACTCATGTGGTCATGACGCACTCCAAAACACTACGTGTTATAGATGGTTGCAACATTGGAAGGGCACCTTTTAACTTGATATTTACTGTGAGAGATCACCCTAATAATTGACAACTGCGCAATCAAAGGGTGCAAACAACAAAATGATAAACATCTCAGGCAGTTTGTAAAAGCATGATATGGTATAGCCCTGTGCACTGGGAATCTCAGTGATCATCTTCAATCTTCAATTGAAGCGTCGTGACGGCCAATATTTCGTTGTCGTGGCAATCATTTCAAAAATGTTGTCGTGGTGGCAATTTCTGGCGACCC
This sequence comes from Aegilops bicornis, assembly GCA_021605145.1. Classification (NCBI taxonomy): domain Eukaryota; kingdom Viridiplantae; phylum Streptophyta; class Magnoliopsida; order Poales; family Poaceae; genus Aegilops; species Aegilops bicornis. The sequence goes on along the minus strand of CM038673.1, from coordinate 756,674,081 downwards.
TTTCAGAAAACATTGCCATGGCACAAAATTAAGAAATTCCACTGTGGCACGAAATTATAGCTCCTCGTCCTGCGCCAACTACATATTCTCCTCGTCTGGGTCCTTTGTGTACGGTTGCCATCATTACATGTAACTGGTAGGCTATCTCTACGAATTTTACATTAGAGTGGCAATCTCGTGGCTCCAATCATCATGTCATGATGCGCAGGCCACTTAACGTTACAACATATAACCATCTCATACATAAACTTATTATCATGACGAAGGCTATACCACATCATATGCATACCCTCCAAAACCAAGTTAGACATCCTCTAATCGGTTTTGGCAAAAATTTAGTTACGCGGTTAACTAGTTTTAACGAGTAATACTAGATACCTACGTCCATAATATAGGAGATGATTCTTGATGCTATATTAAGTTTCTGGTTGTGTGAAACAAGAGACTTAATTAAAAATCTCTAGCCCCACACTAAACTTCGTCAATACCCGTGACCCCCCTAGAAGATCATCCATCTTCGACACCCTCTTATGTACGCGACGGTTCACTATTCTCAACTATGGTGAAGCCCAAGGAACTGTTAGCAGATCGTCGACGGCCAAAGCCGATCCATTGTCAGAACCTTGTAAAAACCGACACCATACTGTTGATGAATTGAACCGAAGAAACACTCGAGGGAAGCATAGAAAGAATATCAACCCTCACAATCACATGTGATCTAGATCGCAACCTACACCTACTCATATAAATTCTCTAATACCACTGTTGGGAAACGTAGTAGAAAACAAAAAATTCCGCACCTACAATCACCCAAGATCAATATGAAGATGACGGGTTGGGATCACGATCATTACTGTCACCGAGTTGTAGTGGAAGAAGAATGTGTCAGTGTAGATCGTACTTGGAGTCCCTCGAACCGTCGATGAATGATCCCTCGTACCGCCCACCAATAGTTCCTCGAACTGAAGACCGAAAGCACGACCTCTCTACTTGGTTGCAAGCGTGCAACCTTCATGATCAGGCAGCAGTTCGCTGTGCAGAGCTAATTGTTACCGGAGAATTAGAGTAAGGAGATTAGAAAAACACTGTGCTTCTAATTATGAGGACAAGAGGATTAGTCTAGCTCTAATTAGTCAATTAGGACCAACTAGAACTAGAACTAGAAGAACTAGAGGATGCTTCAAAACTTGTATGTATAATAGAGCAAAACCCCTAGTATATATAGGTTGGAGGAGGGGAGGGCAGCCACCAAGGGGGGAAAGTTCCCCTTGGGTCACCGGCCAAGTGAGAGGGAGTTGGATTCCCTCCCCTTGTCCAATTCGCCCCCACCCCCACAAGGAAAGGGGGCGCCTTCCTACTTGGGCCTTTGTGGCCCAAGTTGCCTTCCACCTCTTGGCCTTTTAGGACCCGTTGATATCTAAATTAAATACAAAATATTCTAAATACTTCTAGAACATTATATATATATATATATATATATATATTAACATCTCCAGAAACATTTTCCACCTATATATAATTTATCGGTAATACCCGGTATTACCCGTTACTCTCTGAAACCCTTCCGATGACCCCGAAACGCTTACGGATCCTCTCGAAACTATTCCAAATAATTATGAAATAATTCCACAAATATATTCTCATAACTCTCGTCCTACTAACACTCAGCAGATCGTGATTGCCTTAAGCTTGTGACCCCGCAGGTTCGGTAACTCATAGACATGAACGAAATCTTCCGTTCAATGACCAGTAGCGGGACCGTGGACGTCAGTATCGGTCCCTATGAGCACATGAATGATATTCGAGTGAACATTTGGTTATCATGTGATGTTCCCTTTGCTTTGCGATACTTCACAAAACCTGGCATGCATCGGTATCCTCCCGAGTCATCACTATGCTCGCTATACCGAAATCCTCATTACCGGTTTTGTTCTTCTTTCTCGTTATTGTGTTCCGGCATCCCTGTGACGAAGTCACATGTGTCTGGCCAGACGATGATTGATTTCATCACACCGATAGGGCCCTAAGAATATCTCTCCATTGTCGGAGGAGCAAATCCCACTTTCGAGCTACCTGGCCACTTGTCAAACATTCCGATGAACCTATAGGTTTTCATTATGATCAACGTGTTACAGGTGAAGTTTGAGCAACCCCAAAGCCCACCGTATGGTAAGAAGTGACACGATACTCTTGTGGTCTAAGGAGCAATTTCACACGTTAATACTCCGTGTTATTACAATTGAGTGTAGAGATATTAACTCAATTCATAACAAACAAGTTGGGTCGGTTCAATATGATCGTTCTTCCAACGTCATAATCTCAATGTTGTTTTTAGATCATCATTACACTTAATGATATCCTAAGATCCGGAAAACATGATCACCAACAACACTTGAGCAAGTCTTAGAGGCGAGACTAGGAACCTTTTATTTTACTGTTTATCATTCCACACGTGCATATGAGTTTTCCACTGAATTGCATATTCCAGGCTCATAGCAGTTATAGCATAGAATATAAACTCTTTAATTATGAATATGAAAATATAATATTACAAATAGTATTGCCTCTAGGGCGTATTTCCAGCAGAGCGGTCAGCGGCAAACGTGGGCGTGGCCGAGTTGCAAGGTCGCGGGAGAGGCGGTTGAGGGAGGAGGCCGCAGCGAGGCAAAGGAAGGACCTGAACCGGGCCCACATGGTCGCTCACCCTAGGACGCGCTGTGGAAGGCGAAGGGGAACACGATGGGGCTGCAAATTTTCCCACCTACGGCTTTAGGTTGGGTTTTTGGACTAACGGACCGCTGGCTTTCATGGCTGCCAGGGAAGAGGTCGGAGGAGACAACCTCGCCGCTCCTCCTCCCGTCCCCTAAAGAGATGAGAGGCATTTTTTAGAGGAAGAAAAGGCACAGCACGGTGGGGAGAGGGCGGTCGGCCTAGTTTCATGAAACGTCCCAGTAAATGCGGCGGAAAAACGGGACACGCGGAAGTTTACCCAATAGGATCCCTAATTATACACATCGTCTCCCGGTAAATTCTCATTGCAAGTGAAAGAAATTCAAAATTAGGAAAACATCGCTGGGTTAGCCAGTTTAATTATGTTACTAGCATAGCCCGCACAGCGGCACGCCACGCCCATCGGTACGGTGTGTTCATATGGATTGTGTTTACTATTTACAATTAAAGTTATCATTTAAGATAGCAGATCATCGTACGTACAATTGTGGACGTAGGAAAATAAGTAAGAAAGAAGCAAATTTATTGGCATCACGCATGTTGGATGTTGCTAAAGAGGGAAACACATGTTCATACATCTTTGATAGGGATCACCATTTCTTGCTAAACGTGGCACGACTCTACTGTGGTAAAATGAAAGAAACATAGATAATTATTGTTAGATTAGAACATCCTGGTGTAGCTTCTTGCAGGATTAGTAACCGTGATGAATAGTTTAAAGTACAAGAGACAGAAAATGGCTTGATTGGTCCAAAATGCCTGAAGTTTTTGGCTATCGTGTTCGCTATAGTTTAAAGAACACATAGTTCTGGAAATGATTGTGGCCAAAAGATGCCTAAAGTTCTTGGCTATCTTGGTTGGGCTTGGGTCTGGGGAAAGGATTGATTGTTTTTAAGAGAGAGAGAGAGAGAGAGAGAGAGAGAGAGAGAGAGAGAGAGAGAGAGAGAGAGAGAGAGAGAGAGAGAGAGAGAGAGAGAGAGAGAGAGAGAGAGAGAGAGAGAGAGAGAGAGAGAGAGAGAGAGAGAGAGAGAGAGAGAGAGAGAGAGAGAGAGAGAGAGAGAGAGAGAGAGAGAGAGAGAGAGAGAGAGAGAGAGAGAGAGAGAGAGAGAGAGAGAGAGAGCAGAACATCAATTGTACCAATTATTTCCTAGCAAATATTCCAATGTTTGCCATGCGGTTTGACAACACCAAAATTGCAATTCAATTGGAGCAACTATTTTCCCCATGTATCTTTATTAGGTTCAAATAAATATACTAAAAATACAAGAACAATGCTACAAAAAATTGCAATATTTAAGAACTCAATACAAGTGAAACCTGAGGTCGTTTTGTTATAATCAGTGATAAAATGTATGTTGGGGAACATGACAGGACTGAAGTTCCTCATTTTAACAGCATTGACGAAGAAAGAAAGAAGCCTGATACGGACCACAATCATTGCGAACATTCATGCATGTGAAATGTAAGAAACTTGTACCTTAACAGCACTACATAGTTCTTGTACTTATCTTCTTTTTTATGAAAGTGATTATTTGATTTGATCATTAATTTTTCCATGCATATTGTAGTAATTCCAAAGAAGCAGGAAATCTTTTATTCCATATTTTGTAGTGTATTCGGTGTAAACATTCCACCCTTTAGACCTATTTTAATGTCTTGGAAAAAAGGTTTAGAGTGATTGTAACGTCTCATCAGATAAAAGCATAAATCAAGGTCACCATACTGATTGGCCATTTAAGCACTTTTTTAGGTGCAAAAAATTACAACTAATCTAAACGCCGGGTACGTAGAAATGTAGACCATCAGATCGATGGGTAGCACTAAGTTTGCATCCTAGTCGTTCCCTCTATCCCTTATCTGCTTAGCTCTGTTCTGAACATTCTGAACTTTTGAACACTTGCAAGTAACTTCAGATTTTAGGCATCAGGTTGAGCTGGGGACTGACAGGTCACAGGAGGAACATCTGCGGTGAGTGGTGGGCTGGCACAGAGTGGAGAGAGAAAAACTGAGCCAGCGGCGGTAGTGGCGGAGCTGGCGTGGAGGCAGCGGAGGATGCCGTGCTCGTGGCGGAGCTGGCGCTGGAGCACGGCAATGACGGGGAGGCAGCCGCCTGACGGGTAGGTGTCCCAAGTAGCGATCTCATAGGCGCCCTGCCGCACCGCGCTCTGCGCGACCTCGCGAGGCGCCACGACCCACTCATGACGCTTACGCCTAGGCGAACTCGATGCTACGGTCGCGTCGTCCCCTGAGGCCCTGATGCCGGGCGTGAGATCATAAAACCCATGAGTCCTCCTTCGCGTCTACAGCATGCAAGCCGCGAGTGTGAAGCAGCGCATGGGGCGCCACGCCAGGGTGCATGGCCAAGAGCGAGCTAGAGCCTATAAAGTCGTCGTGTGCTCACTTGCTTGCAGCTGCGCGGCGACGGACACACAGGGAGCTGGGGGCGCCATATCGCGTCCCCTTCGACAGTAGCCTTGCCGAGGCGGCATCTCCTCACGACGCTTATGGGAGCCGACGTCTCCGGTAGCTCGAGACGGTGGGGAGCCGGCGGTCTGGGGGCGTGGGGTCGAGGCGCGGGCGACTCGAAGGTTGAGCGAGGTATGCCTGGACGGACGGCGGGGTGCCGGTGGCCTAGGCAGGCGCGCACGCGTGAGATCGAGCCGTCGGCAAGCTGCGAGCTCGAGGTTGGAAACATCATCATCGCATGCACCTGCGATGACGCCGATGACACTGACGACTACGCGTCGCCGCGGCCTGAGTTCTGCCATAGCTTCCTCTCCTCGGCTGTGGACTGCGTGCACGCCTCCCGTACGCCGTCTCAATGGCACCTGCGGCGGCGATCTGCTTGGTGATCACCATCGGCCAGCAGGCGACGGGGCAAGTGAAGAACTGGCAGGTCGCAGTGGCGGGAACGGTAGAGAAGCCCCTGTAGCCAACCCACCGACGGCGGACGGCGTGTGATATACTGCTGCCCCTTATGCGACACCGCTGCTTGTGCCCAATGGCTGCTGATGCTGCACCGTCGTGTTGCCCGATATCTGCATCTGCGACAGACTATGAACTCGACATGGCATGGAGCGATCAGAAAAAAGAAACATCAAGGAGGAAGGAGGGAAGAAGAGACATGAGTGCTCAGTGCTTCTTGCGGACCGCCTTATTTATAGACAAAGGATGCATCTAGAAACAAGGTAACAACCGACAATCCAAAACGAACGAACAAAACGGCGAGACAATGTATCAGACACCAGCTGCCCATACACCCTTGCATCAGCGGCAGCCCATTGGAAAGATAAACGCGTGGGGCAAATGCATATAAAACACCGGACCGCGGCGCCGCAAGCAAAGTCCATCGAAAAGCAATGTAGTCAAATCAAATACAATGCCATGCAGCCCACATGCGGGGCAGAGGGAATGTTTCCACATCAGAAGCTAAATCGCTATGCCCATCCAAAACGTACATAGAAAACGAAGATCACGTTGCCAAAATTTACAACGGAAAACTACGATCACAATGGTTTTGTACACCACCATAGCCCAAACTAATACACGTGCCGGCAGTCCACATGTTCTCAAGTAGCAATCAAACAAGTGGGTAAATGTGGGGTAGAAATCTTCCCCAGATATAATGGTTTTGGTATAGTTTTGACATTGGTGCTTCAAACTTTCTGCTATATTCGTTCAGTGAGAGGAGACGTTTCCATCGACTGCGAGACACCTAGAATGACTTTATAAAAAAACTCAAGATGCTATGACAGCTCAGTCTCTCGAACGCTCATAGGGATAGAATGTGTGTGTATATTCACAGGGGTGAGTGTATACTTGTGTATATGAGCGACTTCTATTGTACTGTGTTAAAAAGAACAATATCCAAGCAACCGGAAGGGGGCACCACCAAGTCATTTCTAAGCACGATTTCGACACGGGCTCAAGAGAAATTTCAGAGCGGCTAAAAAAAGAGATATTTCAGAGCAATCGTTCTGTTTCTCTGTTTCTCACCCAGAATGTTTTATCTAAATATGTACTGTAGCAAACTCGCTGAAACAATATTAAAACACAATGCCTTAAAAGACAGATGACACAGCACACAAGTTAGAGATCAATGAACACGGTTATCAAAACAAGTACAACTGTTGTTCTTCTAAAAGTACGAAAGCAAGCCAATAGAGCTGTTACAAAGAGGTATCATCAAGTTTCCTCCAGGAGAGATATCATCGAGTTTCCTCAACTCAGTAATCATGAATTGCCGATGAAGTTAGCATCATCTCAGACCTACACGCCTACAGCTCAACCGCAAATTTGTAGAGTTCTCGGTCCAGCCATTCTGCTCAGCACAAGCTTGCAGGATCTCATGGGAGGTGAGTGGTGGCCAATCTTCTACCGCAAACCTTCACAGATCATGTAGATCTCCCTCGAACTAGACCTCGTCGCCTTAGGCCTCAGGAGAGATACTCTCTTAAACTTCTCTTTGCAAAATTTGTTAAACCCTGCAGCAGGGCAACAGACAATCATTCATGTTGCTATGATATCAACTGCAGCAGTAATAAAGCAAAATCTACTTGTAAGATCTACCTGGTATATCCTCGTTCTCAAGAAACTTGATTACTAGGCTGCCACCACGTCTAAGAACACCGTCTTCATCAGGATCTGGGCCCGTGGAGCTCTGAAACCTCTCCATAGTCTCCACGATAGTCAGCCGATTCTTTGACTTTTATCTTACCAACTGCCAACGAGGCGCACGCATGCCCAGCTCACAAGATATAGCTTCGTCTCTGGTTGTGATCCCTGAAACTACCGGACACATGTCGGATAATATCACAGAAAATCCTCGTTCCTGTACAACAGAGTAGCATCAATTAATCAACAAATGAACAGAGCAACCACTATCAAGATCAACAGCACAAATATAGCTGACAATCCTTGATCTGGTATTTCTAATCATCCACCATGAAATCAGGCACTGACGGTTCAAATGTTGAGACTTGAGATTACTGAAGCTTCATAGTTTTAAGGGGTGGACACGACAGATAGTTGGGCCAAATATGTGATGACAAACAAAACAGGCCAGTCTCAAAAGTTCTAGTAATCAACTAAATATTGTGATTTTGACAGAAGGCTAGAAACTGCGGTTTAATTAATACATGTTGGCCCTTCATAATAGGCAGCATCATATGCAGTTACATTCTCATATCTCCAACTGACGCTTCATTCTCTGGTAAATATTGTTCGACCTTGTAGCTATGTGTTTTGCCATCTGTTATGCACCATATGTGATGGCTAGTGGATACACTACAATTATTTGGTTATATTTTAACAACTCATGGCATTAAATTTGGTTTACTTAACAGTTCTTTTGTAACAAGCACTGTCAGCCAATAAACCCCGATATCCTTTTGGGAGAACTCTTCGGGACTATATTTCTGCTGTGAAAATAGTCCCAATATATGGACTTATAGTGCAAAGATGTCATGATTTTGAACCAATCAGGCCACATTTCGAACTCAGAATAACACAAATTCGATCAGTACACAATTCCATTAATCTAAGCAAAATACAAATCCAGCCAAATTCCATTTCATCGAGTAGATTAAAAAAAGCAGGCTATTATCGAACCTGCGGCGACATAGCTCGGGCTTGCTGCTTCATCAGAGCCATCACATCGGTGCAGACCGTCCTGACCCGCGAGTCGCAGTGCGCCGAGGGGACCTTCACCTTCTGCTCTGCAACAACCGAGCACCAAAATCAGACCCGACACCCCGCCCAACAATCACAGCATCAGCAGATTGGCGGACCTTGACATCGACGCCGACGACCAGGCCGCCCTTCTCGAGCGGGCCCAGGTTCTGGCAGGCCACCTGGAGCCACGCCCCGGGGGCGCACCCGAGGTCGAGCACGGCGGCGCCCGGGGCGATGAGCTTGTGCTGCTTCTGTATCTGGATCAGCTGCAGCGGCGGGGAATAGAAGCGGGTCGCGTGAGAGATTGATCCAAGGCGGGGCGCGGGGAGGGGGAGCGGGGCCGGAGGAGCGAGGCGGTGCTGACCTTGAAGGCGGAGCGGGCGACGTAGCCGAGGCGCAGCGCCTCCCGGTAGAAGAAGTCGGCGGTGCCCGTCGCGCCGCTCATGTTCCCGACGATTGCGGCGCGGCGGCGAGCAGAGAACGGACGGCCGCGAACGCGGGTTTGCTAGGGTTTTAGGCCGTTTTCGCGGGAGCGGGCGGGCCTTGCGGTCTGTGGTTCGCGTGGATGGGCTGCTAACATGAGCATGTCTCACGGGCCTGGTTTCGGCTGACATGCCAAACCAGATAAGCTGCAGATGCCCTAGAAAACCAGATAAGCATGTCTCACATACCTTTGCGGAATATTTCCAGATGGATGTTATTTTCTTTACATGTAAAGTAGCATGTATATTTTTGAAAATTTAAACACATTTTGAAAACACACAAAAGAATTTTTGAAGGATTGTGAACAAAATGTGAAATTCCAAAATAGTCTTTGAAAAACAAGAACAAAATTTGGAATTTCAAACATATTTCGACAAAAATAGTCTTCGAAAAATAAGAACAAAATTTTTGAAGGAGTTATTTTTACTTTGGAACAATTTTTCAAAATATTAGAGCACATTTTAAATTTTAAATTTTTTAACAAAAGGAATTAATTTTGAAACCCCAAAAGTATTTCAAAAGAATTAACAAAATTTGACGTTCAGAACATTTTAAGTCAAAAAACAGAATGTTCTACGAAACACAAACTCTTTCCAAATGAACAATTTTTCTAAAAACTCTTTTTCAAAAAACCGGAACTTTTTTTCAAAATCATGAAGATTTCTTGGAACGGGAACATTTTTTCGAATTCCAAAACAAAATTTGGAGAAGTGAACATATTTTTAAATTCCTAAACAAAATTTGAAAACACAATCAATTGTTGAATCTTGCAAACAATTTATGAAACTGGGACATTTTTTGAAACTCCGGAAAAAATGAAAACGTGAACATTTTTGCAATTGGCGAACAATGATAGAAAATGAGAACAACTTTTTTAATGCCTGAACATTTTTTGAATAGGTGTGAAAACAATGAAAAAAAGCATTCGCAAAACTTTTTGAAAAAATACGATTATCTAAAAAAAATTGGAAAACACGAACAATTTATGAAATTGGCCTACCAATTTTGAATTTGCAAAGAAATTTTTGAAAACGTGATTTTTTTTGTAAAAATGCGAACATTTTTATAAAAATGAACAATTTAATCAAAACACGAACAATTTATGAAATTTCCCTAACATTTTTGAATTTGCAAACAATTTTTGAAAACATGAACTTGTTTTTATTTTTGAATTTTTTTTTGAAAGCAGGAACATTTTCTGAAATCCGATATTTTTTGCATTTGTGAACAAAATTAGGAAATACTCCCTCCGTCCGGAAAAACTTGTCATCAAAATGGACAAAAAGGGGTATATCTAGAACTAAAATACATCTAGATACATCCCCTTTTATTCATTTTGATGACAAGTATTTCCGGACGGAGGGAGTATTTTCAGAACTTTTAAAACTTTTTTGAATATATTTACATATTTGGAAATGAAGTGAACACGTTTTGAAATACTAAAACTTTTTTGAAATTTCTGAATACAATTTGAAAATAGGAACAAAATATGGAAAATAAACAAGTTTTAAGAAATACGAACATTAAAATTGCTGAAAATTTGTTGAAAAAATAAATTAACTTGATAAGGAAAAATAAAATAAAAGAAAAAAAGAAAAGAGAAAAGAAAAATAAAAAAGTACAGAAAAGAAAAAACAGAGAGGAGAAAGAAATAAAAAAAACATGTGAACCTAAAAACTGTAGGTACATTACAGATGGGCCAACCCAAGTCGTTCGCTAGGTCGCGACACCTGTGCGATTCATCGATAGTTTGACGCAAGGCGCGTCGAATAGGATTTTCCCTAGAAAACCTTACCCAACTCTCTCGAAAAAAAAAACCTTACTCAAAACATATCAAATCGAGCACCAACCCCTAAAAAAACTAAATGGAGCAGCATTGTAGTCACTTTGTGACCGATCTGGCATGTCAAAAAAAACTATTCATGTCTGCTCCAAAGCTCGTTTTTTTCTTTTCGAAAAAACTTTCAATCTATTCATCAACTGCCATGACAGAACAAAGAACACTAGAAATAATAAAAATTACATCTAGATCAATCAACCACCTAGCAACGACTACAAGCACTGAGCGAGCTGAAAGCATGCCGCTGTCATCACCCCTCCTTCACTGGAGCCGAGGGAAACTTATTGTAGTAGACAGTCGAGAAGTTGTCGTGCTAAGGTCTCACCTGATCAACGCACCAGAATAGCAACCGTCGCTGATGAAGAGAAGCTTAGATCAGAATATTCCAACCTATAGACACATGAACGTAGACGCACCAAGACTAGATCCATGAAGGTCCAACCAAGACCGACTGAATCCCACGAGATCCGCCTGAGACATACCTCCACACGCCTTCCTACGACATTGTATGCATCGTCAGAACTCAAAAGGGGGACTAGGTGAGGAGGACATCATTCGATCCGTCGAAGACATACCTCCACACGCCTTCCGACGACATTGTATGCACCGTCAAAACTCGGAAGGGGGACTAGGTGAGGAGGACATTATTCCAACTACAGGGAGCCGTCCTTGTCTCGTCTTCCTAAGAAAGACAAAAACCCTAATTAACCCTAAAAAGACCTTAAAATGGATAGGAGCCCTCTCACTGGCAAGGACCGACATCCACCACGCCTCCATGGCCCTAAGGCCACCGAAGAGAAGGCGGGTCAGCGACAGCATCGACAGGAGGCGAGAAGACCCTCTTTCTGAGAGGAGTTGCTCATGGAGGAGGAAAGCTAGATGCGATCTGTCCTTCTACGCGATTGTCCTTAATAAAAGATCGTTGTTAACACATAGCTTTATTGAAAATTATCTAGGGAGCTTGCCTCGCAAGAGTATTGAAATATCTGAACCTTGTACCCTGAGGATTTGTAATATATCATGGTTCCATTCTATGCCAAGTTGTACTCAGTTTCAAGAAGACATCAATATCTGGGCTAGAACACATGGCGACCAGTTCGCTGATCCGGGGTGCCACTAACACTTGGTATCAGAGCTGAGACGACGGTAGGACACCCTAGTTAGCACGGGAGTTAGAGTCTACCAGCGGTCTATAGTCTAGCTTGTTTACCTTTTTTCTTGTTGCATAGCATGGATGATTATTTGTTTTGAGCTAACAATGGTCATTTAAGTGTAGATGGCGTCCATTCTGATCCACCACAACCCGGATCCTGCACCCCTTAGCTTCGCATACCCCGCTCTTTGGTGTCTGGAACCGTCTCTATCATAGTGGAGAGGTGCCAAGGTATCAAGTTTACCAGACACCACTTGCAGAATATCATGCCAATGTCTTCATGGCAGCCAACCTACCCATCTGCAGATTCACCTATATATGTTCAATGGTATATATGCGTCTACCCAGGATCTAGCCATCTAGGTCACAACTCTATCAGCCATCACAGTCCTTCGGCACCAAGAAGCAGAGATGCAAGAGCACCATGCTTTCCACTACTATCCTACTCTATCACCAACACAGAGGTGAATATGGTTCCCTCCCGCTTACCTGGATAGTGATGCAACTGTTGCACCCATCTCCCGCTACATGATCACTGCGTATGTCCTCGTCACCGAGCTAGCCAAAGATGCAACTCGGGCTAGAAGAGCACACACAACAAAATTGACTACACCAACCCCTGCACCTCCACCTTCCAGCACCTCGTCTCGGCATAACTAGGTCGTAGTATATAAGTGCATGCAAAGGTTTGCATTGCATAAGTTGTAGTAACCCTACATGTTGTGAATATTTATGGGTAGCAATAAATTGTGACGTTTTCTGTGCGTGTGAATTGACACCTTTTATGTGATCATGCTTCCCTTTGTTCAGTTATGTTGTTTCATTTGCAGCTTAGTTGATTCTATGGTGTTGCCCTATTTCCCCCTATGGATAGTGTGTTGGGTGATGTCTACTACGCAACCTTCTTCTTGTAGACGTTACGTTGTTGGGCCTCCAAGTGCAGAGGTTTGTAGGACAGTAGCAAATTTCCCTCAAGTGGATGACCTAAGGTTTATCAATCCGTGGGAGGCATAGGATGAAGACTGCAACCAAATAAAAAAGAGTCTCTTGTGTCCGCAACACACCCAATACAATGGTAAATTGTATAGGTGCACTAGTTCGGCGAAGAGATGGTGATACAAGTGCAATATGGATGATAGATATGAGTATTTGTACTCTGAAAATATAAAAACAGCAAGGTAACTAATGATAAAAGTGAGCACAAACGGTATTGCAATGCTAGGAAACAAGGCCTAGGGTTCATACTTTCACTAGTGCAAGTTCTCTCAACAATAATAACATAATTGGATCATATAACTATCCCTCAACATGCAACAAAGAGTCACTCCAAAGTCACTAATAGCGGAGAACAAACGAAGAGATTATGGTAGGGTACGAAACCACCTCAAAGTTATTCTTTCTGATCGATCTATTCAAGAGTCCGTAGTAAAATAACACGTAGCTATTCTTTCCGTTCGATCTATCATAGAGTTCGTACTAGAATAACACCTTAAGATACAAATCAACCAAAACACTAATGTCACCTAGATACTCCAATGTCACCTCAAGTATCCGTGGGTATGATTATACGATATGCATCACACAATCTCACATTCATCTATTCAACCAACACAAAGTACTTCAAAGAGTGCCCCAAAGTTTCTACCAGAGAGTCAAGAGGAAAACGTGTGTCAACCCCTAATGGGGGAATCATAGTCTCCATCATCCTTTCCTCACTGGGACAATGCTCTAAGAATGATGATCATCACACTTTTATTTACTTACAACTCATGAATTACAACTCGATACTTAGAAAAAAATATGACTCTATATGAATGCCTCCGGCGGTGTACCGGGATGTCCAATGAATCAAGAGTGACATGTATGAAAGAATTATTAATGGTGGCTTTGCCACAAATACAATGTCAACTATATGATCATGCAAAGCAATATGACAATGATGGAGCGTGTCATAATAAACGGAACGGTGGAAAGTTGCATGGCAATATATCTCGGAATGGCTATGGAAATGCCATAATAGGTAGGTATGGTGGCTGTTTTGAGGAAGGCATATGGTGGGTGTATGATACCGGCGAAAGGTCGCGGTATTAGAGAGGCTAGCAATGGTGGAAGGGTGAGAGTGCGTATAATCCATGGACTCAACATTAGTGATACATCCATTTTGCATCATGCTTTTATATCGATATTTATTGCATTATGGGCTGTTATTACACGTTATGTTACAATACTTATGCTTATTCTCTCTTATTTTACAAGGTTTACATAAGGAGGGAGAATGCAGGCAGCTGGAATTCTGGGCTGCAAAAGGAGCAAATATTAGAGACATATTCTGCACAACTCCAAAAGTCCTGAAACTCCACGAAAGTCATTTTGGGAAATAATAAAAAATATCTAGCAGAAGAAGTTCACTAGAGGGGGGCCCACCTGTCCACGAGGGTGGGGGCGCGCCCTACCCCCCAGGGCGCCCGCCCCTACCTCATGGGCCCCCTGTTGGCTCCCCGATGGCCATCTTCTGCTATATGAGGTCTTTCGTCGAGGAAAAAATCAGAAGCAACCTTTTGGGACGAAACTCCGCCGCCACGAGGCGGAACCTTGGCGGAAACAATCTAGGGCTCCGGCAGAGCTGTTCCGCTGGGACACTTCCTCCTGGGAGGAAATCATCGCCAACGCGTCATCACCAACGCTCCTCTCATCGGGAGAGGGCAATCTCCATCAACATCTTCACCAGCACCATCTCCTCTCAAAACCCTAGTTCATCTCTTGTATTCAATTCTTGTCTCCAAGTCCGGGATTGGTACTAGTAGGTTGCTAGTAGTGTTCATTACTCCTTGTAGTTGATGCTAGTTGGTTTATTTGGTGGAAGATCAATTGTTCAGATCCTTATGCATATTAATACCCCTCTGATTATGAACATGAATATGCTTTGTGAGTAGTTACGTTTGTTCCTGAGGACATGGGAGAAGTCTTGCTATTAGTAGTCATGTGAATTTGGTATTAGATTCGATATTTTGATGAGATGTATGTTGTCTAGCCTCTAGTGGTGTTATGTGAACGTCGACTACATAACACTTCACCATTATTTGGGCCTAGAGGAAGGCATTGGGAAGTAATAAGTAGATGATGGGTTGCTAGAGTGATGAAGCTTAAACCCTAGTTTATGCGTTGCCGTAAGGGCTGATTTGGATCCATATGTTTCATGCTATGGTTAGGTTTACCTTAATACTTTTGTTGTAGTTGCGGATGCTTGTAATAGAGGTTAATCATAAGTGGGATGCTTGTTCAAGTAAGAACAACACCCAAGCACCGTCCACCCACATATCAAATTATCAAAGTACCAAACGCGAATCATATGAACATGATGAAAACTAGCTTGACGATATTCCCATGTGTCTTCGGGAGCGCTTTTCCTTATATAAGAGTTTGTCCAGGCTTGTCCTTTGCTACAAAAGGATTGGGCCACCTTGCTGCACTTTACTTACTTTTGTTACTTGTTGCTCGTTACAAATTATCCTATCACAAAACTATCTGTTACCACTTATTTCAGTACTTGCAGAGAATACCTTGCTGAAAACTGCTTATCATTTCCTTCTGCTCCTCGCCGGGTTCGACACTCTTACTTATCGAAAGGACTACGATAGATCCCCTATACTTGTGGGTCATCAATTAGTCATAAAGAACTCACATACTTATTGCAAAAATCTATTAGTTATCGAAACAAAGTACTACGTGCGTGCTCCTAGGGGGATAGATTGGTAGGAAAAGACCATCTCTCGTCCCCGACCACCACTCATAAGGAGGAAAATCAATAAATAAATCATGCTCTGACTTCATCACATAACGGTTCACCATACGTGCATGCTATGGGAATCACAAACTTTAGAACAAGTACTTCTCAAATTCACAACTACTCAACTAGCATGACTCTAATATCACCATCTTCATATCTCAAAACAATCATAAGGAATCAAACTTCTCATAGTATTCAATGCACTTTATATGAAAGTTTTTATTATATCCCTCTTGGATGCCCATCATATTAGGACTAAATTCATAACCAAAGCAAATTACCATGCTGTTCTAAAAAGACTCTCAAAATAATATAAGTGAAGCATGAGAGTTCATATATTTCTTCAAAATAAATCCGCCGCCGTACTCTAAAAGGTATAAGTGAAGCACTAGAGCAAACAACAAACTACTCCGAAAGATATAAGTGAAGATCAATGAGTAGTCGAATAATTATGCAACTATGTGAAGACTCTCTAACATTTAAGAATTTCAGATCTTGGTATTTTATTCAAACAGAAAGCAAAACAAAATAAAATGACATGACGCTCCAAGCAAAACACATATCATGTGGTGAATAAAAATATAGCTCCAAGTAAAGTTACCGATGAACGAAGGCGAAAGAGGGGATGCCTTCCGGGCATCCCCAAGCTTAAACTCTTGATTATCCTTGAATATTACCTTGGGGTGCCTTGGGCATCCCCAAGCTTAGGCTCTTACCACTCCTTATTCCATAGTCCATCGAATCTTTACCCAAAACTTGAAAACTTCACAACACAAAACTTAACAGAAAATCTCGTGAGCTCCGTTAGCGAAAGAAAACAAAACACCACTTCAAGGTACTGTATTGAATTCATTCTTTGTTTATATTGGTGTTAAACCTACTGTATTCCAACTTCTCTATGGTTTATAAACTATTTTACTAGCCATAGAGTCATCAAAATAAGCAAAAAACACAATGAAAACAGAATCTGTCAAAAATAGAACAGTCTATAGTAATCTGTAACTAACACAAACTTCTGGAACTCCAAAAATTATGAAATAAATTGTTGGACCTGAGGAATTTGTCTAGTAATCATCTGCAAAAAGAATCAACTAAATAGCACTCTCTAGTAAAAAGTTTTAGCTAATCTCATGAGCGCTAAAGTTTCTGTTTTCTAAAGCATGATCATAAAGACTTCACTCAAGTCTTCCCAAAGGTTCTACTTGGCACAAACACTAATTAGAACACAAAACCACATCTAAAAAGAAGCTAGATAGATTATTTATTACTAAACAGAACAAAAGATCAAGAAACTAAAATAAAATTGGGTTGCCTCCCAACAAGCGCTATCGTTTAACGCCCCTAGCTAGGCATGATGATTTCAATGATGCTCTCATAAAAGATAAAGAATTGAAACATAAAGAGAGCATCATAAAAAATATGACAAACACATTTAAGTCTAACATACTTCCTATGCATAGGGATTTTGTGATCAAACAATTTATGGGAACAATAATCAACTAGCATAGGAAGGCAAAACAAGCATAACTTCAAAACTTTAAGCACATAGAGAGGAAACTTGATATTATTGCAATATGTAGAAGCATATGATCCTCTCTCATAATAATTTTCAGTAGCATCATGAATGAATTCAACAATATAACCAGCACCTAAAGCATTCTTTTCATGATCTACTTGCATAGAAATTTTACTACTCTCCACATAAGCAAATTTATTCTCATCAACAATAGTGGGAGCAAACTCAACAAAATAACTATCATGTGTTTGAAAATTAAGATCAAGATGACAAGTTTCATGGTTATCATTATTCTTTAAAGCATACGTGTCATCACAATAATCATCATAGATAGGAGGCATGCTTTCATCACAGTAAATTTGCTCATGAAAGCTTGGGGGACAAAAAAATATCATCTTCATCAAACATAGCTTCCCCAAGCTTGTGGCATATCATTAGCATCATGGATATTCAAGGAATTCATACTAACAACATTGCAATCATGCTCATCATTCACATATTTTATGCCAAGCATTCTATGTAATTCTTCTTCTAGTACTTGAGCACAATTTTCCTTCCCATCATTTTCACGAAAGACATTAAAACATGAAGCATATGAGGCACCCTTAATTCCATTTTTTGTAGTTTTCTTTTATAGACTAAACTAGTGATAAAACAAGAAACTAAAAGATTTGATTGCAAGATCTAAAGATATACCTTCAAGCACTCACCTGCCCAGCAGCGGCGCCAGAAAAGAGCTTAGTTGACGGGTGTGAGTGCCGCTTCTAACCTCCCGGCAACGGCGCCAGAAAAGAGCTTGATGTCTACTACGCAACCTTCTTCTTGTAGACATTGTTGGCCCTCCAAGTGCAGAGGTTTGTAGGACAGTAGCAAATTTCCCTCAAGTGGATGACCTAAGGTTTATCAATCCGTGGGAGGCGTAGGATGAAGATGGTCTCTCTCAAGCAACCCTGCAACCAAATAACAAAGAGTCTCTTGTGTCCCTAACACACCCAATACAATGGTAAATTGTATAGGTGCACTAGTTCGGCGAAGAGATGGTGATACAAGTGCAATATGGATGATAGATATGAGTATTTGTAATTTGAAAAATGTAAAAACAGCAAGGTAACTAATGATAAAAGTGAGCACAAACGGTATTGCAATGCTAGGAAACAAGGCCTAGGGTTCATACTTTCACTAGTGCAAGTTCTCTCAACAATAATAACATAATTGGATCATATAACTATCCCTCAACATACAACAAAGAGTCACTCCAAAGTCACTAATAGCGGAGAAAAAACGAAGAGATTATGGTAGGGTACGAAACCACCTCAAAGTTATTCTTTCTGATCGATCTATTCAAGAGTCTGTAGTAAAATAACACGTAGCTATTCTTTCCGTTCGATCTATCATAGAGTTCGTACTAGAATAACACCTTAAGACAAATCAACCAAAACCCTAATGTCACCTAGATACTCCAATGTCACCTCAAGTATCCGTGGGTATGATTATACGATATGCATCACACAATCTCAGATTCATCTATTCAACCAACACAAAGTACTTCAAAGAGTGCCCCAAAGTTTCTACCGGAGAGTCAAGACGAAAACGTGTGCCAACCCCTATGCATAGGTTCACGGGCGGAACCACAAGTTCATCACCAAAACATACATCAAGTGGATCACGTGATATCCCATTGTTACCACAGATAAGCATGACAAGACATACATCAAGTGTTCTCAAATCCTTAAAGACTCAATCCGATAAGATAACTTCAAAGGGAAAACTCAATCCATTACAAGAGAGTAGAGGGGGAGAAACATCATAAGATCCAACTATAATAGCAAAGCTCGCGATACATCAAGATCGTATAACCTCAAGAACACGAGAGAGAGAGAGATCAAACACATAGCTACGGGTAAATACCCTCAGCCTCGAGGGTGAACTACTCCCTCCTCGTCATGGAGAGCGCCGGAATGATGAAGATGGCCACCGGTGAGGGTTCCCCCCTCCGGCAGGGTGCCGGAACAGGGTCCCGATTGGTTTTGGTGGCTATGGAGGCTTGCGGCGGCGGAAATCCCGATCTATTCTATTCCCCGAAGGTTTTAGGGTATATTGGCATATATAGGAGGAAGAAATACGTCAGGGGAGCCACGAGGGACCCACGAGGGTGGAGGGCACGCCTAGGGGGGTGGGCGCGCCTCCCTGCCTCGTGCCTTCCTCGTTTCGTCCCTTACGTACACCCCAAGTCTTCTAGACTGCTTCCATTCCAAAAATAACTCTCCCGAAGGTTTCATTCCGTTTGGACTCCGTTTGATAGTCCTTTTCTACGAAACACTGAAACAAGGGAAAAACAGAAACTGGCACTGGGCTCTGGGTTAATAGGTTAGTCCCAAAAATAATATAAAAGTGTAAAATAAAGCCCATAAACATCCAAAACAGATAATATAATAGCATGGAACAATAAAAATTATTGATACGTTGGAGACATATCATTGGGAAACGTAGTAATTTCAAAAAAATTCCTACGCACACGCAAGATCATGGTGATGCATAGCAACGAGAGGGGAGAGTGTTGTCTATGTACCCTCGCAGACCGTAAGCGGAAGCGTTTATCAACGCGGTTGATGTAGTCGTACACCTTCACGATCCGTCCCGATCAAGTACCGAACGTACGACACCTCCGTGTTTAGCACATGTTCAGCTCGATGATGTCCTCGCCTTCTTGATCCAGCAAGACGGGCGAAGTAGTAGATGAGTTACGGCAGCACGACGGCGTGGTGACGGTGTTGGTGAAGAACAATCTCCGCAGGGCTTCGCCTAAGCACTACGAAAACTATGACAAAGGATAAACTAGAGGGGACGGGGTTGCTGGCACACGGCTTGGTGTTTCTCGATGTGTCTCGGGTGCTAGCCCTGCCCCTCTATTTATATGTTGAGCCCTGGGGTCGAAACTTGGAGTAAAAGCCTCCTCAAAGTCGGTTTTCCCCGAAAGGCAAGAGTCCTACTCGGACTCCAGGGCTAGACGCCAGGGTTCCCAGCGTCTACCCCATAGACGCCAGGGTTCCTGGCGTCTAGCCTCTGGTCACCACAAAACTTCCTTTTGCACTTTCCAAAAGCATCGTGGGCTTTCCCCTTTGGCCCAAATAAAGTGTTCTTGTACCCAAACATTTCGGGAAACATCCAGAACCCCTTCCGATGAACTCCGGAACCCTTCCGGAGACCAAACACTGTTATCCCATATATAAATCTTTACCTTCGGACCATTCCGGATCTCCTCGTCATATCTGTGATCTCATCCCGGATTCCGAACAACATTCGGTTACCAACATACATAACTCATATAGTACTATATCGTCAACGAACGTTAAGCGTGCGGATGATACGTCTCCAACGTATCTATAATTTATGAAGCATTCATGTTATTTTATTATCTGTTTTGAATGATTACGGGCTTTATTATACACTTTTATATTACTTTTGGGACTAACCTATTAACCAGAGGCCTAGCCCATATTGCTGTTTTATTGCCTATTTCATTATTTCGAAGAAAAGGAATATCAAACGGAGTCCAAACGGAATGAAACCTTCGGCAGCGTGATTTTTGGAAAGATTATGATCCAGGAGACTTGGAGTTGAAGTAAAGGAAGCGTCGAGGAAGCCACGAGACAGGGGGGGCGCCCACCCCCCTGGGCGTGCCCTACCCTCTCGTGGGCCCCTCGAGGCTCCCCCGACCGACTTCTTTCGCCTATATATTCCCTTATACCCTAAAAACATCAAAACAGAAGATAGATCGGGAGTTCCGCCGTCGCAAGCCTCTGTAGCCACCAAAAACCTCTCGGGAGCCCGTTCCGGCACCCTGCCGGAGGGGGAACCCATCACCGGTGGCCATCTTCATCATCCCGGCGCTATCCATGACGAGGAGGGAGTAGTTCACCCTCGGGGCTGAGGGTATGTACCAGTAGCTATGTGTTTGATCTCTCTCTCTCTCTCTTTCTCTCTCTCTCTCGTGTTCTCTCTATGCCACGATCTTGATGTATCGCGAGCTTTGCTATTATAGTTGGATATTATGATGTTTCTCCCCCTCTACTCTCTTGTGATGAATTGAGTTTTCCTATTGAAGTTATCTTATTGGATTGAGTCTTTAAGGATTTGAGAACACTTGATGTATGTCTTGCCGTGCTTATCTGTGGTGACACTGGGATATCACGTGCCACTTGATGTATGTTTTGGTGATCAACTTGCGGGTTCCGCCCATGAACCTATGCATAGGGATTGGCACACGTTTTCGTCTTGACTCTCCGGTAGAAACTTCGGGGCACTCTTTGAAGTACTTTGTGTTGGTTGAATAGATGAGTCTGAGATTGTTTGATGCATATCGTATAATCATAACCACGGATACTTGAGGTGACATTGGAGTATCTAGGTGACATTAGGGTTTTGGTTGATTTGTGTCTTAAGGTGTTATTCTAGTACGAACTCTTGAATAGATTGATCTGAAAGAATAACTTTGAGGTGGTTTCGTACCCTACCATAATCTCTTCGTTTTCTCTCCGCTATTAGTGACTTTGGAGTGACTCTTTGTTGCATGTTGAGGGATAGTTATATGATCCAATTATGTTATTATTGTTGAGAGAACTTGCACTAGTGAAAGTATGAACCCTAGGCCTTGTTTCCTAGCATTGCAATACCGTTTGTGCTCACTTTTAGCACCGATACAATTTACCATTGTATTAGGTGTGTTGGGGACACAAGAGACTCTTTGTTATTTGGTTGCAGGGTTGTTTGAGAGAGACCATCTTCATCCTACGCCTCCCACGGATTGATAAACCTTAGGTCATCCACTTGAGGGAAATTTGCTACTGTCCTACAAACCTCTGCACTTGGAGTCCCAACAACGTCTACAAGAAGAAGGTTGTGTAGTAGACATCAGCGGACCCTACGGGTTCGAGAACTATGTAGACATGACCGAGACACCTCTCTAGTAAATAACCAATAGCGGAACCTGGATGCCCATATTGGCTCCTACATATTCTACGAACATCTTTATCGGTCGAACCGCATAACAGCATACGTTGTTCCCTTTGTCATCATTAGTTACTTGCCCGAGATTCAATCGTCGGTATCATCATACCTAGTTCAATCTCATTACCGGCAAGTCTCTTTACTCGTTCCGTAATGCATCATCCCACAACTAACTCATTAGTCACATTGCTCGCAAGGCTCATAATGATGTGCATTACCGAGAGGGCCCAGAGATACCTCTTCGATACACGGAGTGACAAATCCTAATCTTGATCTATGCCAACCCAACAAACACCTTTGGCGACACCTGTAGAGCATCTTTATAATCACCCAGTTACGTTGTGAAGTTTGATAGCACACAAGGTGTTCCTCCGGTATTCAGGAGTTGCATAATCTCATAGTCAGAGGAACATGTATAAGTCATGAAGAAAGCAATAGCAATAAAACTGAACGATCATTATGCAAAGCTAACGGATGTGTCTTGTCCATCACATCATTCTTTAATGATGTGATCATGTTCATCAAATGACAACACATGTCTATGGTCAGGAAACATAACCATCTTTGACAAACAAGCTAGTCAAGTAGAGGCATACTAGGGATACTCTGTTTTTGTCTATGTATTCACACATGTACTAAGTTTCTGGTTAATACAATTCTAGCATGAATAATAAACATTTATCTTGATATAAGGAAATAAATAATAACTTTATTATTGCCTCTAGGGCATATTTCCTTCATAGTGCTCATATTTTGGCTCTTTATATTGGGAACGGATATAGGATGGGGAACCACAACAGCAACTGTGATGGCAATGCTACCCCAACGTGTCGATCCACCCGTCAGGCAAGGCAGTCACGAGAGCATCCCCCATGCCAGGGTTTTGTGTATTTCTGAGAAGCACACAGGCAATAGTTGGACATAATCCCCACCCTGGGTCACCCTCCATATGAACGCTACTAATAGGGGGGTCCTGTACTAGTGAATAGTAAATAAGTACTACCGCATGTCATCCCCCAAATTGGTTGAGTTGATGAAACAACTGGACAAGTTGCAACAGAAGGGATATATCCACCCGAGCATCTCACCCTAGGGATCACTTGTATCTCTTTGTCAAGAAGAAAGACAGTAGCATGAGAATGTGTGTGCACTACTAGGTCACAATCAAGAACAAATATCCGCTCACCTGCACCGATGATTTGTTCGATCAACTAAGCGGTGCCCGAGTACCTGCGAACCCGATATCACCAACCAAATATCAAGCAAGAAGATATCCCTAAGACTGCTTTCACCACCCAATATGACCTATACGAGTTCACGGTCATGTTGTTCGGATTGAACAACGCCCCCACATACTTCATGAGTATGATGAACAAGGTGTTCATCTAATTCTTGGGCAGGTTTGTGGTCATATTCATAGATGATATTCTCATCTACTCCAAAAGAATAGCACCGCCAACATCACCGCACAGTGTTAGAAATGCAAATCCCACCACTTGTATGCCAAATTCAGCTAGTACAAATTTTGGCTCAAGGAAGTTGGATTATTGGGTCATATTCCGTCAAAGCAAGGCATAGCTGTCGACTGATACGTCTCCAATGTATCTATAATTTTTGATTGCTCCATGCTATATTATCTACGGTTTTGGACCATATTGGGCTTTATTTTCCACTTTTATATTATTTTTGGGACTAACCTATTAACCGGAGGCCCGGCCCGAATTGCTTTGTTTTTGCCTATTTCGGTGTTTCAAGAAAGCGGAATATCAAACGGAGTCCAAACGGAATGAAACCTTCGGGAACGTGATTTTCTCACCGAATATGATCCAGGAGACTTGGACCCTACGTCAAGAAAGCCACGAGGTGGGCACGAGGTAGGGGGCGCGCCCTACCCCCCAGGCGCGCCCCCACCCTCGTGGGCCCCACGAAGCTCCACCGACGTACTCCTTCCTCCTATATATACCTACGTACCCCCAAACGATCAGATACGGAGCCAAAAACCTAATTCCACCGCCGCAACTTTCTGTATCCACGAGATCCCATCTTGGGGCATGTTAGAGCTCACCGGAACGGGAATCCACCATGGAGGGCTTCTACATCATCATAGCCTCTCCGATGAAGTGTGAGTAGTTTACCTCAGACCTTCGGGTCCATAGTTAGTAGCTAGATGGCTTCTTCTCTCTTTTTGGATCTCAATACAATGTTCTCCCCCTCTCTTGTGGAGATCTATTCGATGTAATCATCTTTTTGCGGTGTGTTTGTTGAGACCGATGAATTGTGGGTTTATGATCAAGATTATCTATGAGCAATATTTGAATCTTCTCTGAATTCTTTTATGTATGATTGGTTATCTTTGCAAGTCTCTTGAATTATCCGCTTTGGTTTGGCCAACTAGATTGGTAGTTCTTGCAATGGGAGAAGTGCTTAGCTTTGGGTACAATCTTGTGGTGTCCTTTCCCAAAGGATGTGAAGGGCAGCAAGGCACGTATTGTATTGTTGCCATCGAGGATAACAAGATGGGGTTTTTATCATATTGCATGAATTTATCCCTCTACATCATGTCATCTTGCTTAAGGCGTTACTCTATTTTCATTAACTTAATACTCTAGATGCATCTTTGGATAGCGGTCGATGAGTGGAGTAATAGTAGTAGATACAGTGTGAGTCGGTCTACTTGTCTCGGACGTGATGCCTATATACATAATCATACCTAGATACTCTCATAACTATGCTCAATTCATCAATTGCTCAACAGTAATTCGTTCACCCACCGTAAAATACTTATGCTCTTGAGAGAAGTCACTAGTGAAATCTATGGCCCCCTGGGTCTATTCTCTATCATATCAATCTTCCATCACTTTATTATTACTTTGCTTTTTATTTTACTTTGCATCTTTATACCAAAAATACCAAAAATATTATCTATCATCTCTATCAGATCTCACTCTCGTAAGTGACCGTGAAGGGATTGACAACCCCTAATCGCGTTGGTTGCGTTGAGCTATTTGTTTTGTGTAGGTACGAGGGACTTGCGTGTGGACTCCTCTTTGGATTGATACCTTGGTTCTCAAAAACGGAGGGAAATACTTACGCTACTCTGCTGCATTATCCTCTCCTCTTCGGGGAAATCCAACGCAAGCTCAAGAGGTAGCAAGAAGAATTTCTAGCGCCGTTGCCGGGGAGTCTACGCAAAAGTCAACAAACCAAGTACCCCATCACAATCCCTTATCTCTCGCATTACATTATTTTCCATTTGCCTCTCGTTTTCCTCTCCCCCACTCCACCCTTGCCGTTTTATTTGCCCTCTCTTTTCCGTTTGCCTTTTTCTCGCTCGCTTTTTGCTCCTGTGTTGGATTGCTTGCTTGTCACTATGGCTCAAGATAATACCAAATTGTGTGACTTTACCAATACCAACAATAATGATTTCCTTAGCACTCCGATTTCTCCTCTTGCCAATACTGAATCTTGAAAAATCAATATTGCTTTATTGAATCTTGTTATGAAAGATCAATTCGCCGGCCTTCCTAGTGAAGATGCCGCTACTCATCTAAATAGCTTCGTTGATTTATGTGATATGCAAAAGAAGAGGGATGTTGACAACGATGTTGTTAAATTGAAGTTGTTTCCTTTTTCGCTTAGAGATCGTGCTAAAGCTTGGTTTTCGTCTTTGCCTAAAAATAGTATTTGTTCTTAGAACAAGTGCAAAGATGCTTTTATCTCTAAGTATTTTCCTCCCGCTAAGATCATCTCTCTTAGAAACGATATTATGAACTTTAAGCAACTTGATCATGAACATGTTGCACAAGCTTGGGAGAGGATGAAATTAATGATACGTAATTGCCCTACTCATGGTTTGAATTTGTGGATGATTATACAGAATTTTTATGCCGAATTGAATTTTGCTTCTAGAAATCTTTTAGATTCGGCCGCGGGAGGCACTTTTATGGAAATCACTTTAGGAGATGCTACTAAACTCCTAGATAATATTATGGTTAATTATTCTCAATGGCACACTGAAAGATCTACTAATAAAAAAGTGCACACGATAGAAGAAATAAATGTTCTAAGTGGAAAGATGGATGAACTTATGAAATTATTTGCTGCTAAGAGTGTTTCTTCTGATCCTAATGATATGCCTTTGTCTACTTTGATTGAGAATAATAATGAATCTATGGATGTGAATTTTGTTGGTAGGAATAATTTTGGTGACAACGCGTATAGAGGGAACTTTAATCCTAGGCCTTATCCTAGTAATTCCTGTAATAATTATGGAAATTCCTACAACAACTCTTATGGAAATTTTAATAATATGCCCTCTGAATTTGAGACTAGTGTTAAAGAGTTTATGAATTCCCAAAAGAATTTTAATGCTTTTCTTGAAGAGAAATTGCTTGAAGTTGATGAATTGACTAGGAACATTGATAGAATTTCTCTTGATGTTGATTCTTTAAAGCTTAGATCTATTCCTCCTAAGCATGATATCAATGAGTCTATCAAATCCATGAGAATTTCCATTGATGAGTGCAAGAAAGAACCGCTAGGATGCGTGCTACGAAAGATGCCTTTATTAAAGAGTGTTCTTCCAATTTCCGTGAAAATAAGGATGAAGATCTAAAAGTTATTAATGTATCCCCTATCAAATCTTTGTTTTGCAATATGAATCTTGATAATGATGGGACTGATTACACCTTTACCTAGAAGGCGTTCTAAAAATTCGGAGTTTTTAGATCTTGATGCTAAAATTGATAAAAGTGGGATTGAAGAAAGTAAAACCCTAGATGTTGCTAAACCCACTATTTTGGATTTCAAGGAATTTAATTATGAAAATTGCTCTTTAATTGATTGTATTTCCTTGTTGCAATCCGTGCTAAATTCTCCTCATGCTTATAGTCAAAATAAAGCGTTTACCAAACATATCGTTGATGCCTTGATGCAATCTTATGAGGAAAAACTTGAGTTGGAAGTCTCTATCCCTAGAAAACTTTATGATGAGTGGGAACCAACTATTAAAATTAAGATTAAGGATCATGAATTTTATGCTTTATGTGATTTGGGTGCTAGTGTTTCCACTATTCCCAAAACTTTGTGTGATTTGCTAGATTTCCGTGATTTTGATGATTGCTCTCTAAACTTGCACCTTGCGGATTCCACTATTAAGAAACCTATGGGAAGAATTAATTATGTTCTTATTGTTGCAAATAGGAATTATGTGCCCGTAGATTTTATCGTTCTTGACATAGATTGCAATCCTTCATGTCTTATTATTCTTGGTAGACCTTTCCTTAGAACGATTGGTGCAATTATTGATATGAAGGAAGGCAATATTAGATTCCAATTTCCGTTAAGGAAAGGCATGGAACACTTCCCTAGACACAAAATAAAACTACCATATGAATCTATTATGAGAGCCACTTATGGATTGCCTACCAAAGATGGCAATACCTAAATCTATCCTTGCTTTTATGCCTAGCTAGGGGCGATAAACGATAGCGCTTGTTGGGAGGCAACCCAATTTTATTTTTAGTTTTTTTTGTTTTTGTTTCTGTTTAGGAATAAATAATCCGTCTACCTTCTATTTAGATGTGGTTTTATGTTTTAATAAGTGTTTGTGCCAAGTTAAACCTATAGGATCTTCTTGGATGATAGTTATTTGATCTTGCTGTAATTTCCAGAAACTTTCGGTTCACGAAAACAATTTTTACAAATCACCAGAATGTGATAAAATAGTGATTCCAATTGCTGATGCTCAATAAAAAAATTCCTAGGTCTTCCTATTTTGGCTAAATTTTTGGAGTTCCAGAAGTTTGCGTTAGTTACAGATTACTACAGACTGTTCTGTTTTTGACAGATTCTGTTTTTCGTGTGTTATTTGCTTACTTTGATGAATCTATGGCTAGTAAAATAGTTTATAATACATAGAGAAGTTGGAATACAGTAGGTTTAACACCAATATAAATAAAGAATGAGTTCATTAAAGTAACTTTGAGTGGTCTTTTGTTTTCTTTCGCTAACGGAGCTCACGAGATTTCTGTTGAGTTTTGTGTTGTGAAGTTTTCAAGTTTTGGGTGAAATTTTTGATGGATTATGGAACAAGGAGTGGCAAGAGCCTAAGCTTGGGGATGCCCATGGCACCCCAATATAATCTAAGGACACCAAAAGTCAAAGCTTGGGGATGCCCGGAAGGCATCCCCTCTTTAAATCTACTTCCATCGGTAACTTTACTTGGAGCTATATTTTTATTCACCACATGATATGTGTTTTGCTTGGAGCGTCTTGTATGATTTGCGTATTTTCTTTTTAGTTTACCACAATCATCCTTGCTGTACACACCTTTTGAGAGAGCCATACATGATTTGGAATTTGTTAGAATACTCTATGTGATTCACTTATATCTTTTGAGCTATATAGTTTTGCTCTAGTGCTTCACTTATATCTTTTAGAGCATGGTGGTGGATTTGTTTTATAGAAACCATTGATCTATCATACTTCACTTATATTATTTTGAGAGTCTTAAATAGCATGGTAATTTGCTTAATAATAATAATATGCTTGGTATTCAAGATTTGTAAAACTTTCTTTTGAGTGCGTTGAATACTAAGAAGAGTTTGATGCTTGATAATTGTTTTGAGATATGGAGGTAGTAATATTAGATTCATGCTAGTTGAGTAGTTGTGAATTTGAGAAATACTTATGTTAAAGTTTGTGATTCCCGTAGCATGCACGTATGGTGAACCGTTATGTGATGAAGTCGGAGCATGATTTATTTATTGATTGTCTTCCTTATGAGTGGCGGTCGGGGACGGCGATGGTCTTTTCCTACCAATCTATCCCCTAGGAGCATGCGCGTAATACTTTTGCTTTGATAACTTGTAGATTTTTGCAATAAGTATATGAGTTCTTCATGACTAATGTTGAGTCCATGGATTATATGCACTTTTCTCATCCTTCCACCATTGCTAGCCTTTCTAATACCGCGCACTTTTCGCCGGTATCATACACCTACCATATACCTTCCTCAAAACAGCCACCATACCTACCTATTATGGCATTTCAATAGCCATTCCGAGATATATTGCCATGCAACTTTCCACCGTTCCGTTTATTATGACACGCTCCATCATTGTCATATTTCTTAGCATGATCATGTAGTTGACATCGTATTTGTGGCAAAGCCACCGTTCATAATTCTTTCATACATGTCACTCATGAATCATTGCATATCCCGGTACACCGCCGGAGGCATACACATAGAGTCATATTTTGTTCTAAATATCGAGTTGTAATTGTTGATTTGTAAGTAAATAAAAGTGTGATGATCATCATTTTTAGAGCATTGTCCCAAGTGAGGAAAGGATGATGGAGACTATGATTCCCCCACAAGTCGGGATGAGACTCCGGACGAAAAAATAGGCCATAAAAAAAAGAGAAAAGGCCCAAATAAAAAAAGAGAGAAAAAGAGAAAAGGGACAATGTTACTATCCTTTTACCACACTTGTGCTTCAAAGTAGCACCATGATCTTCATGATAGAGAGTCTCTCATTTTGTCACCTTCATATACTAGTGGGAATTTTTCATTATAGAACTTGGCTTGTATATTCCAATGATGGGCTTCCTCAAATTGCCCTAGGTCTTCGTGAGCAAGCGAGTTGGATGCACACCCACTTAGTTTCTTTTGTTGAGCTTTCATATACTTATAGCTCTAGTGCATCCGTTGCATGGCAATCCCTACTCACTCACATTGATATCTATTAATGGGCATCTCCATACCCCGTTGATACGCCTAGTTGATGTTGGACTATCTTCCCCTCTTTTTGTCTTCTCCACAACCACCACTCTATTCCACATATAGTGCTATATCCATGGCTCACGCTCATGTATTGCGTGAAGATTGAAAAAGTTTTGAGCATGTCAAAAGTATGAAACAATTGCTTGGCTTGTCATCGGGGTTGTGCATGATTTAAATACTTTGTGTGGTGAAGATAGAGCATAGCCAGACTATATGATTTTGTAGGGATAACTTTCTTTGGCCATGTTATTTTGAGAAGACATAATTGCTTAGTCAGTATGCTTGAAGTATTATTATTTTTATGTCAATATTAAACTTTTGTCTTGAATCTTTCGAATCTGAATATTCATACCACAATTAAGAAGAATTACATTGAAATTATGCCAGGTAGCACTCCGCATCAAAAAATTATCTTTTTATCATTTACCTACTCGAGGATGAGCAGGAATTAAGCTTGGGGATGCCTGATACGTCTCCAACATATCTATAATTTTTGATTGCTCCACGCTATATTATCTACTGTTTTGGACCATATTGGGCTTTATTTTCCACTTTTATATTATTTTTGGGACTAACCTATTAACCGGAGGCCCAGCCCAGAATTCCTGTTTTTTTTGCCTATTTTAGTGTTTCAAAGAAATGGAATATCAAACGGAGTCCAAACGGAATGAAACCTTCGGGAACGTGATTTTCTCACCGAATATGATCCAGGAGACTTGGACCCTACGTCAAGAAAGCCACGAGGTGGGCACGAGGTAGGGGGGCGCGCCCTACCCCCCCAGGCGCGCCCCACCCTCGTGGGCCCCAGAAGCTCCACCGACGTACTCCTTCCTCCTATATATACCTACGTACCCCAAAGCGATCGACACGGAGCCAAAACCTAATTCCACCGCCGCAACTTTCTCAGATCCACGAGATCCCATCTTGGGGCCTGTTAGGAGCTCACGGGAAGGGGAATCCACCACGGAGGGCTTGTACATCATCATAGCCTCTCCGATGAAGTGTGAGTAGTTTACCTCAGACCTTCGGGTCCATAGTTAGTAGCTAGATGGCTTCTTCTCTCTTGTTGGATCTCAATACAATGTTCTCCCCCTCTCTTGTGGAGATCTATTCGATGTAATCTTCTTTTTGCGGTGTGTTTGTTGAGGACCGATGAATTGTGGGTTTATGATCAAGATTATCTATGAGCAATATTTGAATCTTCTCTGAATTCTTTTATGTATGATTGGTTATCTTTGCAAGTCTCTTCGAATTATCCGTTTGGTTTGGCCAACTAGATTGGTAGTTCTTGCAATGGGAGAAGTGCTTAGCTTTGGGTTCAATCTTGCGGTGTTCGTTCCCAGTGACATAAGGGGCAGCAAGGCACGTATTGTATTGTTGCCATCGAGGTTAACAAGATGGGGTTTTTATCATATTGCATGAATTTATCCCTCTACATCATGTCATCTTGCTTAAGGCGTTACTCGGTTTTCATTAACTTAATACTCTAGATGCATGCTGGATAGCGGTCGATGAGTAGAGTAATAGTAGTAGATGCAGGCAGGAGCCGGTCTACTTGTCTCGGACGTGATGCCTATATACATGATCATACCTAGATACTCTCATAACTATGCTCAATTCTGTCAATTGCTCAACAGCAATTCGTTCACCCACCGTAAAGTACTTATGCTCTTGAGAGAAGTCACTAGTGAAATCTATGGCCCCCGGGTCTATTCTCTATCATATCAATCTTCCATCACTTTATTATTACTTTGCTTTTTTATTTTACTTTGCATCTTTATACCAAAAGTACCAAAAATATTATCTATCATCCCTATCAGATCTCACTCTCGTAAGTGACTGTGAAGGGATTGACAATCCCTAATCGCGTTGGTTGCATTGAGCTATTTTTTTGTGTAGGTACGAGGGACTTGCGCATGGCCTCCTACTGGATTGATACCTTGGTTCTCAAAAACTGATTGAAATACTTACGCTACTCTGATGCATTATCCTCTCCTCTTCGGGGAAATCCAACGCAAGCTCAAGAGGTAGCATCGACCCATGAAAGGTTGAAGATGTGCTAAACTGGAGAGCTCTGACCACAGTAACCGAGGTCCGTAGCTTTCTGGGACTCACAGGCTACTACTGCCGCTCTATCAAAGGGTTCTCCAAACTAGCGAAGCCCACTGAAAGGATCGATATAGCTTTTCTTTTACAAATTAAACTTTGCATCAAAGTAGGTTGCCTAGATGTGCAACTAGGTGAGCAACCTATATGATGCAACAACAACAAGCACACAAGCAAGGAAGGAATACAACACAAAAATCTTGCACAAGTAAAGGCAAGATAACCAAGAGTGGAGCCGGTGAAGACGAGGATGTGTTACTGAAGTTCCTTCCCTTTGAGAGGAAGTACGTCTTTGTTGGAGCAGTGTGGAGGCACAATGCTCCCCAAGAAGCCACTAGGGCCACCGTATTCTCCTCACGCCCTCACACTATTGGTGCCCTTGGAGGCGGCGACCGAACCTTTACAAACAAGGTTGGGGCAATCTCCATAACTTAATTGGAGGCTCCCAACAACACCACGAAGCTTCACCACAATGGAATATGGCTCCGTGGTGACCTCAACTGTCTAGGCTGCTCAAACACCCAATAGTAACAATATCCACAAAGGATTAGTGGGGGGGGATCAAATTTCTCTTGGTGGAAGTGTAGATCGGGGCCTTCTCAAGCAATCCCTAGAAAATCAACAGAGTCCAAACGGAATGAAACCTTCGGGAACGTGATTTTTGGAACGAACGTGATCCAGAGGACTTGGACCCTACGTCAAGACATCAACCAGGAAGGCACGAGGTAGGGGGGGCACGCCTACCCCCCTGGGCGCGCCCTCCACCCTCGTGGGGCCCACATTGTTCCACCGACGTACTTCTTCCTCCTATATATACCTACGTACCCTGAAACTACCAGATACGGAGCCAAAAACCTAATTCCACCGCCACAACCTTCTGTACCCGTGAGATCCCATCTTAGGGCCTTTTCCGGAGCTCCGTCGGAGGGAGCATCAATCACGGAGGGCTTCTACATCAACACCATAGCCTCTCCGATGATGTGTGAGTAGTTCACCTCAGACCTTCGGGTCCATAGTTATTAGCCAGATGGCTTCTTCTCTCTTTTTGGATCTCAATACAATGTTCTCCCCCTCTCTTGTGGAGATCTATTCGATGTAATCTTCTTTTGCGGTGTGTTTGTTGAGACCGATGAATTGTGGGTTTATGAACAAGTTTATCTATGAACAATATTTGAATCTTCTCTGAATTCTGTTATGTATGATAGGTTATCTTTGCAAGTCTCTTCGAATTATCAGTTTGGTTTGGCATACTAGATTGATCTTTCTTGCAATAGGAGAAGTGCTTAGCTTTGGGTTCAATCTTGAAGTGTCCTTTCCCAGTGACAGTAGGGGCAGCAAGGCTCGTATTGTATTGTTGCCATTGAGGATAACAAGATGGGGTTTATATCATATTGCATGAGTTTATCCCTCTACATCATGTCATCTTACTTAAAGCGTTACTCTGTTCTTTTGAACTTAATACTCTAGATGCATCTTTGGATAGCGGTCAATGTGTGGAGTAATAGTAGTAGATGCGTGAGGAGTCGGTCTACTTGTCTCGGACGTGATGCCTATATACATGATCATACCTAGATATTCTCATAACTATGCTCAATTCTGTCCAATTGCTCAACAGTAATTTGTTTACCCAGTAATATTTATGCTCTCGAGAGAAGCCACTAATGAATCCTATGGCCCCGGGTCTATTTTCCATCATATTAATCTTCCAAAGACTTAGCTATTTTCATTGCCTTTTATTTTACTTTGCATCTTTATCATAAAAATACCAAAAATATTATCTTATCATATCTATCGGATCTCACTCTAAGTAAGTGACCGTGAAGGGATTGACAACCCCTTTATTGCGTTGGTTGTGAGGATTTATTTGTTTGTGTAGGTGCGAGGGACTCGTGTGTGGCCTCTTCTTTGGATTGATACCTTGGTTCTCAAAACTGAGGGAAATACTTACGTTGCTTTACTACACCACCCTTTCCTTTTCAAGGGAAAACCAACGCAGTGCTCAAGAGGTAGCAAGAAGGATTTACGGCGCCGTTGCTTGGGAGTCTCATAAAAGTCAACATACCAAGTACCCATCACAAACCCTTATCTCCCGCATTACATTATTCGCCATTTCCCTCTCGTTTTCCTCTCCCCCACTTCACCCTTGCCATTTTATTCGCCCTCTCTTTTCCGTTTGCCTCCCTCTTTCTTTTTGCTCCTCGCACTTTCTGCCGTCATGTCTGAAAATGGGGAAACTATTGTCGATATGGACAATAGTAATAATATGGAAAATTCGATGCTCTATTTGAAGAACCCCTATCGTGCATACAAAAAAATCCGAATTGGTAGTGGTAATATTATTGGAAAAGGGGTTATTCAGGATTTCTTTACTTGTGCCGGTGCTTTGCCTTCTATGGGCAGTTCTATTCTTCATAGAATTAGTAGTCTTGCGGACGCTATTGCCATGCTTGTAGTTGAACTTGAAAGGCAATTTATGCACATGCACCCTTGCATACAAAGGATTTTCCAAGAATTTTCTAATATTGAGCATTCTTCTGATAAGCGTGCCGCTACTATTTTTTTGGCTCATGAGTTCAACTTTATAATAAAAGAGGCCAAAGAAATCTTTGCGCATTATAGGATGGACGCTGGTCGTCCTCCCATAGAAACTATCTTATTTGATCAAGAGGAAATAATGCGTTTTCAATCTCTAGACTATGTTGCTTTTAATGAGAACCTTAGAAAAAAGGTTCCTACCAATGTTCTAGTTGACAGAATTTCTGAACTTAATAATGATTTTGCTATTCGAAATAATGATCTAGGATATTCTCTCGAGTATAGGCTCACAAAGTTTTGTCAAAAGAATGCTTATAATGATGAATTGGTTGTGCAATACGAAGGGCCGAAGGAGGAACCTATACCTCCTAAAGTTGATCTTGGGGACTTTTGTCCCATTAAATTTAGCCCTTTTGATTACTTTTGCTTGCCTCAAAGAAAACTCGCTGCTGAACATAGAGAATATGAATTGAGTTTTAATGATCTATCCTATTATTATGGCAATACCTAGATCTATCCTTGCTATTATGCCTAGCTAGGGGCGTTAAACGATAGCGCTTGTTGGGAGGCAACCCAATTTTATTTTTAGTTTTTTGCTTTTTTCTTCTGTTTAGGAATAAATATCTGATCTATCCTCTGGTTAGATGTGTTTTTATGTTTTAATTAGTGTTTGTGTCAAGTTTAACCTATAGGATCTTCTTGGATCATAGTTATTTGATCTTGCTCAAAATTCCAGAAACTTTTTGTTAACGAAAATAATTGTTAAAAATCACCAGAACGTGATAAAATATTTATTCCAATTGCTGCTGATCAATAAACAAATTTTCTAGGTCTTCCTATTTTTTCTGAATTTTTGGAGTTCCAGAAGTTTGCGTTAGTTACAGATTACTACAGGCTGTTCTGTTTTTGACAGATTCTGTTTTTCGTGCGTTGTTTGCTTATTTTGATGAATCTATGGCTAGTAAAATAGTTTATAAACCATAGAGAAGTTGGAATACAGTAGGTTTAACACCAATATAAATAAATAATGAGTTCATTACAGTACCTTGAAGTGGTGTTTTGTTTTCTTTCGCTAACGAAGCTCACGAGATTTTCTGTTAAGTTTTGTGTTGTGAAGTTTTCAAGTTTTGGGTAAAAGATTTGATGGATTATGGAACAAGTAGTGGCAAGAGCCTAAGCTTGGGGATGCCCATGGCACCCCAAGATAATCTAAGGACACCTAAAAGCCAAATCTTGGGGATGCCCCGGAAGGCATCCCCTCTTTCGTCTACTTCCATTGGTAACTTTACTTGGAGCTATATTTTTATTCACCTCATGATATGTGTTTTGCTTGGAGCGTCTTGTATTTTTTGAGTCTTTGTTTGTTAGTTTGCCACAATCATCCTTGCTATACACACCTTTTGAGAGAGACACACATGATTCGGAAATTGTTAGAATACTCTATGTGCTTCACTTATATCTTTTGAGTTATATAGTTTTTGCTCTAGTGCTTCACTTATATGTTTTAGAGCACGGCGGTAGATTTGTTTTATAGAAACTATTGATCTCATGCTTCACTTATATTATTTTGAGAGTCTTAAAATATCATGGCAATTTGCTTTAATTATAATATCATGAGAAATTTGATGCTTGATAATTGTTTTGAGATATAAAGGTGGTAATATCATGCTTGTGCTAGTTGAGTAATTGTGGAATTGAAAAATACTTGTGTTGGAGTTTGTGATTCCCGTAGCATGCACGTATGGTGAACCGTTATGTAACAAAGTCGGAGCATGAGGTATTTATTGATTGCCATCCTTTGTGTGGTGGTCGGGATCACGCGATGGTTAACTCCTACCAACCCTCCCCCTAGGAGCATGTGTAGTAGTACTTTGCTTTGAGGGCTAATAAATTTTTCTAATAAGTATATGAGTTCTTTATGACTAATGTGAGTCCATGGATTATACGCACACTTACCTTTCCTCAATTTTCTAGCTTCTTCGGTACCGTGCATTGTCCTTTCTCACCTTGAGAGTTGGTGCAAACTTCGCAGGTGCATCCAAACCCCGTGATATGATACGCTCTATCACACATAAACCTCCTTATATCTTCCTCAAAACAGCCACCATACCTACCTATTATGGCATTTCCATAGCCATTCTGAGATATATTGCCATGCCACTTTCCATCGTTTCGTTTATCATGACACGCTCCATCATTGTCATATTGCTTTGCATGATCATGTAGTTGACATTGTATTTGTGGCAAAGCCACCATTCATAATTCTTTCATACATGTCGCTCTTGATTCATTGCATATCCCGGTACACCGCCGGAGGAATCCACATAGAGTCATATTTTGTTCTAAGTGTTGAGTTGTAATTTATGAGTTGTAAGTAAATAAAAGTGTGATAATCATCATTATTAGAGCATTGTCCCAAGTGAGGAAAGGATGATGGAGATGATTCCCCCACAAGTCGGGATGAGACTCCAGACTAAAAAAGAGGCCATAAAAAAAGAGAAAAGGCCCAAATAAAAAAATAAGAGAAAAAGAGAGAAGGGACAATGTTACTATCCTTTTACCACACTTGTGCTTCATAGTAGCACCGTAATCTTCATGATAGAGAGTCTCTCGTTTTGTCCTTTCATATACTAAGTGGGAAATTTCATTATAGAACTTGGCTTGTATATTCCAATGATGGGCTTCCTCAAATGCCCGAGGTCTTCGTGAGCAAGCAAGTTGGATGCACAGCCACTTAGTTTCTTTTGTTTGAGCTTTCATACACTTATAGCTCTAGTGCATCCGTTGCATGACAATCCCTATTCCTTGCATTGACATCAATTGATGGGCATCTCCATAGCCCGTTGATTAGCCTCGTTGATGTAAGACTTTCTCCTTTTTTGTCTTCCCACATAACCCCTATCATTATACCTATTTCCACCATAGTGTTATATCCATGGCTTGCGCTCATGTATTGCGTAAGAATTGAAAAGGCTGAAGCGCGTTAAAAAATATGAACCAATTGCTTGGCTAAAACCGGGGTTGTACATGATATGAATATTTTGTGTGGGGAAGATGGAGCATAGCCAGAGTATATGATTTTGTAGGGATAACTTTCTTTGGATATGTTATTTTGATAAGACATAATTGCTTGGTTAGCATGCTTGAAGTATTATTGTTTTTAGTTCAACATTAAAATTTTATCTTGAATCATATTAAATCTGAACATTCGTGCCACAATAAGAAGAATTACATTGAAATTATGCTAAGTGGCATTCCACATCAAAAATTCTGTTTTTATCATTTACCTACTCGAGGACGAGCAAGAATTAAGCTTGGGGATGCTTGATACGTCTCCAACGTATCTATAATTTTTTATTGTTCCATGCTATATTATATTCTGTTTTGGCCATTATTGGGCTTTATTATACAGTTTTATATTATTTTTGGGACTAACCTATTAACCGGAGGCCTAACCCAGAATTTCTATTTTTTGCCTATTTCAGAGTTTCGCAGAAAAAGAATATCAAACGGAGTCCAAACGGAATGAAACCTTCGGGAACGTGATTTTTGGAACGAACGTGATCCAGAGGACTTGGACCCTACGTCAAGACATCAACCAGGAAGGCACGAGATAGGGGCATGCCTACCCACCTGGGCGCGCCCTCCACCCTTGTGGGGCCCACGTTGCTCCACCGACGTACTTCTTCCTCCTATATATACCTCGTGCCCGAAACTACGAATCTGAGCCAAAAACCTAATTCCACAGCCGCAACCTTACATGCCCGTGAGATCCCATCTTGGGGCATTTTCCGGAGCTCCGCCGGAGGGGGCATCAATCACGGAGGGCTTCTACATCAACACCATAGCCTCTCCGATGATGTGTGAGTAGTTCACCTTAGACCTTCGGGTCCATAGTTATTAGCTAGATGGCTTCTTCTCTCTTTTTGGATCTCAATACAATGTTCTCCCCCTCTCTTGTGAGATCTATTCGATGTAATCTTCTTTTGCGGTGTGTTTGTTGAGATCGATGAATTGTGGGTTTATGAACAAGTTTATCTATGAACAATATTTGAATCTTCTCTGAATTCTTTTATGTATGATTGGTTATCTTTGCAAGTCTCTTCGAATTATCAGTTTGGTTTGGCCTACTAGATTGATCTTTCTTGCAATAGGAGAAGTGCTTAGCTTTGGGTTAAATCTTGTGGTGTTCTTTCCCGGTGTGATGGGGCAGCAAGGCACGTATTGTATTGTTGCCATCGAGGATAACAAGATGGGGTTTATATCATATTGCATGAGTTTATCCCTCTACATCATGTCATCTTACTTAAAGCGTTACTCTGTTCTTTTGAACTTAATACTCTAGATGCATGTCGGATAGCGGTCGATGTGTGGAGTAATAGTAGTAGATGCAGGCAGGAGTCGGTCTAATTGTCTCGGACGTGATGCCTATATACATGATCATACCTAGATATTCTCATAACTATGCTCAATTCTGTCAATTGCTCAACAGTAATTTGTTTACCCACCATAATATTTATGCTCTCGAGAGAAGCCACTAATGAAACCTATGGCCCCCGGGTCTATTTTCCATCATATTAATCTTCCAACACTTAGCTATTTTCATTGCCTTTTATTTTACTTTGCATCTCTATTATAAAAATACCAAAAGTATTATCTTATCATATCTATCAGATCTCACTCTCGTAAGTGACCGTGAAGGGATTGCCAACCCCTTTATTGCGTTGGTTGCGAGGATTTATTTGTTTGTGTAGGTGCGAGGGACTGATGCGTGGCCTCCTACTGGATTGATACCTTGGTTCTCAAAAACCGAGGGAAATACTTACGCTGCTTTACTGCACCACCCTTTCCTCTTCAAGGGAAAACCAACGCAGTGCTCAAGAGGTAGCAACTACTACTCCTTTGAGCGGTACTACCGCACGCCACAGAAACTATAGCACTTGGAGGCCTTCATCTTCGCATAGACAAGGGAAAACGACCGGTGCTCCAATGAAGTGAAGGAAAGGTGGTGCAAAGGAATAGATGTGTACGTGTTGATTCCACCCTAACCTTTCCGAAGCGGACCCCCTCTTAATAGTATGACTTTCCTACGACTCAAATCCACCGAAATGAAATGTAGAGAAACACCGTCTTTGATAGGCTCCAAGGGGCAATGGAGCTACTAAATAAGGAGCGCAAGTTTGCCTTGACAGAGTCATGTGAATACAACTTCATGGAAATAAAGACCATGCTAACCATAGCACCGGTCTTGATCATACCCGACGTCTGTCGGGGAGGCTGATCGTACCCACGGACACCTATGGGGCCGGCGGAGCAGGCCCCTTGTGGTTCGGAGGGGGGCGGAGGTCGCACGAAGAGCGGATCGAGGCGATGCACGCGGGCGGTTTACCCAGCTTCGGAGCTCTACGGAGAGATAAAACTCCTACTGCTGCTTGTTTGATCTATTGTGTTCTTGCTAGGGAGCAACGAGAGCTACAAAACCTAGCGTGAGTCTATCTGGTCTCGAATGGGTCGAATGAACCCAACGAGACGGACCTGGCGAACTGAATTGAACGGAACCGAACCCTTTCTACGTTGCAGTCGGGCCTCCTTTTATATGCTCAAGAGGTCTCCGACAGGTGGCAACATAGGCGGGGGTACAAATGTAAAAACAGGAGTTGGTACACCTACTTGAGCGATTATGCGATGCAAAATACCTAACTCCGACGGCAAGGGACAAAAGCAGTAAATGCCCGTCGTTGTCGCCCAAACGATTAACGAGACCGTCAGTGCGCCTCCGCTTCGCCACGATGGCGAGCACTGTCAGTGCTTATCGCTGCTCTCCGGCTGGCTGCACAGCCCGCTCAACACGCCCATGGAGCGGTCCCATGGCGACACGTCGCTGGGTGAGCTGGGCGGAGGCGGAGAGAAGTTGCATGCAGCGGCAAGCGCCTTGCAGCGGCCGAATCCTGTCGCGCCCGGGGACTTGTCGGCGCTCGAGCCTTCCCGGCAAGCTCCTCTTGCCGGGCCTTGTCTTCTGCGTTCGAGGCGGCTTTCCCGACAAGCTCTTCTTGTCGGGGCCTTATCTGTGCCTCAGAGAGGCCTTCCGGCAAGCTCCTCTTGCCGGGTCTTGTCTTCGAATGGCTGCGGAGGGTCTTGGTGGGCCTTGGCGAGGCTTGCCATGACGCAGCTGCGACTTCCCGTGCACAAGTTCGGGGTACAAAGGTACCCCTACTTTAGTACACCGACAGGAGCCCCCGGGTCTAGGCCATACACAGTGCCGAGCGCTGTTGGGCCAGGCCCAAAACAGGGCATGGGCACGCGCGGCCCGGGTCCAAACCAAACCCATTCCGTATCCGCCGCGTTCCCCCGTAACGGCACGCGTCAATTGCGGCGTCGTGGGGGAAGTGGGCGGCGTGCGGGGTCGCTTCACCCGTCGCCTCAGTTCTGCATCTCCGCCACGTGGTTCCCATGCTCTTGGGGTCGCGGTGGAAGTGGAAAACTGGCCGTTCTGACGAGAGGCAGCAGGTTGGCCCCGATTCCCTGCTCTTCCTATGCCCTGATTTGTCGAGCGAGGCGGTCGAGCCCCCACCTTGCTTCCTTAAAAAGAGCGGAAGGGGAGCGCAGAAGCCCGCACTCTCCCATCTCCTTCTTTCCTCAGTTTCCGCTCCCCTTCTCTCATTCGCCATGGAGAAAAGGAACCTTGGTTCTTCATCGGTGGCGGCGAGGGTTGCCGCTAGACAGCGCTCCCCTCCCAACCCCATGCCCGGGGCGGCAGAGCCAGCCACAAGAGGAAGAGGGAGGGGGCAAGGTCGTGGACGAGGTCGAGGCGCTCGGGGAAGAGGCGGACGGGGCGGCGCGCCGTCTCCGCTTCCGGGCGGGTTCCCCTCCTGCGGCGGTCCATACAGGGACGACCCTTGCGAAGTTCTTCGTCGAGGCTGCGCTGGCGCCTCGTCGTCGCCTCCGGCTTCCAGCTCCGTTCATGGCGCGATGGAGTCGGATCCGCCGAGACACCGAGACTGCACATGAGGGGCTGTGGAATCAGCGGCATGCGAGTCCGTGTTGTATTCCCAGCCCTAATGTGATGTATCTTGATCGTGGGTGGAAGGCGT
The DNA here is from genome assembly GCA_021605145.1 of Aegilops bicornis. Lineage (NCBI taxonomy): Eukaryota > Viridiplantae > Streptophyta > Magnoliopsida > Poales > Poaceae > Aegilops > Aegilops bicornis. The sequence continues at coordinate 756,632,374 of CM038673.1, read as the reverse complement.
TCACTCGCATCCACAGCTGAGATGGATTTACCCTCCATTTTAAGTTAATGGAGGTGATCTCCTCTCCGTCAAGGTCTTGGGGATCTCGGTACTCGGGCGAAGTGCTGCGTGGATAGCTCCTCCGGCGAAGATTCCCCTCGGCGAGAGTGACGAGGAGGAGAGCGACAGCGACGGCGAGGGTAGCGGGCCCGATTAGTTGTCGGGCGCCGCCAGGCGTCACCGGGCGACCCCATCATCGCGTCGCGGCTCCTTGAACTCCCGGGTCGTCTCCTTGGGCGGGGCGTAGGGAGGCTGCGGAAGGGGAAGAGGGATGGCGACAAGGCCGTCAAGTCGGAGTACGAGGGCGTAGTGCCCTCGACAGCGTGCTGACGTCCTGCCGCCCGTCTTCGAGCCTCGCTTCCGGCGCTGCCATCTCCGTCAAGCCCTCGGGGAGCTCCCGGGATGTTCCTTTGGTGCCTTCTGGCACCTGTAGCTCGCCTAGGTGTTTCTTTTGCCCTTCTCGCCTCCTGGACCTGCCTCCTGAAGAGAGGGACAGAAAAAGGATTACGGGCATCTTATCTTTTTAATTTGTAAGCCTTCGGGCCTTATCCGCATTTAATACTTGTAATCTTCCCTTTCATGTTTTCATTCCCCACGGATTGTATCCGAGTAGAATGTTTTTAATGAAAAAGGATGCTTGAAAAAGGACGAAGGGCTTATCGATATCTCAGCCCCGGCAACTCGGCTTGCCGCAGCTCCGGCAACTACGGCTTGCGGCCCGGCAACTACGGCTTGCCACAGCCCCGGCAGCTCACGGCTTGCGGGGCTTGGGTACCAGCGCCCTTCTTCTCCTCTTCGCTGTTTTTTCAGTTCTGAGAACGATTCAGCCAGTGCCGCGATAAGTTATTTTTGTAATATAACTTTATTCTGGGCAACATTTGCTACGTTACTTCCTTTACTCGACTCTTGGCTTTGTATGTTATTACCCTACGCTTTTCGAGGAAACTTGCGGTGCAGGCACCCTTGCCCTTGGCGCCGAAGTGCGGAACTTTGACTTCTTTGGCGAAGTCGCTACCGACAAGCAACCTTGTCGCGGACTAGCCGCAGCTCACTTAAGTTGTTGAGCGGACTCGAAACAAAGTAAGGGCGACCAGTCACGATTTGGTTCCTCTGCGCATGAGTTTTCCATACAAAGCACTATCGTTCGAGGAAGATAACGAAAATTTAAAATTGATCGCTCAAACTTTGGCAACTTAGCTTTTCTGTTTCTTGCTTCCCGATGAGGTGAAACTTCCTCGGCGGTGCCTGGTCCATAGTATTATCTCCTCCTCCCCTGGTTAACTTGTGCGCGAGAGCCTTCTTTCCTTTGAGAAAAGAAAAGAAGAGGAAATAACATTATGGAGCCTATCGGCTCGATTCTGCTTACGGGTATGGTTGCTGCACAAAGTGTTAGCCAAAGCATGCAATAAAATGATGAAAGCATGAACTTGACAAGCTATGCGCAACACATGAGCTTTATCGATGCACGGTCTGCGCCCGGCTTTGTCTGAAGGATTATATGCAACAGCCGGACTTGTACAAAAGGTGGTTGCGAACGGATTCCGACAACCGCGCCCTATGGATAAAACTTACGAAGATGCTCAATGTTCCGGAGTTGCTCACCGGAATGCCATCTTCGGTCTCAAGGCGGACAGCGCCAGGCCTAGTGACTCGTTTCACCCGATAAGGGCCTTCCCACTTCGGCGTCAACTTGTTTGAATTCTTGGCGGACTGAACGCGCCGAAGAACAAGGTCACCTTCCTCGAGGCTTCTGGCACTAACCCTGCGGCAATGGTAGCGAGCGGCTCGCACATCGGCCTGAAGACGATCCTCCTCGAGGAGCAGCGCGTCATCTTGTCGCAGCTGCTCTTGCTCAAGCTCATCATAAGCGAGTACTCAAGGCGATCCGTATACGAGTTCCGTGGGGAGAACTGCCTCTGCTCCATAGACTAGAGCAAAGGGTGCACGGCGATGGCTCGATGAAGCGTCGTCTGATCGACCAAAGAACCACCGGCAGCTCCTCGATCCAGTTTCTTCCGCACTTGTGCAGCACTGTCGAAAGTTACGGTCTTGAGCCCGCAGCACTTCCAGCATTGCCCTCTTCGCTTGACCGTTGCTTCTCGGGTGAGCAACGGAAGCAAAGCAGACCTTGGCGCCACGGTCTTGGACGTACTGCATGAAGGTGCGACTCGTAAATTGTGTGCCGTTGTCGGTGATGACCTGTTAGGGATTCGAAACGGCAAACAATCGACGAAGAACTTGATTGCTGACTTGTGTTGTCACCTTCCTCACTGCTTCCACTTCCGGCCACTTTGTGAACTTGTCGATGGCGACGTACAAGTACTCAAAGCCCCCGACAGCTCGGGGGAAGGGGCCGAGGATGTCGAGCCCCCAGACCGAAAATGGCCAAGATAAAGGGATCGTCTGGAGAGCTTGAGCTGGCTGGTGTATCTGTTTTGAATGGGCCTGCACGCTTCACACTTGGTTACTTGTGCGATTGCATCACGGAGGGCTGTCGGCCAGAAGAAACCTTGCCGGAAAGCTTTGCCGACAAGTGCTCTTGCGCCAATGTGGTGACCACATATGCCTCCATGTATCTCTCGCCAACAGCTTACATCCATCTTCCACAGGAATACACTTCAATTTCACCTTTGTTGAGTCTTCTTACATGCAGTATCTGTCGACAAACTGGTACATACTTGACTGCCGGGCTACTCTTTCCGCTTCTTCCTGCTCTCCGGGAAGTTCTCCTGTCTGAAGGAAATGGACAATCTGCTGCGCCCATGCTGGAGCTTGTGGCTCGACAACAAGGACTAAAGGCACATCTGCTGTTGCGGGAACATCAGCTTCCACGGCAAGGACCTGAGGTCCTGCCGGAGCTTGATGGTCCCGACAAGCTTGCCGGAGCAAGACTTGTCGGGAGCGTCTGCTTCAACGGAACAAACCACAGGGTCTGTCGAGCGGACTGCTCCTCAAAGACTTGTTGGTGTTGATCTTGGGGACCTTTACAGCAGCGGCCGGGAAGCTACGCCGGAAAGTAGTCACCAGAGGCCAACTTCCTCTTCTTGCTCTGTCCAATCGGCGGTGTTACGGTTGGTGAGTCGGCTTGAGCACGAAAATCCCTGGTTCCATTGGTAACTTAAGCGCAGCGCACTTTGAGCCGTCGGCAATATCATTCTGAGCTCTTGGAACATGTTCCATTTGCAGGTCGTCAAAGTGCTCTTCTAGCTTCCTCACTTCATCAACGTAGGCTTCCATCAATCGACTCTGGTAATCTTTGTTGACTTGGCGGACGACGAGTTGCGAGTCACCCCTGACAATAAGCTTCTTGATCCCAAGGTCCACTGCGATCCTGAGACCGGCAAGCAAACCTTCATACTCTGCAGTATTGTTTGTCGCTTGCTCCTTGGGAAAGTGCATCTGGACGACGTACTTGAGGTGCTCTCCGGTGGGCGCGATAAGCAGCACGCCGGCACCGGCGCCTTGCAGCGAGAAGGCACCATCAAAGTACATCAGCCACTCTTGCTGGCTTCTTTGACGGGAATGCTCGTCTCCGGAATCTCTTCATCTGGCGTTGGCGTCCATTCTGCTATGAATTCTGCCAAGGCTCTGCTTTGGATAGTTGATGTGCTTTCAAACTTGAGACCAAAGCTTGACAGCTCCAGTGCCCACTCGACAATCCTGCCTGTCGCTTCTGGATTCTGCAGTATCCTCTTCAGGGGAAAGCGAGTGACAACTGTGATCTCATGTGCTTGGAAGTAATGGCGCAGCTTTCTCGAGGCCATGAGGAGGCCGAAAAGCAATTTCTTCACACCAGAATACCTTGACCTAGCCTCTTGCAGGAGGGAGCTGACAAAATAGACTGGGCGCTGCACCATCCTTTTACATGTCTGTTCATGTATCTGCGGATTCGTCCTTGTCGGGACCAGAGCTTGTCGTGAAGCCCCTCGCTTGTCGCTGGATGTGCTTGCCGCGGTTGTCGGCTCGTCATCCGCCTCCCTCTCCGCCACTAACGCAGCACTAACCACTTGATTGGTTGTCGCTATATATAGCAACTTCTCTTGTGGCCTAGGTGCGACAAGTGTTGGAGTGGAGGACAGGTATCTCTTCAAGTCTGCGGCGCAGCCTCCGCTTCGGAGTCCATTTCTTTGGACCTGCCTTTTTCAAAATCTTGAAAAATGGCGAGGCGCTCAGCAGACCTAGAAGTAAACCTGCTGAGAGCAGCCACGCAACCGGCAAGTCTTCGTACATCCTTGATGCGCTTTGGTGCTTCAATCTGCTCAATGGCCTTGATCTTGTCGGGATTAGCTTCAATTCCTCGCTGAGTCACGAAGAACCCGAGAAGCTTGCCGGAAGGGACTCCAAACACGCACTTCTCGGGGTTGAGCTTGAGGTTGATCTTGCGCAGATTTGCAAAGGTCTCGTCCAAATCATGAACCAGAGTTGCTTTGTCCTTGCTCTTGACCACTATGTCATCCATGTAGGCTTATACATTTACGTGCATTTGCGGCTTAAAAGCGTCATGGACTACCCTTGCAAATGTTGAACCAGCATTCTTCAAACCGAAAGGCATCCGTATGAAACATTATGTGCCACATGGTGTGATGAATGCGGTCTTCTCCTCATCTTCTTCAGCCACAAAGATCTGATGGTATCACGAGTAGGCATCAAGAAGCGAAAGCAAATCACATCCAGCCATGGAGTCAACAATCTGGTCAATGCGCGGCAAGGGAAATGGATCTTTGGGGCAAGCTTTATTAACATCCGTGAAGTCAATACAAAGTCTCCATTTCCCATTTGCCTTGCGCACGACTACAGGATTGGCCAACCACGTAGGATGGAGCACTCCTCTGACAAGGCCTGCTGCTTCCAGTTTCTTGATCTCTTCGGCTATGAATTCTTGGCGCTCCACTGCTTGCTTCCTGACTTTTTGCTTGACGGGCTGCGCATGAGGACAAACGGCAGCGGTGCTCAATCACTTTCACAGGAACACCGGGGATATCGACGGTTGCCATGCAAACACGTCGACATTCGCCCGCAGAAAGCAACGAGCGCGCCTTCCTATTTGGGGTCGAGAGAGGCACTAATGGTGAAGGTACCACCAGCGCTGTCCTCCTTGGCGGGCACCTTCTTGGTCTTGGTGAGCCACCGTCTTCTTGCACTTGCGGTGGAGCTCGATGGTGCGTCCTCGGCGGTAGCGCAGCACTCGAAGAGGTGCGCTTGCCGGAGTGAGCATCGAGCCCTTGCCGGACTTGGACTTGGTCTTCTTCCCCGGGGAGCTTCGGCGGCAAGTGTCACGGCAATCTGTCAGCTGCTGCATCCGGAAGATCTTGTCGGCACAGATAAGGGCATCCTTCTTGTCGCCATGGACAGAGATGGCGCTTATCGGGCCCGACATCTTGAGTAGGTTGTAGGCGTAGTGACAGGCTGCCATGAACTTGGCGAGTCTTTGGGCGGCCAAGTATCCCATTGTAAGGCAATGGGAAATCAGCGACGTCAGCGTAACCCTCTCGATCCTGAAGTTCATTTCGCTGCCAAATGTGACCGGCAACGCAATCTTCCCTTCGCTTGCTCCTTCCGGATTGATTCCTTGGTAGGTTCCGGTCTCTTTGTGCTGGCTGTCAGGGATTTGAAGGTTATGGAGCACCGCGGTGGTGTTCAGATTCAAGCCGGCGCAGACGTCAACTAACTTTTTTGTGTACTTGAGGTTGCGGATGGTTGGAGTGACCAACATCGGCAAGCACCCGACCGCGATTATGCGGTCGGGTGATCCTCAATATCAAAAATGATAGGCGTCTTCAGACCACTTCGAGGCTTGCGTGACTCTACGGATGGTTCCGCTGCATTGACCTCCCGCATCCATTGCTTGAGTTGGCGGTGGGAGGTATGCAGGAAGCACCTCCGTCAACGCAGAGAACCTCTGTGGCTTTACGAAACTCCTGCTCATCGGCGCCGTCGTCCTCCATATCTTCGTCGTCATCATCATCTTCATCCTTGTCACGGCGGCGGGAGGTCGATCTCCTTGTCGCTGCTTGACTTTGCAGCTGCGTCCTCCCGGCGGGACGTTTCTTGCTTGCTCCCCGGCACCTTCTGGGCCTTCTCCTTGTCGCGCCACTCGTACTCAGCTCTACGCTGTTCGACAAGCTGCCGACTTTCTTGCAGCTCACGGAGGTCGTGGCCCTTGGTGCGGTGTATCTTGCGATCTTGCTTGCGGAGCTGTCACGCTTGTCGGCGGCCGCCACCGGCCGGTGGTTGGCGTCGTGACAATCTCCTTGCCGGAGACACCAGCCTTGGCGTTCTTGTCGCCACCTCCATTGCCGGACTGCTCAACAGCTAGCACTTCTCCGGCCTTCTTCTTCCTGTTGCCTTGCCGCGGCCCTTCTTTGCCGGGCGGTGTCATCATGTCGAGATCCTGCTTACGCATTCTCTCCTGAGTCTCCTCCTTCCTCGCCACAAGACACTTGTCGGCCAAGGCGTACAGCTGTTGGCGTCCTTGACTTTGCACATCACCATCTCCTCCCTCATCCTGCGGTTCCGCACATTACGATGAAATCGCGCTGATCACCGCGGCAGGGTGGACGTGCAGGGATGTTGTAGTGCACACGCTGAATCTCTGAATGAACTTGCGCAGGACTCTCCTTCCTTACAGGCGAGCAAGTGAAGGTCGCTCTCTTGGCCATGAGGTCTGTGGCGCTGTGAAGGCGCCAACAAACCGATGGCACAGATCTGCCCTAAGAGGATATGGAGCTGTCCGGCAAGTGCATGAGCCAAGATCGGCGTTGGGCTTGAGCACGGCGGAAGTAGTTGGCGAGGATCTTGTCGTCCCGTCCCCCGCAGCTCGCACCGCGATGGTGTAGATCTTTGAGGAACTCGATGGGTGCGTCCTGCCATCATACTTCTCGGCATATGCGGTTTGAAGTTTTTACGGCTGGAGCCGCTGGACTTGCCGCAGCTCACGAGTGAACGCAGGGCAACCTACCGCGTATGGCAAGTCGCTGGCCCCTCCGGGCGTGCATGTCAGCGAAGGCCCAGTAGCTTGTCGGATGACGTCGCGCTTCTCTTGGCGCTCGATGCGAGTTCGAGCGTCCTCTTGTTGTCGCTCATGAAGAACTTGGCGCTGATCGCGGCGAGCTTCATGGATCCGACGACGCAGCGATGGAGTCGCTGTCGAGGTGGATCCGATGAGTCGGCGATCTTAGCCTTCTCGGCGGAGAGTGCACGGTGGTTGCACCTCCGGCGATCTCGTCGCCACCGGCTCGTGCCTTGTCGTCACGCTGCGGCAACGATGGCGTTGGTTGCCGCGGAGCGTCGCCGTTGGCAAAGCCGATGAGGCTCTGGATAGTGGCCCTCCACTCGTCGACCTTGTCGGCCGTTGGAGGGTAGTCGAGGAGCAGCTGAGCTCGCCAGAGCTTCGCTGGGGTAGTGGGCGGCATTGGAGAGCGGTGCGAGGCGGGACACGCTCGGACTTCTAACCACGTTAGAAGGAGCGGCGCCCGTCCGGCGACCGTATCTCACTAGTGCCCGGCATGTTGGCGCGCATGCTGGTCTTGAGGGTCTCGATCCAGCGAGCGTATGGCGTTGTGAACGCCATGGCGTTGTTGGTCCCGCGTCTCTGAGAGGCGCGCGGGGATCTGTGGATGCCGAGGTTTGCGGTGCCTTGTCCTTGGACTTGGCAACGTCGCGAACACCTTCGTCGGCGCCCGTTCCTCCGCTTGCGTCTGCCCCACCACCCGTTCGCTGTGGTGAGGGTGGGTGCACGCAGACGGCTCTGCTGCCGCGAAGCCTTCTTCTTCGATGGCATGTCGAGGAAGATGTTGATGATGCCGCCGTGTGAACGCCGGATCAGATTCACACGGCCTCGACGCCCCTACCTGGGCGCGCCCGAAGATGTCGGGAGGCTGATCGTACCCACAGACACCTATGGGGCGGCGGAGCAGGCCCTTGTGGTTCGGAGGGGCGGAGGTCGCCTGAAGAGCGGATCGGCGATGCACGCAGGCGGTTTATCCAGCTTCGGAGCTCTCCGGAGAGATAAAACTCCTACTGCTGCTTGTTTGATCTATTGTGTTCTTGCTAGGGAGCAACGAGAGCTACAAAACCTAGCGTGAGTCTATCTGGTCTCGAATGGGTCGAATGAACCCAACGAGACGGACCTGGCGAACTGAATTGAACGGAACCGAACCCTTTCTATGTTGCACTCGGGCCTCCTTTTATATGCTCAAGGGGTCTCCGACAGGTGGCAACATAGGCGGGGGTACAAATGTAAAAACAGGAGTTGGTACACCTACTTGAGCGATTATGCGATGCAAAATACCTAACTTTCGGCGGCAAGGGACAAAAGCAATAAATGCCCGTCGTTGTCGCCCAAACAAAGGTTATGAGACCGTCAGTGCGCCTCCGCTTCGCCACGATGGCGAGCTGTCGCGCCGCTTATCGCTGCTCTCCGCTGGCTGCACGGCCCGCTCGACACGCGCCCATGGAGCGGTCCCATGGCGACACGTCATTGGGTGAGCTGGAGCGGAGACGGAGAGAGTTGCATGCAGCGGCAAGCGCCTTGCAGCGGCGAATCCTGTCGCGCCGGAGACTTGTCGCGCTCCGAGCCTTCGGCAAGCTCCTCTTGCCGGGCCTTGTCTTCTGCGTGCACAGGCGGCTTTCCCGACAAGCTCTTCTTGTCGGGGCCTTATGTCTGCCTAGAGAGGCCTTCCCGGCAAGCTCCTCTTGCCGGGGTCTTGTCTTCCGAATGGCTGCGGAGGGTCTTGGCGGACGCCCGGCGAGGCTTGCCGCGGGGACGCTCCGACTGCCCGTGCACAAGTTCGGGGTACTAAGGTACCCCTACTTTAGTACACCGACAACGTCCACAAGAGCTTCGATATATACTATGATGCATCTTGTGACGCCCGGATATTTAAGCTACAGTAATTCCCTGTTAATGTTGCCACGTCACCACGATTACTGTTGACAATCTCGCGATGGTTCAAAACTTGTTCAAATTCAAATTTAAATAAAGTCAAACTAGAAAAGTTTTTCAAAAACCAAAACTAAAATGTTCTAAATGTAGCAAGTAATTCATAATAAATATTGGTGGACAAATCACACTTTTATAAAGTAGTTAAATGCACTATAATAAATAAAATAGTGGTAAGACTATTAATTAAATGCTCGTAAATTAATAAACAAATGCAAACTACTTTCTAAAATGTGCAAAGTTGTTTGTGGCTGTGGCATAAATTGTAAGATCGATTTGGGTGCCACTTTAGTATTTTTACTAAAACTAAAATTAAAAGAAAACTAAAAAAGAAACAAAGGGAAAATAAAACAAAAATAAAAGAAAGAAGAAAGGACCCTCCTTGGCCAACTGGGCCAGACGGCCCAGCCGGCCAGGCCACCAACCGGCCCAAGCCCCCTCCATAACCCCACCAGGGGGAAACCCTAACCGACACCTCCCACTCCCCCCACTCACCCACGCCTCGTCCCCCACTCCTCTCGATCCCATCTGGACCGGGGAGGGGTTCGATCCACCTCCCCCTCCTCTGCCACCGATTGGATCGGGGGGATCGATCCCCGCCGCTAGACGCGCTACGCCGCCCTGCCTCTAACGCCGCTGGACCTCGCGGCCACCTCGCCGGACCTCTCCATCCGACTGCTTCCTCTCCGTCCCCATCGTCTCCATCTCCTCCCCGCGCCCCGCTGCCTTGTCCCTGCATCGAATGGTGAGGCCCCGGCCTCCTCTCTCCCTCGTCCCGCATCCTCTCGTGGCCACACCGGAGCTCTGCTCCTGTCGGCGCTTTTCGCACCAGCGCCGCCACATCGTCCGCCCCTTGGCGCTTGATCGGGCCCTCGCGCCGCTACAAGACGCTGAGCGTCCGCGCCCCCGTTCAGCCGCTAGCCTCGTGCATCACCGCCGCACGCGCATACACGCATTCCACCGGCCCTCGCTCTGCTCCAGCTCGCTGGCCTCGCCCCGCTCGTTGCTCGCCCCGCCTGCCGTCACCACTACGGGCCGTGCCCAAGGCCGTGGCCGTCTCCGCCCGCGCCCGCCTCCGGCCTCCCATGGCCTCGCAACTGCCGCCTCGGTCCGCCGGTGCTGGCCGCACCTCTCCCCCTCTCCCCTGCCCGCCTATGCTCAACGCGTCGTCGTGCCGCGTCCACGCCTGCAGACCCGCGCACCATCCCTGCGGCACCCTATGGCCCCTCCACGCCGGCTACATCCATGACCCTGCTGCAGCTCGCCCGCGCCCGCTTCGCCGCCGACCCAGTCGCCGTCGGCTTCGCGCCGGCCGTCGCCGCCCTCGCGACCAACTCCGGCACCCCGCCGCGCCTCGGCGGCCGTCGCTCGTTCGCCGGGTTCGCCCCTGTCGGGCGCCCCCGCGCCCGTTACCAGTAGCGCTCGCCCCGGTTGGCCCCTAGGGCCAATGACAGGAGGGCCCCGCCTCCAAAACGGTTTTATAAATAATAATAATAATAATAATTAATTAAAGAATTAATTAACTTAATTAATTCTATATTAGTTTAACCTAATCATGTTAGTTAACTAATTAAGCCTAAACCCTAATTATGCCTAAACAGTGTATGACAGGTGGGTCCCACTGGACCCACACGTCAGTTTGACCAGTCAACACCTCTGTTGACTGCTGACGTCATGATGACATCAGCAAACACTGTTCTGGATAATGTTGAATTAAAATATTTAAATTAATCCTACAATTGATTTAAATCTTTTACAATTAATATAAAATAAACCGTAGCTCAGATGGAAAAACTTTGTACATGAAAGTTGCTCAGAACGATGAGACCACTCCGGATACGCAGCCCGTTCGTCCGCCACACATCCTTAGCATAGCAAACACGTAACTTTCCCCCTTCGGTTCATCTTTTCGAAAACGCGGAACACCGGGAATACTTTCCCGGATGTCCCCCCCCCCCTTCACCGGTATCACCTACTACCGCGATGGGCACGCTTAGCATCATGCTTTGTCACGTCATGCATCATCATGCATTTGTTTGCATTGTATTTATTGTTTCTTCCCCCTCTTCTCTCGTTAGACACCGAGACCGACGCCGCTGCTAGTGCCCCGACCGACTACACTGTTGACGACCCCTCCTTCTTGGTTGAGCTTCCAGGCAAGCCCCCCCCTGATCACCAGATATCGCCTATTCTTCTCTATACTGCTTGCATTAGAGTAGTGTAGCATGTTACTGTTTTTCATTAATCCTATCCTGATGCATAGCCTGTCCTCGCTACTACTGTTGTTACCTTTACCTGCAATCCTACACGCTTAGTATAGGATGCTAGTGTTTCATCAGTGGCCCTACATTCTTGTCCGTCTGCCATGCTATACTATTGGGCCGTGATCACTAGGGAGGTGATCACGGGTATATACTATATACTTTATACATGATACATGTGGTGACTAAAGTCAGGTCGGCTCGTGGAGCACCCGCGAGTGATTCACGGATTGGGGGCTGAAAGGACCTTTGTCCCGACGGCCTTCTGGGTGGATCTTTGTGGCGGAGCGACAGGGCAGGTTGAGACCGCCTAGGTGAGAGGTGGGCCTGGCCCTGGTCGGTGTCCGCGGTTACATCAATTAACATGCTTAACGAGATCTTGGTATTTGATCTGAGTGTGGCCATTTGGTCTATAAGCACTAACCAACTACGTGGGAAAGATATGGGCACTTGATGTCGTGGTATCAGCCGAAGCCTTCGTGACGTCAGCGACTGAGCGGCGCACGCCAGATTGGACCGCGTAACGTGAATTCCTTTGTAATGGAGGTTGCTAGGTCTGCTTCCGGCCGCCCACGCGACATGCAGGTGTGCTAAGGGCGATGGGCCCAGACCCCTGTGCGCTTAGGTTTAGACCGGCGTGCTGACCTCTCTGTTGGCCTAGGTGGGACTGCGACGTGTTGATCTTCCGAGGCCGGGCATGACCCAGAAAAGTGTGTCCGGCCAAATGGGATCAAGCGTGTTGGGTTATGTGGTGCACCCCTGCAGGGAAGTTTATCTATTCGAATAGCCATGATCTTCGGTAACAGGACGACTTGGAGTTGTACCTTGACCTTATGACAACTAGAACCGGATACTTAATAAAACACACCCTTCCAAGTGCCAGATACAACCCGGTGGTCGCTCTCTAACAGGGCTATGAGGAGAGGATCGCCGGGTAGGATTATGCTATGCGATGCTACTTGGAGGACTTCAGTCTACTCTCTTCTACATCTTTGCAAGGCGGAGGCTGCCGGAAGCGTAGTCTTCGGCGTGATTAGTTATCCCCTCTTATTACGGCATTCTGCAGTTCACCACCGATATGGCCCTTTACACATATACCCATGCATATGTAGTGTAGCTCCTTCCTTGCGAGTACTTTGGATGAGTACTCACTGTTGCTTTCTCCCCCCTTTTCCCCCTTTCCTTTCTTTCCGGTTGTAGCAACCAGATGCTGGAGTCCAGGAGCCAGACGCCACTGCTGACGATTTGACGACTCCTACTAATCGGAGGTGCCTACTACCACGTGGAGCCCACTGACGACCGGGAGTAGTTTAGGAGGATCGAGCAGGAGGCATGCGCCTCTTCGATCTGTATCCCGCTTTGTGCTAGCCTTCTTAAGGCAAACTTGTTTAACTTATGTACGTACTCGAGATATTGTTGCTTCCGCTGACTTCGTCTATGATCGAAAGCACTTGTATTCGAGCCCTCGAGGCCCCGGGCTTGTATTATGATGCTTGTATGACTTATTTATGTTTTTGGAGTTGTGTTGTGATATCTTCCGTGAGTCCTCGATCTTGATCGTACATCGCTTATGCGTGCATGATTAGTGTACGATTGAATCGGGGGCATCACAAGTTGGTATCAGAGCCGACTGCTTGTAGGAATCCCCCTTCCACACTCCTTGGCCGAATTCGAGTCTAGACATTGCAAAAACTTTTTACTAACATGGTTGTGTGTCTTACGGGCCCACGTCCCCATTGGGTGGTATTAGGATCTTTTACTCCTCGATCTTTACTCTGGGATTCTGATCTCTCTTCTATTCGGGTTTAAATGACTTTGCTAGTAATTACTTTCTCCCGGAGAGCCCGTCACTCTAGATGATTGCTTGGCGCACCGTAGGGTTCCGAAGATACTCCCTGATGTTCTTCCGGGAAAATGTGCTCATCGGGTTTGCAACCCTACCACCGAGACATCCCTATGGATAACTACTTATACTTGCCACCCTTACCTTCATTCTTGATTACTCTTGTTACTACAAGATACCCTGAACTACTTCCCGCTATTCCGAGAATCCTTCATGCTTGCTGCCTCGCAGCTCTTTTCTGTAGGATTACACCGACGCATAAATTCTCACACTTATCGAGGATTTCTTCATTCCTAGTTGTTTTTGTGTTTCACTAAATTCTTCAGGATACTATTCAGTTTTCTGAAAATCCTTAGGAGCCTATTGCTCTTGAATTCCTTGCCTTTCGGTACTATGGTTAAATTCCATATTTCTAGCAATCTCCATTGACATCCTTTGTCAGTATCATTTCAATCCCCTTGATTCATTATTTTGCGAATGCTCGCAATCCTCAATCATATCATAGAATTCATCCTTCCGGCTCAAATGTCATTTTAAACATGAGCTGGTAATTGACCAATCAAATTGTCGTCGATTGTACCCCTAAGACTGTTGAACTTATCCATTCTTAATCAGAGCATCTGCTTCTGTTGGAAATCATAATTCATTTGTTATCTAAGCATCGAATTATTCAGATGTTCTATAATCAGATGCCTTTGCATTGTTTCTTTGTCTGATTGTGTGCCGATGCTCACATCAGCTCTGCTATGGACCGTCAGATCCTTTAATTTGTTGGATTTTATCCAACACCGTCCTTCATATTCAATAACCTTGTGCGCCTTCCCTCGGATACATAATGCCTTTGATAAATTGTATGCTATACTTTCTCAACCATGCTTGCTTTCGAGCTTGTATAAATTACTCCTGAAGTTTGTGGTATATCTTCCTAAGAGGCCCTGATGGGTTGAACCTATGCCTTTTCTAAAACTGTGTGAACCCGGAAACTAATGTGGGTCATACTCTACTGTTGTTATGTCAGATAAAACTTCAACACTACAACTTCGTCGAAGGTGAGAAGCTAATGAAAGGTTATGCATTAGAGAAGTGGGAGTCGACCTTGAACCTTGTGTTCATGCCCATGGACATGATGTAGATCCTATCATGGAAACTTCTTGTAATAATAACTTTTTCCTTGAAAAACATCATCTGGTATGTGTGAATTGGTCCTTTGTAACCGTGGTTCCGACCATGAATTTTCTCCTTTGATACTATTTCTCGGACAAGTTAAACTACTTGCCTTCTGCAGACCAGTACGCCTTCCCAACCTCTATTTTGATCTACCTTTGAGTATTACCCCTGGTATCTCGAGGATGTCACCCCATTGCACTACATGTTATGAATTTTTGATGAAGTAGTAGCTTTCCCCGTCATAGTCACTCCCCGGGTTCTGGGTTGTCGTCAACCGAGAGTACCGATTTGTGAATCGAATCAACACTGAGATTCAGTACTCCCAGCACTTTGTTGTTGAGAAGTTTAATACTCCATCACGTCACTCCTAGCCTGATCGGCTACATCATTATCGTGCCAATTTTAACTATGCTACCTGGTCCCTAATCCCGGAGCACGACTTTCGATGATGAGCTAAACTTACGTCGATCTTCCTCGTCATATCATTTCGCCTTGAACATCAAACTTGATTTCAAGTTCGTGTCGTACCCTTGGATCCAATAACCTTTCACTTCATCAGTCCTTTGACTTGATGTCATCGTTGTTCGATTACATCTTCATGAAACCTCTCGACAAAGGTGTCGTGATCATCATCTACATTCTGAGCTTTTCCAAGATGTCAATCGAATTCATGATGAGAGATATCACCCTTACCCCTCGATAATTTGGGTTATCATCGACAACATTATTGCATTCCCTCCAACACGAAACTTGTTCTTGTTTTGTGTTGTACCTTGAGTTCCTTGCTATCCAGCATTTGTTCTTCTTTACCTTGGAGTATTACCATATTTTATGTCAAGAATGTCACGAGAATTTCACCACCTCTTAAGAATTCTTGATACAGGTGATCCTTCTTGCCATATTCGTTCATTCCTTCGTCCCCGTGTTGTTTCTAACCGGAATACCGACAAATGGACTGTGATGTGAAAAATTCAAAACTTCTAGCAACCCTATTTCTTGTAAGTTAATGAACGATAGTTACATTCTTTGTGTATTGGATATCGAATCACCCTTCTATCATTGATCTTGCTACCTAAGCCCATAATTCGGGTGCACTGTTCAACCAATGTTTACTTGTGTATGTTTTCCTCGAGCATACCTCATTATATCATTTGATCTGACAAATGTTATCTCCTTGTTCACATAAGTGTGGAAATCCATCTATTGAAAATCTCAATGAATTGTCGTCGAGTCAATCAGCCACCTCCTCACCTCTCCTTGGTTAAACGATGAACTCTTGTTTCGGAACTCGCTTTCATAGTTCATTTCCCGAGAATCTTGCAATGCCATCTCATCAAATTAAGTTGTGACCTTTTCTTCTCAGGCATCCTAAGTCTGAGTTACCCTGACGCCAATCTAAATTGAACCTCCGTCAGATATGATGGTTGGAATATATTTTCCAAGATTTATAACATTGGTCCTTATATGTCCCGGTAAGGTGATGTCAGGCCAGAGGACCTATTGTTATAGTTCCCTTTTTAACAAGGTTAACCATTCCTCCATGAGGAAATTGTAAGACTTATTCTATAAGTTGTTCCTGAAGAATCCTTTGTGTATCCAAGTCTGACCTTTGCTTGAAGACCATGTCAATGCTATCTAGAAGCATGTCTGTGGTACTCCGGTTATCAATAAGAACATTTGAAGCCCAATGCTAAATGTTTCTTACTCAATTATCCAAACACCCGTTGTATGGGTAATGTCATGAAATTTCTCTCCCCTTTCCTGAAGGATTTTCTACTTTATATCCTGCCAGGGATATCATGCTCTGCTTGTCCTTGGGAAGGATATACCCCTGAAATATGTGTTTAAACACATTTTCCTTTCCATTGTTCTGTTTAATTTCATAACAAATTATCCTTTCCATTGCTTGGTTTGACCTTTCTTGAGATCTATATAATCTAAGCAGTAATAATTCACTGCTTATGTAAACACCTCGGTGTACAACTCTGTCAGTGAGTCCTTGTTACTATTGTTGATGACATCCGGTAGCCACCGATGGGCGAGAACTTTGCCTATTGGTCCGCCTCGTTTCAACGGCAGAAAATGGTTCTCTTCGTCCCTCGCCCTTGGTACCAACGTTGTTGCCGACATAAGCGACATGGTACCCTCGACATGCCTTGCTATCGTGACCGTGCAAGATGTCAGCCCCTTTCTACTTTAACCCACATGGTGGGCCCATAACCTGACTCCACAGGGATCGAAACACGACTCTCGTGTACACCCCCCATTTCCAAGGTTATTCCTCACGCTTGGCTTCGTGTGTAATTCGCGAGCCACCTTCCTAGTGATCTATTCTGGTATCAGACATAATACTTATTCTCGTTACTCTATACCCCTTTCACACCTTGTGTCAGACATCGAACGATTGTCTACCCGTTTGAAACTTCTTATTGTACCATATTACTTTGCTCTCGGCATGCTTTATTCGTTCAACTCGAGAGATACTCATGTATTCATTCGTGGGATAACCCCCAATGATTACCCCTCGTAGCGTTCTATCGTTGTCAAGCTGCCGCTTTACTATTTGTAAGTACGATGGAGCTCCCGAAGAAAGGATGCCAACATCGTCATGATGACCCGAAGCAGAGAAATGAAGACACCCACGTAATGGATCGACCTCTTCGAGAAGAGCAACCGAGACCGAGATGACTCGTTAGAATTTCGTAACCAAATCCCTTCCCGTCACTTTCCCTCTTAAATCTGGACGAGATTTCTTGTAGTGGAGGAGAATTGTGGCCTTGGGATATTTAAGCTATAGTAATTCCACATTAATGTTGCCCACGTCACCACGATTCTTGTTGATAATCTCGCGATGGTTCAAAACTTGTTCAAATTCAAATTTAAATAAAGTCAAACTAGAAAAGTTTTTCAAAAACCAAAACTAAAATGTTCTAAATGTAGCAAGTAATTCATAATAAATATTGGTGGAGAAATCACACTTTTATAAAGTAGTTAAATGCACTATAATAAATAAAATAGTGGTAAGACTATTAATTAAATGCTTTTAAATTAATAAACAAATGCAAACTACTTTCTAAAATGTGCTAAGTTGTTTGTGGCTGTGGCATAAATTGTAAGATCGATTTGGGTGCCACTTTAGTATTTTTACTAAACTAAAATTAAAAGAAAACTAAAAAAGAAACAAAGGGAAAATAAAACAAAAATAAAAGAAAGAAGAAATGACCCCCCTTGGCCAACTGGGCCAGACGGCCCAGCCGGCCAGGCCACCAACCGGCCCAAGCCCCCTCCATAACCCCACCAGGGGGGAAACCCTAACCGATACCTCCCACTCCCCCCCACTCACCCACGTCTCCTTCCCCACTCCTCTCGATCCCATCTGGATCGGGGAGGGGTTCGATCCACCTCCCCCTCCTCTGCCCCCGATTGGATCGGGGGGATCGATCCCCGCCGCTAGATGCGTGACGCCGCCCCGCCTCTGACGCCGTTGGACCTCGCGGCCACCTCGCCGGACCTCTCCATCGGACTGCTTCCTCTCCGTCCCCCTCGTCTCCATCTCCTCCCCGCGCCCTGCTGCCTTGTCCCTGCATCGAACGGTGAGGCCCCGGCCTCCTCTCTCCCTCGTCCTGCAACCTCTCGTGGCCACACCGGAGCTCTGCTCCTGTGCGCGCACTCGCACCGCGCCGCCACATCGTCCGCCTTGGCGCCCAGTCTGAGCCCTCGCGCTGCAGACGCCTTTGCAGCGCCCCGTTCAGCCGCTTAGCCTCGTGCATCACCGCCCGACGTGCATTGCACCGGCCCTCGCTCTGCTCGGCTCAGCGGCCTCGCCACCTTTCGTTGCTCGCCCGCTTTCTTTGTCACCCTGCGGCGCGCCCAAGGTCGTGGCCGTCTCGCCCGCGCCCACCTCCGGCCTCCCATGGCCTCGGGCTGTCGCCTCGGTCACTTGCTGGCCGCGCCTCTCCCTCTCCCCTGCCCGCCTATGCTCAACGCGCCGTCGTGCCGCGTCCACGTCTGCAGACCCGCGCACCATCCCAGCGGCGCCCTACCGCCCCTCCATGCAAGCTCGTCCGCAGCCACCTGCAGCTCCGCCGCGCCCGCTTCGCCGCCCCACGGTCACCGTCGGCTTCGCGCCCGGCCGTCGCCGCCCTCGCGACCAACTCCGGCACCCGCGCCGGCGCCTCGGCCCGTCGCTCGTTCATGGGTTCGCCTGTCCAGGCGCCCAGCCAGATTACCGATAGCGCTTCGCCCGGTTGGCCCCTAGGGCCAATGACAGGAGGGCCCCGCCTCCAAAACGGTTTTATTATTATTATTAATAATAATAAATAATAATTAATTAATTAATGAATTAATTAACTTAATTAATTATGTATTAGTTTAACCTAATCATTTTAGTTAACTAATTAAGCCTAAACCCTAATTAAGCCTAAACAGTGTATGACAGGTGGGTCCCACTGGACCCACACATCAGTTTGACCAGTCAACACCTCTGTTGACTGCTGACGTCATGATGACGTCAGCAAACACTGTTCTGGATAATGTTAAATTAAAATATTTAAATTAATCCTAAAATTGATTTAAATCTTTTACAATTAATATAAAATAAACCATAGCTCAGATGGAACAACTTTGTACATGAAAGTTGTTCAGAACGATGAGATGAATCTGGATACGCAGCCCGTTCGTCCGCCGCACATCCCTAGCATAGCAAACACGCAACTTTCCCCCTCCGGTTCATCTGTCTGAAAACGCGGAACACCGGGAATACTTTCCCGGATGTTCCCCCCTTCACCGGTATCACCTACTACCGCGATGGGCACGCTTAGCATCATGCTTTGTCACGTCATGCATCGTCATGCATTTGTTTGCATTGTATTTATTGTTTCTTCCCCCTCTTCTCTCGTTAGACACCGAGACCGACGCTGCTGCTGGTGCCCCGACCGACTACACTGTGGACAACCCCTCCTTCTTGGCTGAGCTTCCAGGCAAGCCCCCCTTGATCACCAGATATCGCCTATTCTTCTCTATACTGCTTGCATTAGAGTAGTGTAGCATGTTACTATTTTCCGTTAATCCTTTCCTGATGCATAGCCTGTCCTTGCTACTACTGTTGTTACCTTTACGCAATCCTACATGCTTAGTATAGGATGCTAGTGTTTCATCGATGGCCCTACATTCTTGTGCATGCGCCATGCTATACTATCGGGCCGTGATCACTAGGGAGGTGATCACGGTATATACTATATACTTTATACATGATACATGTGGTGACTAAAGTCGAATCGGCTCGTGGAGCATCCATGAGTGATTCATGGTTGAAGCTGAAAGGACCTTTGTCCCGACGGCCCTCTGGGTGGATCTTTGTGGCGGAGGCGACATGGCGAGTTGAGACCGCCTAGGTGAGAGGTGGGCTGGCCCTGGTCGGTGTCATGGTTACATCAATTAACACGCTTAACGAGATCTTGGTATTTGATCTGAGTCTGGCCATTTGGTCTATACGCACTAACCAACTACGTGGGAAAGATATGGGCACTCGACATCGTGGTACCAACCGAAGCCTTCGTGACGTCAGCGACTGAGCGGCGCACGCCAGATTGGACCGCGTAATGTGACTTCCTTTGTAATGGAGGTTGCTAGGTCTGCTTCCGGCCGCCCACGCAACGTGCAGGTGTGCTAAGGGCGATGGGCCTAGACCTTGTGCGCTTAGGTTTAGACCGGCGTGCTGACCTTTCTGTTGCCCTAGGTGGGGCTGCGATGTGTTGATCTTTCGAGGCCGGGCATGACCTAGAAAAGTGTGTCCGGCCAAATGGGATCAAGTGTGTTGGGTTATGTGGTGCACCCCTGCAGGGAAGTTTATCTATTCGAATAGTCGTGATCTTCGGTAACAGGACGACTTGGAGTTGTACCTTGACCTTATGACAACTAGAACCGGATACTTAATAAAACACACCCTTCCAAGTGTTAGATACAACCCGCTGGTCGCTCTCTAACAGGGCTATGAGGAGAGGATCGCGGGTAGGATTATGCTATGCGATGCTACTTGGAGGACTTGATCTACTCTCTTCTACATCTTTGCAAGACGGAGGTCGCCATAAGTGTAGTCTTCGACGGGATTAGTTATCCCCTCTTATTACGGCATTCTCAGATTCACCCTTGATATGGCCCTTTACACATATACCCATGCATATGTAGTGTAGCTCCTTGCTTGCAGTACTTTGGATGAGTACTCACGGTTGCTTTCTCCCCTTTTCCCCCTTTCCTTTCTTTACGGTTGTCGCAACAGATCTTTGGAGTCCAGAGGCGACGCCACCGTCGACGCATTTACTCCTACTAAGCTGGAGGTGCCTACTACTATGTGCAGCCCAGCGACGACCTGTGAGTAGTTTAGGAGGATCCTGTGCAGAGGCCCGCGCCTCTTCGATCTCAGTATCCCATTTGTGCTAGCCTTCTTAAGGCAAACTTGTTTAACTTATGTACGTACTCGGATATTGTTGCTTCATGACTTGTCTATGATCGAGCACTTGTATTTGAGCCCTCGAGGCCCCTGGCTTGTATTATGATGCTTGTATGACTTATTTATGTTTTTAGAGTTGTGTTGTGATATCTTCCCGTGAGTCCCTGATCTTGATCGTACACGTTTGCGTGCATGATTATTGTACGATTGAATCGGGGGCGTCACACATCTAGACATGGTATTAGCTGTGTGCTCTTGCAAGAAGGAAAGGTCATGGCATATGCATCCTAATAACTCCGATCACATGAAGAGAATTACTTCTCGCACGACTTGGAATTAGTAGCTGTGGTGCACGCAGTGAAAATTTTGCAGCATTACCTCATCGAACAAAGGTGTGAAATATATACCGATAACAAGAGTCTCATGTATATTTTCACTCAACCCAACCTCAACATCCCACAACAAACCATCACTCAAGGAAAGCTAATGTGGTATCCAATGCGCTCAGTCGAATGGCAGGAATAGTTAAAGGAGTAACCCAATACAAACCCGACTCTGCAAGATGAATTTGCTAAACTCAACATGATCCTCTGCGGCCCATCAAGATTGAAAATCCTTGAAATCAAGCCTACCTTGGATGAGGAGATCAAGAAAGCTCAATAAAATCATCCTAGCTTGGAGGGATTCAACGAGAAACCTCGCCTAGGGAAGTCCAAGTTCTTCCAAATTGATGAATAAGGCACACTATGGTTTGGCACCGTATAAGCATACCCGATCAAGCCGAGCTTAAATAACAAATAGTCCAAGAAGCGCATGAGCCCGCATACTCTATCCACCCTAGAGGCACCAAAATGAACCGATACTTGAGAGAGGTATTTTGGTGGAGGGTATGCGAAAATACATTGCATAATCTTGCGATGTACGCAACAGAATCAAGGCAGAACATCAGAATCCTGCCGAAATGCTTCAGACCTTACATCCACAGAGGAAGTGGGGCGACATCAACATGGAACTTATCATGGGGTTACCCAAGACCGCTAGAGCCATGAGTCCATATGGGTCATCATCGATAGGCTAACCAAAGTAGCTCACTTCATCCCAGTGAAGACCACGTACCGACCAGACAGTTTGCACAACTGTACATGTCAAGGATTGTTAGTCTCCATGGGGTACCCAGGTCCATCGTATCAGACCAAGGTTCTCAGTCCACCGCTGCGTTTTGGCTACGTCTTCACCAAGCCTTGGGAACCAGACTAAAGCACAATAACCGATATCACCGTACTAAATGTCTATTTACCATGTTCAATAAATTCATAACTGGGAACATACTACGCTTACGCTGATTATCTAAGAGTTCCACTATGCAACTATACAAGAATAACTGACCGACAAATGATATGCAAACTTTCCAAATTATATCCATTTAAACAGTTTTCCAATGCAAATGATTATCAAACATGTGAAACCCATCAATAATTATGAAAGGTATACTTAATTCTATTACATCATCCAAACAGTTTGAGACAGTCATTGAAGAGATCATGGCACAAACTAAGATTTATTACAACAATACTAAAGCTCTACTGATTTAGGTTCATTGTGCAGCAGTGGTTCACCCTTCATGGTGGCTACTTTACCCACCCTCCTATTAGGCTTCTTGTTGAGAATGGCCTCAGTTTTTTCCTTTGGTTTCACCTTGCAAAAGTAAGTATTCCAATTATTGACGATTTTAATAGCAATCATATGTTGGTATGAGTGAAAAGACATACATTTTTTATCCACACATGTTTTCTTATTAAATTCTTTGATTAGATGTTGAATTTTGCTACTTCTTCTTACCTCGGATGCAATAAGATCAACAAGAGGAGCTCTCTTCTTCCTTTTTCCTTTCACGCTCAATTCACATGTGGTGGAGATCTGCTCTGGTGTTTTCCCTGGTGTTAGAGGGGTAGTAGGTTTGTCTTGATGGGTGGAAAAAGTAATATCAGCATCATCTTTTTCCACATTAGGTAGCTGCATCTTGGAAGTGGGAGCCTGCGAGGATTGACGAGAGTCAGGAACAAAAAAAGATAGGAACTACTAACTTTCAAGGCCTTGTTGAATAATTCCCTACATTTGGGAGGACATGAACTTCGTGACCCAGTCAAATTTTTCTAGAGTTAAAAAGGCATTGGAGATGAAATTAGCCCAATCTAAAGGTACATGAACCACCTTAGAGCTATCAACCCCACAAGCAAAACAAGCTTCGGAAATGAGGATTCCTTTACTTCCAACCACATGAATATCTATGAAAGCATGACCCGAGTTAGAATCTAAATTAAATTAAATATCTTGGTTGACCAAATATTTACCTTTTATACAGAAACCAAGGGGAGCCATCTCCAGCATGGGGTTAGAAGAGTCCTCCCTAGTGCCCACAACAACATTCTTTGAAGAACCATTAGTGATATTAGGCTGAGTGTCCAGCTTGTCAGGTTGAATCGGTTCATTGAGTGACAGATCCTTGTTCTCCTGAATAATCTTCTCTTTAGTTTGTGGTATGGAGGGAGGAAAAATTTGGAAATTAACAAAATGGGAGTGAATGATTCCCACCTGGATAGGTGCCAAACCAAGAGATTGGATTTTAAATTCTCCTTCATTTAGGATTTCAATACTCTCATCTACAAGCTCGCTTTCATCAGCATTGGGTGCATAATTCAAAAAAAAATCTACAACAACAACACCTTGTATTAGGATAGGCTCTTCAAATAAAGGTAAAATAAATTTTTTGCAAATTTGGTAAAATATCCAAATGATTACTCTGTACTGTCATGTTGAGATCAATATTCAAAATATCTTGCTCTTTCTTCACATTCAGATCGGCGTTGATATGGGCCTGGAAGGCTTGAAAACCAACCTCCGGGGGACCAAGAGGTAAATTTAAATCTGGTAGGCGATTAAAAATATGTTTGGTATGGCCCAATAGATTTAATGCACCTGCACTAGCCTCAAATTTAGCAGTGTCTGCACTCTGAGAAGGCAAGAGTAAGGAGTAAGTTACTATTTTTTCAAAAAAATGAAAACAACACCTTAATTTGTTACCAAAACTCTATGCTTTATCCAATTCATAAATAAGATGAATGCTGGAGTAAATATTAGGAGGAGATTTATCCCTAAAAGTGCAAGCAAGAAACTAGGAAATCAATAGCTGAAGGCTTTTACCTACCCTATACATATACATGTATATCCACCACAAAAACGAAGTGTCATATGATAAAAATGCACTCTAACTAACAAATAAGATGTTGTTATGCACTATGTTTGGAATTAAGTGATGAATATATCATAATGAACCATGATAGAGTTACATATGAAAGGAAATAAATTACTATTTACCATGTTAAAAAAATCTGAACTGAGGTAATAACATACTTACATAGGACTAGGTGAGTTAAGGTGGACACACTTCCACACATTGTTGAAGATTTCAACTATGCAAGAATACTTTACATGGACATTATATGTTTCATTCACCTAAAAACATGGTCTTTATTTTTTTAATGTGCAAGAAATGTTAATTTTAGGATGGATGCATGCACTTCTGAATTCACATATTTATTTCACACTAGTAAAAGAGCCCCTGCGTTGCAACAGGAAAAACCACATGTCCCTAGCAAAATAATCATGACTGAAGACCTCAATAGGTCCACGTGCATCACATCTATGATGCCGCTTATCCTCCTTCCCACCCTTGTCGACGGTGGCATCAGTGCTCACACAATCAGAACACGTTAGGATGTGGTCAATTCTAAGGTTTCTTTCTTTCTCTCCAAAAAATGAGAGATCTACATTTTCACCAGGAAGTTTTGTTGAGGCGTGCATTAGTAGTTATAGATGGTTTCTTTCTTCTTCAAACTGATTTGCCGAGGTGTTGATTTCCAATCCGGATGTAGCAAGTACGAAAGAAATACGAATCATGCACTATTGATTAAGGTTGTCCCCTAAATAGTTTCCAAAAATGTTTAACAGTTAAAAAAATATCATATTCAATTCTACACATTTTTCTAATCAATTTTCATATATAACATGTCAAAATTGGAGTTAGGATTTAGAAGATATGAATATTTTTAAAAAGCATTTGAATCACATTTTTAAATATTTAACGGGTAAAATGACATCATATTTAGATTGTACATATTTTCCTAATCAATTTCCATAAATAACATGTCTAAATTAGAGTTAGGATTTAAAAGATATGGATATTTTAAAAAATATTTAAAATTGCCAAAAATAATAGATGGACGACGGGTTGATTAACCAAAGATCAAGGGGGTTTCCAAGAAAAAGTGAATCATTTTTTCTACGGGTTGATTAACTAAAGATCAAAAGGTTTTCTAAAAAAAGAGAAGTGAATCGTTTTTTCTCACTTAACAATGTACCGCAGGTTGATTTCGAAGGAGTACAGGGCTTTTTTTTTTTGCAAAAGTGATGACGGACGGGTAGAAGCACTCCTCACTTTACTATTAGGTAGAGATATATTTGTACGAGGACCTACATGCCATGGAGCTGGCCAAATTGTCCGACAGCTAATTGCAAATGTGATATGTTATTACTGTCTTGTATATATTTGAGGAGGAGGGATGTATTCTTATACTATAAATACGAAGTCAAATGATTGAAAGAAGGGGAAACTTTGTTTTTGCCACTCTAACTTTTGTCAATTTTGCTTATGCCACTCTAGAATTTAACATCTCACTTTTGCCACTCTTGGCTTTTGACAATACATCACAAATGTTATTCCATGGCAAAAACGATAATTTTTCATTTCACTTTTGCCACTCTTAGCTTTTGACAATGTATCACAATTGCCCCTCTAAATTTTTTGCTTTTGCCACGGAATGGCAAAAGTGATATATTGTTAAAAGGTATTAGTGGCAAAAGTGAGATGTCAAATTCTAGAGTGGCATAAGCAAAATTGACAAAAGCTAGAGTGGCAAAAACAAAGTTTTTCCTTGAAAGAACTAAATATAGATTTAAGAGTTAATATAGAGGAGGAACCATTCACCTTGAGAGGAATTACCAAATTCTGTGGTGCAGCCACCACGTACGTCCCCTTGTTTAGAAACTCATGGACGGAGGAGCACCCCGATGCCTTGGCAGCTCGGGTTAAATTCCCAGTCGGCTTCTCTCCATTGTTGGTCCTACCAATAAAAGCCATAATACTATGAAATTTACCTAAAATTCAAATTTCCATAATCTCTCATGTATTGTATTGTATTAGCTTCTCATCGCTCACATGCATACACTGCAATTGCATTCTCCCCTGCATTTTGGACAGCTCCAGGCATCTCGCAGCCCCACTTTTATATAATTCTCGCCGTACCTAATAAACAAACCAATAAGAAACAAGAACAATACATCATATGGTCGGCCCCATGGAAACACAAAAATTACATAGCAGAAACTCTTGTAATACCTATTACGCAAGCAATCTCGACAGTACTTGAGTGAGCACAACCGAGACTTCTTCATATTCTTGCAAGCTGCCATAATGTTGATTGCCATTTTCTGACGGCACTGCAGAACGGAAAAGTATTAAATCCACGAGGAGTTGCCAGTGTAAAAGAGGGGGGAGGGCCAATGGTAATAGGTGGTCAAAATCCACGAGGAGTTGCCAGTGCAAAAGAGGCGGGAGTGCCAATGGTAATAGGTGGTCACTCGCTCACCTGGTGGCAGGTCTTCTCGATCTGCAGCAAAACGCCGTTGCTCTCCATGCTGTAGGCACCCTTGCTAGTCTCTGTGGCGACCCTCTCCCTGCTGTAGGTGTAATTGTTCTCCTCGCCATGGGTATCATCCCTCTCAGGGGAGACGTTCTCCATGCCGCCGACGCCATTCCACTCAAGGGAGCAAGGGACCGTGATGTCCATGGAAGAGCTCCAGATGTTTGGCAGAGCAAGGGGGAGAAGCCTAAAATCTTTGACAAAAAATAGGAATGGGATTGAAGAGATAAATATCGGTTCGCGTGTGCCTCTAAAAAAAGTAGGAGAGGCTAGTGGTAACTGATGCCACCAGCCAGTTGCCCTAATCTTATTTAGAAATTATTCGTTTTGTGTGACATTGCACCGTCTTCCCTCGTTCATCCATGTATTTGCATGTCTATCATTATTGATGAAATGGGTTAATAAATAAGGGTGAAACCATCTTTTTTCCTTTTCTTGTTTTACTTGGGTCTGATTAAAATCTCAAATATATATGCCTTTGTCTCATCTCCATTAATATTATTTTGGTTGTATGCCATTCTAAAAATTTACCACCGGAGCCATTGTACAAAGTTTATTTACCCAATATAATGTCCTGGAACAAAATCTTTTTCCCCCGAAGCACCAAAAAATGCGTGTACAAGATCTCTTATTCCAGAGTGGTAGAATGTTGGCCATCCAATGTGCAACACAACACAAGCATTGTGTGACTTAAAGGTGGTGGCAGAAGGGGATGTGGCGTCCAGAGAGTATTTTGAATCTTGGGAGGCCCACTGGTGTTATTCCATTTTTTGCCTCTACTGTTACGCTTCATGCCCGACACACCTCCTCGATGCCAACTCCTTGTTATTTACTTCTATGGTTCTCTAGCACTGGCTCATTGGAGAGGAAGGATCTGGGTTCATGCAAGGCAATGTGTGTGTGCTCGCTCTCGACCCTATAGGGTAGCGAAGGGGACCAGAATGCCATGTGTGGCTGCAAAATTGTTTGTTATTGAGGGGTGTGCATGCTTGCCCTCGACACGAGGTGTGTGTGGCATAGATGATCGAGAAGGAAACACGCGACTGAGAGAGACCCTCCACATGATGACATGACAACACCCTACATATGACATAGAAGACGCCCACCATGCGACGATAATTGCGAGTCGTGAGATGCTCGTGTCAGCCCATGGGCCTCTGACTCGAATGAAAGAGAATTTTCCACCGCCGAACCTCCTATGGACCTTCTTTTTTTGCAAGCAAAGGCTTAATCTTCTTCCTTCGCTCAACCTGTGCGCCCCTCCTTCACCCTTCTTCTCCCCCATGTCCTGGTCCCGAGAAGAGAATTTGCCCCACCCCATCTCTTTCAGAATCTATCTAGATTGCTTGCCGGCCTCCAACCCTCCCCAATATTCACTAGCATCCTTGGGGTAAAACGCCTCATAAATTATTACGATAACGACATACAACTTGGCCATCCAAAAAATCGGGAAAAATTTGCTAGAATTTAAACACTAAAATCAGCTCATGTACACATTTTATATATTGTAGCTAGACCCACATATATATAGACTTCTATATAGCTAATGTATGGATATTGACATCTCTATATAAAACTAGCGAGATTTGTAGACGGCAGCAGCTCGCGTGTATTAGAATGTGAGGGATAGGAGGGAAACCGGGAGAGGAGGAGAAGGGTTTACCGGGAGGAGCGGCGGCGGCGGCGCTCGATGCTAGTTGCTCGCCGGTGGCGACGTGCAATGTGTCCCCAAAAGGGCTGGCGTTGGCGCGAGCTCCCACTCGGTCGGGTGGAGAGGCGGACAAATGCTTGGGTGAGGCGAGCGGGCGTAGACGGCTTTCGGGAGCGCCGACGGCTGGCCTGCGGCGGGCCTTCGGCTGCAGGGGTCGAACTGCGCGGCCAGGGGCCATCAGATCTTGATCTGGAGCCGCCGGATCAAGGGAAGAGGTAGTTGGCTGGTTGGCAGATGCCAAGTGGCGGCTAGGGTTAGGAGGAGCGCGAAAAATGAGGAGGGGTTAGGGTTTAGTCCATATTTGGTAGGAAGGGGCTACTATTTATAGGAAGGGTTAATGGGGCTATTTGGGCTAGGATTTAGGTGGGCTAACTGGACTAGGATTTAGGTGGGCTGATTGGGCTGTGTAGATGGCTAGGCTTAGAGAAGAGGGGGAGTAAAGGCCCATGACATTTTATTTAGCAAAATTGTTTAGTATTTATCCACCTACTATCTCCTCCCATATTCAAATGTTTGGGTAGCAAACGGACTTCAAATCACACGAATTCAATGTGCGGCCTTGGTATAATATAATTAGGCCACATGCAAACTTATGACTTGTATTGAGAACATTTAATTCCTATTTACAAAATAAGTTTAAATGGTGCCACACGGCTATGTGCAATGTGTCCGGTGAGTCTCGAAGAAACGGGCAAAAGGGGAGAGGATACTATTCACCTTTCCAGAGGAACGACAAAATAAATAGTGCTCAAGGTTTAATAAAAACACCCAATTAATCCGGTACGAAGGCAACATGTTGCCTATGCAATGAGGCAACAACAACAACAACAACAACAACAACTAGGAAACAAAAAATATGCATGTGCATGGAAATTCCAAAAAGAAAGGTTTGCGAAGTACCCCCTCCGTCCCATAATATAAGAGTGTTTTTTACACTAGTGTAGTGTAAAAAATGATCTGAGAAGGGAGTAGTTGATTCATTGAAATAAAAGTTGACATGGCGGTGCATTTTTATAAGAAAAATACGGATAAAGTTAACACCGCTAAGACCATAATGTTGTGTGAGGGTATAAGTGATGTGTTGACGATACACCTGGGTTGCTTATTGTCTTTTTTTTTAAACGGAGGCAAAAGTTTTGCCTCATCGATTAATTAAGATGAAGAGAATTGCCTAGTTAATTAACGGAAAACCGAGCGAAAACCAATACAAACGGAGCACGGACAAACTACTCACATGGCATGAAACCCCACAACAGCACGAGTGGCCCATCACACTCGCCGAATACACAACATCCACAAACCCCGAGGCACCTCCGAACCCAGAACGTCAAACCGATCAAGTAGCCAAAGACGTCTTGCCTTTGGCGCCACTCTTGGTTTTGCCCACCTTCTTTTGTTTGCCCCTTATTGGCACCCCCGTCAGGAGGCAAGCAATTGACATGCCCAAACCAGGTCTAGAAACATCCACGCTGGCTAGCAAGTCACAAAGTTCCTTCATGAAGAGAGCATTTGAATTTGAGGTAGGTGCTAACATAAGTGGCTCAATGGTCATGCCACTCACATGCATCACCTGCCCGATGGTCACATATGAGGGAATGGCGACAACATCTAAAATGTCGCGCTCCATGATGCCGAGAGGTAGGCTGTTTGACGCCTGACAAGGCTCCATGGGGGGGAGGGGGGTGAGGACACCAGGTCCACCTCCAAAGTCTGGAGAGAGTCCAACTTGAGTTGCTCCATCGACAAAGGCGAAACAGGTTTCCCACACAACACCTGTAGCTCACGCATGATTTGTAGCACCGGGGACACAACCTCAGCGGTGGCCTCACGCTCGAAGTCCGGCAACACATGAGGCGTCAAACTAGACCCAACACAGGGCAAGAATCCCGAAGCACGAGGGGAGAAGCATCCATAGAGATCCACATTTTTGTCTCCCTCGAAGTCAACAACAAGTTTTGGCAGAGGAGGCGACATAGGACAGAGTGGCGCCTCAGCCGTCAAAGGAGATAGCCTGCCCAAAGCAACCTCCACACGCTCCAGAAGGCTCTCCAGCCCGCAGCAACCATCCGTGCATTGAATCAACCACATCACTCAGAGGCTGAATCGCCATCACCATTTGCAAGGAAGCCATGCCTTGCAGCTCAGAGTGTAGCAGCTCGGCTTGTGCAGCAAAGACAGGCTGAAGTGTCACCTCAACAAAGGCTGGAGAACCAGCAGAAGAAGAAACAACCGACGCCCAGGAGTCACGCCGGATCTCCTTGGAGGGAAGCGTGTGTGGCATCAGACCAGGCCTAACATGAAGGTGGATGAAGATGATGGTGTCGAGGTGGGACAATGACGAAGCAGAACGGTTATTGAGCAAGCTGAGGGGACGCCAAGCGTTCCAACACTCATGGGCCCGATGACCGTTCCACAAGCAACACGAGCATCGAAAGGGATCCCTGCACTTCGCCGCACGATGTCCAGTAACAAGGCACCTACATCATCGATCATGGAGCCACGCGGGGATGGGCCGAGGGGACGAAGCCGGAGCTGATGACACTAGACGATGTGGACCATGCCTGTGACGCCCCCGATTCAATTGTACACTAATCATGCACGCAAATGTGTACGATCAAGATCAGGGACTCACGGGAAGATATCACAACACAACTCTAAAACATAAATAAGTCATACAAGCATCATAATACAAGCCAGGGGCCTCGAGGGCTCGAATACAAGTGCTTGATCATAGACGAGTCGTGGAAGCAACAATATCTCGAGTACAGAGATAAGTTAAACAAGTTTGCCTTAAGAAGGCTAGCACAACCGGGATACTGAGATCGAAAGAGGCGCGGGCCTCCCGCCTGGGATCCTCCTAAACTACTCACAGTCGCCGCCGCCGCCCGCACGTAGTAGTAGGCACCTCCGGTGTAGTAGGAGTAAATCGTCGACGATGGCGTCAAGCTCACAGGCTCCATCGATGCAGTCACAAAGAACCGGGTAAAGAAAGGGGGAAAAGGGGAACAAGGCAACCATGAGTACTCATCCAAAGTACTCGCAAGCAAGGAGCTACACTACATATGCATGGATATATGTGTAAAGGGCCATATCAGTAGACTGAACTGCAGAATGCCAGAATAAGAGGAGGATAGCTAATCCTGTCAAAGACTACGCTTCTGGCAGCCTCCGCCTTGCAGCATGTAGCAGAGAGTAGTCTGAAGTCCTCCAAGTAGCATTGCATAGCAATAATCCTACCCGGCGATCCCCTCCTCATTGCCCTGTTAGAGAGCGATCACCGCGTTATATCTGGCACTTGGAAGGGTGTGTTTTATTAAGTATCCGGTTCTAGTTGTCATAAGGTCAAGGTACAACTCCAAGTCATCCTGTTATCAAGATCACGGCTATTCGAATAGATTAACTTCCTGAGGGGTGCACCACATAACCCAACACGCTTGATCCCATTTGGCGGACACACTTTCACGGGTCATGCCCGCCGCGGAAGATCAACATGTCGCAGCCCCACCTAGGCATAACAGAGAGGTCAAGACGTCGGTTCAAACCTAAGCGCAAGACAGTGCAGGCCCATCGCCCTTAGCACACGCACGCTATGACAGCGGTAGGAAGCGTAACTAGCCCCTTAATGTCTGAGGCGGGCTTACGTTCCAATCCGGTAGGCCGCCGCCGCCGACGTCCACGAAGCGATTCGTCGATACCACGACGCCGTAGTGCCCATAAGCTGTTCCCGCGTAGTTGGTTAGTGTGTATAGACCAAATGGCGGACTCAGATCAAATACCAAGATCTCGTTAAGCGTGTTAAGTATCCGCGAACGCCGACTAGGGCAGGCCCACCTCTCTCCTAGGTGGTCTCAACCTGCCCTGTCGCTCCGTCACAAGTAACAGTCGAGGGCCGTCGGGAACCTGTGCCCACCTCTACCGGGATGGAGCCACTGTCCTTTCAGCCCCATCTCCGAGCGGTATCACAGGTAATGTAATAGTGTAAAGTATATAGTATATGCCCGTGATCACCTCAAGTGATCACAGCCCAAAGAGTATAGCATGGCAGACGGACAAGAGTGTAGGGCCACCGATGGAACACTAGCATCCTATACTAAGCAAGAGGATAGCGGTAAAGGTAACAACAAAGAGTAGCAAGGACAGGCTATGCAGCAAAGATAGGATTAATCGAAAGCGATAACATGCTACACTACTCTAATGCAAGCGATAGAGAAGAATAGGCGATATCTCGGTGATCAAGGGGCTTGCCTGGTTGCTCTGGCAAGAGAGAGGGTCGTCAACACCGTAGTCGTCTTTGGGTAGCAATGACCTCGATGCAGGTGTCTAGCGGAAGTAGAGGGGAAGAAACAATAAATACATAGCAAGCAAGTGCATAACAGGACAACAAGCAGAGCTAGACGTGTTCTAACGCAGTATGAGGTGATACCGGTGAAGGGGGGAAACATCCGGGAAGCATCCCCGGTGTTCCGTGTTTTCGGGCGGATGAACCGGAGGTGAAATGTTGCAGGTTCACTATGCTAGGGACGCGTGGCGGATGAACGGGCTGCGTATCCGGATTCGTCTCGTCGTTCTGAGCAACTTTCATGTAGAAAACATTTTCATCTGAGCTATGGTTTATTTTATATTAATTTTAAAAGATTTAAATCATTTTAGGATTTATTTAACTATTTAATTCTAACATTATCCAGAATAGTGTTTGCTGACGTCATCATGACGTCAGCAGTCAACAGAGGTGTTGACTGGTCAACTGACGTGTGGGTCCTGCATGTCATACTCTATTTACTCTAATTAGGATTTAACTAATCTAATTATAGTTTAATTAGTTAACAATAGTTAATTAGGTTAACTAAACCAGATTAATTAAGTTAATTAATTCACTAATTAATTATTTATTTATTTATTTTATTAATTCATTTTTATTTTATTTCCTTTTTTTAACGTTTCACAAGGGCGGGCCCCACTTGTCATTTGGCCACGGGGCCAAAGCGGGCACAGGGCGTGCGGGCGACGGTTGCGGGCGCCTTTGTTTGCAGCAGAAGGGGCGGTCCCGCACGCGACGACACGGGCGCCGGGCGGGCGAGGCTAGGCTGGGCGGCCAAGCGGAGGCGAGCGGAGGCGCAGCCGTGGCCCTGAACGGGCGAGGCCGAGAGAGCGCCGGCCGGCGCGAGGACGCGCACGAGCGCGGTCAGGGTGCGGTGTCCAAATGGGCAGGGGGAGTGCGAGGAGAGAGGGGGCGGGGGTGGCCGCGGACAGCCATGGCGGGCGGCGGTGCTCGTGGTTCGTCGCGAAGGGGACGCCGAGCGAGTAAAGCACGCGGGCGTGAGCCGCGTCGGGTGAGGGAAATGGGGAGGGGCGCAGAGTAAGCGTGGCGTGAGCGGGCACGACGGGCGCTGTAAGGCGCTGGCGCGACACGCGACCGAGGAGGAGAGGAGGAGGTCGGGGCCTCACCACGGTCGTGGGGTCTAGGCAGTGGGCGTGAGGAGGAGGATGGTGACGAGCGGCGGAGGGGAAGCAGGCCGGCGGGGAGGAGGAGGCAGGCTGGCGGGGTGGCTTCATCGAGGTCCAGGCGCTTCGGGCGGCGGGCGCGTCGGGGTCGATGGGGTCGGGGCGCCGTTGGAGAAGCAGGCCGGTGGGGGAGCGCTCCGGCATCCAACGGCGAGGCTGCGTCGGGCGGCGGCGAGCGCTGGGCATCGGGATCGACGGGATCGGGGCCGATCCCGATCCAGATCGGTGGGGGGAGGAGAAGGGGATCGTGGGGGGAGTGGGGGATGGACCGGGCTAGGGTTCGGTTGCTCGAGGAGATAAGGGGGAATGGGGGGGCGTCCTGGTGGCCTCGATGCCCAGTTGGGCCGAATGGCCCAGGGGGAGGGGGGCTTTGCCTTTCTTTTCTTTGGTTTCTATTTTCCCTTTTTTTCTGTTTTATTTATTTAGCTACTGTTATGTACGTAGTGTAGGTACTAAATGATTTTAGTTAAAGTTGAAACTCCTCACATAATTACCTACTGATATTTTCACATTTTAAAAGGCATAAAAGGTGTTGTATGACCACTTTAATTAATTCCAGGGGAGATTTAAAAATCCATTTAATGTTAGATCCTTCAGGTTAATTACCTAGTGAATATTCGCAACCGACCGAACATTTTTGTTTTACCAGTTGAAGAAATAATAATTTGACTTTATTTTAACTTTGAATTTGTCGGGTTTGTATCAAAGTGAGGTTTAGCAAATTAACTGCGATGACATGGCAACATTAGGAGGGGATTACTGTAGCTTAAATACCCGGGCGTCACAAATCTCCTCCACTACAAGAAATCTCGTCCCGAGATTTAAGAGGTAGTGAAAGGGGGAAGGTTTGTTTACTGAATCTAGCGGGTCTTCTTATTACGGCTTGCTCTTCTCAAGAGAACCAGTCCAATACATTGATGTCTTCATTTCTCTGCTTCAGGTCCTTATGATGAAGTCGGCATCCTTTCTTCGGGATCTTCATCGTATTTACGAATAGGTAACGGGGTAGATCGGAAACAACAGAATGCTATAAGGGTAATAACCTGGGATTAACCCATGAATGAGCATGTGAGTACCTCTCGAGTCGAACAAATAGAACACATCGAGAGTAAAGTTGGAAGGTCCAACAAGAAGTTTCAGGCAGCCAGGCAATCGTTCAATGCCTATTGTATACCTTGCTCTGTGTTTGGCAAAGGAATACAATTTTGATCTAATAGTAGATCACTAGACAGCGGTCAAGAATATCCTTAGTGAGGACTAAGGAAATACTTCTCGATTATGGAGGTGATAAAAGAGCCCGTCATAAAAAGTTACATCGGTGCAAGCTTTTACACCAATCCAGATGACTCTAAGTCTCAATCTGGATACATATTGAAAGTGGGAGCAATTAGCTAGAGTAGCTCCATGCAGAGCATTGTAGACATAGAATATTTGCAAAATACATACGGCTCACGAATGTGACAGACCACGTTGACTAAACTTCTCTCACGAGCAAAACATGATCATACCTTAGTACTCTTTGGGTGTTAATCACATAGCGATGTGAACTAGATTATTGACTCTAGTAAACCCTTTAGGTGTTGATCACATGACGATGTGAACTATGGGTATTAATCACATACAGATGTGAATGTTGGTGTTAATCACATGGTGATGTGAACTAGATTATTGACTCTAGTGCAAGTGGGAGACTGAAGGAAATATGCCCTAGAGGCAATAATAATTATTATTTATTTCCTTATATCATGATAAATGTTTATTATTCATGCTAGAATTGTATTAACCGGAAACATAATACATGTGTGAATACATAGACAAACATAGTGTCACTAGTATGCCTCTACTTGACTAGCTCGTTTATCAAAGATGGTTATGTTTCCTAACCATAGACACAAGAGTTGTCATTTGATTAACAGGATCACATCATTAGGAGAATGATGTGATTGACTTGACCCATTCCGTTAGCTTAGCACTTGATCGTTTAGTATGTTGCTATTGCTTTCTTCATGACTTATACATGTTCCTGTAACTATGAGATTATGCAACTCCCGTTTACGGAGGAACACTTTGGGTGCTACCAAAGCGTCACAACGTAACTGGGTTAATATAAAGGAGTACTACAGGTGTTTCCAAAGGTACATGTTGGGTTGGCGTATTTCGAGATTAGGTTTTGTCACTCCGATTGTCGGAGAGGTATCTCTGGGCCCACTCGATAATGCACATCACTATAAGCCTTGCAAGCATTGCAACTAATGAGTTAGTTGCGGAATGATGTATTACAGAACGAGTAAAGAGACTTGCCGGTAACGAGATTGAACTAGGTATTGAGATACCGACGATCGAATCTCGGGCAAGTAACATACCGATGACAAAGGGAACAACGTATGTTGTTATGCGGTTTGACCGATAAAGATCTTCGTAGAATATGTGGGAGCCAATATGAGCATCCAGGTTCCGCTATTGGTTATTGACCGTAAACGTGTTTCGGTCATGGCTACATTGTTCTCGAACCCGTAGGGTCCGCACGCTTAAGGTTTCGATGACAGTTATATTATGAGTTTTGATGTACCGAAGGAGTTCGGAGTCCCAGATGAGATCGGGGACATGACGAGGAGTCTCGAAATGGTCGAGACGTAAAGATCGATATATTGGACGACTATATTCGGACTTGGAAAGGTTCCAGTGATTCGGGTATTTTTCGGAGTACCGGAGAGTTACGGGAATTCGCCGGGGAGTATATGGGCCTTATTGGGCCATACGGGAATAGAGGAGAGAGACCAAAAGGAAGGAGGCCTGCGCCCCCCCTCTGGTCCGAATTGGACAAGGGGGGCAGCCCACTTTTCCTTCTCCCTCTCCTCCTCTTTCCTTCTCCAACAAGGAAAGGAGGAATCCTACTCCTCCTCTTTCCTTCTCCTACAAGGAAAGGAGGAGTCCTACTCCCGGTGGGAGTAGGACTCCCCCCTTGGCGCCTCCTCCATAGGCCGCCGCCTCCCCTTGCTCCTATATATATGGGGCAGGAGGCACCCAGACACACAACAACAATTGATCCTTGAGATCTATTAGCCGTGTGCGGTGCCCCTCCACCATAGTCCTCCTCGATAATATTGTAGCGGTGCTTAGGCGAAGCCTGCGGCGATAGAACATCAAGATCGTCACCACGCCCGTCGTCTTGTGGAACTCTCCCTCGACACTCGGCTGGATCGGAGTTCGAGGGACGTCATCGAGTTGAACGTGTGCTAGAACTCGGAGGTGCCGTAGTTTCGGTGCTTGATCGGTCAGGCCGTGAAGACGTACGACTACATCAACCGTGTTGTGCTAACTCTTACGCTTACGGTCTACAAGGGTATGTAGACAACACTCTTCCCTCTCGTGCTATGCATCACCATGATCCTGCGCGTGCGTAGGAAAATTTTGAAATTACTACGTTCCCCAACAGAAAGCAAGCTTGCTGTTCAAGGACAAACGATATGACGTGGAAGTTTGATTGTAAGATTAGCTCACCGTCGAAATTTGTGCTCCGGGAAGAAGGACTCGGTAGCACAGTTAAAATTTAGCACGATAATGATATAGCCAAACAGGCTAGGAATGACGTGATTGAGTTCAACTCGTAAGTAATGAAGGTTACCAAGAGTTGCTTAATCGCGATGCGGACTCGAGTCAGTTATCGGTGTCTTTGAGTGTTTAATAACTCAGACCCATGAAAAATTGGAATCAATGAGAATGTAGCACTTGATGAAGAACTCATAAGAAGTTATGCAGTTCCGTGATAATCTCGAGATACCAGGGGGGTAATGCTTGACGACAGATCAAAGTAGAGGTTGGACTAGGGTATTGCTCTACAAAAGACAAGTGCTTAAACTTGCACGAGAAATGGTATTTAAAGGAGAACATGGTCGGAACCACGATTGCAAGAGGCCAGATCCCAGATATAAGATGAACTTATACCAAAGGAATAATTAATTTAAGAGAAGCTTTAATGATAAGATCTACATCGTGTCCATGGGCATGAACACAGGGTTCAAGGTCGACTCCCACTTGTTCAACGCATAACTTTTCATTCACCTCTTGTATTTCGTAAATGACATTAGTTGTTGAAAGTTTTTACCTGGTGCAATACCAGATAAGTATGACCCGTGTAATCTTTCGGGTTCACACGGATTAGGGAAGGCGTAGGTTCAACCCATCAGCTCATCTTAGGAACATATACAACAAACTTGAGTAAATAATATAAGCTCGAAAGTAGAGCATTGTTCAAAAGCAGATGAAACAATTTACCAAAGGCATTATATATCGGAAAAGAATTTCCAAAGTGATTGAATAGGAAGGGCGTTGTCGGATAAAACCCAACAAAGGAACCAGCGGTCCACAATGAGCTGATGTGAGCATCGGCACACAATCAGAAGAAGAAACAATACAAAGGCATTGGAGTATAGAAACAACTGACTAATTCAAATCTCAAATGTAAAGGAATTATGATTTCTCTCCAAGGGACCAGAAGCAAACACTCTGATTAAGAATGGATAAGTTGCGTAGGCTTAGGGGTACAATTGATGGCAATCCGAATGGTCGAGAAGCAGCTCATGTTTAAAATGATGTCTGAGCCGGAAGGATAAATCCTTAGGATTGCAAGCATCCGCAACATATCGAATCAATAGGCTCTAAATGATAATGACAAGCGATGTCAATCAGATTACGAGACTTATGGGATTAACCATAATGCAAGCAAGCAAGAAATTCAAGAGCAATAGGCTGCTTAGGATTTCCAGAAAATTGAATGGTATTTCGAGGATTTTTGTGAAACACATGAACAACTGGGGATGAGCGGATACTCGACAAGTGCGAGGATTTATTTGAAGGGGTATTCATGTGGCAAAGAACTGCTAGGCAGTAAGCTCAAAGGATTATCGAAACAACGACGAGTGTTTCGGGGTATCTTGTAATAACAAGACCAACTGGGGATGAATGTAAGAATAACAACTGCAAGTAGTTATCCATAAGGGTTGACGGTGGAAGGGGAATTGCAAACGCGATTGGCACAAGGTATCAAGAGAATATCGGAAGGTATCTTCAGAATCCTTCGGTGCACCAAGTAATCATCCGGACTGAAGAGGCTCCCCGGGAGAAAGTGATAACGAGATCCTAATGTTAGATTTAGCAAAATTTATTTAACCCAAATAGAAGAGAGATCAGAGTCCCAGAGTATATATAAGGAGTAAAAGATCCTAATACCACCCAATGGCGACGTGGGCCCATGGGCCACACAGCCATGTAGTAAAAGTTTTGTAAAGTCTAGACTCGACTTCGGCCAAGGAGTATGGAAGGGGGATTCCTACAGGCAGTCGGCTCTGATACCAACTTGTGACGCCTCGATTCAATCGTACACTAATCATGCGCGCAAATGTGTACGATCAAGATCAAGGACTCACGAGAAGATATCACGACACAACTCTAAAACATAAATAAGTCATACAAGCATCATAATACAAGCCAAGGGCCTCGAGGGCTCGAATACAAGTGCACGATCATAGACGAGTCAGCGGAAACAACAATATCTGAGTACAGACATAAGTTAAACAAGTTTGCCTTAAGAAGGCTAGCACAAACTAGGATACAGATCGAAGAGGCGCGGCCTCCTGCCTGGGATCCTCCTAAACTACTCCCCGGTGGTAAATGGGTGGCACCTTGCGTAGTAGTAGGCACCTCCGGTGTAGTAGGAGTCGTAAATCGACAGTGGCGTCAAGCTCACAGGCTCCATCGTGCAGTCGCAACAACCGGGTAAAGAAAGGGGAAAAGGGGAACAAGGCAATCGTGAGTACTCATCCAAAGTAGTCGCAAGCAAGGAGCTACACTACATATGCATGGATATATGTGTAAAGGGCCATATCGGTGGGTGAAGCGCAAAATGCCGTAATAAGAGGGGATAGCTAATCTGTCGAATACTACGCTACAGGCAGCCTCCGACTTGCAGCATGTAGCAGAGAGTAGTCTGAAGTCTTCAAATTAGCATTGAAAAGCAATAATCCTACCGGCGATCCCTCCTCATTGCCTGTTAGAGAGCGATCACCGCGTTATATCCGCACTTGGAAGGGTGTGTTTTATTAAGTATCCGGTTCTAGTTGTCATAAGGTCAAGGTACAACTCCAAGTCGTCTCACATCAAGATCACGGCTATTCGAATAGATTAATTTCCTGCAGGGGTGCACCACATAACCCAACACGCTTGATCCCATTTGGCCGGACACACTTTCCTAGGTCATGCCCGGCCGCGGAAGATGAACACATCGCAGCCCCACCTAGGCACAACAGAGAGGTCAGCACGCCGGTCTAAACCTAAGCGCACAGGGGTCTAGGCTCATCGCCCTTAGCACACCTGCACGTTGCGAACGCGGCCGGAAGCAGAACTAGCCCCCTTAATACAAGAACAGGCTTACGTTACAATCCGGCGCGCGCCGCTCAGTTGCTGACGTCACGAGGGCTTCGTCTGATACCACGACGTCGAGTGCCCATAACTGTTCCCGCGTAGTTGGTTAGTGCGTATAGACCAAATGGCCAGACTCAGATCAAATACCAAGATCTCGTTAAGCGTGTTAAGTATCTGCGAACGCCGACTAGGGCCAGGCCCACCTCTCTCCTAGGTGGTCTCAACCTGCCCTGTCGCTCTGCCACAAGTAACAGTCGAGGGCCGTCGGGAACCCAGGCCCATCTCTACCAGGATGGAGCCACCTGTCCTTTCAGCCCCCATCTCCGAACAGTATCACAGGTAATGTAATAGTGTAAAGTATATAGTATATGCCCGTGATCACCTCCCGAAGTGATCACAGCCAAAGAGTATAGCATGGCGTATTTGACAAGAGTGTAGGGCCACCGATGGAACACTAGCATCCTATACTAAGCGAGGGATAAAGGGTAAAGGTAACAAAGAGTAGCAAGGACAGGCTATGCAGCAGTATAGGATTAACTGAAAGCAGTAACATGCTACACTACTCTAATGCAAGCAGTATAGAGAAGAATAGGCGATATCTGGTGATCAAGGGGGCCCTTGCCTGGTTGCTCTGGCAAGAGAGAGGGGTCGTCAACACCGTAGTCGTACTAGGTAGCAGCGGCGTCGGTCTGGGTGTCTAGCGGAAGTAGAGGGGGAAGAAACAATAAATACATAGCAAGCAAGTGCATAACAGGACAACAAGCAGAGCTAGACGTGTTGTAACGCGGCATGAGGTGATACCGGTGAAGGGGAGAAACATCCGGGAAGCATCCCCGGTGTTCCGTGTTTTCGGGCAGATGAACCGGAGGTGAAATGTTACAGGTTCACTATGCTAGGGACGCGTGGCGCATTAAAGGGCTGCGTATCCGGATTCGTCTCGTCGTTTTGAGCAACTTTCATGTAGATAACATTTTCATCTGAGCTACGGTTTATTTTATATTAATTTTAAAAGATTTAAATTATTTTTAGGATTTATTTAACTATTTAATTCTAACATTATCCAGAATAGTGTTTGCTGACGTCATCATGACGCCAAGATGACGTCGGCAGTCAATGAGAGGTGTTGGTGGTCAATCGACGTGTGGGTCCCGCATGTCATACTCTGTTTACTCTAATTAGGATTTAGCTAATCTAATTACAGTTTAATTAGTTAACAATAGTTAATTAGGTTAACTAAACCAGATTAATTAAGTTAATTAATTCACTAATTATTTATTTATTTATTTATTTTATTAATTCATTTTTATTTTATTTCCTTTTTTTAACGTTTCACAAGGGCGGGCCCCACTTGTCATTTGGCCAGGGGGCCATAGCGGGCACAGGGCGCGCGGGCGACGGTTGCGGGCGCCTTGTCGGGCGCAGCAGGAAGGGGCGGACCCGGGCACGCGGGGGACGGCCGGCCGCGCGGGCGGGAGAGGTCGGCGGGCGGGCAGAGGCGAGCGAAGGCGCACTGCGCGAACGGGCGAGGCCGAGAGCGCCGGCCGGCGCGAGGACGCGCAGCGAGCCGTCGTGGTGCGGCGTCCGAATGGGCAGGGGAGTGCGAGGAGAGAGGCGGTGGCCGCGACAGCCATGGCGGGCGGCGGTGCTCGTGGTTCGTCATGAAGGGGACGCCGACGCTGGCGGGCAGCACGGCGGCGTGAGCTGCGTCGGGTGGGGAAATGGGGAGGGGCGCAGAGTAGCGTGTGAGCGGGCAGACGGGCGTGGTTGGCGCTGGCGGCCACCGAGGAGGAGAGGAGGAGGTCGGGGCCTCACCATGGTCGTGGGGTCTAGGCAGTGGGCGTGAGGAGGACGGTGACGAGCGGCGGAGGGGAAGCAGGCCGGGGAGGAGGAGGCGGGCCGGGGTGGCTTCAGCCGAGGTCCAGGCGCCCGGGCGGGCGGCGCGGCTGGGGTCGATGGGGTCGGGCGCCGTTGGAGAAGCAGGCCGGTGGTGGAGCGCTCCGGCATCCAACGGCGAGGTGGCGTCGGGCGGCGGCGAGCGCTGGGCGTCGGGGTCGACGGGATCGGGGCCGATCACGATCCAGATCGGTGGGGGGAGGAGAAGGGGATCGTGGGAGGAGTGGGGGATGGACCGGGCTAGGGTTCGGTCGCTCGGGGAGATAAGGGGGAATGGGATGGGCCTCCTGGTGGCCTCAATGCCCAGTTGGGCCGAATGGCCCAGGGGGAGGGGGGCTTTGCCTTTCTTTTCTTTGGTTTCTATTTTCCCTTTTTTTCTGTTTTATTTATTTAGCTACTGTTATGTACTTAGTGTAGGTACTAAACGATTTTAGTTAAAGTTGAAACTTCTCACATAATTACCTACTGATATCTTGGGCATTGTCCGAAAGGTTTGGTGGGTTATTTGGAATTGTTTGAAAATAAGTTCACATTTTAAAAGGCATAAAAGGTGTTGTATGACCACTTTAATTAATTTCAGGGGAGATTTAAAAATCCATTTAATGTTAGATCCTTCAGGTTAATTACCTAGTGAATATTCGCAACCTAATCGGACATTTTGTTTTACCG
Organism: Aegilops bicornis; assembly: GCA_021605145.1. Classification (NCBI taxonomy): domain Eukaryota; kingdom Viridiplantae; phylum Streptophyta; class Magnoliopsida; order Poales; family Poaceae; genus Aegilops; species Aegilops bicornis. The sequence goes on along the minus strand of CM038673.1, from coordinate 756,589,721 downwards.
GTTGAAGAAATAATAATTTGACTTTATTTTAACTTTGAATTTGTCGGGTTTGGATCAAAGTGAGGTTTAGCAAATTAACTGCGATGACATGGCAACATTAGGAGGGGATTACTGTAGCTTAAATACCCGGGCGTCACAATGCCGCAGCCGCACCTCCTGCCAACCCTTGCAGGTAGCTGCCTCACGCTCAAAGCTCACCCCGTTGGAGCACTTGGAAACCAGCGGCGGCAGCTCTACTCCATCCTCATCATCTTCATCATAATGTCGGTCATCGAGAGAGCTCCACGAAGACCGCACCATGTCCGTAGCCAAAGCATCAAAAGCATCCGAGGCAGCCAGCAGCTCTCCAACCCTCATGCGGTAAGAGGGCCCAGTGACATGACCGCCATCTCCAGCAGCAATGACGGGCGATGCGGTACGTGTTGGCGTCGCGAGGACCAGATTGGAGCTGGCCAGCGACTCGGGCGTGGACGGAACCTCACACAAGACCAGTCGTCCATGCACGGTTGGGTTAGCCTTGCGGGAGGCAAGGGAGGCTGCAGCGAAGCCACGCACAGATGGCGGTGGCAGACGACGGGGGCGACGCAGGCAGTAGGAGGAGCCATCGTCGGAGCAGCAGTAGGGCGGCTCCCATCATCGGAGCAACAGTAGGGCGAGGCCGGCCCGAAGGTCGCCATGAATCGGTCGCTGGAGAAGAGACATGCGGGGAAGGAGGCGTCCGAGCCTGGCGGCCACACGCAGAGCGAACGGAGGTTGAGGCGGAGCAGCAGTAACCGGACGAGGCCGCTGCACCGTAGCCCGTAGGACTGCCGAGGAAGAAGCGGGTGGCGGCGGCGCTCGCCCACCCGCGAGCGCGAATGGGAGGTGACCATCTCCTCACATGAGGCATGCAGCTGAGCAGGGGCACCCGATCTGGCCTCGGCGGCCACAGGAGGAGGACGGATGGGGCGGATCTGGCGGCGCCGCGGGCGGACACTCACCCGACGAAGGAGCTCCGCATCACCTGGGTTGCTTATTGTCATCTTATGAATATGTATCAGTTAAGACATAAAACATGTGTATGGTTGTATGACCAAATTTCAGTAATAATAATGAATAGATGAATGCAGGCTCTCGAACCTGCAGCAACATTGCCCAGGCTTGTTGCCTCATCATAATTGAGGGCCTCACAATGCCACGTACGGTACTGACCTGTGAGTTGCAATGTGACGGGGGGACCTGCACAGTCTGCTCTGCAACAACCGAGACCAAAATCAGACGATTATCTCACTCACCAATCAAGGCGACCAACGGAAGTCTGGCCAGGAACGGCGAACCTTGGCACCAACGCCGGCGAACCACGCCACCTTCCTTGAGCGGAACCCAAGTTCTGGCAAGCCACCAAATAACACACGCCATCGAGCTGGGTCAGTAACAGCAGCTTACAAGGCCCGACCCCAGAAGAAATGATTAATCCCACAACTGGAGCCGCACGTCGGGTGCCATCCGATGTCATGCACAAGTGCTCATTGGCTTACTGATCGCTGTGCGGGCGTCCTGACAGCTGAAGCATTGGCGTTAAGATTCGGAATATCCCCGAGGCAAAGGGCGGGAGTTCAACCGTCTTGTTAGAGCTTCTACAGCCAGACCTCTCAAACATGCCTCATACGTCCGGGCAGGCCGTCCGGTCACTGACCGGTCATGTTTTTTTTACCCAGGTGGACGCCTTAAATGGCCTTAAACGCCCGGGCTGACCGGCACTCGCCATATGAGGGCGGATATGGGACGCCCGGGCACGTCCTCCACGTCGGACTGACGAATGAGTCCCAACCGGAAACGCCCTCAAACCCGGCGGTCCGAAACTCGTATCCTCTGTCGGACCGGTGGTGCCGCGTGGCGTAGCTTCGACGGGCCGCATAGTATATTGCCCGACTATTTAATTCGACCGGCGGAACCGAAACCCTACCATCCATCCACATTTTTCTCCTCATGTCCGCCGCCGCCGCCACTTTCCACTCCACTCGTCTAGCTAGTAGCCATGCCCCCACGCCGCCGGGTGAGGAGTGAGCCATTTCTGACGCCGAAGCGCCAGCTCGAGCTCCTTGAGCAGATCCGGGCTAGGCACGAAGTCCGGATAACCGTAGGGCTACCTTCGGATGCAGTGGATCCGGAGGAGGAATTGGAGGAGGAGGAGGAGGAGGAGGAGGACTTTGAGGAGGATGATGTGGGGGATGTTGGCGACGGGGATCTATAGGCGGAGCAGCACATAATCCTCGATTCCCTCCGGTCGGAGTTGGCTGCGGAGGCAAGACACTGTCGTCGGCAGGAGATGGAGGCGCAAGAGGCGCGGAGGAGGCGAATATGTTCGTCTATATATATGAGGTCGAGTAAGAGGGGGATGAGCCGGAGCCCTCCTACCCGCCCGTCCATCCGGCGTCCGGCACCCTCGTCGTGGACATCTCCGACGACGAAGAGTAGCTAGGATAGTATGTAGGATTTCTTTTGCATTCTTCGTACGGATCTAGGGGATGAAATATGAGAGAGGTCGATGCAAAGTGGCTAATTTGAGAGGTGCCAGGTCAGTGCCCGCGGACGCGCCCGGCGCGTTCGCGAGCGTTTGAAGGGCAGGATTTGCCAAATCCGACTGTAGATGCTCTTAATAATGGAGCGTCTGCGGGCGTTTGAGGGACCGAATTTGCCAAGTCCGGTTATAGATGCTTTTAATAATTCAGATAATTTGAAAGTCATTGACATCACGAGGAATGGAGGACGTTATGTGAGAGCCGAGGCGGCTGCTTTTGATGATTGATATTATATGTCTTGTGATTTCCCTAGCACGAGTTTCGAACACTGTAACAGAAAAGCAAATAGGGTTGATTGTGAGCTTGGTAGGTTTGCTAAACTTTTTTGACTTATGATTGGTTTGAGAAGCCTCTGAATGATATTGTAAACCCTCCTCATAGATGATATAACGGTTATTTCAAATTAATAAAGCGTTGTTTATTTGGAAAAGAAAAACTGGACGTGAGCTGCCGACATGCACGCAGTGCGTGAGTGCTCTGATCTGAATTCCTCATTGCTTTTGACTTCCACGACTTTGATTCGATACCAGTCGTTGGTTGTGGAATTTCACGCGCTAAAATTAGGTGGTGGTAGTTCAGTCGTGGAGATTCCTTACACGAACCACATATGGTGCATTTCGCCGTCACTGCGCCCCCCGATCGAGTGGATGATCCAACTGCTGCCGGGTCCTTAAATATAGCCATCGCCACTCCACAAGACACTACAAACACACATAAGTACCCAAAATGGCCAGGCCAAGGCAGCTGGTCCAGGCTACGGTGATCCTCCTCCTAGCAACATGGTTCCTCCGGAGCTCGTCAGCTCCGGCCATGCTTGCGCCCCTGCCGCCACCACAACCACCGGACACCCTCTGCATCCCCTACGAGCGGGATGCACTTCGCGCGTTCAAGGCTAGCCTCACTGACCCGGGCAACTACCTCTCGTCGTGGCGAGACGAGGAGTGTTGTCGATGGATAGGCGTCGAGTGCAGCAACCGAACCGGCCACGTCATCAAGCTCGAGCTCGACGGGTCAAACACCATGGGTTGGCCAATGGGAGGTGAGATAAACCCCTCCTTGCTTACTCTACGACATCTGAGGCACCTTGATCTCTCGTTCAACGACTTTGGTGGAATGCCCATTCCGGAGTTCATCGGCGGCCTCCGGAGCCTTACGCATCTCCTCCTCCCCACCTCGTTTTTCAGCGGGCAAATCCCTCCGCAGCTTGGAAACCTCTCCAACCTGCTCATCCTTGACCTCTCAAATCAGTTGCACAGTTGTTACTCGCCTGATCTCGCATGGGTCTCGCAGCTATGGAAGCTACAGTACCTTGGCATGTCTCAGGTGGACCTCAGCGCCGCCGTTGACTGGGCTCATGTTGTTAACATGCTCCCCTCCCTCGTAACTCTTGATCTACAATCTTGTGGGCTTCGGAGCACTATGCCTCCACCGTTGAACTCCAACCTCACATCACTAGAGAACCTCTATCTCGGCTCCAACTCCTTTAACTCGTCCTTTGGAGCCAGCTACTTGGCTTGGGATCTACCTGCTCTTAGAATTCTTAAAATGCATAGCTGCGGGATCTGGGGTCCTATCCCTGCCGCGGTCGGAAACTTTACCTACATCCAATCATTGTTCCTTGACAATAACAACTTCTCCGGCATGGTGCCATCGACCTTCAAGAAACTCAAGAAACTACAAATGCTCAGGTTGTCACACAACCTCATTAGCGGGGGCATAGAAGATCTATTGTTGCATAGATTGCCAACAGATGAGTTACAAGAGTTGCACTTGCATCACAACAGCTTGGCAGGGAGAATCCCAGCTCCATTAGAGCACTTTAGCAGCTTGACCACACTTCGGCTGAATGACAACAAACTATTTGGAGAGGTACCAGTCAGCATACGGGAACTCACAAATTTAAAGGAGTTGCGGTTAAACTCAAACAACCTACATGGTACAATCACTGAAGACCATTTCACAAACCTGACTAGGCTAGAAGTCTTGTGGCTCTCCAATAATTCCTTAACTATGTTGGTTGACAACACATGGAACACTCCATTCAAATTAACTTCAGCGAGCTTTAGATCTTGCATCCTAGGACCACATTTTCCAACATGGATTGGCCAAAGAACACTCGGCACTCTTGATATTTCAAACACTAGTATACATGATTCCATTCCTGATGAGTTTTGGATCACAGTTTCCCGTGCTAGAATTTTGGATTTGTCGGGAAATCGAATTGTTGGCAGGCTTCCCCCATTTTCCTTGTTTGGTGGATTGGGGCTATTTTACTGGACATCAGTTCTAACCAGCTTGTTGGTCCCATTCCAACACTTCCAAAGAGCCTTCTCTACTTGGACCTCTCAGGGAACAACCTATCAGGTGAACTGCCATCAGATATTGGAGCACCAGAGCTGCAAGTACTCATGCTCTTAAAGAATTCCTTTTATGGCACAATTCCATGCTCCCTGTTTGAGTTGGAACAATTGAAGTCCTTAGACCTATCGGAGAACCAACTAAATGAGACATTGCTGGATTGCCCTCACGCACCAGAAACTTCCAATATTTTCATGCTTAGCTTGAATAACAACAACCTTTCGGGAGAATTTCCATCGTTTCTTCAGAGGTGTAAAGAGCTGAAATTCCTTGATCTGGCATACAATCAATTTTCTGGGGTCTTGCCGACGTGGATCGGTTCAAAGTTACCATACTTGGCATTTATGCGGCTGCGGTCAAACATGTTCTCTGGTGGTATCCCTATTGAACTCACCGAGATGAAGGGGCTTCAGTATTTAGACATTGCAAGTAATAACATCTCAGGGGACATACCACTGTCACTTGGGAATCTCGTGGCTATGACTCATACTCCCAACCAACAAGACGCCCTTTTCCAGATTGTCCACTTTCGATTGGCTTCCACATATATGTTCCTCATCGATCCCTCTGATATGGATAGTTTGGTGGTGGTCACAAAGGGTCAACAGCTCGAATACACAACAGGAATCGCGTACATGGTGAACATTGATTTTTCCTGCAACAGATTAACAGGGAAGATTCCTCGGGAAATCGGCATGCTTGTAGCATTAACAAACCTAAATTTGTCCTGGAATCATCTCAGCGGCATGATCCCCCAAACTATTGGTGAGCTACAAGCAGTGGAATCTTTCGACCTCTCTCATAACAAGCTCTCTGGTGAAATCCCTACAAGTTTGGCATCTCTAACATTGTTGACCCATTTGAACTTGTCATATAACAACCTAACGGGAACTATACCATCTGGAAATCAGTTAAGGACTCTGGATGACCAGCCATCCATATATGTTGGCAACCCAGGTCTCTGTGGTCCACCTGTATCAAGCAACTGTTCAGGAACTGGAATCACCCCACGGGCTCTTGAAGATGAGCATGAGGGCGTGAGCGATGTGTTGTCACTATACCTCGGTATTGGCACCGGGGTTTTAGCTGGTCTCTGGATTGTCTTTTGTGGCTTCTTGTTCAAGCAGAATTGGAGAATTCGTTGGTTCTCGTTTTGTGACAGCGTGTATGATTGGATTTATGTGAAAGCGGCACTGAGTCGGGCTTCACTGGCAAGAAAAATGCCGGTAAGGGCTGGCTGAGATCATGGCTAGCTGGAACTTCTGTTCTTACATAGTATGAATCTGGGATTAGTATTAAGCCCCTTTTGTCTTATGTAATTCTCTTCTTTGCCATCTAAGTTGTAGCATGATAAAATGTGCATATTTTCATCTTATGGATATGTATATGAACCAAGACATGTTTATGGCTGTATTACCAAATTTCAGTGATAATAAATATTGTCCTGTGAGTTGCCTCATCAGAATTCAGAGGCTCTCGAACCTGAGGCGACATTGCCCAAGCTTGTTGCCTCATCAGAATTCAGAGCCTCGCATTGCCGCATGCGGTATTGACCAGTGAGTTGCAATGTGACGAAGGGATCTTCAGTCTGCTCTGCAACAACCGATCGAGCACCAAGTCAGACGATTATCTCACCCACGAATCATGGCGACCGAAAAAAACCTGGACACGAACGACTCACCTTGGCACCAACACCGAAGACCACACCTTTGGCACGAAACTATACACGCATGAACAAACGCTTACTACATGGAGCTGGTACCCCGAGGATATGCCGCCGGGCCGGGTAGGGCCGCCATGCCAAACCAGCAGAGCTACAAATCAGTTTAGGTGATATACGGAAACCCGAAAAAATGGAAATGTTCTAAGTATACTGAAAGAGACAAAGAGACCAAACCATCCCCAAAACTAGCCACTGGATAGTACTGTACTCTAGAACGTTTTGAGTCAGAGATGGGGTGCTAGCTAGGATATCATAAGAAAATTCCTACTACTATTTTGTAACGTAGTTATTGTGTACTGTACAAAGGAGCTGAGCTCAGCAGAGACAGCAATGCGTGGATGTGCTGGTCTCAACTTGCCGCCGTTTACGACTTTGACGAGCTACCCTGTTTGGTATGTGGAATTTTATGCTGTTGTGGATATACAACCGACAGTCCAACTCTCGCATCTCATTTCAGTCAGCTTGGTTTGGCGGACAGTGCATTTCGCTGTTGCTACTGAGAAAATGGCGAGGCCAAGGCATCTGATCCAAGTTGTGGTGATCCTCCTAGCGACGTGGTCCCTCCTCTTCCTCCGGAGCTCGTCGGCCGCAGTCGTGCCTGCACTCCGACCACCGCCACCAGTGGCAGCGCCAGGAGGCACCCTCTGCATCCCCCGCGAGCGGGACGCACTTCTCGCCTTCAAGGCCGGCCTCACCGACCAGAGCAACTACCTTTCATCATGGCGGGGCGAGGTTGACTGCTGCCGGTGGACCGGCGTCGAGTGCAGCAACCGTACCGGCCATGTCGTCAAGCTCCAAGTCAGAAGCAACACCAACTCGGAAGGTGAACTCGTGCCCGGAACTACCATTGGAGGTGAGATAAGCTCCTCCTTGCTCACCCTGCGTCATCTCAAGCACCTGGACCTCTCGTCCAACAACTTCGGCGGCAGGCCCATCCCGGAGTTCATCGGTGGACTCGGGAGCCTGACGCATCTCCTCCTCGCCAACTCGTACTTCGGGGGCCGGATCCCTCCCCACCTTGGAAACCTCTCCAACCTGCTTGTCCTTGACCTCTACGACTACCATCAGTCCCACAGTTGTTACTCGCCTGATCTCGCATGGGTGTCGCGCCTGCGGAAGCTACGCCACCTCGCCATGTCCGGGGTGGACCTAAGTGCCGCCGTCGACTGGGCTCATGCTGTCAACATGCTCCCCTCCTTGGTACTCCTTGAACTAGTATCTTGCGGGCTTCGGAACACTATGCCGCTGCCGTTCCGCTCCAACCTCGCATCACTAGAGACCCTCCATCTTGAGTCCAACTCCTTTAACTCGTCCTTTGGAGCCAACTACTTGGCTTGGGAGCTACCTGCTCTCCAACATTTTTATACGGATAGCTGCGGAATTGAGGGTTCTATCCCTGACGCAGTTGGAAACTTGACCTCCATTCAATCACTGTCCCTTAGCAGAAATAACTTTGGCATGGTGCCATCGACCTTCAAGAAACTTAAAAAGTTGCGATTCCTCAACTTAGGGGAGAACTTCGTAGGTGGGGCCATACAAGATCTATTGCATAGATTGCCAACGGATGAGTTACAACAGTTATACTTGTACCGAAATAATTTGACAGGGAGCCTTCCAGATTGGCTAGAGCAATTTAGCAGTTTGTCCATACTTTGGATCCATAATAACAAACTATCCGGAGAGATACCGATCAGTATACGGGAACTCACAAGGTTAAAGGAGTTACGGCTGGATTCAAACAACTTGCATGGTATCATCACCGAAGAGCATTTCAGGAATCTTACTAGCCTACAGGTTCTATGGATCTCCAATAACTCCTTAACTATGCTGGTTGACAGCACGTGGAACACTCCATTCAAATTAACTTCAGCGGGCTTTAGATCTTGCATCCTAGGCCCCCAGTTTCCAACATGGATTAGCCAACCAACACTCGACATTATTGATATTGCAAACACAAGTATACATGATTCCATTCCCGTTAAGTTTTGGATGGCAATGCACAATGTGAAAGTTTTGGAGTTATCGGAAAATCGGTTTGTTGGCAAGCTTCCCACTTTTTCTATATTTGGTACATTGGAAGTTGTCGTGTTGGATATCGGTTCAAACCAGCTTGATGGCCCAATTCCGACACTCCCAAAGAACCTAGTCTACCTGGACCTCTCTCAGAACAACCTGTCGGGTGCACTACCGTCAGATATTGGAGCGCCGCTGCGCCGATGGTAGAAACACTCATGCTCTTCCAAAATTCCTTTTTCCGGAACCATTCCATGCTCCCTGTTTGAGTTGCAGCAACTTAAATTCCTCACTAGTAGAAAACAGGGCTTTCGTTCAGGCCAGATTAGCCCATTAGTCCCGGTTCAATTCAGAACCGGGACTAATGTGAGCATTTATCCCGGTTCGTGCGGCTAAGGCATTAGTCGGTTCACTGTGCCCTTTAGTCGGTTTGTGCCTCAAACCGGGACTAAAGGGTGCGATGTTAGTCCCGGTTCATACCTCAAACCGGGACTAAAGAGTAGACCTTTAGTCGGTTTGAGGCATGAACCGGGACTAATGAATTGAGACCTTTAGTCCTGGTTCGTACTTCTGAACCGGTACTAAAGGTCCCATTTTCAAACTCTACCCCCCTCCCGTGGATCGCTTTTTCAATTTTAAAAAATAAAAGAAAATGATGGAAATGTCAAAAAATAAAAGAAAATAAGTTTCCCATGTGATATGTGGTCTAGTTGTTGGGAAAATTTGCAAATGTGAATTTCGACTTTATTTGCAAAATCTCTCTGGAATTTGTAAATATGGGCATAACTTTTGCATACTAACTCGGATGAAAAAGTTTTTTATATGAAAAATCATCTACTCGGAAAGTTACATCCAAATTTAACGGGGGAAACCCCGTTAAACATTTTCAAAATCCTCAAAAACCTAACAGAAAAAAGTTACGGGGCTTTTAATATCGAGAGTGGAAAAAATCGAAAAAATTTCAAACTATGGTCAAACTATGGTCAAACCATGGTCAAACTAATTATTCTAGAATATTAGTGTTACTAAATAATTTGTTCAGTTATTTTGAATTTTGGTCAAATCTGGTCAAACTGTGGTCAAACTATGGTCAAACCATGGTCAAACTAATTATTCAAAATAACTATTGTTTTCTAAATAATTATTGTTTTTGAAAACAATAGTTTGAAACTCAAACAGTGAAATGTGTCAATTCATGCTCAAGCAAAATTCACGAGGGTTAATAGGATTGACATCTTACTATTGTCAGGAAAACAACAAGTGCAGACTTGGAAACAAGGGAGAATAGAACCCGGAAGTTAAGCGTGCTCAGGCTGGGTGAGTGGGAGGATGGGTGACCGTTCGGGAAGTTAGGTGATTTGGAATAACGAGGGTGATTAGAGAAGAGGATAAATTGAGCAGTGATGAGGGGTGCTGATTAGAGTTTAGGGGTTAAAATAATTCAGAAATTTAAAAATAAAAAATTATTCAAATAAAATTTAAAAAAAATCAGCAGATTTCCATTAGTCCCGGTTGGTGTTACCAACCGGGACTAAATGTGGAGCTCCACGTGGCCGCGGCCTTTAACCGGGACTAAAGGGGGGAGGCATTAGTACCGACCCTTTAGTCCCGGTTCACCAACCGGGACAATAGGCCCTTTTTCTACTAGTGCCTCGACCTATTAGAGAACCTACTAAACGGCACATTGCCCAATTGCCCTGAGACACCCAAAAGGTCAAATATCACCATGCTTAACTTGAATAGCAATGATATTTCAGGAGAGTTCCCATCAATTCTCAAGAGGTGTAAAGAGCTGAAATTCCTTGACCTGGCAGGCAATAAATTTTCTGGGAGGTTACCAACATGGATTGGTTCAAAGTTACCATACTTGGCATTTCTGCGGTTGAGGTCAAACATGTTTTCTGGTGGCATCCCTTCCAAAATTACCAAGATGAATCGGCTTCAGTATTTAGACATTGCAAGCAACAACATCTCAGGGAACATACCAGTTTCACTTGGGAGCCTCATAGCTATGGCTCATACTCCCAATCAACAAGATGGCCTTTCCCAATATGTCCAAATTCAACTGCCTTCCTCGGGAACTGTTGGTGCTACTAATGGTGATAGCTTTTGGGTAGTCACAAAGGGTCAGCAGCTTGAATACAAAACAGGAATCAATTACTCCCTCCGTTCCTAAATAATTGTCTTTCTAGAGATTTCAACAAGTGACTACATACGGAGCAAAATGAGTGAATCTACACTCTAAAACATGTCTACGTATATCTGTATGTTGTAGTCTATTTGAGATGGCTAGAAAGACAATTATTTGGAAACGGAGGGAGTAGATGAAAGCAGTTGGCTCTCGAACCTGCGGCGACATTGCCCAGTCTTGCTGCTTCATCAGAATTCAGAGTCTCACACTGGCGCGTACTGACTGTACTGACCCGTGAGTGGCAGTGTGACGAGGGGATCTTCGCATTCTTCTCTGCAGCAACCGATCGCCAAATCAGACGAGCATCCCGGCCATGAATCACAGATACGGATGAATCGTCCTTCACCTGGATCCACACGTCGGGGGCGCATCCGTTGGTGAGTAGGACGGCTCCGGGGGCGATGAGCTCGTGATGTCTCTGTACCTGGATCAGCTGCGACGGCAGGGCGAAGCGGGTCGTAAGAAATTCAGTGAAGGCGGAGAGCGCGCGCGCGTGTTGGTTGCAGCTGGAGGGATTGCTAGGATTTTTATTTTTATTTTTGGCCGTTCCGCGCGAGCCGTTGGGCCTTTGCAATCCGCAGTTACATGGATGGGCTGCTAATGTGAGGAGATAAGGGCTCGGCTAGTTTTTGGTTGGACCAAAACCACGTGGGCTTGCCGTCCTTTCCTCTTCCGCCGCTCTCCTGAAAAAAAAAAACTACTACTACTACTACTACTTTGTCTAAAAAAACTAACAACTATAATTAGAGGGTTTGTCTTAAATAATAAGAGGGTACTCTTTGCAAAGGTCACCCATTTCTTTGCAAAGGCGTTTAACCGCACTTCCTGCCTGTCCATCCACATTACTGCTAGCCCCACCCGCCCGCTACGATCGGTCTGTGTACACAATGTATGACGTTTTTACCACTGGTCGTATATGAAATTTATTATATGACAGCACCGATCCCTACGCTGAGATGGATGTCCAGGATATAGGGTTCATTTGGACCCCAGTACCAAAACGCCCCCCCCTAGTTGTAGCCATCTATACATGGAGAAGTACATCAAGCGCACCTAAACAATATTGTTCCTTCTCATATGATTTGATATCAATGCACAATGTAAGTGGCACAGATGCAACACCTTCTTCCTGTATATATTGAAACTTTTGAGGGATGTTGTTGCATTCTACAACTCTAGTATTCTCCCACAAAATGTTGAGTCGGGGAGGCATGTGATGTGAGACAGTTGGGCAGGCGCGGGTTTGGCACTGGCGGCGCCAGCATGGGGATACGGTGCGAAAGTTATTTTATCTGAGCGGAGGCCGTTTTTTAGGCCGTTTTTGAGGAGGAGGTATGGTGGTGGAAGGTGTTCGGCGGCGTTATTTTTGGCTAATATGTGTTTAATCAATTACGTGATATATGGTGTCACGGTCTATTTTCTAATGCATGTGTAGTTAAGGTGTGATGATTCTTAATTTAGGTGTTCTTAGGTACCGTGTCACTCTTCTGATCGCACCTACTGTGTCACTTTCTCAATCCAAGCTCACAACTTCCGTCAAAGGCACACCCGACTGACAATTCCCCCCAACACTCTAGATCTACACTTCAAATTCCAAACACGTACCATTGCATTTATGTAAGTCACTGCAAATTTGCAATTAGAAAAACAAATTATTTGCATAGTAAGTTAGTAACTATCACTACTAGAGACATGAGTTTTAGCCACCAAGGTGATCGGTTGCTAAAGGTACAAAATTGGTGGCTAGTGGTCTATTGGTACCAACACTACTTGGTCGCTTCGTGGTGGCTATAGTCTAGTCGCTATAGATATTGAGCGACCAACATTGAGAACCCTGGTCACTAAATGTCATACCAATAGCTACCAACCAAATCTGGTGACTAATGGCATCTAGGGACCAAGGGAGACTTGGTGACTGATGACATCTAGAGACCATGGACAACTTGGTTGCTAAAAATGTACAGCGACCATGTACATGGTTAGTGGTTAGAGATATCAAGTGACCACCCAAGGCTTGGTGACTAAAAGAATGTAGAGACCAACTACATGTTGGAGACTAGACATCTTTTGTAACCAAAAAATTGTAAACCTTGGTAACTACAGGCATGAGAAAGCAACTACTCGTATATCATAGGTACAATATATTGTCACACGCTGACATTTGCAGTATGCAAGAAATCTCAGAATTTTAGACATTTGGCAGTTCAGAATCAACATTCAAAAGTTCAGAATCAACATTTGTAAACTTATGATCCAAACATTATATTTAGTACTGAATTTTGTTTTGCAAGTAGGAAATACCACTGTAGCATTTGCAAAGTACAGTACCACGTTTAGTACTGATCTGAACATATGATCCAATCAGTAAACCCCAATATGATCCAAACATTACATTTAGCATTTGTACACTGAATTTTCTTTAGATCCAACTAGTTGTCTCTTCTCAGTCTTTAGCGAGTATTGCTTTCCGCTGCTCCTCCATGGTCATCTCCTATATAATGATGGCCAGAGCACATGTTATTTCATTAACAACACCAGACATAACAAACATCAGAAAGAGTGCAATCATGCCAATAAACTAAGCTAGAGACACCAAATTGCCAGTCACTTGATCAGCTTTGCCATAGCTCAGAAGCTCAACAACATCACAGGAAGAAAAACTGCACGCATACACAGGAAATACATTTGTACGTAGCTAACTCTGAATCACCTACCTACTTTGCCACCTACCTACTTTTAATTTCTACTATACATTTGTACGTATCTAACTCTGAATCACATTATTCTCCAACTCCCATGGGTCAAAACCAATAACTGTCCAATTGTCCACCAAGAGACATCGCTGGATAATGAACTAACGAATCGGTGTGAAACCAACATTAAGGAACATGGTCAGGTCAGGTCTAGCAAAAGTAAACAGACTGCATACGTGATTACATCCAAGACTTGAGCTAATGTACGTACACTTAATATTATCAGCGTTGCAGAAAACTAATCAAATAAAAATGAGCGCATTAAATTAACTTAAACTGGTGTTAATAACCAGAGTGCATGGGTGGTGGCAGAACTCGACTAAGCGAGAGTAAATGTGGTCAAGAGAATTCAGTCAGATAAGTAGATTGATCTGGCATTTTGAAGAAGCAACGGGGTGGATCTAGGTGCACCGGCAGACCCAAAAATTCAGAGGCCAGTAGTGTTTAAGGCTAGCTAATCGTCAATGAAGAAATGGCAAGTTAACTAGTGCCAAGCCGTGTCATTCGTCCAAGACGAGAAAGACAAGCTTGTGCCGGGGATTAACTAATAGAATGACTAGGTAAGGCAGACAATTAATGGGCAATGCAATGTGCCTTTCTTGAGATGTGGTAGCAGGCACGAAAAGCGGGGAAAGTGCAGCATCGAATCGTGCCGGCCAGGGGAAAGCACTGCAGGAGCGTGTTTGGTTGGTGAGGTAAACAACACAAAATAAAGCTAGCAACCTGATCATGAATACCTGGACCCTCCATCCAACACCAGAGAGCCTGTGATTCACAAATTTGGACCATCAAGATTAAGATCATGAAGAAATTTTCCAAATCACATAGTATTTTGATTGTTTGAAGCAGAGGCAAACTGATCATACCATTTCCATCAGAAGAAGAAGTTGGAGCAGGTCTATATCCTGGCCTCAAATGACTGTTGAAAATGTACATGTATTACTAGCTATACATTGGAATTTGTAAGTCCATATATTCATGATGAGTATCTTCATTTTCTGTTACAGAATTATTAGCAAGAACTATCGTGATTAGAAGATCTCGATACCAAGTACACTGCTATATCTAAGCAAGCTGCAGGTGTAGGAAGCATCATCTAAAATACCAGAGCATGGGAAAAATAACATTACCTCGCAAATGATCTTGGAAAACTTGACATCCTTTCTACAGTGTTAGACATCAGCGAACCTGTGGCAGAAATTTGAATGCTTTATCAAAGGCAATATGCTACATGTATTTTCAGTGAATAAAAAATGACAAAAATAGTTGAGATTGATGTGTTGCATACCTATTCCGTCAGATGGCATTGGCCGCTCAGTTGTGAAACCTAGCCCTGTTGCACTAGTGCCGTCCATAGGAGGTGAAATGCCAACCAAGTTAGACACGACACTTTGTAGCCAATCGATCTTCTTCTGTTGAGCTTCAAGTTGAGATTGTTGAGCCTCAATTTGAGTTTGCTGCGTAGCAACAATCTCCTTTGTAGAGGCCAATTCTTCCACTACATGCTGAGTTGAGCTTGATGCGCTTGAGTAAGCCCTTCTATTTGGTTTTGGTCCATGACCCGACCTCCGACGTAACCATATGCCTTACCTAGCACATGCTCGCAAATCTGTTGCTCTGTTAAAGGTACTTCACCCTCCTCTATAGGTTCCTTTTGCTTCTGCAACATTTCTTCCTGCATTAATAATACAAGAAATGAAAGGCATTTACATTCTTAATTGCAGCAACATAATAATGTATTTAGAAGTACCCAAATTCACTATTAGTATAATGCAACACTAACAACTTTGAATTACTTGAATAACCGTAGCCATTAAAGTCTAGTTCTGCCATCACTACTACTTAAAAGTACAAGAACCATAGTCAAGCAAAAATTATTTGTACCTACATCATGCACATCTTCCTAATAATAGTGCATCATCTAGTTCTGCCATCACTACTACTTAAAAGTACAAGAACCATTTCTTGCTCTCTAGTTCTCATTTGTATCTAAGTATTCCCATTGCTTAATCTCTCTCAACAGAAATTAATTTGTTACATGGTACTTACATGTTTATTCCTGGCCTGATGCCCATCCCTTCTTATCACTAGAGTAACACTCCTTGTATAGTCCGATATCGCTACAATTCTGATAATACAAGATTCAAAGTCAAAAGACATGAATATAATAAGACAGCTACAAGTTTTGATATTCTGCTTTCACCATAATTGTGACACAAGATAAAGATAAGTAATAGTGACTTACTAATTCATGTTGATGACTCATTGGGCTCCGGAATGCTACCTCCAGCAGGATTATGGTTCTCTTGCTCGTCAACCCCAACCGTGGCTCTATGGATATCTCCTAGCAGATCTTGGACCATATCAAATCCATCAAAATCATCAAGATCTTCCTCATCTTCAAGTGACTCATCAACTTGGTCTTCATCATTGCTAACTTGTTCTCCATGGAATATCCATTTTGTGTACGAAGTTTGCATACCATACAATAACAAATGGGTTCGAACTTGACTAACACTCTGCTGACTTATATTCATACAAGTTTCACAAGGGCAACGCATCTTATCATTGCCGTTGTTATGTTGACAAGCAAAATCAATGAATGCATTCACCCCTGAAATGTAATCACTTGAAAACCTATCAGGCAACCTCATCCAACTCTTATCCATACTATATCTTTTCCTGCACAAGCACTCTACAAGTGAACCAAAGTACTAGAAATGTAAAATATAACAACATAACCACATTAGCTACAAATCATTATATCTGCCGGTAAACACCTCAATCACGAAAGGAATCAGGCTAGCTATGTCAATCATTTTCAACCAGTCCATCCGACATGATAAACTAATTGATCTACTGAATTTCGGTTAAATCAGGCTTATATTTATCAAAATAACAATCCTACAGTACCCCATATATATGTCACATTGCCACTGTATTTTCAAAAGAAAACTTGCACTTTATCAAACTAAACACGCAGCTTGCTTATGTAATTATTTTATATGCAGTAACATTATACTAAAATATAATATCACAACAACAACAGCCATGGAACTCTATAATTTTATACTAGAATTGTATACAAAGACAGTCTTCAAATATTATACTACAACATTATACAAAGACAGTCTTCACATAACAGTATTTGAAGATAGTCATCACAGAACTGCATATCCTTTCTAAACATTGTACTACTAAAATATACTACAAGTCCTGATGTTGTAAGTATCAATATGTAGTAACATTATGCTGTATATTTTACTACAAGCAAAACCAAGACTATATGTATATTATGGCCCGGTTGGGCACGGCAGTATTGCCATTATTCTACTACTCTGGTTTTGAAGAGGATAATCTAACTCTCAGTATTGCCATTATTCTACACAACACATCAACGGACCAAGCCAATATTGGCATTATATTCAAATCACACAACCGAACTCTACATGGTAGGCCAAGCCAGTTTCCAAATCACAAACGGTAAGCTACATGTATATTTTACTTACACATTTCCACAAACACTTGAAGTGCATGATCTAGCCATCAAGTACTCCAAGGAAATTAATGGAGAGACACAGGGAAGGAGGCAAGGACAGAGAGGAGACCAGCCTTACGGGTCGAAGCTTTTGCTGGTGTTGACGGTGAGAGCGAGATCTCGTTGGCGAGCTTGGGCGTCGGTTCCTACAGAGCTGGTTGGGGTTGGGGAAGGAGGAACCCTAGGCGCCCCTTCCCTTCGACCACGCGGCCGCTGCTGCCGCTGCTTCACCTCCCCCACGCAGCCGAGCTGCCACCACCGCCGCAAGGGACAAGCCCGCCGCTGCCGCGAGGAACACGCCTGCCGCCGCCGTCGCGAGGAACACGCCCGCCGCTGCCGCAAGGAAGAGCCCCTCTCTTCGCCGCGAGGAAAACGCCACCGCCGCGAGGAGCGCCTCCGCCTTCCGCCGCCCCTCCGCCCGGCAGGAACGAGTCAGCCACCAAGGAACGCGTCGGCCGCCGCCAGGGATGTCGATCTGATTTGGGGATTTGGGGAGACGCTAGGAAGGTGACTTGCCTTTTGCATATTAGCCCTTGGTTGCTATTTCTCCACTAGATACAAAGTCGTGAGGGTACAACACATAGGCCTATGGTGACCAAGGAACTAATTAGCTGGTTGCAATTAGTACATCTTCAGCCACCAAACCGCTTGGTGACAAAATATCTGGTGGCAAATGATATATTTTCTTGTAGTGTATGTGTGTCGCTCTTCCAATATCTCTCTTCCCCACCACTTCACTCCATCTCACCCTGTTTTGGCATGTAACTTTTTTATGTCAATAATTCATATCCCCCATCTAGCTACCATCATGCCCCTCTCTTACTCCATCTAGACGAGTGTCTCCATGCATCACGCTTTCCACTATGACTGGCACGATCTGAGTTGCTGCCCGTTGTTGGAAAAATAGAGCAAAAACTTCAGCATCAGGTAGAGCAGCTTTCTAATGGATGAACAACTACAATAATTAGGAGTCATCTTTGGTCTATGGACAAAAATTAAGGACAATGGAAGTAGCACATAAACATGCGTAGAAACTTGATAAGTTCAAAGACGAATAGCGTGATACATGGTCAGACCATACTATGTAATTTCAAGCAATCTGTCCTGTGTTGACTTCTTATGAAAAAAACAAACCATTTGCTAGATATAGTTAAGTGACCCATCCTCTTTCCAAATGAAGTGAATTTTTAAGCATTTTTGTCTGTATTGTGCTTTTAGTATACAATAGGTTATATTTACCTTTTAAATAGTTTTTGTTAGGTGTCACTTTAAATCTTTAAAAAACATTTAGGCCAGCCCACCAGTGTAAAAAGGTGCACGTTGGCTCCCTCATTTGCCAAAAAGGGTGGCAAGTAGGGTTTTCCAGTTTTCGCCACGTCTGTAAATGTTAACCTATCTAGCACAGAGAGACCTCACATACGGTGTGTAGATAGGATGCGGAGTATCTACTCTCGAGCTCAAATGCTCTATAATAAACAGCAAAATAAAAAAATAATAGTAAGAACATTAAAAAAATTCTGAACTTCTTTTATGCAAACTTTGACAAATGTTTTGTGTGCTTGCAAAAATTTATCATAAAATGGCATTCCTAGACGTCGTGGTAATAAAACTAAAGCGATGCTCCAAAAATGCTATTTTGGAAGCATTTTGGAGTACTGATTATTTTTTCCATGACTTCCACGAGTATTATTTCGGGATGAAATTTTTTAAGCACTGAGAACATGTGTCAAAGTTTGCACCCAAAAAATTCATTTTTTCTGGAATTTACTGTTCATCTCGAGCTCAAATGAGCTCGTGAGTAGAAGGGGACTTTCAGTGTAGATAAGTATATTAAGCACATCTGTGTGTGTATTTGGCACTGAGTTTTGGTGGTATAGATGTCACAGTATGGAATAAAGGTGTCCTACGTTTGTCCAATAGAAGGGAAAGACAAATAGTTTTGCACTCATGGCCCAATGTACTCTCAACCCCCTCCGTTCACATCATTTGCTATCAGCTAGGCAGGCCACAGCTTTTTTTTGGAAACAAGTAGCTCCGCCCCGACCCGCAAAAAAAAAAAAGCTATGCCCCAATCCCTAAAAAAAAGAAGCTCCGCCCCATGTGGGCTTACCGCTATCAACATGGGGAGAAAATAGTAGTAATGATGTATGGTGGATTGAATGCTTTTAGTGTATAGTACTCCCTCCTTCCATCTATATAGGGCCTAATGCGTTTTTCAAGACCGTCTTTGACTATTGACAAGATTAATAGTACATGAGATGTATAATGTGAAAATTATATCATTGGAAGCTCCTTTCACATACGAATTTGACGGTATGTTTTGTATAAGTTGCATGTCATATATTATTGCTCTAACATTTGGTCAAAGTTGGTCTCGAAAAACGTATTAGGCCCTATATAGATGGAAGGAGGGATGGTTCTAATTTTTATCCTTTTTTTAGGGATGGTTCTAATTTTTATCCAATGCAACAGTTTGCTTAACTTTTAGCATGTTGCAATAGACAACTCACTTGGCTCTTTGAAACCTTTCAGATTATTGCAACATTTTTGTTCGATGGTTTCTTCATGGGAGGCATCCAGGAGCACTGAGATTCACAGAACAAAACTATATGAGACAACTTTTGAAGTAGTATATACTTAATTATTATTTTTTGTTTTATCAGGAACACTTAACCCATACTACTTTCTTCAGTATTTTTATCAGTTACATCATATATGCGAAATTGGTCAACAGAGTTTGGTCGTTTCCAAAAGTAATTATAGCTAAATATATAAAAATAATTATTGTGGATTTTGTGCACTCAGTTGGTTTACACCATTTATTTCTCTCATTTGGAACCACTTCAAAATGGTATGAAAAAGTGATCTTTTTTATGTCCGCTACAGAAGTATGCTTACAAAATTTCGTGCAAAAAATATGGCTGTATATGCAATGTATATTTTCGTAAAAATAAAGTTATGACATGTATAAAAATAACAAAATCATAATCCCTCCGCAAACTAATATACGATCTTTTAGGTCACTACTTTAGTGATCTAAACGATCTTATATTAGTTTATTTACAGAGGGAGTACAGTCTAAGTGAATTTGTGTACGGCGCAGCCAATGTTATTCCAGCATGACCACACCCATGCACACGCAGGGCAAAATACTACCTTTGGAAATAAAAGTAAGGGAATCAATCCATTCGGGTGAATCACAACCTTTGGAAAGAAATAAAGGGTAATCAATCCATTCGCCCTGAGGGCCAAATACTAACTTTGCAAAGAAATAAAGGGTATTAATCCATGCCAATCAATCTCTATAGCACTTAATAGCTCCTCCATATATGTGCACCAAGCTGTCGCTATATATATGCTAGCATCCGGCCATTAGTTTCAACCAAAATCAGCCTGCCAGCAATCGCTGAAACCGTACTCGTCTACCTAGCATCATGGAGAAGTGCATGATGCGCGTCCAGGCATTATTGTTCCTTCTTGTATGCTTTGCTATCCATGCACAATGTAAGTGGCACAGACGCAACACCTTCTTCTCGTGTTTTTGTTTGATTCATTGCTTAATTTTAAATAGTCTTGAACTTGATTACGAGCATGATACCATTTAATCATACGGTTATATGCTAACAGTATTTTTTTCTTCACATTTTTTTGACGAAATTTCTTGACATTTTCATAGGTAGACGAATAGGCGTGCAAGATTATGGATACCAAGGGTGCACCCACAAGAGTAAAACACACACAGGGTGCTATACCTGTTTACCCCTCGAGGTGTGCCATCCGACATTGGCCGACTGCAAAGCCCACTGCAAACGACCTCCGGTCAGAGTCACCTCCCTGGTGGTTCCTCATTAGCTTGAAGAATGCACTGGATATGTGTTATGTGTTGCTGAAAAAAGAACTATGAACGAATAAGAGACAATAATACTATTTTTTTACTTCGCAATTGTTGTAGGCAACTTTCTTGGGAACCCTTCCCTCCGGTAGTCTGATTCGGATGTCTCGTTGATTGTTTCTGGACGCCGATATCCACCACACGTATGGTATATTCAACATGCGCCCACACACTGTGTGTGGTGTAAGCAGGAGGCAGCCCACACAGGCTGTGTGTGGGCAGACATTAGAATTGTCCACATCTGTGGGCGCGGCTACTGCATGCCACACGCGCCCAACAAGTACTACTTATCTCCACCTCGCGCGTGTGGCACGAAGCAAAAATGCCCACACGTCCTGGCGCAAATCTGTTAGGTACCCCGCGGGATGACGATTTAGTTGTCATCCTGGTTGGCAGATGTAGTTATTCGGGATGGCAAGTGTAGTTGTAAAAGCATGGTAACTCTATCTGTTTTGGTTAACTATAGTTGCCATGTCTAATTTATGGTAGTTGCCGCGTGTAATCAAACCGTAATTGCCGTGTGTGATTAACTACTTGCCACATATGGTCAAAATAGTAGTTGCCATGTGTGTTTACCTAGTTGCCACGTGTGGTCCAACCATAGTTGCCATGTATTATTAATCACAGTTGCCATGTGTGTTTATATGGTTACCACGTATGCGCAACTGTAATTGCCGTCTAGCAAAGAATCACAGTTGTCATGTGTGTTTACCTAGTTGCCACGTTCGCGTAACTGCAGTTGTCATCCATAACGTAGAAGTGTCGTGTGGGCGAAAAGCAGTTCGCCCTTTTCGCCCGCACGCGCATGAACTAGGTGGTGGCTGTGTGGGCAGAAACTAGTTCGCCCACACAGCGCAGCTAGCAAACAGCGTGGTGCGGGGGTGTGGGCAAACTCTCCAACACTCACACACCAGCCCCATCCTACGTGGCACATCAAATCCATCTTTTCGTGTCAAGATTCGTGCAAAAGAAAGTGAACGACGATTCAGGCGTGTGAGTGAGTTGGGAAACGCCCACACGTGTGGGCATTAGTGTTTCCGTTGTTTCTCGGGAATTCAATCCAGTGATGATTATTTCCATATGTAACTCACCATCCCCTCTCCAACATCTTCATCAATTCTCCGCTGCCAGTGCCTGGTCAAGCACGACAAATTGCTAGCCCCTTACATTATTGGAGCAAGGAGCCAAGGACTAGTGAGCAGAAAAACCGTTACAATGCTCACATGGCTTAATTCTCTCTCTAGGCCTTTCCAAAAAAAAGGCTAGACATCTACGAAATTTATCTGAGCCAAAACAAAATATAAAAGGATATTATCTAACAACATGAAACAAATATAGGGCGGCAAATAGGGTTTCCTGTTGCAGTGGACGACCCACGTGACTCTTCAAAACCATATATTTTGTGCACTTCATGTGGGCGGCAAATTTTGTGCACTTCATGTGGTTTACACCATATATTTTCTCTCATTTGGAACCACTTCAAAGGGTATGAAAAAAAAAATAGTCTATACTAACTATGAAAGTATGCTTACAAAATTTCGTGCAAAAATATGGTCAGATATGCCATGTATATTTTGGCAAAAAACGAAGATAAGCCATAATATAACAGTCCAAGTAGTCCATAACCGGCTCAGTGTTTCGAAGGTGCTCATAGGGGTAGGGTGTGCGTGTGTGCGTTCATAAAGGTGAGTGTATGCGCGTGTATATGAGCACTTGTGTTTGTACTGTGTTCAAAAAAAAGGTAGTCCATAACCACCCGAAAATCCAACTCGATGCCCGGGCTCATCTGCTCCCGAGCTACAGTAAATTAAAAAAACTAAGAAAATAGAAAAAAAAATCCGATTTTTTTTGTTTGAAAGATGTTTGCGTGTGTGATGATCATGCAAAATTTTATCCTGTTTGAACATCTGAGGAGCTCATGACAAAAAAGAGAAAATCGGTCCAAACTATGCGTGAACAACAACCTTACCCACAAAGTTGAATTTTGTCTTTTTTGTCACGCGCTCCTCAAATGCCCAAACTCTACCAATTTTTGCACGACATAACATACATGAGCATCTTGCTTGCAAAAAAAGAAAATTCATGATTTTTTATTTTTTTTCTATTTTTAATGAATTTTTGATTTTGCCCGGGCTCATCTGAGCCGAGGAGCAGAAACGCCACACTCATAACCAGCCCCCTATTCATACGCAAGGCCAAATAGGTATACTAACTTTGGAAAGAAATAAAGGGTAATCAATCCATTCGCGTCGTAGGGGCCAAATACTAACTTTGGAAAGAAATAAAGGGTGATTAATCCATGCCAATCATCTAATCAATCTTTATAGCACTTAATAGCTCCTCCATATATGTGCACCAATTTATTCAAAAAATATATATATGTGCACCAAACTGTCGCTATATATATGCTAGCATCCGGCCATTAGTTTCAACCAAAACCAGCCTGCCAACAGTCGCTGAAAACGTACTCGTCTACCTAGCATCATGGAGAAGTGCACGATGCGCGTTCAGGCAATGTTGTTCCTTCTCGTATGCTTTGCTATCTATTCACAATGTAAGTGGCACAGACGCAGCACCTTCGTTATTTTGGAAAGTGCTATTCTGAGCTCGAGCTCAGATGCACTCTATATCCTACTCGTTCACAGCCATCAAGATTCTCACTGTCCCATGTATAGTCATATGTATTCTAAATAGTATATATATCCTATTTCCAGGCCTGGCCCACCTACCTACCACACTTAATAGCACGGTCGCCGTCCTTGCCCAACCGGCTCAGCCGATCATGTAATATGGGCCACGGCTCAGCCATGCTGGCACTAACGGCATCCGTCAACACCACCTACTTTATTTACTGCAGATCACTAGCCACCCCTCCATCCTCCAAATCCTTCCTTCTCTCCAACCGAGGCGCAGAGAAACCATATCGGCGGCCATGACTTCCTCAGCTTCTTCCTCGCAGCACAAGGAGATTCTCCCGCCCATCCCATGTCGGGAGTGTGGCGGCAAGGTCGTCACCTTCATCTCTAGCGGAGTCGGGTTCTACAAATGTGTCAACAAAGATGTAAGATTTCAGATCCACCCACAAATTTTATTGCTTTCCGCCACTAGACTTACCCTGTGTCATCCCATGCTTGAAGGTTGGACTTTGTGGATTCATGATACCCAACCAAACGTACCTGCCGGAGCTTAATCGCCATGGCCTTACGCAGTCGCATGAATAGCAGCCCCCTCAGACCGTGCATCCAGCTTCGTCTTTGCACCAGAGATCTCGCCGGACCAGCACTTTCCCGGCGGCACCCAGATCGAGCACCAAGCGGCACATGTACCATTTCCTGTGAACAATTAAACCCAGATTCATATATTATGCCCTTGGGTGTGCGTACATCAATTTAAGACAAGCACAAGCCTTATAAATGTACTTGCTTGTCGAGGTCCGATCTTGTGCAGCACAGCATCCTGTCGTAGAAATGAAGCACATTCCCAGCATTAGGTTCATCGTGTTAATCCCAACCTTCCTTGGAAACTTATCACTCATCTCCCCTTTCACCTCAAGCCTCAGGTCCCCTACTTGCAACCTTAAATTCCTCGACACGCGGCTACATGCCCTGCTTGTGATACCACCCACATTAGATGGAAGCACAAAAGGACAGCCAGCTTACGTCCATGCTTACGAGGAGTGTCTATCTCATAAATAATTTCTAAACTAGACTTACTCCTCACCATGCGATCCACTTCATCTAGTCTGGGGATGCTCCCTGTCCTGGAAGAACCACCAATGTACGCCCATCCTTCAAAGCAAAGTTGTGTTTTAGTGAATTTTCAAACTGCATTTCAAAAAGCTCATGCTTATAATTGGGTTTCAATGTATGAACTTTTTTAGTCCGTCTAACCTCGATACTTGCCTGTCAGCAACGAGAACTCTCATTGCCATTTTGATCAACCTGAACAGCTACATCTACAATTGACAGATCAGCTGAATTAGTATAAGCATAATTCACAATTGGGGTACTGTTTTTACTTGAATTTTTTTGTAACTGCATGCCAACCATGATACAATCAATATATAATGTACTTTGTTTACTATCATACCTCTACAACCACCCACCACGGGGCTTTGTTCTCGACCTCCTGAGTAAGGTTTCAGTTTGCTGTCACACTGGCGATCTCCACTTCAGTTGCTGCAGCAAAACGTAAATTCCTTAGTTCATTCATGTCCAACACATGACCACCATGTTTTGCCTCACACCATATTTGCCTTCACCCGAACTTACAATTTTGATCATACAATTTTTGATACATCATTGCGACCTCCCGGTCTTCTTCTTTCAGACCATTATATTTATCATACATTTCTTGATATTTCTTCGTGACATCTTCATCTTCCTTCTCTTGCTCCCTTAGCTTTCTGGCGGTCTCAACCAGCTTTGCGTGCTCAGGATCATCAGACCATTCTTCCATATCAACTTTGTCGTTGCTTTCATCGTCAGAGATGTGAACAACCCGGTTAACAAAACCTGTATTGACATTCACAGCCGGTGCAGAATGCTATCTCCATCCCAACTGCAAAAAAGAACACAAAAATAAGCTTACAATTATATGTTGCTAATGCATGTAGGAAATCAGTAAAAAAACATTTTTTATCTGCTCACATTCCATATCCAGCTCTGCTGCAAGTTGCCGAGCAAGCTGAACCATCTAGATGCACATCATCTATCGGTTCAACCTTTTGCACATCACCATCTTCAGAACATTCCTCTTGTTTTACCGATGGCATGTTTGTGTTGAAACTGCCCGCATTAGTATTCAAACTCATTACCCCCGTCCATTTTTTATCTCGTAGGACACCCTGCACCATTTCTCAAATGCGCTTACGCGACTGCTAGGACCAGCGGCACCAATTCTCAACCTGACAGGATTTCAAAAATGACTTATGTCGAAGAAATTGTTTGACTGCTCATCTAATTGCATTTCGCAAAAACTAACTCACATGAAACCTAATTAGATGACATTAACCACTAGGAGGCAGGAGCATCCACTCAAGTCATATCGTAACATGATTTACTTCCACACCAAAAATTCAACCAACACTGCACGGCCACACACAGCCTGAAAATATGTTTACTTAAATTATTTATAGCACATTCAATTTCTCCTTATTTAAAAAAATTCAGTTCTTCATATCACATATATTTACTGCCTTCTCAAAGGCGCTAGCGCAGGTTCGGCAAGTTGTCCTGCTAGGACCAGCGGCACCAATTCAACCTCACAGGACTTTACAACTGAGTTATGTCGAACAATTTGTTTCACTGCTCATCTAATTACAGTTCAGAAAATGCTAACTCACATGAAGCCTAAATAGATAACAATATCCACTAATAACATCCAGTCTGATTACTGCCACACCAAAAATTCAACCAACAGTCCATGGCCACACACAGCCTGAAAATACGTTTACTGAAACTCTTCATAGCACATTCAGTTTTCCATTGTTTTTTAAAATTCAGTTCTTCCTATCACATACATTTACTGAAATTCTTAATAGAACACAGCACCAAAACATCATAGAACAAGTTCTAAATTCAATTCGACTCACCTCTTATTCCAACCAGGAGCCTGGGGATTCATCTTCCCCGTGGAGAGCTCAGAAGTTGGAGGCGAGTTGTCTCTTCTCACTGCTGCCGCTTCAGCCGCGGTACAGATTCGCCCATATCCGGACGTCGTCGCCAGTCCAGTCGCCATGCAGATTCGCCCATCAACGCTCACATACATGCCCTTCGGCAACGGCACCTCCATCAGCGTTCGCCTGATGCCGTCCGCCAGCGAGGCTTCCGTCAGAAGATTCTCTTCGACCTCCTAATTCAACGTGGATCTGTGCAGAGAAAAAAAAATTGAGACCCTGAGCTCCACTCTTCAAATAGCACGCATAGCTCGGAACAAAATCGCACTCATACCACCTAATTGGCTGCATGAGAAACTCCATTTGAGTGGCGCTCACCTGTTCTTCCATTTCTTCCCTCTCTCCCTCGTCACGTAGCAAAAATGGCGGCAGCGGTTGGGAAGAAGACTATGGGTCTGCATTTTTTTAGGGAATGACTATGGGTCTGCATTGATATCGACGTTGCCGCCCTTCACGGAAAGCGACTTATCCGAGCCATTGATCAGATAGAGCAAAACGATTCTGGGCCACGGCTCAGCTCACAGGTGCATCAAAACTCAATAATGAAATCCACGGTCATTGCCTTCGACACAATCATCTATAAACTTAAATACCCAGGATTGAAGAACCATTTGGTTTAACTGAAAATAAAAAAAAAATCTTATTCATTCTGCTGGCTTCAGCAAGACAGGAAACCAAGCGACTCCTTGTTCTAATGGTTGGATTTCATCCTCATAACTTATCCCACATGCAAATATGTAGCTTGCAGCGGCAACCCTAACACAAAGCAACTGCAACCATGTCTTCTTGTTCCAATGGAAGGTTTTTCAGCCTGAGAAACAACTTTCACATTCAGCCATGATTTTAACTACTTACAGGTGCATGAAAACTGAATAATGCAAGATCATTTCTTCTACTGGAAACACTAAAATGTCTTCTTGTTCTAATGCCAGTATTTTATCCCCAAAAACTTTTCAAATCCAGCCGTGAATTTAATTGCCCACAGGTTCAGGAACACTGAATGCTGCAAGTACATTTCTTCGGTAAGCACATCATCCAATCCAGCACTAACCTCTTATTCCTTCCAGGTGCACATGGGTTCTTCTTCCCAGTTGACAGCTCCGTGCTCGGTGGCGAGCTATCTCTCCTCTCCACCGCCGCTTCAGTGGCCGCTAAGATCTGTGCGTCCGCTGTGCCAACCGGACGCTCCTCCGCCGGCATCCCGTGCTCCACCGTCTCCTGCAACGCCACCTGATGCTCCACCACCATATCCACCAGTCCACCACAGACGGCTCCGCCAGCACCGGCGCCGCCCCCAAACTCTCACCCACCTCTTCAAGGAAACAGGATCTAAGCCAGGCCAAACCAAATACATTCAAAACAGTTAATTAGAGTCGATACATACCGAAGGAGAAGTGTGGTGAAGAATTAGGGCTCTACATACCCGCGGATAGACTGCATCAGGAACTCCATGGTGGTCACCGCCGCCACCGCCGTCGCCCACCTGCAGAGCTCCCAAAATGAGGGCACGTGTGGTGGAACCGAAGGCACCAGACCAAAAGGAAACTCCCGGGCCACGGATCAGACGGAAACGCCCAAACTGATCCACGGCCCAACTCATCAGCGCCAGACGGACTCTCCACCGCTGCTAAAATGAGCCCCACCACCCGTTCCTGTCCTGTACGTATTACGCCACAGTGCTCATTTTCTAGTGCACCTCCACCGCAGGTATAAAGAAATGGCACAGATCCTGATGCTATATTCAACGCCCTAGATAGCGAGCTCATTTGAGCTCGCGCACACATACTCCGCGTCCGCTTATTTCCTTAATTATAGGTACGTACGTAGTCTGATTACCTGAACCCTGGCGACGCGATGATTAATATACTGTGTAATCATATGGTTATTATATGGTAATAATAGTATATATTTCTTGGCATTTCTACAGGCAGAGGAATAGAGGACCATCCACTCCACCACAGGTGCATCGGGGGTGGAGGATGCTATACCTGTACAAATTCCATTGATCTGTGCTATCGGACGATGGAAATTTGCAAAGCACACTGCAACCCACCCGCAACCGAAGTCACCTCTGCAGTTCCTCACTAGCTAGCTTGAAGAATGTATTGGGTGTGCGTTTTCTGTTGACAAAAGAACTATGAACGAATAAGAGTACTATGTTTTTACTTGGTACCTGTTCTTGGCAAATTTCTCGGGAACTCTTGCCTCCGGTAGTCTGATGATAGGAATTTTTAGGACGTTTCCTGGGAGTTCAGCCCATCGGTGATTATTTCCATATGCAGTATAACTTACCATCCTCCCTCCAACCTCTTCATCAATCCTTGGCTCCTTGCCCAAATTCTCCGCTGCCACCGCACGTTCGAGCACAACGAATTGCTAACCCCGTGCGATAACTGATCTGGTTGGAGGTGACATTGCTGCTCCCGAAATCCTCCCCGTGTCCTCCGCATTTGTCGCCGCTGGGTCGACCAGATTCATATTTGTGTATTTCTAAGTTTTCCAAAGCTTTTATAAAGGGAGGAGCCATGAAGCGACATGCTGCTAGCAGCCGAGGATTAACATACATGAAAGAGACCGAGGACTAGGTGCAGAAAAATTGTTACCAGGCTTCTGCTGCTTAAAGAGGAGGTCGGTGGCAATCTATACTTCTACATCTATATCTATACTTCTATCTATATCTATCTATCTATCTATATCTATCTATGTATACTTCTATATCTATCTATGTTGGCACTGGTCCCGACGTCGACGCAGCGATACCCTGATTACTTTTCGACGGAGCGACGAACGATGAACTAGGTTGGAGACACGCACGTAGCAAACTAGCTGACTCCGGCGAGTTGCACACGTACGTACGAGAAACAGGCTGACTGGATCGATTTTGTAGCTGGCTATACACGTGAACAGGACACGGCGACTTTGATTGCAAAACCAGGAACGTGTCGTCCCTGTTGTTTATTGCTTTTTCAATCTGATGATTACAGGGGAACCACGCATGTATATATAGTACTACCTATCTACCTATACACAGCCGACTCGTTTGGCTACGAGTCCGTGCCGGACTCAGGTGCCTAATCGTGATTATCTCTAACAATCACCCCCTAAACACGATGTCCTCACTTCACAGCTTGGACGCCGATCCTTCCCGCATCTCCGTGAACTTACGCCGCCCAAAGACTTGGTCGGGGATATCGCAAGCTGGTCGTCCGGTGCAAAGCGTAGTTGACTTCAATCTTGCTTTCTTCCACGCACTCCGTATGTAGTGATACCTTATATCGATGTGCTTGGCCCCTGTCATGATGCACTGGATTCTTACATAGTGCAATCGCAGACTTGTTATCAACATTGAGCACCACTTTCTACGCTTTCTTATGCGTGAGATCACCGAGTAGCCTTCCTAGCCACACACCTTGACCCGCCATGTCGCAGCTGCAATATACTGCTTGGCAGGATGATAATGCGACCACCTTTTGCTTTTGTGATAGCCAAGTCACTATGCTCCCGCCCAAGAAATATGCCACTCCCGAGGTACTTTTACGGTCGTCCACATCTCCCGCCAGATCGCTATCACTATAGCCAAGTAGCTCCACCATCTCCTTGTTCTTCTCTCTCAAATAGACACAACCAAGTTTGTTGTCCCTTTGATGTACCTTAGTATATGTTTGACAGCTGCCCAATGTTCAATGTGGGCGCTTCCATGAAGCGACTCACTATGCCAACGGAATAGGCCAAGTCCGGTCATGTATTCACAAGATACCTTAGGCTTCCGACCACACTTCTATAGTCCGTTGCATCAACCGCAGGGCTTCACTCCTTTGCTAAGTTTCACGAGGCTCCATTGGAACAAAACTTGGGTTGCAATCCTCCATGCTACTGACTTTCAAGTATCTTCTTTGCATATGCCTCACGGCATAGCGTGATCCCCTCCGCTTTTGATGTACCTCGATCCCAAGGTAGTAAGTCAAGAGCCCTAGATCACTCATCTTGAATAGCTCCTTCATCTCGTAGCTTGAATCGCGCAATCTCCTCTTCGTCTGCTCCAGTTATCAAGAGATCATCAACATAGATGCCCACTAAGAGACGATCTTTACCTTTGCCTCTCTTGTACATAGCATGCTCGAGTGGACTTTTCTCAAAACCAAGAGAAATCAATGTACGGTCAAGCTTGATGTTCCACGCCCGAGGAGCTTGATGCAGCCCGTACAATGCCTTGTGTAGCTTCAACACCTTTTGTTCCTCTCCTTTTTTGATGTACCCCGGTGGTTGCTTCACGTATACTTCTTCTTTCAACTCCCGCTCAAAAATGCGGATTTTACATCCATGTGATGTAGCTTCCAAGATTCTTGAGCCATGAGAGCTATAACTAGCCTCACCGATTCCATCCTTGTGACTGGAGCGAACACTTCCTCGAAGTCCACACCTTGCTCTTGCATGAATCCTTTAGCTACGAGCCGAGCTTTATGCTTGACAAGTTCCTTGACATCCTTCTTGACTTTGTACACCCACTTGAGCCCTATGGCTTTATGGCGTTGGGAAGATCCGCGAGTTCCCATACTTTGTTGTCTCAGATCGATCCCAACTCTTCATCCATAGCTCGACGCCTTGATACTCCTCTTTGTTTGCATCTTCAAATTTCGCCGGTTCCTCGACGCTTAGCAAACATTGTCGTCCTCTTCTTTTAATTTTTACCGGATTTACCTTAAGCACTTCCTTCGGATATAAATCTAACATCGGTCGAAGACGGATGGCGTGGCGGATGTTCCTCGTCTCCAGATTACATCGAAGACAAAGAAAATTCATCTGAAGTTGCCAAGCTTCTATTTTACGGCGATCGGGCTCTCTGAGCTATCTCGCACGTGCACCAGAAGAACCAGCCACGAAATCTGAAGTTGCTTCACGTGCATGCATTTACGGACCTCCCGCCACGTGGCCTAGTGGAGATTGGCTAGAGGTCGGGCCTTCCGCTCGTGGGAAGAACTCCACGATGGAGAGCTCGGTCTTTGGGCATTCTTGCCTCGGCCTTTTGGCTGGGCTGCCGGGCGCAGTGCGTGGCTCTCTCTCCACTTCTTCTTTGCTGCTGTGGCGCCGCAGTGGCGTCTCTTCTGGGATGCCACCAGACATGGTGAACTCCTCGATGCGTCTCGCCGCTGCCGTTGCCGTCTCGAGCATCCCTCCGTGTCGCCAAGTGCGGTTGATCAATATTATCTGACGCTCGTAATCGTTGTAAACAACGTGAAAGATTTCATCAGAGATCGGGTATACTGGCTCGGTGGAGTTCCAATTCCATGACCTTGCTTCTTCAAAGACCACGTCACGCGTCACAACCACCTTATTGTTAGAGGGGTTGCACGCACAGTACGCCTTCGTGCCCGCTTCATAGCCAACCAACACCATTGGAGTACTCCGGTCCGCCAACTTGCTAGTATGCCCGGTCACAGTCTTCACATGCGCGACGCACCCAAAAGTACGAAGATGATCAACCGCGGGCTTGTGCCCGTACCATGCTTCATACGGCGTCAGCC
Source organism: Aegilops bicornis (assembly GCA_021605145.1). NCBI lineage: Eukaryota > Viridiplantae > Streptophyta > Magnoliopsida > Poales > Poaceae > Aegilops > Aegilops bicornis. The sequence continues at coordinate 756,557,493 of CM038673.1, read as the reverse complement.
CAACCACACTCTTGGTTGGAGCCCGATTCAGCAAATAAACGGCCGTGTTGACCGCCTCACCCCAAAACTTGCCTGGCATCCCTTTGCTCTTCATCATGCTTCGTGCCATCGCCACCACGGTTTGATTCCTTCGTTCCACAACCCCGTTTTGCTGCGGTGAATATGGCACCGTAAGATATCGTTTAATCCCATGTGCCGCCAAAATTCCGTGAATTCACGAGACTTGAACTCACCCCCGATCGGTACGGAGGGCCTTCACTTGGCTTCAGACTCTACTTCGCTGCCATCTTTACTTTCACGAAGGCTTGCAAAGCTTGATCTTTCGTCTTCAACAAAACAATCCACATGTATCTGCTGAAGTCGTCGACGATGAGCAAGAAGTATTTGTTCCCATTGGGGTAGCCGGAGTAATAGGGCCGCACAAATCTCCATGGACCAACTCAAGAGCTTTACTTGCTCTAAAATTTCCCCCTCTCGGGAACGAGCCCCGCCTTTGTTTCCCAACAAGGCAACCGTCGCACACTTGCTCAACATGATCGATGCACGGTAGACCACGCACCATCTTCTTTTGTCCAAGTTGCCGAAGAGCTTGAAAATTTAGATGACCGTAGCGCGCATGCCACTTCCATGCCGAGTCTTCCATGCTTGACAAGAGACATACTGGATCCACACGATCCAAGTTGAGGATGTAGAGTCTGTTCGGCGACCTCTGCACTTTCATGATCAACATCCTCTGACGGTCATACCCCCATAAATATCCATCTTCGAGCACAATCTTGCAACCACGCTCCTCAAGCTGGCCGAGACTTATGATGTTGCTCTTTAGTTTGGGAATATAGTACACATCCGTGAGTACCTTGTGACCGCCGTTCTTGACTCAAAGCAGATAAAGGTTTCGCCTACTGTGATGCCAACGGTTCGTCCGTCACCGAACCGAACCGTGCCTCCCACCGAGAGATTTAGCTCAAAACCGGTCCTTGTCGCCGGTCATGTGGTTGCTTGCTCCCGTGTCGAGGTACCACACGTGTCTCGCCGTGTTCGTCCTGCTTGTCATGAAGATAAACCTTCTCTTCGTTGAGCGTGACAACCTCGGTAGCCGGCGCCTTTGGAGCTGGACCCTCCTCGTCCATAAGCTCGCATACTTCGACCATGAGCATCATGTCGCTATCATCGCCTCCCTTGGCAATGAGAGCTCTTTCCTTCGGTGGATTCTTGCAATCAGACTTGAAGTGACCGAGGATTCCACAATTGTGACACTTTACTTTCTTTATGTCAAATTTTCTCCTTGGTTTTCTAGCCTTTTCTTCCTGCCCAAATGAAGTCCTTTCTCGCCGGGCGTTGCTTCTCCTTTGCTTTATCGCCGCCGAGGATCCACCTTGCTTTTCTTTCATCGGGCCATCCATCGAGCCATTGTAAGCATGAGATGCTCACTCTCCTTCGAATCGTCAAAGTCGAGATTTAATTCTCTCGTCGTGGGCCTTGAACCTTCCGACGAGATCCTCGACCGTGAGAGTCTTTAGGTCGAGACATTGTTCGATCGACGTGACGATCTAGATGTAGCGTCTTGCGGCGCGCGCAAAAAATCGCCGACGATCGCAACTTCTTCTAGGGTTGAACCATAGCTGCGTATGCCGCTGATTTAGGGTCTTGAGACGGGCGGCAAACCGATCAACCGTCTCACTTTCATCCATCTTTAGGCACTCGTAGCTTCTCATCGTGGATCAAGGTGTGCTTCCTTGACACGGTCATGACCACAGTGCGGGATCTTGATGGTCTCCCATGCCTCCTTCGCCGAAGTTCTTTCCGACGAGGTGTTGCAAAGACATCCTTCGGCATGGCGGAGTAGATCACCGTTAACGCTGGCGATCCTTCCCAGATTGCCGCGCTTCTTCACAGATTTCGGCGCCGGGTCGACGGCTTCCAAAGTACTCGGCTCCCTCCATCGCGACCTCCATGTTCATCGCCCATAGTGCGTAGTCCTCTCGATCCAGACGAGGGAATTGTGATCCCCACCATCGGCATCGCCGGTGCTCCCGCCGCCACGATCTCCTTGCTCGTGTTTGACATGATCCTTCGATCGCTTCCGAGAATCACGCCAATACACCAAAGCTCGATACCAATTGTTGGCACCGGTCCCGACGTCGCAGCGATCTGGCGATTACTTTCCGACGGAGCGACGAGCAACGATTTAACTAGGTTGGAGACACGCACGTAGCAAACTAGCCGACTCACGAGTTGCACACGTACGTCTGAGAAACAGTCGACCGGATCGATTTTGTAGCTGGCTATACACGTGAATGTGACACGGCGACTTTGATTGCAAAACCGTGAACGCGTCCCCGCATTGTTTATTGCTTTTTCAACTGATGATTACAGGGAACCAATGCATGCGGTATATATAGTACTACCTATCTACCTATACACAGCCGACTCGGCCTGGGCTACGAGTCCGTGCCGGACTCAGGTGCCTAATCGTGATTATCTCTAACAATCTATCTATATCTGTATTTATCGGAAAACCAATTCGGCTCCTAGGTCCAGATGAACCTGAAATCTGGACTGCCCCTTCCCATCGTGATGCGTGACCTGCTGTGTATTCACAACGTATTTGGTCCACAGCGTTTTTTCCTGTAAATCCGTACCGGCCCACTCCCTGCTGCCAATAAATGATGTGTGTCCGTTAGATAGCCGTTGGTACAGACGGGATGGTAACGGGCGGTTCCACCTGACGGCAACCTGGACCAGCTCTGGCTCAGCTCACTGTCAGCCGCCCCATGCCACTGCGCTCAGCCCATTTACCTTCCCAACGTCAGCACACCCCAATTATTGATTTACGATAAATTGCAGAGTTTCTTCACATACCTGCAAGATGAACTCGCTGTCAACTTGCCAGGCCAAGCCGGAGGGTGACGACGCCCCTTCAAGCTTTTCTGATGGAGGCCCCCCAAGGTCCTTGCTTCGAATTTCCAAATTCAAAAATGCGTGTCACACCAAGCCGGGCAAGCAGCTCCCTGGCATTTACCCATTGCATTTACACGCCCCCTCAGCAAACAGTAATGAAAACAAATAGAATTTTGCATGCTACTAAAGTGTACTCACCTTCATTCAAACAAGATCGGGTCACTCAACAACATAAATTACACAAGTTCACCTAAAAACATTTCTCTGCACGATCACAACACACACTTGCGAAAAATGAGATTCAGTGTTCCGAAACTGAAAAAAAAAACAAAGAGAAAGAATAAGTCTATATATGCTGCCCCTCTAATAGAGGAACGATTTGCAGCCTAACACCCACATGATGTCATTGTCCGTATCCCAGCATGTTCGCGCTGGTATACTTGTACGTGTGGTGGCAAAATATCCCTAGCATCCATTCTGCACCTCTTCAGTATTAGGTGCTGCGGTATCTCCGTGTACCCCAGGACATCCATCACCTGCAATCAAATCACTTCTTTAGTTCCAAGTAAGTGAGTGTGGCAAAAAAAAGACATACTTCAGTATGTCGCAACAGGGCATCCCCATATGCTCGAAAAAATCACACTAGCTCAAAATTTTCTCCATCGTCGAGCATCCTCACTCCATAGATAACCCTTGCCCATTTCTCCCGCCTCTCTTCCTGAGTGTGCATTGCTCTGTATAACTTCTTCTTTTCTAGTTCTTCAATTCGGCATGCATGGGCTAAGGCTTGATACAACAACTCACCAAACTTCTCAAACATGGCTCTCATGTAGATCTTGCTTGCGTGCCTCTATATCGACATATTTCGTTTCACCATGGCCCCTCCCTGTATAAAACACAGCTTAGTCCCCTCCCTTTGTCAATTATCATTTAAAAAATAAAGAATATATAAAGCACTCACATTTTTAGTTCATTTCTCCTTGTAATGTACCAGCCATTATCCAATGTGCGGAGCAATCTGATCATGGATGGGCACTCACACCGGCCCGACCAGTTGTTCACTGATACGGGCTTACCCTATAATTACAACATAGCCTTAGAAAATTGGGAAAATTTCACAGATGAATTGAACCCAGTTTCTCCATACACTTACAGAGCACCTGCAGACCACTTCCTGCATACAGTTTGTCTTCTCGGCATTGAGCTTATTTTTTCCGTATCCGATGCCAAACCCATGCTCTCACGAATAAAGGTTGTAAAGATAGCCGGCCTCCCTGAGAGAGTCGGATTTTAGACCAATAGCAGACTCGATCACATGGTCACCCAATTTACCGGCATACCCTCAAATTGCCTGTTCTAGCGCACATGTTTTAGCAGGACATGGTTTCATGTTCCGACGGATGCTTACCAACTCGTACCCTGCATGCAGCAGCAAACAATACATTTTGAAAAGATCGCCCACACAAAAACTGGCTGAATCTTATTCCTATACATTACTTGTCAAGACACAACTGATTTTTTCTAAAAGGGTGTGCTATAAACGTCCATCATCCAATTTCTATCTACACATTTTCATTCTACAAACATTAATAACACACATCAACTAGATATTCCAATTCCTAGTTCAGTATAATCAAATGATTTGACATCAGCCATCAACAATCTAGTAATTTCAATCTACAAACATTCACAACATATCAGAGTCCGCCAAAATCAAACTACACACAGCAGAGTTCAGAAATCAAAAGGTGCTCACTGTTCGTAATCAGACATTACAGCTCCATACCTTTTAGTCCACCCTGAAACTTGTTGATCCATCTTCCCTGTGGACTGCGTGGAGGCATTGTCCCTCTCAACAAGCTCTTCAATCACATCCACTTTGGTCTCCACCAAGGTGGGCTGCGACGCCATCATGCCCAATTACATATCAGTTATCCCCCTCGCTCTCACTGAAAGCGGGCATGGAGTCGCCTCCGGCAGCCATGCTTGTTTGCTCGCGGCAGCGCGGAGCACTGCCGATCTGCCCCGACAAGCTATGCCTACAATCCATCATCCCTTGTTCCGCCAGCGCAGCTACTCTCCCAGGAGATCCGTTCGCCTACTCTTCATCGTCCCTGGCGGCACCTCCCATTAAGCCGATGTGGGCTACTGCACTCATTGCTTCCTCGGAGAAGATGGGTAACCTGCATCCAGTCATCCCAAAATCTAAGCCGGGGATTTCTTGATCCAGTGGGGAGAAATTGTTTACCTGCCGATTGGAGGCACGGGGAAGTACATCGACATGTTTGCTCCTCAGTGGAGGTGGAGCCAAGCCGCTCACCCTCCGTCGCCAATGGGTGTGCGTACTGCCCCTCCGGTGCCGCAGTCGCCACCGCCCTCATAGCCACTCCCAGATTCATCTCCCCTCACGATCTACCGGAGAGACGGGGAAATCCATTGCCATGTTTTGCGCCACCGGCAATCGGAGAACCACGCCGCCGACGCTCGTCTTCGACGACACCGCTGGCACACCCACCCTCGCCGCTGCTCGATACCCTTTTGCCTCAAACAGAGGACGAAAGTGGTGGATGGGATGCATTCATTTTTGCACGCGCTGACTCGTGGGTCCAGATGCGAACAGATGACCACGACGTGTCCAGGGAAAACGGATGAACGCTAGCTGCCGTTAACGGCGCATCCACCGACGAGCCCCGCCCGCTGTCTGACGCCCCACGTGCAGGAACCCACTGCCATGTATTTCAGCTTATTCTGTACCCGTATAGTGAATCGAATAATGTTTGGCACATATCCCATAGCTCATCTGGACGGCCCAGATATCAGGATCATCTGGTCCCGGGAACCAAAACGCCCTATCTATGTCTATATCTATTGGACACTGCATATCTTGTGTTAACTTCCTCCTTTTTTCCTTTTTTCTTCTTTCCATTTTCTTTCATTTTATTTTATTTTGTTTTATTTTTATTTTTTAGTTTCCTTTTTCTAATTCTTGATTTCTTTTAAATTGACGAACTTTTTTCCAAATTTGCATATTATTTTTTAAGCCCGTAAATTTTTATAAAAACTCGAGTTTTTTATAAAATACGTATAGATACATCCATTTCTGCGACAAGTAATTCCGAACGGAGGGAGTATATTAGAAATTTGTCCAGTGTATATCATGCAAATGTTCAATGTTTATTCAAAAATAGTTCGACATGTATTACAAAAATGTTCAATGTGTATTTTCAAAAAAAATCGATGCATATATTCATATTTGTTTTCAAAAATGTTTATCACATAATACAAATGTTCAATGCATATTCAAAAATTGTTCAACACATATATTAATAGTTTTTTCCAAAATGTTCATCATATATTTAAAAATGTGTATTGTGTATAATTTAAAATATTCATCGTATATTAAGAAAATATTCAAAATATTCAATGGATATTACAAAATATTCAGTGTATAATATTCTCAAATGTTCAAAAGAAGTTCGATGCATAACGTTTCACGCCGCGAATCTATCAGTTGAACTCACTAGTTTGATTGGCAAGTTCCAGCAAATAACAAGACTGAGGCCGCGAGCTTGAGTCGCACCTGCAGAACTTTTTGCAGATTTTTTTTTTGCGCGCCTGCTATTCAATAGCTCCAAATGGGCCAGTTTTTATATACTTAAAAATAATCTGAGCATTAAAAAATATTTACGTGATTTTAAAACAATATGGAAATGTGAAAAAAAGTTCATAGAATTCATATAAGGTTCACGAATTTAAGAAATGAAAAATTAAAAGAAAAAAAGGAAAGAGAATAAAGAAGAAAAGGAAGAAGAAAAGGAAGAAAAGGGGAGCAAGTGAACATAACGCAAGTGGTGTCCTGTTGGTTTGTTGCTTCGATCAACAACATGTGATTTTTTGTTCGAGCCACCACCGCGCGCCATTTTTTTTAACGAAAGGAACTAAAGCGGGTTGGTCCAACGGGAAGCAGGGTGTGCACCCTTTGGAATTTTTGTTCTTGAACGAAAAAAATGCTCTAGTGGGCCAGCCAACCAGATCTAGTGGGCCAGCCAGCCAGACGAATCCCAGTTCAAACGATGCGAGGGTTTGATTTAGACCGGGATTGCATAGTTCAAAGGTGCAATCGACCAGGATTTTGACTGGGGGTTCATTTCGCCCGACCTCTACAAATTCAAGGTTTAAAATGGACCTTTTCTGCCTTGCTTCGAAGAAAGTGTATAACAGCAAGCACGACGTGGCCGCCCTCCACGCCGCGCGCCCTCTTGGCATGTCAGGTCGGTCGGCACGGCCTTCTAGACAATTCCAGAGTATCGGCGTCGTCTCTCTTCCTTCGCTGCTCGTCTCGTAAGACATCGGCACTTGGATGCATCCAGGCGCTGCAGTCATGACCGGCTTAGCTGCAGATCAAGGCCGCCACCTCGATCATGGCTGCGCCCCCACCGTCCTCGTCACCGGCGCGGCCACACAAGTACCCTTTCCTCCGTCCCCACCCGTCATAAGATTCTCGATCTCCAAGAAGCTTTCTCCGACCAAACCCTAACGAATCCGCCCGTCGCGGCGGGCAATTCCGGTTCAAGGCGTCACTGGCCGGAGAAGAGGCGATGAGATGAAGAAGGCAGCTGGCCGTGAAAGATAGAGACAACGTTTTTCTTCATGCTCGGTTAAAAATAAAGAGGGTTGGGGTTGTTTTCTTAATACTTCAAAATTACCACGGACAACTTCTTAAACTGCATACGGTGCTACTTTCATCCAAACACTTCAAAGTATTCTTTTTTTTGCGGGTGACACTTCAAAGTATTCAATACCATAGTTTTTTTTAGAAGCCACGGTATTCCCAGAATACTCCAAAAATACTTTGCAAGCAAACTGGCCCTAAACTTTATTGACGGGAAACAGGCATTTTCACTACACGCCGAGTGGATATAGCCACGTATTGACCGGGCTCATTGGTCGCTAAAGCTAAACTTTATTTATTGGGAAACAGGCATTTTCACTAGTACACTCTATTTCTTGTCTCTTGGGAGTTGAAGATTTGGCGCGCTTCGCCATCGCCCAACAGTTGGTCTGTGGAATTTTTATGCGCTGGGTCAGTCAACTCGACCCGGTGGACGGGGTTTCGATGTTACTACTACCTGCCGATCGACCTGGCGTAGCGCGCAGGGCACTTTGACGCTCACAAGGGTGGACCGAACGAACTCTGCTCGCTCCTTAAATCCAGACGTGCATGGCCGAGGCAAGTGAGTATTACTACACACACTCGTACTTAGGCCCACCACCCAAAATGGCCAGCCCAAGGCCGGCGATCCTCCTAGCGACGTGGTGCCTCATCTTCCTCCGGAGCTCGTCAGCCCCAGCCCTGCCTGCTGCACTCCGGCCACCGCCACCGGCACCGGGCACCCTCTGCATCCCCCACGAGCGAGATGCGCTTCTCGCCTTCAAGGCCGGCCTCACCGACCCGAGCAACTACCTTTCGTCGTGGCGGGCCGAGGAGGACTGCTGCCGATGGATGGGCGTCGGGTGCAGCAACCGGACCGGCAACGTCGTCAAGCTCCAGGTCAAGAGCTACGGAGCAATCGGAGGTGAGATAAGCTCCTCCTTGCTCAGTCTACGACATCTCAAGCACCTGGACCTCTCATCCAACAACTTTGTTACGGGCGATGGAATCTTTGGACCTCTCACACAATGAGCTCTCTGGTGAAATCCCGACGAGCATGGCAGATCTAACTTCACTTGCCCACTTGAACTTGTCTTACAACAATCTGACAGGAACCATACCTTCTGGCAATCAGTTACAAACTTTAGATGATGCGTCAATCTATGCCGGCAATCCAGGTCTTTGTGGTCCGCCTGTATCAAGGAATTGCTCGGGACCGGAAATCACTCCATGGACTCCCGGAAATCAGCATGAGGGCATGAGTGATGCGTTGTCATTATACCTCGGCATTGGCATAGGATTCGTAGCAGGTCTTTGGATTATCTTCTGTGGCTTCTTATTCAAGAGGAGCTGGAGAATTATTTGGTTCTCGTTCTTCGACCGCGTGTGTGATTGGGTCTACCTGCGAGTGGCGGTGGGCTGGGCCTCATTCACAAGACAAGAGCAGTAGAAGCTGAGATCACTGTAGTCTGTGGTCACAAGAGCTGGAGCTTCCATTTCGACACAATATAATATGGGGTTGTAACAATATTTCACCTTTCTTGTCCGCTGTAAATGTAATGTATTGCTCTTCTTTCGTGTGCAAGTCACTCGGTTTGTATGGTAAACCATGAGTTACCTTTGATGTGTATGAAATCTTAAACATGTGTAATAACGAATAAAGATGTTGATCTCTATGGTATGATGACCGTGTGTGGGGAGCGAAAGGCGCCTTGCTTCGAAGAAAGCGTAAAGCAGTCAGGCGCGACGTGGCCGCCCTCCACGCCGCGCGCCCTCTTGGCATGTCAGGTCGGTCGGTCGGCACGGCCTTCTAGACAAATCCAGAGCATCGGCGTCGTCTCATCCTTCTCTCGTGACACATCGGCACTTGCTGCGTCACGACCAGCTAGCCTGCAGCAGCAGTACTGCGCCACCACCCTCCGGCCATGGCCGCGCCCCGCCCCACCGTCCTCGTCACCGGCGCCGGCGGCCGCACAGGTACCCTCTTCTCGTTGTACCCACGCGGTCCAGCGCTGTTTCGACGGATTCGCCCGTCGCGGCGGGCAATTCCGGTTCAGGAGAGCGCCACGAGACCCGCCCCTGACGCTCGAATCGATCGCAGGCCAAATCGTGTTCAACAAGCTCAGGGAGAGATCCGACCAGTTCGCGGCGAGGGGCCTGGTGAGGTCCGAGGAGAGCAAGCACAAGATCGGGGGAGCCGACGACGTCTACGTCGCCGACATCAGGGAGGCGGAGCACCTCGCGCCCGCCGTGCAGGGCGCCGACGCGCTCGTCATCCTCACCAGCGCCTCCCCCAAGATGAAGCCGGGGTTCGACCCCACCAAGGGCGGCCGGCCCGAGTTCTACTACGAGGACGGAGCCTGCCCTGAGCAGGTTGGGTTTTCTTCTCTGTGCTGTACTGTACCACAATTTGGATTCAGAGTGTGCCGCTCCCGTGAGTACAGTTTCAGGATGTGTCTCCTCTGTATTTCAGTGACATGCCACATCCTGAAATCTTTATCGGTTATTAAATAGTGATGAATTTTGGTGTGGATGTGTGGCAGGTGGACTGGATTGGGCAGAAGAATCAGATTGATGCTGGTAAGCCTCGTCTTGGTTCTGCATTTTATATGTGCATAAGTTTATCTGGATGTCTGTTGACTTGGATTGTGTGTTGGGCAGCCAAAGCAGCCGGTGTGAAGCACATAGTGTTGGTGGGATCCATGGGGGGAACAAATCCTAACCATCCACTGAACAGCCTTGGCAATGGCAACATACTGGTAAGTTCTTGGAGCTGAGTCTATAAGTCTCTTCACCTTTACTTCATTACAGTTCATTTGCTCTAGCTTTCACAAAAAAACTTTATTACCTGCAACGCCTTAGTACTATTCTCTGAACATTGATTGGCGGCAGTTGAGCCATCTGTCTCAGAAATCTTAAGGACTGTTCATCACAGAAATGTTTAGTTGATAGATTTCTAAGTTCTAACTATTGACAGGTTCGCCATAGAGTGTTCAGTCAATAGATTTTTCTAACGTCAAACCCGCGAAACAGGCAAAAACAACTTAATAAAGAAAGTTTTACCAATAAACCTTTGTGGATATTAAATTCCCATCATAGCTAAGATGTTCATATCAGAAGTCTTGCTTTTGTTTCATTTTGTTGAAGCTTTATTTTATCTCATCCAAATAAAGCACCGGATAAAAGATACACAAGGAGCATTGCTTACTCAGCTACTCGTGGTATCGTTAATCTAGTAATCCACTGAGACAAATTCATTTCGCAAATTCAGACGATTGTATTATTGAAAATATGAAATCTTTATTATCGATCTCTGCTGTAGGTCTGGAAGCGCAAGTCTGAACAGTATCTGGCAGACAGTGGAGTTCCTTATACAATCATAAGGTACATAAAGAACATGCACTAGTTTAGATAAAAAGGCATCCTTTAGATAAATTATTCTTGAAACAGAGTTGCCCACATTTCTGAAGTGTTGTACTTAATTACACTAAATATCAATCACTTTGGATAAGACTGAAGGTCTGCTATGAAAATTGGAATAGTTCCTTATATACCACTAAATATCGGTGAATCCCTCAGTGAAAAGGTGGATCCAGCTCCACGTTTAATGAGACAATGAGTGGCATATAAAGGGGTGAGGCAAATGCTCAGGGCCATCAAGTAGTTTTTGTTCATCTAATTAGCATCTCTGTGAATTGTCTAGAATTCGTGCTAAATGTTTCATTGTTGGTCTATTGCGGTTAAATTTGACGGCTAGTTTTTGTGAAGCTAGAATAAAAGTGCATTGTGCTAAATATGCACAAGAACACTAGAACAGGTTAACTATTCGCTGATACATAATATGCTAGCATCTTCTTCTTTTTCCTTCAATTTAGGCCTGGTGGTCTGCAAGACAAAGATGGGGGAGTGAGGGAGCTGATTGTCGGGAAGGATGACGAGCTTCTCCAGACTGACACTAAGGCAATTCCTAGGGCTGATGTGGCTGAAGTTTGTGTTCAGGTATAACCCGTATGATAATTCCTGCAAATGTATTTCTGTGGACAGACACTTGAGGATAACCATCCTGATTATATATATACTTGTCTTGAAACAGGCCCTGCAGTATGAAGAGGTGAAGTTCAAGGCATTCGATTTGGCTTCGAAGCCTGAAGGTGAGGGCACCCCGACGAAAGATTTCAAAGCGCTGTTCTCCAAGGTCACAGCCCGGTTTTGAGTCATCAGTTAAGGAGCATAAGTGCATTTCTAAGCTTATAAGGATCTTAATGTCCTTGTGCATTATGAAGTTGCTGACTGATGTAATTGCACAATCGGTTTATCAATAATGCTGAAAATAGCCTCCTATGGATGCATGGAGATTGGAGAAGCAATCTATGCATTTTCCCGAGATTTTCTCCGAGGAGAAGAAGTGGGCAAACGATTGAGAATACATTGATACAGTTTAACGGATATGACTTATCTTCTTTTCACACTCTTGACTCAGATCCGACGCACACCAATAATCCATACGAATTTTATCATTTACGCAACAGCTAATATATCACTCAGCAGCTCATATGCACCTTCCATTGAACTGAGAAATGAAACATCAGCGCTACCGATTCAAGGAACAAACAAACAGTTTGCAATACACATGCTTCATTTGGTACAAAAACATATGCAAGAAGCTTCTGTTCTTCTCCTTCCGTTCCTAAATATTTGTCTTTCTAGAGGTTTCAAATGGTGACTACATACGGAACAAAATGAGTGAATCTACACTCTAAAATATGTTTATATACATCCGTATGTGGTGATCATTTGAAATCTCTAGAAAGACAAATATTTAGGAACGGAGGGAGTAGTCAAGTTTAGCAAAAATATCCATCAACTCTGCTCCCAGCAAAGGGTCAAAATTCAACAACATAAGCATCAGAATATCAGATACAACAGAACAGAAAAAAGTGATGAAAATTCGATCAAAGAAAAAAGTGATGAAATGTACCAGGCAACATGTCTCTAAAGTTCTAGCTAGGTTTCCATGTGGATAGGGCGCCGATGACTCTGCCCTTCCAACCCTGCAGCATCCACTTGTTATCTTCGTCGACGAAGAAATCCCTGTGATAGCTCTTGGTTACCTTGTATCTTGCTTTTTTCACCGTCTCTTGAAGCAGAGGTACCTGCCTGAACCCTGCCTTGAGGTTCCTTACCTGCCATTGCTTGTAGGTCTCCGGCCTCTCGACCCTCTCCGTCCCCTCACAAGCGACCACGTTGAGAACCTCCCTTCCGAAGTATTCCCTTTCGATCAGCTGCCTGTGCTCATCCAACGGCGGTGCGGTCGCTTCGAGCATGTCGTAGAGCGAGGAGAAATAGAACAGAGCCTCCTTGAAGCGCGTCACGAAGAATGGCGCGTTGTATGTGCCATTGACAACCGCGTGGATGAACCGATGCGGGTTCATCTTCCTGATCGTGTTCAAGACTGTCTTCCTCGGGCTCTCGTCTGTTACCGTCTCGTCCATCATGTGCCGCATTCTGAACAAGCAGTTGACAATAAGAAGATCATCCTTGTCGATCCTGAGATCTTCGACTCGGATGGCATCCCACTTGGCAGCAATTGCGCGATACTCGAAGGGAACATGAAACATCTTGGCGTACTCGCTTAACCGCCGGCCTGTCGACTCTAAACGCTCCGCAGGCCGGAACCCTGGCTGCGGTAAGTCGATGGCGGTGATGCGGATTCTTGGGGGGCCGCCATCTCTCTTGGAGATCCGCTGCAAGAAGATTGGCCACTGGAAGCCCCAGTCTATACCATAGTCCACAATGTGCACGCTTGTCACACCCTTGGCAGCAGCATCCAAGATGGCTTCATTCGAGTAGAACCTGGACATTCTGATGAACGGGCATGCTGTCCCATATAGCTTGAATATTTTGAGCATGTCAGCGGAAGAAGTTCGCCGCGCAACAAGCGAGCGGTAGACGGTGCTACCGGTGCCGGCAAGGCGAGCCTCGAGCCCATTAGCAATGTAATGCGCCAGCCTCTGCCCAGCATCGCCATGAGGAGAAGAATGCCGCCTGATCTGCTTCAGCAACTCACCCGAACCGCGGTGATCATCGATAGCCGCGGCCTGGGCGCAGTGTATGAGCAACGTCGTCAGATCGACGGACTCCTCCTCCACGGTGGGCACTCCGGTCTTGCCCTTCTTGCGGCCTCTCCGGTTCCCCGACCCTTTCACGTACACGCTGCTGATCTCCGCTTCGGCCGGCAGCGGCGACTGGAGGATGCAGTTGACACCGTTGCAGAGGAGCACTTTGTCGAACATCTCCCGGACAGTCTCCTCCTCGGACAGCGCCAGCTGCTTGCGCCGCCTCTCGTCCTCCGGCTCCAGGTCGTCGTCGCCGTGCCGGTTCTTCCGGCCCTTGTGGACGGCGCACTCCTCCTCCACCTTCACGGAATCGCAGGGCACCAGCTGGCAGGAGCTCTGCCTGCTGCTGACGAACATGTCTGCGGATCCTCCTCCCATTCCAGCGAAAGCGCAGCAGGGATCCATCCAGGAACTGTGCTGGTACGCCGGCTTGGCGTCGGCGATGATGTCGACGAAGGGCTTGGCGACGGCGAGGAGCGCCGAGTCCCGCGCCGGTGCGGCGGCGGCGCCGGGAGCAGAGGACTCGTCGTCGTCGTCGTCCTCGAGAAGGAACTGGTTGATGTAGGCGAGCACGGCGTCGTCGGACGCTTCCTCGGGGCTCCCCAGCTCCGTGGTGGTGGAGACGGGGCTCGGCGTGCTGCCAATCAGCGCCGACTGGGGCGGCGACGGCTGGTAATGGGCGGCGGGACCGGCAGGAAGGCCGTGGAAGCCGTAGGATGAAGGGGGGAACCGGAGCTGCTGCTGCTGCTGGTGGTGGTGGTGGAGGGAGAAGTCGAGCGCGTAGGCGGGGGCAGCCGCCGGGTTGGGGACGGAGAAGACGTCGCCGTACTCCACGTCCTCGCAAGAACCCATGCCGCCACGATCCACCTCCTTCCTTCCTTCCTTCCTACCCTGAAGACTCTGCTGCTGCTGCTGCTGCTGCTTCTTCTTCTTCTTGGCGCGAGATCTCGCAATAACCACACGCGAGGCGAGCGGCAAACCCCACCTCCGGCGAATCCTCGCAGAGGCAGAGGCAGAGGAAGAGGAAGATTGGTTCCTGGCCCTCGGCGAACTGGACAACAGAGGGGAAAATCAATCCTACCCGGTGGTTCTTGCAGGGCCCAGTAGCAAGCCGTTGCGTGGAAGAGGCGGCGGCAGAAAAGGAAAAGAAATCGCAGGAGCACCTTGCGGGAAGCGGCCGGGCAGCAGCTAGAAGCCCCGAGGCTCCTCTTGGGAGTTGGAGGGAGGGAGGAGGAAGAAAGCGGGGGTGATTGGTGGGGAGCGGACGCAGACGCACGCACTGGCCGACGCCGACGAGAGTCTCCAACCCAACCGAGCGTGCTGGTCTGGGTGGGAGTGGGATGGCGACGTGCCCTTTGATCAGCAGCCGCTTACAAAAGTTGCGTCTTTTTCCGCTTTGTTTAGTGGAGCGGGAGTGATCTCATCTGATCTGATCAGAGTACCGGCAGTAATAATAAAATGGCGACGGGGATTGCGCCACCTGCTGGCTGCTGCGACGGACCTGGTCGTCTGGGAGGGGAGGGAGGAGGTAGCGGGGGGAGAAGGGAATCGGGGCGGCGACATGACGCGCCACGCAGTCACCACGTGCTGCTGCACCACGAATCTTCTCCGCTCGCGGGTTAGACGGCGGGAGATTGATGGATGGATGGCTCTTTTTTGGTGTTACGCTACTTGCCTCGTTTTGCACCGGCAACGTGCGGTGGTGCACTCTGTACTTAGAGCAACCCAACGCGCCGATCCAAACGGACAACGTTTTTGTGCGCTTTTATCTGTTTGGGTCGGCCGCCCGTCCGCCGTCCGCCCTCTTTTAGTTTTGGATCGGCAGTGCGCCCAACGGGCCGACCTATTTCATGACCGTGCGCGTTTTAGACCATGCCAGTGACCATGCCGTTGCCCTGGTATTGGCGCTCACGGGAAAGGTTCACATACTGGTTTCGCTCGGTAGCGGAAAGGTTCAGCAGCGCCGCGCGGCCTTCGTTATGAAGGCCACCCTCCACACTCTGCCCCGCTCGTTGTCCGCCGCCCACTCGTCTCGCCTCTACGCCACCATGTCGATCCGCCGCCTGGGCGCTTCGGATTTTCGCGGAGTCCGCGAGCGCCGCTCCGGCACCTTCTCCTCCGAGATCTGGTTTCGCGAGAAACGTCTCATCCTCGGCACCTTCGACACCGCAGAGGAGGCGGCACGCGCGTACGACGCGGCGGCGCGGCGCCTCCTGAGGCCTCGTCGGGATATGAATTTTCCCACGTGTCAAGCCAGCGGGCGCAGGATCTGGCGCCTCTCCCGCGACTTTTCACCGACGAGAATCGTCGTGTCCACCGGAGGCGGCAGCGTCGCCTCGCCATCACCGAGATGGACGTGGAAGCCATGGTGATGTGGCGCGAACGCTTCCCGCAGGACATCGTCGACGAGCGCCAGTTCTACAAGCAAAGGAGGTTGGAGAGGGACGCGAGAAGGACGGAGCGAGCCGCCTATCGGGAGGACAAGCGTTCGCGGAAGCAGGCCGCTCAATTGAAACTGAAACTATGAGAAACGTCGGGTTGGGACTTTGAAAAAGAGCAGCATGCTGACGCCTACATTCAGACATCGGAGGAGGACATTACCGAATCGGAGTCAGAAAGCAACGAGTAGTGGTCTTTTCTTTTATCTGTGTACGCTAAACTATCTATGTATCCATTTTATCAGAAAAAATGGCCGGCGGCGTCGGCGATGAAGCAGGCGGGCGAGGGTGTGCTGTTTGATGTGGAGAGGCCAATCCAATGTGCGACCGACAAGCGGGCCCGATGAGGAAAGAGGGCGAGCGCGCGCGCGTCCGTCTTGTGTCCGCGACGACGCAAATTCGGCTCAAAATGGGCCGGGAATGGGTCGGCAGGCGGACGAAAGCGGACGTGTGTACGTTTAGGTCGGCGCGTTGGGCCGACTTTTTTGTCCGCGCCGACCCAAACGGACGGCCGCGGACGAAATGGGTCGCCCCATTGGAGTTGCTCTTAGAGCATCTCTAGCCGTTGGCCCTTCAGTGGGCGCGTAAAAGTCGCTTGGGGGCGAGCCGGCGCTAAAGTTGGCGTGGGGGCGAGCGGATTCCCAGCCGCCGGCCCCAGGGTCGCCCCCAGACGCGGGTTTAAAAAAAAGAATTCGGCAAAGTTCGGCAAATTGGACAAAACGTTCTGCTAAAATTCGACAAACTTGACATATATTCGACATGTTCGACGTTACATAATAAGTTATTTAAAAAAACCAACTAAGGGGCAAAGAAGTCGCTGAGCGCGGCGAAGTCGCTGAGCGCGGCAAAGTCGCCGATGTCGCCGCCATCCTCGTCGTCGTCGGCGGCCTTCTCCTTCTTGACGCGTCCGCCCCAGTTGGACCCCTGCCCGGCGTCGCCCTGGCGGACCGGCGGCGGCGCGCGTTGTCGTCGCTGTCGTCAAGGACGACGACGCCTCCCTCGTCCCGGCCACGGCGCCGAGCTTCGAACCGCTCGTAGGCGAGGCGCTGGCGCTCCAACTCCGTGGGCGCCTAGTCTTCACGCGCCCACTTGAGGGTCGTCGCGTCGTAGATCTCCTCCTTGACGCTACCGGCGAGCCCGGGCTCCGTCTTCACGACGGGGAGCCCCGGCTCCTTCTTTGGCTTGATGTAGTACGGAGGAGCCGAGGAGGATGCGCTGGCCGAGCGGCGTCTCCGCGGCGGGCTCGGCCTTGACGCCGAACAGCGCCGGCGAGCCTGAGGAATGGGAGGAGGAGCGGGAGGAGAACTGAGAGGAGGAAGACGAGGAGGAGCCGAACCTCCTGGGCATCCATTGCCGACGCTCCGGGGGGGGGGGGGGCGCCGCGACAAGGTATGTGATACTTCTCCAACGTATCTATAATTTTTTATTGTTCCATGCTATATTATATTCTGTTTTAGACATTATTGAGCTTTATTATACACTTTTATATTGTTTTTAGGACTAACCTATTAACCGGAGGCCCAGCCCAGAATTGATGCTTTTTGCCTATTTCAGAGTTTCACAGAAAAAGAATATCAAACGAAGTCCAAACGGAACGAAACCTTCGGGAACGTGATTTTCGGAACGAACGTGATCCAGAGGACTTGGACCCTACGTCAAGACATCAACCAGGAGGTGATACGTCCATTTTGCATCATGCTTTTATATCAATATTTATTGCATTATGGGCTGTTATTACACGTTATGTCACAATACTTATGCCTATTCTCTCTTATTTTACAAGGTTTACATAAGGAGGGAGAATGCTTTGGAATTACAGAATTTGGAAAAGGAGCAAATATTAGAGACCTATTTCTGCACAACTCCAAAAGTCCTGAAACTCCATGAAAGTCATTTTGGGAAATAATAAAAATATCCAATGGAAGAAGTTCACGGAGGGGGCCCACCTGTCCACGAGGGTGGGGCGCGCCTACCCCCGGGCGCCCCCCTACCTCGTGGGCCCCTGTTGGCTCTCCGATGGCCATCTTCTCGCTATATGAGGTCTTTCATCGAGGAAAAATCATAAGCAACCTTTCGGGACGAAACTCCGCCGCCACGAGGCGGAACCTTGGCGGAACCAATCTAGGACTCCGGCAGAGCTGTTCTGCCGGGGACACTTCCCTCCGGGAGGGGGAAATCATCGCCATCATCATCATCAATGTTCCTCTCATCGGGAGAGGGCAATCTCCATCAACATCTTCACCAGCACCATCTCCTCTCAAAACCCTAGTTCATCTCTTGTATCCAATTCTTGTCTCCAAGTCCGGGATTGGTACTAGTAGGTTGCTAGTAGTGTTGATTACTCCTTGTAGTTGATGCTAGTTGGTTTATTTGGTGGAAGATCATATGTTCAGATCCTATATGCATATTAATACCCCTCCGATTATGAACATGAATATGCTTTGTGAGTAGTTAAGTTTGTTCACGAGGACATGCGAGAAGTCTTGCTATTAGTAGTCATGTGAATTTGGTATTCGCTCGATATTTTGATGAGATGTATGTTGTCTAGCCTCTAGTGGTGTTATGTGAACGTCGACTACATAACACTTCACCATTATTTGGTCCTAGAGGAAGGCATTGGGAAGTAATAAGTAGATGATGGGTTGCTAGAGTGATGTAAGCTTAAACCCTAGTTTATGCGTTGTTTCGTAAGGGGCTGATTTGGATCCATATGTTTCATGCTATGGTTAGGTTTACCTTAATACTTTTGTTGTAGTTGCGGATGCTTGCAATAGAGGTTAATCATAAGTGGGATGCTTGTTCAAGTAAGAACACCACCCAAGCGCCAGTCCACCCACATATCAAATTATCAAAGTACCGAACGCGAATCATATGAACGTGATGAAAACTAGCTTGACGATATTCCCATGTGTCCCCGGGAGCGCTTTTCCTATTATAATAGTTTGTCCAGGATTGTCCTTTGCTACAAAAGGATTGGGCCACCTTGCTGCACTTTATTTACTTTTGTTACTTGTTGCTCGTTACAAATTATCCTATCACAAAACTATCTGTTACCACTTATTTCAAGATTTGCAGAGAATACCTTGTCCGAAAACTGCTTATCATTTCCTTCGCTCCTTGTTGGGTTCGACACTCTTACTTATCGAAGGCCTACGATAGATCCCCTATACTTGTGGGTCATCAAGACTCTTTTCCGGCGCCGTTGCGGAGAGTGAAGCGCCTTTGGTAGGTGGAATTTGGTAAGGAAAAATTCATATAGTGTGCTGAATTTATCGTCACTTGTTATTATGGAAAGTAATCCTCCGAGGGGCTTGTTCGGGTTATCTTCACCTGCACCAAGAGAGCAAAGAGTTGCTCCTCAACCTATTGAACCTACTGAAAATGAAAATGTCTACTTTGAAGTTCCTTCGGTATGTTAGAAAAACTGCTAGCTAATCCTTTTGCAGGAGATGGAACATTACATCCCTCGAGCACCTAATATATGTGGATGAAGTATGTGGATTATTTAAGCTTGCGGTATGCCCGATGATGTTATCAAGAAGTAGTTTTTCCCTTTATCTTTGGAGGGAGACGCATTGACATGGTATAGGCTATGTGATGATACTGGATCTTGGGATTATAAGCGATTGAAATTGGAATTTCACCAGAAGTTTTATCCTATGCATCTTGTTTATTGTGATCACAATTATATATATAATTTTTGGCCTCGCGAAGGAGAAAGCATCGCTCAAGCTTGGGTAGGGATGGCAATGGGGACAATCCCCTATAGGGATACCTACAACATCCCCATCCCCATCTATTGCCTATCATCCCATCCCCGTCCCCGTTTACATGACTGGGGATCAAATTTCCCCATACCCATGCCCCACTGGGGAACGGGGCCTCATTAGGGTCCCCATCCCCGTAAACAAATACTCATATACATAATATGACACCCTATATTCAACATACATACATGGTGTTGTCCTTGTCCTGCTAATGCCTATCTAGGTCGTATTGACTTCTTGGTCATGGTGGCGGTGAGGTGAGGATGTGAGATAGGTTTAAGGTTTTTTCAGAGATTTTTTGTTTTTGCAAGTTTGTTTGTGAATATTTTAAGGTTGACCGCATGATATCCACGATTACTAACGGGTCCCCAATGGGTATTGGGTCTGGGGAATAGGATATCGTCCCCATCCCCGTTGTACCCTATGGGAAATATAATAGTTTGGTAAATATCCCCATGGGGATGTTTTTCGCCCATCCCCACTCCCTAATAGATGAAATCCCCACGGGTTTGGCGGGTATGGGGCCCCGTTGCCATCCCTAAGCTTGGGGGAGGCTTAAATCAATGTTATATTCATGCCCCAATCATGAGCTCTCAAGAGAAATGATTCTTCAAAAAATTTATGCTCGGCTTTCTCATAATAATCAAACCATGCTCGATACTTCTTGTGTTGGCTCTTTTATGATGAAGACTATTGAATTCAAATGGAATTTATTGGATAGAATTAAACGCAACTCTGAAGATTGGGATCTCGACGAAGGTAAGGAGTCAGGTATGACACCTAAGTTCGATTGTGTTATGTCTTTTATGGACACCGATGTTTTCCGTAAGTTTAGCACTAAATATGAACTTGACTCTGAGATAGTAGCTTCTTTCTGTGAATCTTTTGCTACTTATGTTGATCTCCCCAAAGAAAAGTGGTTTAAATATCATCCTCCCATAGAAGTAAAAGTAGCTGCACCTTCTAAAGTTGAAGAAAATATTGTTACTTATAATGATCCTGTTGTTCCTACTTCTTATGTTGAGAAACCACCTTTCCCTGTTAGAATAAAGGATCATGCTAAAGCTTCAACTGTGGTTCGTAAAAGTAATATTAGAGCTTATACACCTCCTGAGCAAATTAAAGTTGAACCTAATATTGCTATAGTTAAATATCTCTTGGCTGATAATATTGATGGGCATGTTATTCAATTCTGCGGTGAAACTGCTAGAATTGCTAAACCTTGTGCTAAAGATAAACATAGACCGTGGTAGGCGTGCTCGTTATTTCTGTTAAAATAGGAGATCATTGTTACCATGGCTTATGTGATATGGGTGCTAGTGCTAGTGTTATACCCTATGATTTATATAAAGAAATTAAGCATGAAATTGCACCGCTGAGTTAGAAGATATTGATGTCACAATTAAACTTGCCAACAGAGATACTATATCAGCAATGGGAATTGTTAGAGATGTTGAAGTCTTGTGTGGAAAAACTAAATATCCTGCTGATTTTCTTGTTCTTAGTTCCCCACAAGATAGTTTTTGTCCCATTATATTCGATAGACCCTTCTTGAACACCATTAATGCTAAGATAGACTGTGAAAAGAATGTTGTTACTATTGGCTTGGATGATATGACTCATGAGTTTAATTTCTCTAAATTCAGTAGACAACACCATGAAGAAGAATTGCCTAGTAAGGATGATATTATTGGTCTTGCTTCATTTGTCGTACCTCCTAATGATCCTTTAGAACAATATTTGCTAGACCATGAAAATGATATGTTCATAAATGAAAGATGGGAAATAGATGAAGTATTCTTTAATCAGGAACCCATTCTGAAACACAATTTACCTGTTGAAATCCTAGGGGATCCTCCTCCACCCAAGGGTGATCCCGTGTTTGAGCTTAAACCGTTGCCTGATAATCTTAAATATGCTTATCTTGATGAAAAGAAAATATATCCTGTTATTATTAGTGCTAATGTTTCAGAGCATGAAGAAGAGAGATTATTGAAAACTCTGAAGAAGCACCGTGCTGCTAATGGATATACTCTTTACGATCTTAAGGGCATTAGTCCCAATCTATGTCCACATAAAATAAATTTGGAAGAAGATGCCAAACCAGTTCGTGATCATCAACGAAGGCTTAATCCTAAGATGAAAGAAGTGGTAAGAAAAGAAATACTAAAGCTTCTGGAGGCAGGTATTATTTATCCCGTTGCTGATAGTCAGTGGGTAAGTCATGTCCATTGTGTCCCTAAGAAGGGAGGTATTACTGTTGTTCCTAATGATAAAGATGAATTGATTCCTCAAAGAATTATTACAGGTTATAGGATGGTAATTGATTTCCGTAAATTAAATAAGGCCACTAAGAAAGATCATTACCCCTTACCTTTTATTGATCAAATGCTAGAAAGACTATGCAAACATACACATTACTGCTTTCTAGATGGTTATTCTGGTTTCTCTGAAATACCTGTGTCAGCTAAGGATCAATCAAAGACTACTTTTACATGCCCTTTTGGTACTTTTGCTTATAGACGTATGCCTTTTGGTTTATGTAATGCACTTGCTACCTTTCAAAGATGCATAATGGCTATATTCTCTGACTTTCGTGAAAAGATTTGTGAGGTTTTCATGGACGACTTTTCCGTCTATGGATCCTGTTTTGATGATTGCTTGAGCAATCCTGATTGAGTTTTGCAGAGATGTGAAGAAACTAATCTTGTCTTGAATTGGGAAAAGTGCCACTTTATGGTTAATGAAGGTATTGTCTTGTGGCATAAAGTTTCTGAAAGAGGTATTGAAGTTGATAAAGCCAAGGTTGATGCTATTGAAAGATGCCATGTCCCAAGGACATTAAAGGTATAAGAAGTTTCCTTGGTCATGCTTTGGATTTTATAGGAGGTTCATTAAGGACTTCTCAATTTCTCGGCCTCTGACTAATTTATTACAAAAAGATATACCATTTGTCTTTGATGATGATTGTGTAGAAGCATTTGAAATACTTAAGAAAGCATTGATATCTGCACCTATTGTTCAGCCACCTGATTGGAAATTACCCTTTGAAATTATGTGTGATTCTAGTGATTATGTTGTAGGTGCTGTTCTAGGGCAAAGAGTTGATAAGAAATTAAATGTTATCCATTATGCTAGTAAAACTCTAGACAATGCTCAAAGAAATTATGCTACTACCGAAAAGGAATTCTTAGCAGTTGTATTTGCTTGTGATAAGTTCAGACCTTATATTGTTGATTCTAAAGTAACTATTCACACCGATCATGCTGCTATTAAATACCGATGGAAAAGAAAGATGCTAAACCTAGACTTATTAGATGGGTTCTCTTGCTACAAGAATTTGATTTGCATATTGTTGATAGGAAGGAGCTGAGAACCCTGCTTGCATAACTTGTCTAGGTTAGAAAATGTTCCTGATGACCCACTACCTATTGATGATAGCATTCCTGATGAGCAATTAAATGTCATAAATGCTTCTCGTAGTACTCCTTGGTATGCTGATTATGCTACTTACATTGTTGCTAAATTTATACTCCCTCCTTTCCGGTTTATAGGGCTTATCTCAAAATTTTAGTTTTTCCATTTTATAAGGCTCAATTTGGTTGTTTGCCATCACATGTTCAGATTTCAATGTGCATTAAATCATTGCATGCAAGTATTAAGAGAAAATTGACCAATGCATGTAATTTGTGGATGCATGCATTGCAATTAATGCATTGGTAAACATACTTTTTTGAGGAAAACAAGAGCATTAATTGGGTGCTTTTGCAAACTACAAAAAGTATTCCACCACTGATCATCTACCTTGGTTGGTGACATTTTTGAATTGAGCCTTATAAACCGGAAAGGAGGGAGTACCACCTAACTTCACATACCAGCAAAAGAAAAAGTTTTTCTATGATTTGAGACATTACTTTTGGGATGACCCACATCTTTATAAAGAAGGAGTAGATGGTGTTATTAGACGTTGTGTACCTGAGCATGAACAGGAACAGATCCTACGCAAGTGTCACTCCGAGGCTTATGGAGGGCACCACGCTGGAGATAGAACTGCACAAAAGGTATTGCAATCCGGTTTTTATTGGCCTACTCTCTTCAAGGATGCCCGTAAGTTTGTTTTATCTTGTGATGAATGTCAAAGAATCGGTAATATTAGTAGATGTCAAGAAATGCCTATGAACTATTCACTTGTTATTGAACCATTTGACATTTGGGGCTTTGATTATATGGGACCTTTTCCTGCCTCTAATGGATATACACATATTTTAGTTGCTGTTGATTACGTTACTAAGTGGGTTGAAGCTATTCCAACTAGTAGTGCTGATCATAACACTTCTATTAAAATGCTTAAAGAAGTTATTTTTCCAAGGTCTGGAGTCCCTAGATATTTAATGACTGATGGTGGTTCACACTTTATTCATGGTGCTTTCCGTAAGATGCTTGCTAAGTATGATGTTAATCATAGAATTGCATCACCATATCATCCACAGTCTAGTGGTCAAGTAGAATTGAGTAATAGGGAGCTCAAATTAATTTTGCAAAAGACTGTCAATAGGTGTAGGAAGAATTGGTCCAAGAAACTTGATGATGCATTATGGGCCTATATAACTGCATATAAAAATCCTATGGGTATGTCACCATATAAAATGGTTTATGGAAAAGCATGCCACTTACCTCTCGAACTAGAACATAAGGCTTATTGGGGTATTAAAGAGCTCAATTATGATTTCAAACTTGCCGGAGTGAAGAGGTTATTTGATATTAGCTCACTTGATGAATGGAGAACCCAAGCTTATGAAAATGCCAAGTTGTTTAAAGAAAAAGTTAAAAGATGGCATGACAAAAGGATACAAAAGCGTGAGTTTAACGTACGTGATTATGTATTGCTATACAACTCCCGTTTAAGATTTTTGTAGGAAATCTTCTCTCTAAATGGGAAGGCCCTTACGTTATCGAGGAGGTCTATCGTTCCGGTTCCATAAAAATCAACAATTTCGAAGGCACGAATCCGAAGGTGGTAAACGGTCAAAGAATCAAACACTATATCTCAGGTAATCCTATAAATGTTGAAACCAATGTTATTGAAACCGTAACCCCGGAGGAATACATAAGGGACACTTTCCGGAACGTTTCAGACTCCGAAAAGGAATAGGTATGTGGTACGGTAAGTAAACCGACTCCAAAACAATTTCGAAGGCAATATTTCTCTGTTTTGGAATATTTATAATAATAGAAAAATAAATAGCAGTCCGGGAAGGACACGAGGGCTCCACGAGGGTGGAGGGTGCGCCCTACCCCCCTGGGCGCGCCCCCTACCTCGTGGGCACCTCGTGTGCCTTCCGGACTCCGTTTTCTTGCACGACACGTATTTTGGTTGGTAAAAAAATCATTATATATTCTCCCGAAGGTTTTGACCACCATATCACGCGATTATCCTCTGTTTTTGTTTCGAGCTGTTGCTGTTGTAGATTAGAACAAGATGTCTTCTCAAGAGTCAGTCGGGGAGAGCCGGGTGTCTCATCCGGCATTGGAACCAAGGGCAAACAGCGACGCAGACCACTTTGGGCCAGCAACGGAGGAAGAGATGGATGCTGACTTGATGAGAGTAGATGCCATAGAGGATCAAGAAGTCACTTCTCGCTTCTGAGCTGGATTCACGATGGGGGAACTACAGAGCTCAACTATTCCAAACTCGGTTATCCCTTCCAATGTTAGATTTCTTTCTTATCAAAATATGAAGAGGAGTGTCACTTGTTCTCCCGCAGCTATGCAACACCCTTGGGTGCAAGGAGCCTTAGCTGTTATAGGAAAGCTTCGCAAGGAAATAATGAACCTCAAGTAGCAAGTCAATAAGCTCGAGGAGGAGAATCGTATCCTGAAGGGCATCATCGCCAAGAATATTTCACCAACAACAAAGAAGGAGACATGGGTATGGGCACTCCCCTTGGCAACTGTCAAGCTTGGGGGAGGTGCCCCGGTATCGTATCACAACCACATCTCCTATCTTTACCGTTTTTCTTAGTTTGATCCTATTAGTAGTATCTTGATCTAGTAGAATAAAGTTTATGGCATGATCTAGTTTTGAGTTTTTGCTTTATAATATCTCTACGTAGTCGAGTCCGTGAGCTATATAATAAAGATTAGTGTTGAGTCAAGGGCTTGATTATCTTGCCATGATCTTGAGTGAATAAAAGAAAAGAGAAAAGAATAAAACAAAGAGCTCATATTGATCTTATTGAGAGTAATTACTTCACATAGAAAGAGTATGATGATTAAAAGTTGTTGGGAGTTGGCAAACATAGCTTTGGTCATCGTTGCAATTAATAGGAAGTAATAAAGGAAGAGAGGTTTCGCATATAAATATATTATCGTTGACATCTTTTATGATTGTGAGCTCTCATTAAAATATGACATGCTAAAGAGTTGACGTTGGACAAGGAAGACAACGTAATGGGTTATGTTTTCTTATATCTGAGATAAAGTATGTTGTCATGGATCATCCAACATGTTGAGCTTGCCTTTCCCCCTCATGCTAGCTAAATTCTCAGCACCAAGTAGAGATACTACTTGTGCTTCCAAAACCCTTAAACCAGTTTTGCCATGAGAGTCCACTATACCTACCTATGGATTGAGTAAGATCCTTCAAGTAAGTTGTCATCGGTGAAAAGCAATAAAAATTGCTCTTTAAATATGTATGATTGATTGGTGTGGGGGAAATAAGCTTTATACAATCTTGTGATGTGGAAGAAATAAAAGCGACGGACTGCATAATAAAGGTTCATATCACAAGGGGCAATATAAAGTGACGTTCTTTCGCATTATGATTTTGTGCATCCAACCATAAAAGCGCATGGCAACCTCTGCTTCCCTCTGCGAAGGGTCTATCTTTTATTATTATCTTCTACCTTATGCAAGAGTCATGGTGATCTTCACCTTTCTTTTTACATTTTATCCTTTGGCAAGCACAGTGTGTTGGAAAGATCCTGATTGATATATCTAATTGGATGTAGGGGGCATGAGTTATTATTGTTGACATTACCCTTGAGGTAAAAGGTTGGGAGGCGAACCTATAAGCCCTATCTTTCTCTGTGTCCGATTAAAACTCCGTAACCACAAGTATCGCGTGAGTGTTAGCAATTATGAAAGACTAAATGATAGTTGAGTATGTGGACTTGCTATTAAGCTCTGACATAGACTCTTTCTGATGTTATGATAATTTGCAATTGCTTCAATGACTGAGATTATAGTTTGTTGGTTTTCAATAAACTTTATGATTCGTACTCTGCATTGTGAATGGATTATTACTTGAACATAAGAAATCATATGACATTACCTATATATGTTGCTGTTAGGAGAATAATCATGATGCCTTCATGTCCGTATTTTATTTTTATCGACGCCTCTACCTCTAAACATGGGGACATATTTACCGTTATCGGCTTTCGCTTGAGGACAAGCGAGGTCTAAGCTTGGGGAGTTGATCGTCCATTTTGCATCATGCTTTTATATCGATATTTATTGCATTATGGGCTGTTATTACACGTTATGTCACAATAATTATGCCTATTCTCTCTTATTTTACAAGGTTTACATAAGGAGGGAGAATGCCGGTAATTTGGAATTACAGGTGGAAAAGGAGCAAATATTAGAGACCTATTCTACACAACTCCAAAAGTCCTGAAACTCCACGAAAGTCATTTTGGGAAATAATAAAAAATATCCAGCGGAAGAAGTTCACCAGAGGGGGGCCCACCTGTCCACGAGGGTGGGGGGCGCGCCCTACCCCCTGGGCGCGCCCCCTACCTCGTGGGCCCCCTGTTGGCTCTCCGATGGCCATCTTCTGCTATATGAGGTCTTTCGTCGAGGAAAAAATCATAAGCAACCTTTCGGGACGAAACTCCGCCGCCACGAGGCGGAACCTTGGCGGAACCAATCTAGGGCTCAATGAGCTGTTTCTTTGGGACACTTCCCTCCAGGAGGGGGAAATCATCGCCATCGTCATCACCAACGTTCCTCTCATCAGGAGAGGGAAATCTCCATCAACATCTTCACCAGCACCATCTCCTCTCAAAACCCTAGTTCATCTCTTGTATCCAATTCCGGGATTGGTACTAGTAGGTTGCTAGTAGTGTTGATTACTCCTTATAGTTGATGCTAGTTGGTTTATTTGGTGGAAGATCATATGTTCAGATCCTATATGCATATTAATACTCCTCTGATTATGAACATGAATATGCTTTGGGAGTAGTTACGTTTGTTCCTGAGGACATGGGAGAAGTCTTGCTATTAGTAGTCATGTGAATTTGGTATTCGTTTGATATTTTGATGATATGTATGCTGTCTAGCCTCTAGTGGTGTTATGTGAACGTCGACTACATAACACTTCACCATTTTTTGGGCCTAGAGGAAGGCATTGGGAAGTAATAAGTAGATGATGGGTTGCTAGAGTGATGAAGCTTAAACCCTAGTTTATGCGTTGCTTCGTAAGGGCTGATTTGGATCCATATGTTTCATGCTATGGTTAGGTTTACCTTAATACTTTTCTTGTATTTGCGGATGCTTGCAATAGAGGTTAATCATAAGTGGGATGCTTGTTCAAGTAAGAACAGCACCCAAGCACCGGTCCACCCACATATCAAATTATCAAAGTACCGAACGCGAATCATATGAACGTGATGAAAACAAGCTTGATGATATTCCTGAAGGAAATATGCCCTAGAGGCAATAATAAAGTTATTATTTATTTCCTTATATCATGATAAATGTTTATTATTCATGCTAGAATTGTATTAACCGGAAACATAATACATGTGTGAATACATAGACAAACAGTGTCACTAGTATGCCTCTACTTGACTAGCTCATTAATCAAAGATGGTTATGTTTCCTAACCATAGACATGAGTTGTCATTTGATTAACGGGATCACATCATTAGGAGAATGATCTGATTGACATGACCCATTCCGTTAGCCTAGCACTTGATCGCTTTAGTATGTTGCTATTGCTTTCTTCATGACTTATACATGTTCCCGTAACTATGAGATTATGCAACTCCGTTTACGGAGGAACACTTTGGGTGCTACCAAGCGTCACAACGTAATCGGGTGATTATAAAGGAGTACTACAGGTGTCTCCAAAGGTACATGTTGGGTTGGCGTATTTCGAGATTAGGTTTTGTCACTCCGATTGTCGGAGAGGTATCTCTGGCCCTCTCGGTAATGCACATCATTATAAGCCTTGCAAGCAATGTGACCAATGAGTTGGTTACGGGATGAAGCATTCTGAGCGAGTAAAGAGACTTGCCGGTGACGAGATTGAACTAGGTATTGGATACCGACGATCGAATCTCGGGCAAGTAACATACCGATGACAAAAAGGAACAACGTATGTTGTTATGCGGTCTGACCGATAAAGATCTTCGTAGAATATGTAGGAGCCAATATGGGCATCCAGGTCCCGCTATTGGTTATTGACCGAGAATAGTTCTAGGTCATGTCTACATAGTTCTCGAACCGTAGGGTCCGCACGCTTAAGGTTTCAATGGCGGTTATTATGAGTTTATGTATTTTGATGTACCGAAGGAGTTCGGAGTCCCGGATGAGATCGGGGACATGACGAGGAGTCTCGAAATGGTCGAGACGTAAAGATCGATATATTGGACGACTATATTCGGAGTTCGGAAAGGTTCGAATGATTCGGGTATTTTCGGAGTAGGGTAGTTACGGAGAAGTAATGGGCCTTGATGGGCTTTAGTGGGAAGAGGAAAAAGGCTGCTGCGCCCCCTCCCTCTAGTCCGAATGGACTAGGGAAAGGGGCCGCCACCTTCCTACTCCTCCACTTCCTTCTCCCTTCCTCCCCTACATGGAAGGATTCCTAGTTGGACTAGGAAAGGGGAATCCTACTCCCGGTGGGAGTAGGACTCCCCTTGGCGCGCCAAACATAGGGCCGCCTCCTCCTCCCTTGCTCCTTTATATACGGGGCAGGGGCACCCCATAGACACGAAGTTGATCCTTGAGATCGTTCCTTAGCCGTGTCTGGTGCCCCCTCCACCATATTCCACCTCGGTCATATTGTAGCGGTGCTTAGGCGAAGCCTGCGCGACGGTGGAACATCAAGATCGTCACCACGCCGTCGTCTTGTGGAACTCCCCTCCCGAGCTTTCTGGATCGAAGCCCGTGGAGCGTCATCGAGCTGAACGTGTGCCAAGAACTCGGAGGCGCCGGAGTAACGGTGCTGTGATCGGTCGGATCGTGAGGAGAACATACGACTACTTCCTCTACGTCATCATCGACTCGGAGGTGCCGGAGTAACGGCGCTGGGATCGGCAGGATCGCGAGGAGAAAGTACGACTACTTCCTCTACGTTATGATCGCTTCCGCCACGGTCTCACGAGTGCGTAGACAACACTCTCCCCTCTCGTTGCTATGCCATCACCATGGTCCTGTGTGTGCGTAGGAAAATTTTGAAATTACTACGTTCCCCAACAGTGGTATCAGAGCCTAGGTTTTTATGGTTTGATGATATGCACGAGTAGAACACAAGTGAGTTGTGGACGATACAAGTCATACTGCCTACCAGCATGTCATACTTTGGTTCAGCGGTATTGTTGGATGACGATCCAGACCAACCTTACGCGTACTCTTCACGCGAGACCGGTTCCCTCGACGTGCTTTGCACATAGATGGCTTGTGGAAGACTGTCTCTCCAACTTTAGTTGAACCGAGTGTGGCTACGCCCGGTCCTTGAGAAGGTTAAACGGAGTCTATTTGACAAACTATCGTTGTGGTTTTGATGCGTAGGTAAGAACGGTTCTTGCTCAGCCCGTAGCAGCCACGTAAAACTTGCAACAACAAAGTAGAGGACGTCTAACTTGTTTTTGCAGGGCATGTTGTGATGTGATATGGTCAAGACGTGATGCTATATTGTATGAGATGATCATGTTTTGTAACCGAAGTTATCGGCAGCTGGCAGGAGCCATATGGTTGTCGCTTTATTGTATGCAATGCAATCGCGATGTAATGCTTTACTTTATTACTAAGCGGTAGTGATAGTCGTGGAAGCATAAGATTGGCGAGACGACAACGATGCTACGATGGAGATCAAGGTGTCGCGCGGTGGCGATGGTGATCATGACGGTGCTTGAAGATGGAGATCACAAGCACGAGATGATGATGGCCATATCATATCACTTATATTGATTGCATGTGATGTTTATCCTTTATGCATCTTATCTTGCTTTGATTGACGGTAGCATTATAAGATGATCTCTCACTAAAATTATCAAGAAGTGTTCTCCCGAGTATGCACCGTTGCGAAAGTTCTTCGTCTTGAGACACCACGTGATGATCGGGTGTGATAGGCTCTACGTTCAAATACAACGGGTGCAAAACAGTTGCACACGCGGAATACTCAGGTTATACTTGACGAGCTATGCATATAAGATATGACCTCGGAACACGGAGACCGAAAGGTCGAGCGTGAATCATATAGTAGATATGATCAACATAGTGATGTTCACCATTGAAACTACTCCATCTCACGTGATGATCGGACATGGTTTAGTTGATTTGGATCACGTGATCACTTAGAGAATTGGAGGGATATTTTTCTAAGTGGGAGTTCTTAAGTAATATGATTAATTGAACTTAAATTTATCATGAACTTAGTCCTGGTAGTATTTTGCAAATTATGTTGTAGATCAATAGCTCGCGTTGTTGCTTCCCTATGTTTTTATATGTGTTCCTAGAGAAAATTGTATTGAAAAATGTTAGTAGCAATGATGCGGATTGGATCCGTGATCTGAGGTTTATCCTCATTGCTGCCTGAGAAGAATTATGTCCTTGATGCACCGCTAGGTGACAGACCTATTGCGGGAAGCAGATGCGACGCGTTATGAGCGTTTGGCTAGCTCAATATGATGACTACTTGATAGTTTAGTGCACCATGCTTAACGGCTTAGAATCGGGACTTCAAAGGCGTTTTGAACGTCATGGACCATATGAGATGTTCCAGGAGTTGAAGTTAATATTTCCAGCAAATACCCGAGTTGAGAGATATGAAGTCTCCAACAAAAGTTCTAAAGCTAAAAGATGGAGGAGAATCGCTCAACTAGTGAGCATGTGCACAGATTGTCTGGGTACTTCAATCGCCTGAATCAAGTGGGAGTTAATCTTCCAGATAAAGATAGTGATTGATGTAATTCTCTAGTCACCATCACTAAGTTAGTAGAACCGTGATGAACTAGAGTATGCAAGGGATGACGAAAACGATTTGAGCTCTTCGTGATGTTGAAATCGACGAAGGTAGAAATCAAGAAAGAGCATCAAGTGTTGATGATTGACAAAGACCACTAGTCTCAAGGAAAAGGGCAAAGGGAAGAAAGGGGAACTTCAAGAAGAACGGCAAGCAAGTTGCTGCTCGAGTGAAGAAGCCCAAGTCCGGACCTAAGCACGAGACTAAGTGCTTTTGCTGCAATGGAACTGGTCACTAGAAGCGGAACTACCCCAAGTATTTGGCGGATAAGAAGGATGGCAAAGTGAACAAAGGTATATTTGATATACAGATTATTGATGTGTATTTTACTAGTGTTCGTAGCAACCCCTCGGTATTTGATACTTGGTTCAATTGCTAAGTGTAGTAACTTGAAACGGGAGTTGCAGAATGAGCAGAAACTAGTTGAAGGGAAATGACGATGAGTGTTGGAAGTAGTTCCAAGATTGATATGATCATCATCGCATCCCTATACTTTCGGGATTAGTGTGGAACCTAAATAAGTGTTATTTGGTGTTGAGCATAAATATGATTTGATCATGTTTATTGCAATATGATTATTCATTTAAGTAAGAGAATAAATTGTTGTTCTGTTTACATGAATAAAACCTTATATGGTTACACACCAACAAAAATGATTTGTTGGATCTCGATAGTAGTGATACACATATTCATAATATTGAAACCAAAAGATGCAAAGTTAATAATGATAGTGCAACTTATTTGTGGCTTGCCGTTTAGGTCATATTGGTGTAAAGCGCATGAAGAAAACTCCATGTTGATGGACTTTCGGAATCACTTGGTTATGAATCATTTGATGCTTGAGAACCGTGCCTAATTGGTCAAGATGACTAAAACTCCGTTCTTATGAACAATGGAACGAGCTACAGACTAATTGGAAATAATACATACTGATGTATGAAGACCAATGAGTATGAATGCTCGTGGCAAGTATCGTTATTTTCGACCTTCACAAGATGATTTGAGCAGATATGGGTATATCTACTTGATGAAACATAAGTCTGAAATAGTTGAAAGGTTCAAAGTATTTCAGAGTGAAGTGGAAAAATCATCGTAACAAGAAAATAAAGTTTCTGCGATCTAATCGCAAAAAGCGAATAATTGAGTTCTGAGTTTGGTCTTCAATTAAAATAATGTGGAATAGTTTCACAGCTCACGCCACAGAACACCACAATGTTATGGTGTGTCGAACGTCGTAACCGCACTTTATTTGATATGGTGCGATCTATGATGTCTCTTATCGGTTTACCACTATCATTTTGGGGTTATGCATTAGAGACAGCTGCATTCACGTTTAATAGGGCACCATCTAAATCCGTTGAGGCGACACCATATGAACTATGGTTTAACGGTAAACCTAAGCTGTAGTTTATTAAAATTTTGGAGTTGTGATGCTTATGTGAAAAAGTTTTCTCATGATAAGCTCGAACCCAATTCGGAGAAGTGTGCATCTTCATAGAATACCCAAAATGTTGGGTACACCTTCTATCACAGATCCGAAAGGCAAGACATTCATTGTCAAGAATGGATCCTTTCTAGAGAAGGAGTTTCTCTCGAAAGAAGTGAGTGGGAGGAAAGTAGAACTTGATGAGGTAATTATACCTTCTCCCTTATTGGAAAGTAGTTTATCACGTAAATCAGTTCTGTGACTACTACACCAATTAGTGAGAAAGCTATGATGATCATGAAACTTGGATCAAGTTACTACGTAACCTCGTAGGTCTTCGAGTAAGATCCGCACTGCAGTGGTGTAATAATCATGTTACGGAAGTCATGTTACTAGACCATGATGAACCTACGAACTATGAGGAAGCGATGATGAGCCCAGATTCCGCGAAATGGCTTGAGGCCATGAAATCTGAGATAGGATCCATGTATGAGAACAAAGTATGGACTTTGATCGACTTGCTCGATGATCAGCAAGCCATGTTAAATAAATGGATCTTCAAGAGGAAGACGGACACTGATAGTAGTGTTACTATCTACAAAGCTCGACTTGTCACAAAAAGGTTTTCGACAAGTTCAAGGTGTTGACTACAATGAGATTTTCTCAAGCTGTGGCGATTCTTAAGTCTGTCCAAATCATGTTAGCAATTGCCACATTTTATGAAATCTGGCAAATGGATGTCAAAACTACATTCTTTAATGGATTTATTAAAGAAGAGTTGTATATGATGCAACGAAGGTTTTGTCAATCCTAAAGGAGCTAACAAAATGTGCAAGCTCCAAATGATCCATCAATGGACTGGTGCAAGCATCTCGGAGTTGGAATATACACTTTGATTAGTTGATCAAAGCATATGGTTTTATACAGACTTTTGGAGAAGCCTGTATTTACAAGCAAGTGAGTGGGAGCACTACAGCATTTCTGATAAGTATATGTGAATGACATATTGTTGATCGGAAATAATGTAGAATTATTCGCAAAGCATAAAGGAGTATTTGAAAGGAGTTTTTCAAAGAAGGAC
This sequence comes from Aegilops bicornis, assembly GCA_021605145.1. Lineage (NCBI taxonomy): Eukaryota > Viridiplantae > Streptophyta > Magnoliopsida > Poales > Poaceae > Aegilops > Aegilops bicornis. The sequence continues at coordinate 756,522,860 of CM038673.1, read as the reverse complement.
CTCGGTGAAGCTGCTTACATATTGAGCATCAAGATCTATTGAGATAGATCAAGGCGCTTGATAAGTTTTCAATAAGTACATACCTTGTCAAGATTTTGAAAAAGGTTCAAAATGGAACAGTCAAAGAAAGAGTTCTTGCACGTGTTACAAGGTGTAAAATTGAGTAAGACTCAAAGCCCGACCACGGCAGAAGATAGAAAGTGAATGAAAGTCATTCCTTATGCCTCAGCCATAGGTTCTATAAAGTATGCTATGCTATGTACCAGACCTATTGTATACCTTGCTCTGAATTTGGCAAGGGGTGCAATAGTGATCTAGGAGTAGATCACTTGGACATTGGTCAAGAACATCCTTAGTGAGGACTAAGGAAATATTTCTCGATTATGGAGGTGATAAAAGAGCCCGTCATAAAGAGTTACATCGATGCAAGCTTTTACACTGATCCAGATGACTCTAAATCTGAATCTGGATACATATTGAAAGTGGGAGCAATTAGCTAGAGTAGCTCCGTGCGAGCATTGTAGACATAGAATATTCGCAAAAATACATACTGACCTTTGAATATGACAGACCCGTTGACTAAGCTTCTCTCACGAGCAAAACATGATCATACCTTAGTACTCTTTGGGTGTTAATCACATAGCGATGTGAACTAGATTATTGACTCTAGTAAACCCTTTGGGTGTTGGTCACATGACGATGTGAACTATGGGTGTTAATCACATACGAGATGTGAATATTGGTGTTGAATCACATGATGATGTGAACTAGATTATTGACTCTAGTGCAAGTGGGAGACTGAAGGAAATATGCCCTAGAGGCAATAATAAAGTTATTATTTATTTCCTTATATCATGATAAATGTTTATTATTCATGCTAGAATTGTATTAACCGGAAACATAATACATGTGTGAATACATAGACAAACAGAGTGTCACTAGTATGCCTCTACTTGACTAGCTCATTAATCAAAGATGGTTATGTTTCCTAACCATAGACATGAGTTGTCATTTGATTAACGGGATCACATCATTAGGAGAATGATCTGATTGACATGACCCATTCCGTTAGCCTAGCACTTGATCGTTTAGTATGTTGCTATTGCTTTCTTCATGACTTATACATGTTCCTGTAACTATGAGATTATGCAACTCCCGTTTACGGAGGAACACTTTGGGTGCTACCAAAGCGTCACAACGTAATCTGGGTGATTATAAAGGAGTACTACAGGTGTCTCCAAAGGTACATGTTGGGTTGGCGTATTTGAGATTAGGTTTTGTCACTCCGATTGTCGGAGAGGTATCTCTGGGCCCTCTCGGTAATGCACATCATTATAAGCCTTGCAAGCAATGTGACCAATGAGTTGGTTACGGGATGAAGCATTCCGGATCGAGTAAAGAGACTTTCCGGTAACGAGATTGAACTAGGTATTGGATACCGACGATCGAATCTCGGGCAAGTAACATACCGATGACAAAGGGAACAACGTATGTTGTTATGCGGTCTGACCGATCAAGATCTTCGTAGAATATGTAGGAGCCAATATGGGCATCCAGGTCCCGCTATTGGTTATTGACCGAGAATAGTTCTAGGTCATGTATACATAGTTCTCGAACCGTAGGGTCCGCACGCTTAAGGTTTCAATGCCGGTTATTATGAGTTTATGTATTTTGATGTACCGAAGGAGTTCGGAGTCCCGGATGAGATCGGGGACATGACGAGGAGTCTCGAAATGGTCGAGACGTAAAGATCGATATATTGGACGACTATATTCGGAGTTCGGAAAGGTTCGAATGATTCGGGTATTTTTTCGAGTACCGGGTAGTTACGGAGAAGTAATGGGCCTTGATGGGCTTTAGTGGGAAGAGGAAAAGGCTGCTGCGCCCTCCCTCTAGTCCGGTGGACTAGGGAAAGGGGCCGCCACCTTTCCTACTCCTCCACTTCCTTCTCCCTTCCTCCCCTACATGGAAGGATTCCTAGTTGGACTAGGAAAGGGGAATCCTACTCCCGGTGGGAGTAGGACTCCATGGCGCCAAACATAGGGCCGGCCTCCTCCCTCCCTTGCTCCTTTATATACGGGGCAGGGGGCACCCCATAGACACAGAAGTTGATCCTTGAGATCGTTCCTTAGCCGTGTGCGGTGCCCCCCTCCACCATATTCCACCTCGGTCATATTGTAGCGGTGCTTAGGCGAAGCCCTGCGACGGTGGAACATCAAGATCGTCACCACGCCGTCGTCTTGTGGAACTCCCCTCCCGGAGCTTTCTTTGGATCGAAGCCCGTGGAGCGTCATCGAGCTGAGCGTGTGCCAAGAACTTCGAGGCGCGGAGTAACAGTGCTGTGATCGGTCGGATCGTGAGGAGAACATCGACTACTTCCTCTACGTCATCATCGACTCGGAGGTGCGAATGCTTGGTATTTGGGATCGGCAGGATCGCGAGGAGAAAGTACGACTACTTCCTCTACGTTATGATCGCTTCCGCTTACGGTCTACGAGGGTACGTAGACAACACTCTCCCCTCTCGTTGCTGTGCCATCACCATGGTCCTGTGTGTGCGTAGGAAAATTTTGAAATTACTACGTTCCCCAACAATTCCCATGTGTCCTCGGGAGCGCTTTTCCTATTATAAGAGTTTGTCCAGGCTTGTCCTTTGCTACAAAAGGATTGGGCCACCTTGCTGCACTTTATTTACTTTTGTTACTTGTTGCTCGTTACAAATTATCCTATCACAAAACTATCTTTTACCACTTATTTCAGTACTTGCAGAGAATACCTTGCTGAAAACTGCTTATCATTTCCTTCTCCTCCTCGTTGGGTTCGACACTCTTACTTATCGAAAGGACTACGATAGATCCCCTATACTAGTGGGTCATCAGGAGGGCATGAGGTAGGGGGGGGGGGCGCCCTCCACCCTCGTGGGCCCCCTGTTGCTCCACCGACGTACTCCTTCCTCCTATGTATACCTACGTACCCCCAAACTACCAAATACGGAGCCAAAAACCTAAGTCCACCGCTGCAATCTTTTGTACCGTGAGATCCCATCTTGGGGCCTGTTAGGAGCTCATGGGAGGGCATCGATCACGGAGGGCTTCTACATCAACACCATAGCCTCTCCGATGATGTGTGAGTAGTTTACCTTAGACCTTCGGGTCCGTAGTTATTAGCTAGATGGCTTCTTCTCTATTTTTGGATCTCAATACAATGTTCTCCCCCTCTCTTGTGGAGATCTATGCTACGTCTTGAGCTTGCGTTGGTTTTCCTCGAAGAGGAGAGGATGATGCAGCAGAGTAGCGTAAGTATTTCCCTCAGTTTCTAAGAACCAAGGTATCAATCCAGTAGGAGGCTACGCACAAGTCCCTCGTACCTGCACAAAACAATAGCTCCTCGCAACCAACGCGATTAGGGGTTGTCAATCCCTTCACGGTCACTTACGAGAGTGAGATCTGATAGAGATGATAAATAATATTTTGGTATTTTTGGTATAGAGATGCAAAGTGAAAAATAAAGGCAAAGTAAAAAACAAAGCTAGTATTAAAGTAATGGAGATTGATATGATGAGAATAGACCCGGGGCCATAGGTTTCACTAGTGGCTTCTCTCAAGAGCATAAGTATTCTCTGATTGGGTGAACAAATTACTGTTGAGCAATTGTGAGAATTGAGCATAGTTATGAGAATATCTAGGTATGATCATGTATATAGGCATCACGTCCGAGACAAGTAAACCGACTCCTGCTGCATCTACTACTATTACTCCACTCATCGACCGCTATCCGGCATGCATCTAGAGTATTAAGTTAAAAAGCAGTAGCATGTAAGCAAGATGACATGATGTAGAGGATAAATTCATGCAATATGATAAAAACCCCATCTTGTTATCCTCGATGGCAAAAATACAATATGTGCCTTGCTGCCCTTCTGTTAGTGGGAAAGGACACCGCAAGATTGAACCCAAAGCTAAGCACTTCTCCCATTGCAAGAACTGCCAATCTAGTTGGCCAAACCAAACGGATAATTTGAAGAGACTTGCAAAGATAACCAATCATACATAAAAGAATTTAGAGAAGATTCAAATATTGTTCATAGATAATCTTAATCATAAACCCAGAATTAAATGGTCTCCAACAAACACAGTATAAAAGAAGATTACATCGAATAGATCTCCACGAGAGAGGGGAGAACATTGTATTGAGATCCAAAAAGAGAGAAGAAGCCATCTAGCTACTAGCTATGGACCCGAAGGTCTGAAGTAAACTACTCACACTTCATCGGAGGGGCTATGGTGATGATGTAGAAGCCCTCCATGGTGGATGCCCCCTCGTGAACTCAGGAACATGCCCCAAGATAGGATCTCGTGGATCTGAGGAAGTTGCTTGGCGATCGAATTAGGTTTTGGCTCCTGTTACGATCGTTTGAAGTGCGTAGGTATATTTAGGAGAAAGAATGCGTCGATTGGAGCAGCGAGGAGCGAGGCGGTGGCGCCCTAGGGCGCCCCCACCCTGTGACCACCTCTGTTACTTCTTGGAGTAGGGTCCAAGTCTCCTGGATCACGTTCGGTGAGAAAATCACGTTCCCGAAGGTTTCATTCCGTTTGGACTCCGTTTGATATTCCGTTTCTTCGAAACACTGAAATAGGCAAAAAAACAACAACAATTCTGGGCTGGGCCTCTGGTTAAAAGGTTAGCCCCAAAAATAATATAAAAGTGGAAAATAAAGCCCAATATAGTCCAAAATAGTAGATAAAGTAGCATGGAGCAATAAAAAATTATAGATACGTTGCGGGGCGTATCGGGCATCTAAGCTTAATTCAGCTCGTCCTCGGTAGGTAAATGATAAAAGAGAATTTTTGATGCGGGTGATACTTTGGCATAATTTTAATGTAAATCTTCTTAATTGTGGTATGAATATTCAGATCTGAAAGATTCAAGACAAAAGTTCATATTGACATAAAAATAATAATACTTCAAGCATACTAACTAAGCAATTATGTCTTCTCAAAATAACATGGCCAAAGAAAGCTATCCCTACAAAATCATATAGTCTGGCTATGCTCCATCATCCCCACAAATATTTAAATCATGCACAACCCCAATGACAAGCCAAGCAATTGTTTCATACTTTAACATTTTCAAAACTTTTTCAATCTTCACGCAATACATGAGCGTGAGCCATGGATATAGCACTATATGTGGAATAGAATGGTGGTTGTGGAGAAGACAAAAGAGAGGAAGATAGTCTCACATCAACTAGGCGTATCAGCGGGCTATGGAGATGCCCATCAATAGATATCAATGTGGTGAGTAGGGATTGCCATGCAGCGGATGCACTAGAGCTATAAGTATATGAAAGCTCAACAAAAGAAACTAAGTGGGTGTGCATCCAACTCGCTTGCTCACGAAGACCTAGAGCATTTGAGGAAGCCCATCATTGGAATATACAAGCCAAGTTCTATAATGAAAAATTCCCACTAGTATATGAAAGTGACAAAATGAGAGACTCTTTATCATGATCATCTTGGTGCTACTTTGAAGCACAAGTGTGGTAAAAGGATAGTAACATTGTCCCTTCTCTCTTTTTCTCTCATTTTTTTATTTGGGCCTTTCCTTCTTTTTTATGGCCTCTTTTTTTCGTCCGGAGTCTCATCCCGACTTGTGGGGGAATCATAGTCTCCATCATCCTTTTCTCACTTGGGACAATGCTCTAATAATGATGATCATCACACTTTTACTTTTCTTACAACTCAACAATTACAACTCGATACTTAGAACAAAATATGACTCTATATGAATGCCTCCAGCGGTGTACCGGGATATGCAATGAAACATGAGTGACATGTATGAAAGTTCGCCTGCTAGGAGTCGGTCTTTGTGGCAAAGCCACCATTCATAATTCTTTCATACATGTCACTCATGTTTCATTGCATATCCCGGTACACCACCGGAGGCATTCATATAGAGTCATATTTTGTTCTAAGTATGAGTTATTGGTTAAAAAGTGATGATAAAAAATGAAAGAGAGAAAAGTGGGAAGAGAATAGTACTTTCAAGAGCCAATTCATATTTGCCTTTGTATTTCAAGCGGAATATCAGAGTCCAATGAACCTTGAGCGTTTTTTCTCACGAGCGTCGAGACTTGAGACCCTACTCAAGTAGCAAGCGATCAGCGAGGTGAAGTACGCCTCGTGGGCTGTTGCTCCACAGCGTACTCCTTCCTCCTATATATACCTCATGCCCCCAAGCGGCGAGCAGGGGCCAAAAACATAATTCCACGCGCAACTTCCTGTATCCACGAGATCCCATCTTGGGGCTGTTCGGAGCTCCCGTGGGAGGGGCATCCACCACGGAGGGCTTCTACATCAACACCATAGCCTCTCCGATGAAGTGTGAGTAGTTTACTTGGACCTTCGGGTCCATAGGTAGTAGCTAGATGGCTTCTTCTCTCTTTTGGATCTCAATACAATGTTCTCCCCTCTCGTGGAGATCTATTCTATGTAATCTTCTTTTGCGGTGTGTTTGTTGATACCGATGAATTGTGGGTTTATGATCCAGCTTATCTATGAATAATATTTGAATCTTCTCTGAATTCTTTTATGTACGATTGAGTTATCTTTGCAAGTCTCTTCGAATTATCCGTTTGGTTTGGCCAACTAGATTGGTAGTTCTTGCAATGGGAGAAGTGCATGGCTTTGGGTTCAATCTTGCGGTGTCATTACCCGGATGTAAAGGGTTGCAAGGCACGTATTGTATTGTTGCCATCGAGGATAACAAGATGGGGTATTTATCATATTGCATGAATTTATTCCTCTACATCATGTCATCTTGCTTAAGGCGTTACTCTGTTTTAACTTAATACTCTAGATGCATCTTTGGATAGCGGTCGATGAGTGGAGTAATAGTAGTAGATGCGAGAATCGTTTGATCTACTTGTCTGGGACGTGATGCCTATATACATGATCATACCTAGATATACTCATAACTATGCTCAATTCATCAATTGCTCAACAGTAATTTGTTCACCCACCGTAGAATACTTATGCTCTTGAGAGAAGCCACTAGTGAAACCTATGGCCCCCGGGTCTATTCTCATCATATCAATCTCCATCACTTTTATACTTGCTTTGTTTTACTTTGCTTTTTTACTTTTCACTTTGCATCTCTATACCAAAAATATTATCTCTATCAGATCTCACTCTCGTAAGTGACCGTGAAGGGATTGACAACCCCTAATCGCGTTGGTTGCGAGTAGCTATCGTCTTGTGCAGGTACAAGGGACTTGTGCGTGGCCTCCTACTGGATTGATACCTTGGTTCTCAAAAACTGAGGGAAATACTTACGCTACTCTGCTGCATCATCCTCTCCTCTTCGGGGAAAACCAACGCAAGCTCAAGACGTAGCAGCTCTCCCCGACAAAGCACACATCGTCAGAGGCACTGCCACAGTACTAAGCAGCCGGCAAGACCCGCAAGCGGCGGGCGCGGCCTGTCGGCCAAGTAGGAGACAACCGGCGGGACCCACCAGGCAACGGGCCCCAGTTTCCGGCGGAGAGGCCGGCCACCAGAGACACTGACAGCCGGGTCCTACACTCGAGCAGATTACCGTTGTACCCTGGGGGTAGGCCTATGTAAACCCCCAGGACACCCATGCAAAGGGTTCAGCTTCTCAGTTCACACACACATAGAGAGAGGAGTAGAGCTAGTCTTGCCCTTCTTCCTCCTCTAGCAACAGCTCAAGGAGCAACTTGTAGCTACTTGTTGGGATAGTGATCATGCAGAGACCCCGCAGAGCAGGACTAGGGGTGTTATCTCATAGGAGAGCCCCGAACCTGGGTAAAGTGCGTCAGTGTTCGTGTTTACTCCTTATCCCGTTTCCAGGCACCGGCGATGTCTTACTCTCCCCAACCATGATAAGCCATCCTTTGGCATATGTCGCACGACACCCCCGACACTCAGCGCGCGGCAGCTCTTTTGTATAAAACCGACGCCCAGTGCCCAGGCGCCCAGTGTCGGGTTTGGCACAGGTCCTTGGCGCCTTGATTTCGGCCCAAACCGGTGAAAAAGGGCTCCTGGTGGCGCAACTGGGCCGATTTTTGGGCGTTGGCGCTCAAAAATCGCTTGGGGAGGGCATGTTGGGGGCACGGCTGGAGATGCTCTTACTACACAATGGCCCATGGCTTCCCCGGTGCCAATCGGGCGAGATGCTGCCGCCGGGCCGTATACCATGTGTGTTAGTCAGATGCCTAGGCCTTTGGATCGGAAATGAACGGGCCGGTCTGCTTCTTCCACCTCCCGACGCAATGCCGCCATCCGAGCCTCGCCGCTCCGCACTCCCATGAACTGTCCCACCGGCATCACCATCCTTCTAGATGCTCCCTCCCCCCAATCTGCAGTAAGAGCATGTACAGCCGGGCACCCCAAACCTGCCTCGAACGCCCGGGCGGCTCGCCCGGTCACTGATTGGTCACGAAATGTTGACCGAGACGGACATCTCAAACGAGCCTCAAACGCCTGGGCTGGCCGGCACCCCCCATATGCAGCCAAAACATGGGGTGGATATGAGGGGCGCCCGGGCACGTCCACCACGTCGTACCCGGCCCACGCTGGCCCACCAAACCCCACATATATTCCTCCTCATCTGCTCGTCGGACCAAACCCTAGCCACTTCACACTCCACTCCTCTCCACTCCCTCTGCCACCCAAGCTCACCTCCGGCGATTTCCGATCGTCTCTGACATGGCGGGTAGCGGATCTGACTCCGACCAGTCCAGATCTGTCATCCGTGCGGGGTTGGACGAGGCAATGGCGGCCCGCATTGCACTCCGCCGATCCCGGGAGGGCAGCGCCAGGCCGACGGAAGGATCTGCCCGGCGGGACCCCATAGCTCGGCTCAACGGGCGCTCGGGTCCTCTAGGGCTAGATCATCGCGGTCCCGGAAGCCAGAAAATTTCTCCTTCCCCATCACCGATCGGGCAGACTATGTGTCCCACCGGGAACGAGCGGCCTGTCGTGTGAAGGAGAGGATAAGGGCCGCTGAGGCCCATATCGCGGCGGAAATGGCAACGACGGAAGCGGCTGATGCGGCGTTGCGGGTGACCGCAGAGAAGGAAGCCATCCGCGTCCACATTGTGAAGAAATGGCAATGGAGGAACATGCGCGCCCTCGCCCGAGAGTATAATCGGACGGCCCCTGCCATGGCCGGACTGCCACCGAAGGAGGACATCAAAGGCGAGGACAGCTCCGGCGACGAGCAGATCCGGCTCGATCACTACTGCGTCTTCGACCGGTACTTCCGCAAGAAGGACGGCAATAGCGCCGGGAAGGGCAAGGGTAGTCGTGGATGATCTCCAGCATAGCCAAATATGCCAAAATTTGTTAGTCTGATGGCATGTTAGTAGTGATGGAGTAGTCGGACAATGTGTGTAATGCATCAGTGTAGTTACATGAGTTTGTATGGATTTGAGATATGATAATTGAGGTGTCCCATTGTGAGAAGGCAAATTTAAGGCTTGACCGGTCAGTGTCCGCGGACGCGCCCGGGCGATGCCTTGACCCGCACATGTTGACCTGCTTTCTCGCCTTTGCTTCTGGCGTCCTCCTCTCAAGTGATGTCCTTGCTCGGCCTTGCCATGGCCGATTAGTGGCAGAGGAAGGGCGACCAGCAGGGCCGGGGCCCTCCCCAACATCCTACTTGCCACTATGCATATGAACAGTCGGATTATTTTACTGCTACCTACAATCAAGACCCCACAGTTGCCGAGTTCAGGAATTCCTACCTCCACCACAGTGGCTGACACTCATCGTTGTTGCTTCTCACGTTGTTAAGAAAAGGGCCAACGTTAGGAAAAAATTAGAGACCTAGGAGCATCTCCGCCATGTCGGACCCGACATCCCGACCCCACCACAAATTGCATCAAATCCACCCGACAACCGACCGATTCCATTTGCTCCTCTCCTCTCTTCTTCCTCCTCCGTGTCGGCCTTCTCTTAGCTCCGTCACCATTCTCTGTTATGTGCTCGCCGCCGCGGACATTGTCGCCAACCCGGATACCACCACGGTACGTTCGACGACTTTCGGGTTGCGCCTTGCACGGGCAAGGGGCAATGGTGCACTGTGTACTAGTACAATGATCCATGGATCCCGCGGTGCGAACCAGGCAAGATGTTGCCACCGAGGGAGCATACCATGTGTATTAGTCAAATGTCTTAAGCCGTTGGAGGGGAAATGAACGACCCGCTCTGCTTCTTCCTGTTGGGGAACGCAGTAATTTCAAAAAAATTCCTACGCACACGCAAGATCCATCTAGGTGATGTATAGCAACGAGAGGGGAGAGTGTTGTCTACGTACCCTCGTAGACCGAAAGTGGAAGCGTTATGACAATGCGGTTGATGTAGTCGTACGTCTTCACGATCCGACCGATCCTAGTACCGAAAGTACGGCACCTCCGCGATCTGCACACGTTCAGCTCGGTGACGTCCCACGAACTCTTGATCCAGTCGAGTGTCGAGGGAGAGCTTCGACGCGACGGCGTGATGACGATGATGATGAAGTTACGGCGAGGCTTCGCCTAAGCACTGCAACGATATGACCGAGGTGGATTATGATGGAGGGGGAACCGCACACAGCTAAGACAATGTCGACTTGTGTGTCTATGGGGTGCCCCCCTCCCCCGTATATAAAGGAGTGGGGGAGGGGGAGGGCCGGCCCTCTCTATGGCATGCCCTAGGAGAGTCCTACGACCGGGAGTAGGATTCCCCCCTTCCAAGTAGGAGTAGGAGAGGAAGGAAGGAGGAGAGAGGGAGGAAGGAAAGGGGGGCCGGCCCCCCTCCCAATTCGGATTGGGCTTGGGGGGGGGGGGGGCTCCTAGGCCGCCACCTCCTCTCTCCCACTAAGGCCCAATAAGGCCTTTCGGTATCTCCCGGTACTCTGGTAAATGCCCGAACTCACCCGGAACCATTCCGATGTCCAAACATAGCCATCCAAAATATTTATCTTTATGTCTCGACCATTTCGAGACTTCTCGTCATATCCGTGATCACATCCGGGACTCCTAACAACCTTCAGTACATCAAAACACATAAACTCATAATACCGATCGTCACAGAATGTTAAGCGTGCGGACCCTACGGGTTCGAGAACTATGTAGACATGACCGAGACTCATCTTCGGTCAATAACCAATAGCGGAACCTGGATGCTCATATTGGTTCCTACATATTCTACGAAGATCTTTATCGGTCAAACCGCATAACAACATATGTTGTTCCCTTTGTCATCGGTATATTACTTGCCCGAGATTCGATCGTTGGTATCCCAATACCTAGTTCAATCTCATTACCGGCAAGTCTCTTTACTCGTTCCGTAATGCATCATCCCGCAACTAACTTATTAGTTACATTGCTTGCAAGGCTTATAGTGATGTGCATTACCGAGAGGGCCCAGAGATACCTCTCCGACATTCAGAGTGACAAATCCTAATCTCGATCTATGCCAACTCAACAAACACCATCGGAGACACCTGTAGAGCACATTTATAATCACCCAGTTACGTTGTGACATTTGGTAGCACACAAAGTGTTCTTCTGGTGTTCGGAAGTTGCATAAGTCATAGGAACATGTATAAGTCATGAAGAAAGCAATAGAAACATACTAAACGATCAAGTGCTAAGCTAACGGAATGGGTCAAGTCAATCACATCATTCTCTAATGATGTGATCCCGTTAACCAAATGACAACTCATGTCTATGGCTAGGAAACTTAACCATCTTTGATTCAACGAGCTAGTCAAGTAGAGGCATACTAGTGATACTCTGTTTATCTATGTATTCACACATGTACTAAGTTTCCGGTTAATACAATTCTAGCATGAATAATAAACATTTATCATGATATAAGGAAATATAAATAACAACTTTATTATTGCCTCTAGGGCATATTCCCTTCACTTCCACATCCCGAAACAATGCCTCCCCCCCCCCCCCCCCCGAGCCTCGCCGCTCCGCACTCCCCTGAACCTTTCCCACCGCCGTGGCCATCCCTCTAAAGGCCCCCTCATTCCAATCTGCAGTAAGTCCGACGACAAACCCGCCTTGACTCGCACTTGTTAACCTGATTTCTTGCCTTCGCTTGGGGCGCCGCAACTCGCTGCCGCTTGCAGTGTCATCCTCCTCTCAAGTGATGTCCTTGCTCTGCCTTGCCATGGCCGACCAGTGGCGGAGACAGGGGATGGCCAACGGGGCCGGGGGCTCCCCAACATCCTAAGGCTGGTCATAGTGGGGGCAACATAAGTAGTAACATAGATACCACATAAGCAAAAATAGTGAGATGGCAAGTAGTTAATGAGGAGAGAGACATATAGAGTAACATAGTATGTTACCATCACATAGCGATTCGCGATGCAAAATGAGTCTATAAAGTAATAAATGAATACATCTATGTTACCACTACCCAGGTAGTAACATAGACTAGTAACATGCATATGGGAAGCGGATTAGGAGCACTCGGGTGCTCCACCCCCCTATATTCAAAAATAACTTAATAATTCATAAAAAGTCAAAAAATCCTGGATATATTTTTGAATCAAATATGACTAGGTATTGTACTCATATAAAAAGTTTGGCCAAGGTATTGTACTCGTTGACTTCAGGAAAAAAACAAATTTATGACGATAATATAGCATGAATAGTACTTGTATCTAGCTTTCTTGGGAAATCTTTGACCCCGGATACAATAAAAGTCATTCCCTATTTAATTATTTTATACGAGTGCAATACTTGGTAATGTTTGATTCCATAAAAAGTTTCAGGATTTTTTTGACTTTTTTCAATTACTCAATTATAATATAGGAGGGCGAAGCATCCAAAAGCTTCTATACATTTTCGCATGCATATGTTACTAGTCTATGTTACTCTCCACTATGACCGGCCTAATTTCTTTGCTACTATGCATATGAACATTGGAAAATTTGTGTCATTAATCTGTTACTACCTGCAACCGGGCCCCCTCAGCTGCGGAGTTCAGGAATTCCTACCTCCGCAACGGTGTATTGCTTTTAGGAGAAAGTTGATAGCTCTGGGAAGTTCCTCATCTCAACATGATCTGATGGTCTATGCTCGGTTGTTGGAAAGGAAGATATTGCTGTCAAAGCTGGAATTTTCTTTTCCCCTACTCTTCCTTTGTTTCTTAGGACATGCTGTTCTTTAGCAAGGATCTTGTTTCTTGCTCGCTCATATGTCTTTATTCAGCTCTTCTTTCTTTACATCTGCAGTTCTTCTTTCTCTTTATTCTAGCAGATGGTGTAATCTTGACTGTAAAATGTTCTGTGAGCTGGATATATTAGTACCTTCGGGTGCCTTTCTCTGTTTAAAAAAAAGAAAAAACCTCCGCAACGGTGGCCGACACTCATCGTTGTTGCTCCTCACATCCTTAAAAAGAAAAGGCTAACGCTCGAAAAAATTTAGGCACCTACTACTATAAGATTTGGAAAACGTAAAGCTAAAATGGAAAAGCGAAGTCATACCGGCAGTGGAGTGATCCGAGGCTGGCACTAAACGAAACAGCGACTGGGGCTGTGATCTGGGGCTGGTTCAATGTATCCGTATGCACCGTAACCCACGTGCGCGACGACGAATCAGAATCGCTCGTCGCGAAGATTCTGTTTCTATGCGGGTGATTGCCCGGTTTCGGTATTCCGCGCCTTGCCGTCTCGTCTGGTGTAAGAATACTATGCCGAGAAGTACGTACACAGTGACGCACCGTTGTTCACTTGTTCCTATATACTACTCCTACTACTACTACTCCGTATTATACCGTTATACGGTAGGGTTAGGGTTAAATATAGTCACGGTCGCTTCCTGGCCCGGGGCGAACCGGTCAGGGCAGTGCTGCCTGCCGCCGCCTAATCTTTGTGCTGAGTGTTGGCCGGGCCACCGGGGAGCGTATACCTAGGAATGTGAGCATATGGGGCGCCAGGTCAAGCATCAAGGTAAAAAAGATAATAGTACTTCCTCCGTCCGAAAATATTTATCACCAAAATGGATAGAAAAGGATGTATTTAGAACTAAAATATATTTAGATATATCAATTTTTTTCATTTTGATGACAAATATTTCCGGATGGAATGAGTATGTCTCAATCTCACGCATGTTACTTTCTCGTCTCGCACTCTTGAACTATACTCCAGAAAAGAGGATTGCAAAAGATGCCGCGTCTGTTGTCTACTACTCCCTTCATTCGAAATTACTTGTCTTGAAAATGGATATATCTAGAACTAAAATACGTCTAGATACATCCATTTCTGCAATAAGTAATTCCGAACGGAGGGAGTACTTCGTAAAAGGCTTGCTCAAGTGATAGGTGAAGTCTTCAGGAAAGGTCATGGCTGGGGGCAACGGTTAAGAAGATATATGCCTATACCAGTGAAGCAATTTTGAGTAAAGTGTTTGCCATCAGTAGCGTGTGGTTATGCTTATTGTGGGTTTGTAGTTGCTGGGTATCAGAGGGTATGTATCTCAACAAATGCATTTGGTGGCCGAGCTTCACAGAGTTCCTTTATTTTTTTGTGGAAAATACATTTTCTCCATTTAAAAAATCTGAGAAAAAGTATATACATAATCATATGTGTGTTGTATTTGCATACGCAATTTCATGAATATATATGTTTATATTTTTTTAGCAGAACATATATGTTTATATATGACGTGCATAAAAAAGACAAATACATAGATTAAAATGGGCCTTTTCTTTCTTGTATTAGGGCCAGATTTTTATCTTATTTATGTAGCATTCAAATAACTGTATTATGGGTCTGTCTACGGCATATCTGGATGGGACCTAGTTATTGCACATCTAAATGACTCAATCAAATACAAAAAGGAAAAGGAAAAGGAAAAAAATACCCACATGAATCTCCATGTAAGATCAATTGCATAGGACTTAGATGTGCAATACTTATGGCACATCTAGATGTGCTTTAGCAAAACTGTTGTATTATTTAACGAACTACACGATCTTGTGCTATGATTAGGATTGAGTCTTGTCCATCATATCATTCTCCTAATGATGTGATCCCGTTATCAACGACATCCAATGTCTATGGTCAGGAAACCACAATCATCTATTGATCAACGAGCTAGTCAACTAGAGGCTCACTAGGGACATATTGTGGTATATGTATTCACGCATGTATTACGGTTTCCGATTAATACAATTATAGCATGAACAATAGACAATTATCATGGACAAAAAACTATAATAATAATCATTTTATTATTGCCTCTAAGGCATATTTCCAACAGATCCATGGCTCCCATGGTGCGAACCGGGCGAGATGCTGTCACCGGGGGGCGTATAACATGCGTGCCAGTCAAATGTCTTAAGACGTTGGATGGGAAATGAACTGCCTGATCTGCTTCTTCCACTTCCTGAAACTGTGCCTCCCCCCGAGCCTCGCCGCTCCGCACTCCCCTAAACCTCTCCCACCTCTGTGGCCATCCCTCTAAAGGCTCCCTCATTCCGATCTGCGGTAATTAAGTCCGACGACAACCCCGCCTTGACCTGCACTTGTTAATCTGCTTTCTTGCCTTTGCTTTGGGCGCCGCTTGCAATGTCGTCCTCCTCTCAAGTGATGTCCTCGCTCGGCCTTGCCATGGCCGACCAGTGGCGGAGACAGGGCATGGCCAGCAGGGGGCGGGCGCTCCCCAATATCCTAATTTCCTTGCTACTGTGCATATGAAGAGTGGAAAATTTGTGTTGTTAATCTGTTACCTGCAACCGCGCCCCCCTCAGCTCCCGAGTTCAAGAATTCATGCCTCCGCCACGGTGGCCGACACTCATCGTTGTTGCACCTCACATCCTTAATTAAAAAGGAAAAGGAAACGCTAGAAAAAAATTAGGCACATACTATAAGATACTCTTATAGAAGACTCAATTGGTGATGATGGTGTATCTGCCATCTGTCATTTCTGATTGTTAGATCTGCATCTAATGGTTGTGAGGTAAGTTGTGGCATTTTTGCAACAAAAAAAGCCCACTTCTCTGCTCCAATTTGCAGAAAACCCCTTATTATCTTGAAAGCAACGACATCCCTCCCTCACCTTTTCAAAAACAATGTGAGAAATATATTTTAAGTGAAACCCAATATATTTTTAGTGGTATATATGTATATCAAAACAAAAATGTTTTCTTTTAAGTTTGTGAACAAGTATTATGAAGTACTCCCTCCGTTTCAAATTATTCGTCGCAGAAATGGATGTATCTAGAACTAAAATACATCTAGATACATCCATACTTGCGACAAGTAATTCAAAACGGAAAAAGTACTTTGAATCCGTTGCAACGCCAGGGTACATTGCTAGTAAGATTTAGAAAACGTAAAGCTAAAAAGGAAAAAGCGAAGTTATACCGGCCGTGGAGTGATCCGAGGCTGGCATTAAACGACACAGCGACGGGGACTGTGATCCGGGGCTGGTTCAATGGATCCGTATGCACAGTACCCACGTGCGCGACGACGAATCAGAATCGCTCGTCGCGAAGATTCTGTTTCTCTGCGGGTGATTGCTCGGTTTCGGTATTCCGCGCCTTGCCGTCTCGTCTGGTGTAAGAATACTATGCCGAGAAGTACAGTGACGCACCGTTGTTCACTTGTTCGTACTTGTACTGTGGACCTGCAGGCCTTATAAGAACGGACACGACATTGTGGCTAAAGGGCCCAATAAACCCGGACGGACGTAGTATATACTACTACTCCTACTACTATTATACTTCCTCCGTCCCAAAATAAATGTCTCAAGCTTAGTATAATTTTGTACTAGAGCTAATACAAAGTTAAGACAGTTATTTTGAAACGGAGGGAGTACTCGGTAGTAGGGTTACATATACTCACGGTCGCTTCCTGGCCCGGGGCGAACCGGTCAGGGGCTCAGGGCAGGTGCTGCCTGCCGCCGCCTAATCTTCGTGCTGAGTGTTGACCGGGGAGCGGGGAGCGGGTACCTAGGAATGTGAGCATATGGGGCGCCAGGTCAAGCATCAAGGTAAAAAAGATACTTCAATCGAGTCTGAAATCAATCTCATCCAACTTTGAAATCAATCGAGTCTAAAATCAATCTCATCCAACTTTGAAATCAATCTCATCCAGCTAGTAGTACTTCCTCCGGTCTTTTTTTCTGCATATTAGATTTGTCTGAAATCAATCTCATCCAACTTTGACCAAATTTATATAAAAAATTATTGACATTTACATAACAACATCAATATCATTAGATTCATCTCGGAATATATTTTTATATTATATTTATTAAATATTATAGATGCTAATAATTTCTAATATAAATTTGGTCAAACTTAGCTAAGTTTAACTTTCGGCAAATACAATGTGCAGAGTAAAAAGGACCAGAGGGAGTATATCTCAATCTCCCGCATGTTACTTTCTCGTCTCGCACTCTTGGACTATACTCCAGAAAAGAGGATTGCAAAAGATGCCGCGTCTGTTGTCTACTAGAAGGCTTGCTCAAGTGATAAGTGAAGTCTTCAGGAAAGGTCGAGGCTGGGGGCAACGGTTAAGAAGATATATGCCTATACCAGTGAAGCAATTTTGAGTAAAGTGTTTGCGATCAGTAGCGTGTGGTTATGCTTATTGTGGGTTTGTAGTTGCTGGGTGTAAGAGGGTATGTATCTCAGAAAGTGCATTTGGTGGCCGAGCTTCACGGAGTTCTTTTATATTTTTCGTGGAAAATACATTTTCTCCATTAAAAAATCTGAGAAAAAGTATTTGCATACGCAATTTCATGAACACATATGTTTATATTTTTTAGCAAAACATATATGTTTATATGTGATGTGCATAAAAAAGACAAATACATAGATTAAAATGGGATTTTCCTTTCTTGTATTTGGGCCAGATTTTTATCTCTTTTGTGTAGCATTCAAATAATTGTATTATGTGTCTGTCTACTGCACATCTAGATGCGCCCTATTTATTGCACATCTAAGTGACTCAATCAAATATAAAAAGAAAAATAAAAAGAGAAAAGAAAATACCCACATGAATCTCCATGTAAGATCAATTGCATATGACTTATATGTGCAATACTTATGGCACATCTAAATTTGCTTTGTCAAAACTGGTGTATTATTTGGTGAATTTTTTTGTATACCTAGAGAACAATTATATTCAATTATATGTATTTGTAAAATGTAACTTTTTTGAAACTTTTAAATATATTTAGATTTATTTTTTTCAAAAACGTGCTCAATGGATCCCATCCTAACAAACTTTGCACTATGTGTATCTTCCCTAGTGTAGTTTTTAGTTTTTTTAGGGGAGTTCAGTTTTTAGTTTAGCGCCTTGTGGTAGGTAGGCATTTTGTCATGGGGTGTATGGAGTTGAGGTATCTTACTTGTAAAATTTGCCAAAAAAAATCTTGCTTGTAAAAGACTCTATTTTCTAAAATGAAAATAGGGCTTGGAAGCTCCTTTAATGGGGAAAAAGTTTCTATTCATGGACATGGAGTATGTGAGCTCGAGCTGATAGGAGATCATATGAACAGCAAAATCCAAAAAAATTAAAAAAAAATCTGATTTTCTTGGCAAGAAACATTGATGTTTTTTTACATGCGTGCAAATTATCAGGATGGAATCACATTTGTGGAGGTGTGGGCAAAAAAACAAAACTGATGCCCCAAAAAGAGTGTTTTGGAGGTATTTTGGAGCATCAAATTTATTTATTTTGTGCACACCTTCACAAATGTGATTTCATTGCGAAAATTTGCATGGGTGTAGAAAAATCATCAATGTTTCTTGCCAAGAAAATTCAGAGATTTCCAATTATTTTACTTTTTTTTTGAAATTTACTAATCATCTGAGCTCCAGTGAGCTCGAGCTCACAATAGCACTTTGCTATTGCATTTGCTCTCAATTGTTGTCTGTACGGCACGCCATTCGTAGAGAGAAATATTCCATCTTGCAAGCATATGGTTTGTAACTCTATTCATATTTGGTCTAGAGATTGAGATCGGTTTAACCATTCATCTAATTGTGGCAAACTACAACATTATTGAAATGGATTCACTTTGCATAATCTTTGCGATTGGATTCCTCTCTCATGCGGGAGTAACCCTCCATAGGTGTGGGAGAAATAGGGGGTTTATGAGATCCATCTGAGCCTAATATATATGATGTTATTTGTGAAACCACCCCTATGATTAATTATTAGGTTGATTATCTGTGCAGAGTATAATGCTTGTTGTTCAATTTAAGGGCGCAGACAACATGATCCAAACACCTACATAGGTAACCACATATTGTTCAGTGACCTACAAGTGATAGGAGTTGGTATCTATGATGAGCTAGGGCAATATGAGGATAATGAGAGGCCACAACACGTACAACATTGGTCTAATTTAGCGACCTTAATTGTCGAGCTGAGCAGGCATATGGTAATGGGGAGGCAAGACAATAGAGTCAAACAACCCCGGCAGGAGTTTGATTATTCAAGGGTGACTCGCCTATTGAACCTAGAATACTCGAGGTAGAATCACATGAATAGTTGTATATAACCGTTGCACTATGACATTTTATCCACAATGACTTGAGTCTCTCCGCGCCTAATCTTTCCATTGCAGACAGCTCACAATTATTTTATGTCCTTTATTTTTTTGTTTTTTGTTGGTTGTTCTTGCTGATACTAAAACAACCATCATAATTCTCGCTGATACTAAAACAACTAATTCACACAAGACCAGTTACACTTGTATGTGACGGAAACATTCACATTAACACTCTCCTCATGGTGTTCGTTGGGAACAATATTATATTGGGATATTTACGTGAAGGTGACAACACTTTGTGTCTTGCAGTTCGTCAGTTAAACATTCCATAGCACATACTTGTTGTCAAAAGTGATAATTCAATCAATACCGTCAACATACACAACATATTTGGAATTTCAATTTCATTCAAACATGATTCAGGTCTGTTATATTGCAAGATCTACAAGATCACTCAAATGGAACACATTGCAGCAGTCAAGCAACAACTAAGATAATAACAACCCTGCCACTAAACCAACCAGAAAGATCATCATGCCATAAAACACACATCTATACATCAGAATCGTGTTTTTCTCTCACATATTGCCCTAATTTCTGAAATTACTATGCATTCTTGTTCTCCAATTCCTCTCTCACAGCAGCAATTTCTCCTTCACTTGACTAAGTAGCAACATCATCCTCTAGCCTCCATACGAAGATCTCCCAACAATTCATTCCCAAATTGCATCTTTGGTCAGTAATGCCACCCAATGAACCCATGTTGTTCAATTGATGAAAAATATTAAAAAAAAGAACTAGAGAAAAAAAACAAAGGAGAGACAGAAGAAGGCGACTATGAAACCGAGCTTAGCTGAGCATCCACGCATGCATAGTACCTCCTTCTAGGGTTTGTTGGACTTCATAATATTCATAGTGCCGCCGTCCTTCCACAGCGGCTGTAGTTCTCTGTCGACTCGTACTCCATTGGCTATTATTGATAGGACACCACAACCTTGCTTGCCCTCCTCTCCTTCAAAACTCTCCATCGAAAAATAATGATGAAGCACTTGAGGGCAACACCATCGTTTATTGTCGCCACCAATTGCCGCCCGGGTCGGAACCCTAATTCTGTTCCCCACCTCGCCTTGTATGAATCTGTGGTTGGGTGTGAGAGATAACACACATGGCGCCATTAATTAGGGCCGAGTCAGCAAAACCTGGTGCCACGTCGCCAAATCCACTCCTAAAATTGTGTGAAGGGCACTAATGACCAAGATCAAAGAGTGTGAGGTGTCTTCCAAGAGAAAAAGAGACTTTATTCGTGTTATACGTAGGTGTTGGCTGACCCATTACTTGCGCCGGTGCGAACCGGGTGAGATGGTGGCGTGGCAGAAACCAAATAGATAGAGGGTTCGCCGGGACGTTGATCGCCTAACCATACACCTGAACGCGATTATTTTTCCCTCTCTTTCTTTTACGTTAATTATTACTCCCTTGTAAAGAAATGAAATATAAAAGCATTTAGACCATTAAAATAGTGATCTAAACGCTCTTATATTTCTCTACGGAGGGAGTACTTATTATTGGGGAGGTTCCACTAAAAAGCACGAAGCCATAAACACTAACAACGTACAAGAACAAAAAGGAAACGAAAGCGATACTGCTGGCAAAAGTAGGAGTGATCAATGGCCATGGCATTAACAAAACAGAGACGTGGATTGTGATTTGGGACTGGTTCTCTACTGAAAATGAACAAAACTGGCCCTTATCTAAAACTTCAACGTAAAATGGCCTTAATCTAAAAAAATTCACAAAATGGCACCTTTTACATGACGCCCGGGGCTAGGGCGTCATGCTAGATAGCATGACGCCCCGGGCTAAGGCGTCATGCTATTTGGCATGGTGCCCTAGGCCGGGGCGCCATGCTACATGTCGCTACCATGGTGCCTTAGCCCGGGGCATCATGCTCTCTAGCATGGCGCCTTAGCCTCGGGCGTAATGCAAAAAAGAGCCATTTCATGAAATATTTTCAGATTAAGGTCATTTTGTGTTGAAGTTTCAGATAAGGGCCAGATTTGTTCATTTTCACGGTTCTCTGCACCTGGCGTGCGTGACGAGACGACTGACGAGGAAGCCGGCAGGCGCGAGCAAGTCTCTCCGCGGGGTGATTGCTCAGTTTCGGTATTCGGCGACTCGGTCCATGCCCACAATGACACATCTTCTTATCGTCCAATATCCTACTACTCCTCGGATCCACATTACTTGTTGCTGGCTGCTAGCTGCCGCCCCCATCGGACAGACGGCGTAATGAGGGCGTCGAGTGTTGAATACTTCCTTCGTTCGAATTACTTGTCGTAGAAATGGGTGTATCTAGACATTTTTTAGTTCTAGATACATCCATTTCTGCGACAAATAATTCGGAACGGAGGAAGTAGGTACCTATAAATGCGAACACCAACGGCGCCAGGTCAAGTCAAGGTGAAACTAGACATTTTAGGTGTCAAGAAAGAGAGGTGAAAGTAGACATCTCTCAGCCTCAGGCCTGACGCCTGTTACTCTCTCGTGTCGCTTTCCACTACTGCGTGTACCGCGTGGCAAGCTACATATGCATAGCAAATATTTGCAATGCTTCTTTTATTTCAAATGCGTAACGTATTTTGTTTCGCTAGGAAGGATGAGCAGCATACATTTTCTTTTTGGGACATAAAGTTGTTACTGAAATCCTCTCTTTTTTCTTTTGCGGGTGGAGTTTGTTATTGAAATTCGTATGGAGGTGTGTAATTGTTGATCAAGGGCTTTTCCTTTGACACAAAACACCCCATGTATTTCGAAATGGATGGACCACAATAGAACAAAATAAAATCAACTAGAATTATAACAAAATAAAACACACCATGCATTTTGAAATGGATGGACTACAATAGAACAAAATAAAATCAACTAGAATCAACTAGCTCCGCAACTGCTTCCCCGAACCCTGAATCCGAGCACCACATGGCTACGGATACACGGGAAGACTGAGTGAGAAAATCATGCAAAGAATACACTTCCCAATGGCCACTGGACGTCGCGAAGTTCAACAATAGTATGGAACTTTCTCTAATTGGCTTCTCTAATTAAAGTTGGGTTTGACGCGTGTTTGCTTAGTCCAATGTGTAGTCGAATAAAATCACAGGTTTGGCTTTCTCCGATTTGATGGGAGCTAAGGCAGGGTACCAGTTGTCCTCCTACTTGTTTGTCACAGATGGCCTCTCAAGCACTTCGAACAGCGAAATTGATCATGTAGATATTAGTAAGGATGTAGGCGGATGCATCCGCGACACCTGCAACCGCATGCAAAGCCAAAAATAAGCTAATTGGTACTGCTTAAAAACCGAGCTAATATATAAGTCATCAACACGGTTCGCGCCCGCCTACATCCTTAGACATTAGCCCATTTTTTCCAACTTTCTCAACGAAATTTCATATTCGCAAGCAACCTAGTCTAGCGAGGGTTGGATCTTTACGAGAGATGCACATGTTAGCTTCTTAATCCAAAAAAGAACTCAATCCTTTTCTATGAAATGTGCCCAATCGACATGTAAGAAAAACTTATTTATTTATTTATTGCCTTAAAAGAACAAATTAAGCAGATTATCATGGTTACAAATGTAACTTACGAAGAGAAGCTTTTGGAACCGCCAACAAATCCTGAAGGCCACATGAAAATAGTCATTTTAATCCCTTATGGGGATATACGCCTTAGCATAACTGATGAGATTTAACAAATCTCACATGGACCCACATAGACGGAGAGAGAAGGTCTGCTACCATGCTGGCAAAACGTAAGGGCTGTTCTTTTGTTCTTAAAGAATAAGTTGCCTTCTCCCAGCTTTTCCTATAAGCCGTTCTCTTATTAATTGAGGCTTTAAAGTTAATTATAGGATAACTACCGCATGACATAAAACTTTTCAAGGCTTTTCTTTCCTCTCTCCCAAGGCAACTTAGGAAAGGCTCCCTCCCCTTGATCTCCACCAGCGAGCCCGTGGATTCGCCTCCCCTTTGCCTGCCGCTCCAGCGGCCGGTGGCGGGGAAGAGAATCCTGGTGTCTCAGCTCCATTAGTAGATCGGTAGGATTTCAGTCCTCGCAGGTGCGGCATTTGGACGGACGATGGCGCTCTTTCTTCGAGTCAGTCTTCCGGACTCCGATCCTTCTCAAGTTCGTCCATTCGGACGGATTAGACATAGCTCGGGCGTAGATTCCTGCCAGCTCCTTGGGGCGACGAGGTTAGGGTTTCTCGCCGGGCGTACGCAACGGCGATATTTGATGTCAGGTTCTTTAGATCAATTCAAGGACTCAACGACGACGACTGCGGCTCCGGGCGCTGGTCCATAGGGTCGCATGCACGAAGACTTTTCGACCATCATCGACAAGGTCAGGCCGGCTCCGATATGGGAGCGGCAATAGCGACGCGTCAGCGGCTCGTTCTAGCAGCGCAATGATCATCCGGTGGTCCATGAACCTCAATGTAGTTTTTATTATGTTTGAGATTCTTTGTACTTCTGATAAATCTTTATAATAGATTTGATATTTTTCAAAATAATAATAATTATAGGATAACTAATTTAAAAGTCTTTAAGAAATAGAGAGCATAACTTTTTGCATGGTAATATTATCTCATTCATATCATAAAGATCAAAGTGCAAGTCACGTAATGAACGACATGACAAACTAAAAAGATAGCAGAACATCTCTGAGCTTGACACCGCCATACGCCTCCCAAGACCACCACAAGCAGCCCAATCGAAGAAAAGAATGACGGATCACCTCCTCACCAGAGCTCGACGCGGCTCCATCGCTGATATGCAGCTTTGCGGACCTCCAAGGTGGCCCACCAAACATGACGTCCTTGCCGTTGAACGATCAGACTGGGGCAACACTCCGGACACGCCATCGAACTCCAGATCTGACACCCCACCACGATTAAGACGCCGAAGGAGGAAAGCATATCTGCCATCTATGAACCACGAGCCCAGCACACATTCCATCTTTTAGATATCGTCGATAAGTTAGGAAGAGGCAAACTTATTTTTTAAACCGCCTACAAGAACTGGGTCTATTACTACTACGCAGGAAGCTCCAAATACAGAGAACTTGTACGTAGTACGTACGCGGCAAGCTACCATCGCGAAAGCCAAACCACGTGAAGATTCTCTTGTCTACCTACCGACAAAGATTGCTCTGTTTTCTGGTATTTCCCGACCTGCCTCGCTTTATCGTTTACGTGGAGGGGGACTAGTCAGGCACAAGTCAGCCGACGCCTTATACGAATACAGTGACACATCGTGTTGGTATGTCGGGAAAAATCAAAATAAATATGCTCGTCGTCACTGTCATCAGTCATCACCTCCACGGCGCGGACCACCGGGCGAGATGCTGCCGGCTGACCGCCGCCGCCTGGTAGGCAGACACGGTGCTCGCCGGCGGGGGCGCCGTTGACCGCGCACGTATCCATGTGAACACGAGAGCGATCTGTTTCGCGATTCTCGGGGAGGAACGGAAGATGCAGCCAACTATCTGGCATGCCCGTGGAACGAGTATCCGTACATCACGCATGTAATGGAGACATTGATGTTTTGGCGCCATATTCAACTATCATGGCAGACTGCTTCCAACCTGCTCGTGTAATATCGTCAATTCGATTTCAGTACTGTTCTAGGAAGCCAATGGCTTGGCACAATTTTTAGCCAGACATGTGTATGACAGTAACACGATGATTTTTGGGATGACGGTTTACCTATGTTCCTGATTACGGATGTACTGAATGATGTAACTCTGTCGGTTCCGCAATAAAGTGCCAAGAGGCTTTTCCCTTAAAAAAATAAAAAGAAGAAGAAACAATTCCATGCTTTGGAGATCTCTATTTTTGTTGTCTGATTCTCCTTCCCTGATCCCATTTCAGCCATGTGCTATGTATTGTCGATTGCCTTTCACACCTATGTCTTGAAGAGATCGGCTCACACGTCACGCAACATCTATAAAAGACCGAAGTCAGGACGACCAGCACTGTGTGCATTGGCACCCTGCAATAAACAGCAAACTCATCATCCTCTCGCTCGGTGATGACGGTAATTTTCTATTTTTCCTCAAATATATTGGTAACTGCAATAAAGAGATCATTGTCGTTTTCGCTATTTTGTACTTCAATCCTTCTGCTATACCATATTTATCTATTAGTCTCTCTACATTTTTTTCCAGACAAATTAGTCTCTCTACATGTGACACATTAACCAACATGATTGACAAGCGGGCCCAAGACTACATATTTGATACCCACTGATCCACCACCTATTTGAGTCGTGCTCATCGGCCTGATAGTAGAGCAGACGCACAAGGTGCCTACCATGGGCCCGACCCAGTTTAACGTTGGCGGTGAGCATATGCAGATTTTACTACTACTTTTTTCAATTTTACTCCGATTTTAATTCTGTTTTCGTTTTACAATAAAAAATGTTTAGAAATATGTGTAACACATTTTTATTACATCAATATATTCATAAAAGTGTTGGACATTTATTTCAAAAACATATGAATAATTACATGTACTTCAACAAATCACATGGGGATTTTTTTAACTGTGTCAATTTACTAAAATTGCTAAAGCATTTTTTGAACGGTGAACATTTTCTAAACTATGTTTAATTTTTTTAATATGTTTGGCTCTTTAAAAGTTCTTGGGCATTTAAAGAAATAACATAGAAAATTAAGTAATACAATATTTTTAAAAAATAAATTGTGGAAATTTTAATAAAACACTTGATATTTCAAAAAATGTGTTGATCTTTTTTTTAAAGATGCGTGGACACTTAAAAACAAAAATAAGAAAACCAAATAAATGAAGAACTCAAAAAGAAAAAGGCAAGAAAAAACCCAGAATGGAAAAATAGAACCTTAAATAATAAGAAAATAAAAATGGATAACGGAGAAAGAAAAAGAAAAGAGTTGAACCTCTGAAAAACCTAATGTATTGTTTCATGGGTACCGAGAAGGAATGCTGCTGTAAAGGGCCAGCTCAGTCGCAACGACCTAATGCGTTTCGTCGACATTTGGACATAACGAGCGTTATATATCTATTCGCTTTGCACTTGCCTATAAAAATCCATTCCCTTTACACAGAATTCTGAGAGCTCCTAATCAGTGCCTTTACGCTGAGTAGTCTATCTGGCGCCCAAAGCACGCCATAGCGGGTTGCATTCACAAAGCTCACACGTGTACTGTTTCTTTTGTTGGTTGGTTCAGGTTAACTGTTTCTTTCGTTCGGTCGTTCATGATCTTTTTTCGTTGGTAGCTGTCCAGGAACAAAGTTTAAAACTTCAAAATAATTCATGAATTTGAAACACATTCACGGATTTGAAAAAAGTTCATGAAATTGAAAAGGTTTATAAATTTGAAAAAGTTCACGGATTAGAAACAGTTCATAGATTTGAAAAAAAAATCATGAAATTCAAAAACTTCACCAAATGAAGGAAATTTCACGAATTTGAAAAGTTCGCGAGTTTAAAAAATGTTTACGGATTTGAATATGTTCACTGATGTTGAAAAAGTTCATGATATTGAAGAAAGTGCACTAACTGGAGAAAACCACGGATTTGAAAAGGTTCATATATGTTCAAAAATTTCTGATATTTGGAAAGAAAAAGGTTCACAATTTTTATTAAAAAGCTCCACGATAAAATATCATGAAGTTTAAAAAATATTTGTGAACTTGAAAAAGATTAAGAGTTCAACAAAAGGTCGGCGAATTTGAAAAAAGTTTACGCGTACAAAAGATAGTAGTGGATTTTGACAAAACTTTGTGTATTTGAAAAAGTACATGGACTTAAAAAAGTTCACAAAACGGAAACAAGTTCATACATCTCTACTACTTAAAAAGAAATATGGTTCTCATTTCACTTTTCTTTTCACCACCCCTTTGTCCAACCTCCCCCGTGTAATAATTGATTACCTTAATTTACTTATCTTCTAAACTAACTCTACTTCAATTTACTTAGCAAACTTCTAATCAAAATATAAGGTTAATCATGGGCAAAATCTTATGAACATTTATATACACAATCGCATGCTTTGGGTAGGTAAATCACTTCCGATCAAAATATAAGAAAAATCACAGACATAATTTGATGAACATTTATTTACACAATCACATATTATGAGCAGGTAAATCACAAGCTAACACACTAGAATATTTATATCCCGTTGCAACGCACGGGCATTGTTCTAGTTGAAGACAAAAGTTCATGAAACAAAATGAAAGAACGAAAAGAAAATGACATAAGCTTCCCAAAACCGGCCAGAAGCTTCTAAAGCTTCTCAAAATCATCATGCAACACTTGAGTTAGTCTTAGAGGCATGACTATAATCAATATTATCATTTATTATTCCACACATACACATGAGTTTTCCTCTGAGCCTCTTGGATATACAGACTCAAGAACCATTGCAATTATAACACAAAACATAAACATAATTATGAATCAGGAAATAAATAATAGCATTTCCTATTTTTTCTAGGGAATATTTTCAAAAGATTTGCCTCCATGAACAAGGTCCTAATCACACTAATCCCTAAAAGACCCGATGACGAGGACATTGGACACTTTCGGCCTATCAGTATTCTCCATATTTCCCCAAGCTTGTGGACAAAATCATGGCCATCAGAGTGTGTGCTCAGATGAATGAGCTAGTCAGAGCTAACTGAAATGCCTTAAACGTATCTATGATTTTTTATTATTTCATGCTATTATGTTGTTAATTTTATATATTTTCTAGCAATTTATATATTTTTTATGGACTGCCCTATTAATTTGGTGCCTACTGTCAGTTCATGTTTTCTGTTTGCTTTCGGTTCTGTGGGAAATCAATATCTACGAAGGTCAAAATACGTTGTCAATTTAACACGAGTTTTTTTGCCGACAAACATAGGAAGCTTCAGAAGAGATCAACACGAGCCCTAATGGACCCACAAGGATGCGCCCGTTGGCTCGTCGGTTACGGCATTACTCCAATTCCACCGCTATAATTCCTTATAAATACCGAAAGCATCTGTCGTACCTTCGGAAGAATTTTATCGTTGCCGCAAGCCTCTGTTCTGAAGAGATCCCATATAAAGTTCTATTTTGAAGCCCTAACGGAGGGTGAAGCCGTTGCTGGAGACCTCTTCATCTACCTTGCTGCCTCCATGATCATGTGTGAGTAGTTCCTTGAGGACCCACTGGTCTAGTAGTCAGATGGTTCTGTCTTTTTTCTTTTGGATCTTCAATACCATGTTGCCCTTCTTCCATGTGTGATTGAGATCAACATTAAGTAATTCTATGGTGTGTTTGTTGGACATGATGAATTATGAGTTTATGATCGGATTGTTTATTGAATAATATTAAATCTTTTCAAATTTTTCAGAGGGAGTGGTGCATAGCAGTGGACTCAATCTTGCGGTGCTCTAATCCAGTGACAATAAGGGCCAAGACACGTATTGTAATATTGGGCCTGTTCTGCAACGCTCCAGCTCCTAGCTTCGCCAACTCCACACATGAAGCTGACCAGAACGTTGTAGCTCCAAGAAGTTGGAAATCGAGAAGCCAGTGACCTGTCTAGCGTAAAAAAGGAGAAGTTGGTCTGGACCAGATCCGTGAAAACCAAGAAGTTGAAGTTGAGATGAATTACACCAGGTTGCCACCGCCAAGTGACTTCCTGCTTACCGGTTCGGTTTTCTTTCCCGAACTCTCGCTGTCTCATGTTAGCAATTAGTTTCGTGCCCCAATCTGGCCTGCCAATCCCTCTGAGATGGGCTTATTTGTGCTCAAATGGGCTGGCAGCCGCATGCCAAACGACAGAAAACGGAAGCTACGATGCCGAACGCTTTTTAATTCGCCACCTGAAGTGAGAAGCTATGCGAGAAGCTAAATCTAGAAAGTTTTTAAGAAGTTGGGCAGTTTTAGAACACGCCCTAAGGATAAGATGACGGGGTTCAATCTTGTTGCTATATTTTTCTGTCTACATTATGTCATCTTACTTATTGCAATATTTTATTTCTTGTAAACTTAATATCTTGAGATGTATCCTGGATAGCGGCCTTGGGGGTGGAGTATTAGTACTATACGTCAGTAAGTTTAACAATCTACTTATCATGTACGTAATGCCTATATGAGATTATGACATGAATGAGTCATAAAGATTGTTTCTCTTGTCAATTGCCCAACTGTAGTTTGTTACTATGCCATTTGCCTATTTTCGAGAGACTTATCACTAGTGAACATATGGCCCCGGGGTTATTCTCCATAAGTACTTTCTTCTACAAAATTACCTCTTTATTTTTCTTTTACCATTTGTCGTTTCACAATACCTCTATCTATCCTTCTATTTGCTTCTAACCTTGTGACTAGCAAGACAAGGGACTTGACAACGCCCTTGGCAAGTTGGGTACGTGTATTTATTTTGTTTCTGTGATGGTGATGCTTATCTTGTTAGCTTGTTGACTCCTATTGATTCGATTAAACATTGATACTTAGTTGAGAGAAATATTTTGCTTCTGTGCTTTAGGGAAACCAAACAACTCCCGGGGAACTAGCACGCCCACATGCATTTCATCAACAATTGGACACAACAAGTGTTATATATCTATTCTCTTCACACAAAATTTGAGAGCTCTCGCACCCTCCACAAAGCCCACATGTGAACTGTTTCTTTCGTTGGTTCATTCATTCGTTCAGGTTGACTATTTCTTTCGTTCGATCGTTTAGGGTCTTCTTTCATTGGTAGTTGTCCAGAAATATAATTCACAAACTTGGAAATAGTTGATGAATTTGAAAAAAAATGCAGAAACTTAGAAATTCCACGGATTAGAAAGACATTCGCAGATTTCAAAAGAAACATGGAATTGAAAGGGTTCACTGATTTGAAAAATGTCTATGGATTAGAATTTTTTTCACAGGTTTAAAAGGTTCATGTAATTGAAAAACCTCAATTTTGAATTTTTTTTGTATTTGAAAAAGTTCACGGATTTGAATATGTCCACTGATGTTGAATAAGTTTGTGAAATTTTAAAAGTGCACTAATTTGAGAAAAATTCGAGGATTTTAAAATTTTCATATTTTCAAAAAGTTTATGAAATATGAAAATTTTCACTAAGATTAAAAAAATTCCATGCTAGAATATCATATATTTTGAAAAAGTTCAAGAACTTGAAAAAGTTCACAAGTTCAAAAAATGTTGGACGTTCCCATAGGCACCAAACTAGCTATACTTGGGCCAGCCGGTTTAAACATTTGCGCTGGTTTCTATTAAATGTTCTGGCCCCATTTTTTTACCGATTTTGTGAGCCTTCTAGAAGGATCCTAAGCTGGGTTTTTTCAGTTGGTTTTCCTTTATTTTGTTTTTTCTGTTGGTTTTCCTTTATTTGGTTTTCATTTTTTTCGTTTTTACTTTTCAAAAAGTTTACTTCTCAAATATTTCTCAGAATTTAAAAGTATGGTCTCATTTTCTAAATTCCTACACAAATTTAAAATAAATTCGTGTTTTAAAAGAGCTCCCAAATATAAAACAATGTTCACGATTTCATTGTTTTTTCTAATTGTTTTAAAAAATATCGTTGTATTTTTAATCTGTTCAAAAAATTTAAGAAAAATCATGTTTTCAAATTTTGTTCACTGATTAAAAAAATATTCATGTTTTCATGTTCTGATTGGCATTTCAAAAACAAATCCTGTTTTCAAATAATGATCACTTTTTCAAAAATAATATCTTTTTGAATTTTTATTCAAAATTTCATAAATGTTCTATTTAAAAAATGTTCATAGAATAAATATGTGTAATTTTGTAAAAATTTCGCACAAATTTTAGGAAATGACCACATTTAAAAATATATGCACACTTCTCAAAAAGCCTTTCGCCTTTTTAAAATTTTAGAATTTCGGATCTAATACTGCTGTTTAGTCCTTCATGTTTTTGTGATGCCTTTTACACATAACCGCTAATTAGTTCAAGTGGCTAACAACCCTCGTACACCAGCGGGAGGGCTGTTGTCCGATCCCTCACTAGTGCAATTAGTTTCTTGGGGGATTTTTAGCCGTAGGAAGTATTTGCTACAACGTTCGCAAATGGGCTGCAAAATGGGACATATATGATATCCCCTTCACACCACACGCTTCGGTCCGACGCACACGACCGTCATCCATGCCTAGTGTCGGCCCATTATGCCAAGCCGAAAAGGGCAGACTCAGCACGGCCTGCTCACCTCTCGGGCTGAATTGAGCTCATGCCGAGCCCAAAAGCTCACTCGACCGTTCCAGCGTGATTAGCGGGGAAACCATGTGCAAAGCAAAGGCCGATGGATATACCTGGCCAAGGGCAGCACTGCCTGACCCGACCTTGCCCACGGGCTGGGCCTAGGCCTAGATTTTGATCCCGATGGCCGGACCAGGCTTGGGCCTATCGCATTAACAGTTTAAGTAAGAGGCCCGACCCAAGGCCTGACGGGCTTTTTGACTAATGGGCCGGGCTTGGGCCTTGATTTTGATCCTGATGGATGGGTCGGGCTCAGGCCTATCGCATTAACAGTTTAAGTAAGAGGCCCGACCCGAGGCCCGATGTGCTTTTTGACTAATGGGCCCGGCCTAGGCCTAAATTTTGATCCTAATGGACGGGCCGGGCTTGGGCCTATCGTATTTACAGTTTAAGTAAGAGGTACGACCCGAGGCCTGACGGGCTTTTTGACTGATGGGCTGGACTTAGGCCTGATTTTTAGGCCCGACGGCTGGGCCAGGCTCAGGCCTAGGTTCTCAACGTCGGGCTTTGGTAGGCCTGATCCGAAGCCCGACCTGGCCGGACGGATGGCCAGGGTATGAAGTTACTGCATGGTGGTGCAACGTTTGGCATTTTGATAAATTGCTTTAGCTTACTTATTTTACGTCTTATATATTGTAGTTCCCTAGCAATGCACGGACATTCACCTGGTGAAACTGTAAAAGGATGAATTGATTTTTTTGGGAAGCCTATCGTTTTTTCGAGTATATAGCAAAAAACTACCACATTACACGCGTTGACCACAAAAAACTACCACTTTTTTTAATTTTTGAAAATGCTACCACAAAATTGATTCGATGTTCCAAAAAACTACCATGTTGCACTTATGACTAGGTTAATTAACTTTAAACATTATTATGCCAACTTGGGTCCACTTGTGAGGTTGACCGTTAGGTTTGACCGTTAGATTGACCATTGACAGGTTATGACAGGTGGGCCCAAACATTTTTTGAAATACAACTAGGTCGCTGAAAAAATGTCAAAAGCAATCGGGTCCCTGAAAAAAATGAAAACAAAAAGCAATCGGGTCCTCGCTGGCGAGCCAGTCGCCGGAGCCGGCGCCCAGGCGTCGTGGTGGCCGGCCCCGGCGGCCGTGAGAAGTGGCTGCACAGGGCGTGGCGGTGGCCGGCCCTGACCGTGGCTACGCCGGGCATGGTGGTGGCCGACCCCGAGAGCGATGGTTGCGCCGGGCGTGGCGGTGGTCGGCCCCGATGTTGGTCGCGAAGCGATGCGCGCCGCCCGGCCGTGGCCGTGGCTGCACGCGTCATTGTGGTGGCCGGCGGCCGTGGTCGCGGTCATTGCCGGCTGTGGTTGGCGTCGGTGGCCGTGGCTGCACCGGTCGTTGTGGTGGCTGCCCCGCCCGGCCGGCAGCCGTGCTAGCTTGGCGTCGTGGTGGACGCCCGACGGCGGGCGGGCCGTGAGCCGCAAGGCCGTCGTGGTGGCCCGGTAGTGAGAGAGAGAGAGAGAGAGAGAGAGAGAGAGAGAGCATGGAAGAGTCAATTGCAAGAAACCACCACATTTGTGGCTAGGTTTGCAGAAAACCACCAACTCGTTAATGTGCTGCAAAAAACACCGCAAAATCACTTAAGTCGTTGCAAAAAGTACTGATCGGGTGATTTAGCCTGTTTGATCGCTTTCTGACAAGTGGGGCCTGGCTGTCAAGAGCTGACTTTGGCAAAACATTGACACACACACCCCCTATACCTTTAAAAAGTGCAATCAGCCCCCTCGGTGTGGACAACCTCGGTAAGACAGCCTGCTGTCCGGTAAACCTGATGGGCGCCCTCGTCGGCGTCGGAGATGGGTACGGCCGCGATAGAGGACGAGGAGGCGGCCGGGGTGTGCGCATTTTTGAGGCATTGGCCTGCCGGTGCTGCAGCGGTGTGGAGCACATGTCGGGAGCAGAAGCGGAGGAGCGGCAGCTTCCTCTGATGTGGTCGACGAAGAGAGTGGAGGGGGAGGAGGCGACGAGCTCCACCTGCTCGACAAGTCGTTCCTGTCGCCCTTCTCCAATGAAGAGGATGAGCTCGAGCCGGAGGCCGCTCTGGCGCAGCCACGGCAGAAGCGCTCACGGCGTTTGCACCATCGAGGGAGGGCAGTGGGTGGGCTTCCGGCGACGTGAGACAGTGGGGGCGGGGCGGCGACGTGATCCGGCAGCGGCGACGGGAGCTAGTGGGGGCGGCACGGCGACGGGATCCGACGGTGGCGACGGGAGCCGATGGGGGCTACGCGGCGACGGGAGCCAGTGGGGGCGGCGACGGGAGCTGGTGGGGGCGGCACGGCGGTGGCGACCGGAGCACGTGGGGGCGGCGCGGCGACGGGAGCCGGTGGGGGTGGTGCGGCGACGGGAGCCGGTGGGGGTGGTGCGGCGACGGGAGCCGGTGGGAGCTGATTGGAGCAAGTCACGGGGATTGGGAGGAAGGGTTCGATTGCTTTTCATTTTTAGATAAGGGGTATGTATGACATTTGGTTGCCAAGTCAGCACCTTACAACTCAGTCCTACCTGTCAGAAAGTGATTAAATGAGCCAATTCACCCCATCAGTGCTTTTTGCAACGACTTAAGTGATTTTATGGTGTTTTTTGCAACGGATTAACGTGTTGGTGGTTTTCTGCAAACCTAGCCACAAATGTGGTGGTTTTCTGCAATTGACTCATCAGGGAAGAAGAGGGAGAGAAGATAGACAAGGGAGGGAGAGAGCACACTTACATGTGGCAGCCACATGTAAGTTAATGGTCAAACAAACGGTCAACAGTCATTTTATTACATAGCACAAATCCAACACGAAAGCCGATCCAATACAAAATTACAAGAGAGGCCAGATCCGGCCGCCCTCCAAACATCGTGGCTTCACCGCAGCTTCAACAAGGCCCGATCAGTAACAACTATAGAGCTTGTCATGCTCGAGTGGTAGAGAGAACGGGTCTGTGGGTGGCGTGCTCGAGCGGTACGAGCAGCGATGACCTCGACGTGAGATGGTGGGTCTCGTACGCCGTCGATCTCATCTCGTGCTCGCTCTCGTTCGACGACGGCGTTCTCACGTTGCGATGGGAGGCTCTCCGTTTGGTCCTCACGGATTAGCGGGGTTTGACGATGGACGCACGGTTCCTGCGTGCGGGTGAGGAAATCGACATTGGTGACGTGATTTCGCTTCCTTGTTACTTGGTGAGGGTTCGGGGCCGGCTGCCGGCATTGACCACCGCGCCGGTGTACGGAGGTGACGTGGGAGACGTGTGGAGACCCGGGCGAACCTACTCGCGGCCCCGAGCCCACCAATGGCGGATGCACGACATGTGGGGGCAATCCACCCACCCCCGGGGGCAGCGGCGCTGGTATAAAGCCTCGGCCCGCGCCGATCCTTGACCTAGAGACCTCATTCTCCCACTTCTGGGCGGCGGCGGAAAAACCTAGATCTAGAAAACCAGACTCCTTCGAGTGGTGGGAGGGTAAGGTTGGCGGAGATCCTAGATCATTTGCGGCTGTGGTGTCCTCGCCTCCCATGGCGAACAACGCGGGACGCGGCCACCGCGGGGAGCGACGCGGCGGAGGCGGGGCCGGGCGCATGGATCGCGGAGGGGGGCGCCAGGCTGGCCGTGGAGGAGACCGGAGCAAGTTCTCGTGGAGGCGTGAAGAAGGCAATAGCTACGGCATCTCGACATCGTCCAATATTGCGTCGGCGCCTGAGGATACTGCGCGCTGGGACGAAGCGGCGGCGACCAACCATAGGGAGATCTAGGGCGGTGGTGTCTGGGTGCAGAAGGCCCAGATGTCGTCGGGCTCAGGCGGCAACACCACCGGAAAGCAGCCAATGCCGCCATCAGATCGTCCTCAGGGAAGCAGCCCCTTGCTCAGGTGCCTCCTACCAAAAAAGCAGATTCGTGCCTCATTTGCAAATCTCATGAGCACCCCCTACTCGCTGTCCGCAAGCCTACTGCGAGAGATGCAGAAAATTAGGTCATCTAGCATTGTGTGTGTGGAAATTTTGCCTTGGGAGTGCGTTGCTCCTATGTGTGCATTTCAGTCTAAGGGTCAGGGTTTTTACTACACCCATGATTCCTGTTCAGCCAATCAACAAAAAGCTAGGGCTAATAATATTGTGGTCACCATTGTGGAAGGAGAGACAT
The DNA here is from genome assembly GCA_021605145.1 of Aegilops bicornis. Taxonomy (NCBI): domain Eukaryota; kingdom Viridiplantae; phylum Streptophyta; class Magnoliopsida; order Poales; family Poaceae; genus Aegilops; species Aegilops bicornis. The sequence goes on along the minus strand of CM038673.1, from coordinate 756,486,882 downwards.
CTACGCGTCAGATGGAGTTAGACCTCTCAGCATACTTAGCCACTGATTGGCGGTGCTCTGCTCATGCTATAGGGCCGGGGGTTTTCGTAGTGAGATTTCCTATTCCAAGAGCTGTCGCTCAGATCTGTTATGTGGGGAGGGTGACGCTTAAGACTAGTGGTGATGTCATACATGCCACACCGTGGTCATCTGCGGTTGGGGCTAAGGGCAAGATGGAGATAGCATGGGTTAAGATCAGCAATGTGCCGCTTGACAAGAGGAGTGAAAGAAATTTGGCATATGTGGCATAGTTGGGGTCCCCTTGGAGATCGATGCTGCTACTTTGCATCGCCTGACCTCTGCTCGGGTGAGGCTGGGATGCAGAAATGTGGATGAAATCCCTGTGATTATTGAAGCTGTTCTGGGAGATTACTTTTATGATTTCTTTTATGAGGTGGAACAAATCCTGGCGAGAGATCCTAATAGAGAAAAAAAAGCTGTTCAGACACCTGTTGAACCTGATGGAAATGCAGATGGAAAGAACTGTCCCCTCATGTCACATGAGAGTACAGAGAACAATCCTCCTGTTGAACCATCTGTGAAAACCCCTTTCATCAATCGAGTGGGAAGCCAGACCCCATCAGGGACTCGCAGGAGAGTGTGGAATCAGATGATTCACTCCATACCACACTGCTCATTGATACAATGGCCTATGAGATGGAACAAAACAAAGTAAGCCCCTGTGTTGTGAAATCTATGATGTGTAACCTAGAATGCCCCAAAAGAACTTACTCTGACATTGTTAAAAAATGTCATCAGGTGATGGGATTAAGTGGAGAAGGTGAGAAGGCTGCAAATACTCCTTAGCAGTACAGGGTCGAGTCGCCTGAGACAGAAATGATCAGTGTGGGGCCCCCTGCCCCCCCCCCCCACTGGTCACTAAGGAAAACCTATGCTTCAGCTTGAGGAACGCCCACAACATGATGGAAAGGGTGGAGGAGAAGGCAATGGCAGCGGCAAAGAAAAGAGACATCGAAGGTACATTACATAGCCCCAACTCTTTTGAGGCCTTGTCTAATCCTGAACTTATACTCAGACCAGTAAAAATGGGAGTAAACATTCCTGATAATGATTTCACAAATGTGGACATCCTAAGAGAGCTTGAAAAGTGTAGAAACATAGAAAAAAGTGACAATGGAGTCCAGAATGATCCTGTCGGGGGAAACTGGTGTTAACTAATGCTAAAGGGGACCAGACCCCTGTGAATATGGAGTGGATAGATGTTAATGAGGAGGAGGAATTGAAATTCACAGAGGTGAGATCTAGGAAAAAGAGAGAGAGGAAACCTATTGTTGTTATAGCTAGACCTATCACTAGAAGTCAAAGAAATGGATCCTTGTTGGTGGGGAAAATTGGTAGCCCTGTTCAGTCTCCTAGCAGGACTACGAGAAAGGGGGGTGCAAGAAAGAAAAAAAATCATGAAATGCATCTTTTGGAACTGTAGAGGAGCAGGTAAAAGAGGGATGGCCACCTACTTCTCTGACATTATCAAGGACCATTCCCTGGATTTTGTGGGTATTCAGGAAACTAAGAAAAAAACCTTTGAGCAAAAATATTTGAGAAGAGTTGACCCCTTTGACAGATTTAGTTGGAATTTGATCCCTTCGGTTGGTAAATCTGGTGGTGTGTTATGTGGAGTCAAAAGAGAAACTCTGGAGATTATATCCTGGACGGCAGGTAAATATCTCCTGCAAGTTACTGTTTTAGATGTTGACCTCAAGGCCATATGGACTTTGGTGGTGGTTTATGGGGCGGCACACGGTGATAAGAAAGATGAATTCCTAGATGAACTGATCTCGGTCTACACTAGTATCGGGACTCCGTATGTGATTGGTGGTGATTTTAACATTCTTCGGGAAAGTTGTGATAAGAATAAAGACTTGCACCGATCTCTACACATGGATAGATTTAACTCTATCATTCCGAATCTTAACCTTAGAGAGATTCATATGGGGGGAGGAAAATACACATGGACTAATAAACAGAGGCACCCTACCCTTGAGAAATTAGACAGGATCCTAATGATCCATGAGTGGGAAGACTTGTTCCCCTTAGTCATGGTTCGTAAGCTTGTGAGAGACGTGTCTGACCACAACCCCCTGCTGCTTTCATCTAATCCAATTGAGAAAAAACCTCCTCATGGGAGAGAGTTCAGATTTGAGTTGAGTTGGTCAAAAAATGAGGAGTTTTATCACAAAGCTGAAGAGATCTGGGAACAACCTGTGTATTCTGTGGACCCTATTGATATTTTGAATATTAAGTTGAAACGTATTAAAAAGTACTTTAAAGGCTGGGGGTCTCATGCTTTTGGGCACGCTAGGAAAAGAAAGAAGTGGCTTAAACAAGAATTGGAGAAGATGGAGAAAGAAGAAGAAAATGGCCCCTGGATCCAGAAACCTATGAGAAGAGGACCATCCTTTATGCTGAGCTTTATGAGATACTTGCTGATGAGGAGTTGTTTTGGCTACAACACTCAAATGAGAGGTGGCTCCTGAAAGGAGACCAGAACACCGCTTATTTTCATTGGATTGCCAATGGCAGAAAAAGGAAAAACACCATTCACTCCTTGGATGATGGGGAGAACATCATAGAAGGTACTAAGAACCTGCTAGATCATGCAACAGCTTTTTACAAAGACCTTTTTGGCCCTGCGAGGGGGAATCTGTTCCATATGTCGCCTGATACGTGGTCCAGTTGTGAGAAACTCACGACGGAGGACAACGATATTCTCACTAATGTTTTTACTGAGGATGAGGTGAAAAAAGCCTTGTTTAGTATGGAAAGTAATAGAGCCCCGGGTCCCGATAATATCCCTGCTGAGTTTTATAAGCACTGTTGGGACTTTGTAAAAAAGGACATTTTGCAGCTGTTCGAAGCCTTCTATGATAATACCCTAGATGTGGCTCGACTGAATTATGGTATTATCACTTTAATACCAAAAATGAGCGGGGCAAGGAAGATTCAGCAGTACCGCCCCATATGCCTCCTTAGATGCCCATACAAGCTGATTACTAAGGTTTTGGATAACCGAGTGGCTATCTTTGCTGACAAGTTGATTATTAAATATCAAAATGCTTTCATAAAGCATAGAAACATTATGGATGGGATCCTTACTCTCCATGAAGTGTTACACCATACCCATCATAAGAAAAAGGTGGGGATTGTTCTTAAGCTGGATTTCAAAAAAGCCTATGATAAGATAAATTGGGACTTCCTCCTTGAATGTCATCGAAACTGGGGTTTTGGACCAACTTGGTGCGGCTGGGTAGAGAAGATCCTCCATAATGGCACCTTGAGCATTAAACTTAACAATGAAACAGGGCCTTACTTCCAGAGCCACAAAGGGGTTCGTCAAGGCGACCCCTACTCCCCCTTCCTGTTTAACCTTGCTGTGGAAACCCTCTCGAAGATGTTACCAACGCACAAAAATAAAAGATGATAGCTAGCCTTGCGCCGAATCTGATTGAGGGAGGAGTAGCAATCTTGCAGTACGCTGATGATACGGTAATCTTTTTTGAGCATAAACAATGAGGCTGTTGTCAACCTGAAGCTGTTGCTATACATGTTTGAATTATGTCAGGACTGAAGATCAATTTTATGAAAAGTGAGATCCTATGTGTTGGGGGAGATGATGAGATTATATCCTTCTATGCAGATATGTTCAATTGTAGTATCGACCACTTTCCAATGAAATACCTTGGGGTGCCAGTTAGTTTCTCGAACCTTCGTATTCTAGACTGGGATTTTATGGACGAAAGATTCCTCAAATGCTACGAATCGTGGATTGGAAATGCAGCCACCTCGGGGGCATCTCACCCTTCTTAACTCATCCTTAACGAGCATTGTGTATTTTTACATTTCCATGTTTCTGCTACCTAAAGGAGTGATTGGTAAGCTGGATAAACATCGCAAGTGCTTTTTCTGGCAAGAACATGAGGGGCGTAAACGCTACCATCTGGTTAAATGGTCCAGAATTTGTCGATCGAAAGAGAAAGGGGCCTGGAGGTAAAAGATATGCATAAACAGAACATTAGCTTGCTCACCAAGTGGTGGTGGAAGCTGGAGACCCAACAAGGGCTTTGGCAGGAGGTGATTCAGGCAAAGTACTTCAAAAAAGATACGGTGGCGTCCATTAAAACCAGATTTGGGGATTCCCCTATCTGGAAAGCTATCATGAAGGTCAAGGAGTACTATATGATTGGCAGAAAAGTAATTTTGAAATCTGGCAATCTTGTCAGGATGTGGTTGGATCCTTGTGGCGAGGAGCAACAGTGTGTCCGATTCCTGTGTTATTCAAAGGTGTGCAATAAACAAGAGATAAATGTTGCTAAGTTCAGGGAGAATGTGGATGTGAACTTCTTTAGAAGAAGACTCAACCCTCCTCATCTTGACCAATGGAGAGGGGTGCAAGCTAGGGTGAGGGCTTGGCCCCTTTCTAGTGATCCTGATCAGGTCGTCTGGTCCCTGGGGAAGAAGAGAAAATTCACTACTAAATCTGTTTATGATCACTTGGAGAGGTCCATAACAGGATGCAATTTCAAATGGATATGAAGAGCAAAAATTCCCCTTAAGATTCAGATTTTTTGTGGCAGCTATTTTAGGACTCTGTCCTAACCAGGGAAGTCATGAGCAGACGTGGGTGGCTGGGAAGGCCGGTGTGTGCTTTCTGTAATGAAAGAGAAACCTCTCATCACCTTTTCTTTACCTGCCCGGTTGCTAGAGTCATGTGGAGGACAGTGGGGTGCGTTTTGGGTACGGATAGATGCCCTAACAATTTGTGGTAGTATTTTGCTTAGTGTCACTGTTACCTTCCTGATGGGGAGAGGTTTTATACCTTTGGCCTGGCTGCGCTATGCTGGGCGATGTGGAACTGTCGCAATAAAAGAATTTTTGAATTCAAAGAGTTGAAGTCTCCTTTTGATGTGCTATACTCTGCTTGTGGATATATATCTTATTGGGCAGGTTTGTTGTTGGGTGAAGATCGGGAGGCGATGGAGCGTGGGTCTAAGATGCTGAGGATCAACGCCTCGAACGTGATGATAATCTGTGCAGCACTGAGAGATGCAACGCGGAACGGGTGAAGAAGGAGAAAGCGAGCAGGTGGCTCATGGCGGGATACAGGACTTCTTCCCTCCCCGCACTCTTCTGGCTCCTATGTCCTCTACATGCCGCATGAAGTTTATGTTCGATAAAACTAGTTTGGTCGTCTGTGAGATTCATGCTCCTATGTGAGCTGTTGGGTGTGGCCTATCTGAACAGGCTTGTAATGGTTGAACTACTTAGGATGTTTGGAGCTGCTTAGGTGCCACTGGGTTTTCGCCCCATGGTGAGCTGCCCGATGACGGGTGTTCACCTTGGGTTTCCCAGTGGTGCGTTGAACCCGCTTCCCCTTTCTAGGTTTCCTGGGTGGTCGTGTTAGAACTGATGTTATTTCCGTTATGAAAGTAATGGAAAGGGGTAATGCACGGTTAAAAAAAACAAAACAAATGGTCAACAAACGGTTTGTTTAGGAGCGGGCCCGACCCGTCATAAATCAGATTAATTCTAAATCACATCATCATTTGGGTTTTTTGGAACAACGAATCAATTTTGTGGTAGCATTTTGAAAAATAAAAAAATGGTAGTTTTTTATGGTCAAAGCCTGTAATGTCGTAGCTTTTTGCTGTATACTCCGTTTTTTCACTGAACCAAATGAACCTCAAATGCCAAGCAAACTATTGTCATCTTTGTCCATAGGCCCTCGCAGATGGACGGGAACACACGAACCGAAACCCGCCGGCCGGGGAACTCTCTGGAAAGCGGCTGGCGACATGTCGGTGAATGGCGAGATGCCGGAGATTAGTGTGGTGATGTGCTTCCTTTTCGCTTGATCTCTCTTTCCCTATCCACCTCCTCTCCTGATCTAATCGTTCCCATAATTTTTCGACTCCAGTTCTTCCCTTCCTCCACATATTTTTCTTCTGGTGCTCTGTTCTTGCGCAGATTCTAATCTCACCCGCTCTTCTTAATCTTCCATCCTTCTTGCCTGACCATCAATCCAAATCTTCAATCCCTCACTCCTCTTATCCCAGCCTTCTTCTCACCGCCCAAACTTGCTCGCTCAAGTTCCTATGAATCTAAATAACCTCCCAGCCATTCAAGAGGAAGAGAATAGAGAGGAGGAAGAAGGTCAGCAGGATCCAGTTTGGGAGACAAGAGAGGTACCGAATCTAACTCACAGCCTGCGAACTATGAGCTTAGCGGCACCAAGAATCTGTAGTCTGCAAGCAAGTCAAGTGGAGCAGAGTCAGGATATTCAGGAAAAATACATGCTGCTTATGAAGATAGCATGTACAGGAGGGATCCACAGGAGTGTTTCAGAGCACACCATTACGAATGCCATGTCAAGAGCCTGGAGGCAGCATTTCTATGCATCTCAAGTCTCAACACATCTTTTCATGGCATATTTTGCTTCACAAGAGGATATGTTGTTCGTGTTTACTCGTCAGCCATGGATGTTGGGATCGGACAACTTGCTACTTGAATGGGTAGATCCTCAAGATGAAAGTAAGACCAAGGAAGATTACAAGTTTGAGTACATCTATGTCACTATTAGAGCCTATGGAATACCAAGAGAAGCCAGATCCTTGAAGCTGTTGCGGGACATACTTTGCAAAGTGGGAATTCCTTCAGAGTTTCATCCACTTCAGAATAACATGTTGTTTGCAAGACAAGATTATATATGGGGTACACCAAAGCTTAAGGTAACACAGTCGATGGTTGATAAGATTAGTCTCACTTTGCCAGATAAGTCAACCACTATGGTTTACCTGCATTATGAAAAAATTGGGAGGATATGTCTCTTTTGTGGTAGGATGTTTCACACAAGTCAGCATTGTGGATTGAGGAACGAGTTGATAATGGAGCGACCAAGATGCAACGAATCAGCTGCTGACATTCCTTTTAGCAGATATGGTGAGTGGTTATTAGATCCAGCTCAAATTCCCCAACTCACTATGCAGCCGAGAAGGGATGGAACATCAATTCTAAGCAGGTTTCAGAGAATGTTCAATGATGATAAAGGAGAAGGAAAAAGTCCAGCTAAAGACATCCAAAGCAGCCCTCGATCAAGTCCAAAGCATAGCAATCAGATTCAATGGGCAGAGAAACAGTTGCAGATTGAGCATGCAAGAGCCTACACAATTGCACCCATGGTCAACCAGCCTAGGGTTAAAGGAAGTAATATTCATTCAAAAACCAGAATTGATGACGGTCATTGCAATCAAAGCGGTGGTACAACTAGAGGGGACCTGCATGAAGGAAATGTAAACTTTGCAGATATTTCCCTCAACCTACCTTTGCAAGGCTCTAATGCGGGAGTGAAATACACTAAAGGATCTGAAAGGGCTATAATATTTTCAAGAGAGGGAACAGGGTACAGTCAGACAGGAGGGATGCAAGCACAACGAATAGATGGGCATATGCTACCATACACGCCCACGAAAGAGCATGTAGCACCCAAGAGATCCTTGAATTTATCAAATCTCTCCCAACTACCACCAATAAAAAATCGCTCAGGATGGAGGAATAGGATATCCGTTGGAAGGTGAAGGAGCAAGTGTCGATCGAGGTGCTGACGATACACCGACGCAAGTCCAGCTCCCAAAAAGAGTCGTGCAACAGACATAAGCATCTTCAGTTAATGCTTCCCTGACAGAAGGAGGATTAGCCAATCAAGTCTATGGAGCAGATAGGGGAACCACTTCTATAGGTGATAGAAGAGCTACAAGAAGCATTGGAGAAGGGATTCAAGAAGCTCAAGGAGAGGATGTTTTCCTATCTACTGAATTTGGTATACACGCAAATGATCCACTGATTCATACCTTTGGAACTCGCGGTCCAATTAGGAAACGATATAATTATTCAGGAAAAACGGGTGGCAGCTCTGGTATGCGAGAAGTGTTGGAAATATGCCCTAGAGGCAATAATAAAATGGTTATTATTATATTTCTTTCTTCATGATAATAGTCTATTATTCATGCTATAATTGTGTTATCCGGAAATCGTAATACACGTGTGAATACATAGACCACAACGTGTCCCTAGTGAGCCTCTAGTTGACTAGCTCGTTGATCAACAGATAGTCATGGTTTCCTGACTATGGACATTGGATGCCATTGATAACGGGATCACATCATTGGGAGAATGATGTGATGGACAAGACCCAATCCTAAGCATAGCTCAAAGATCGTGTAGTTCGTTTAGCTAGAGCTTTTCCAAATGTCAAGTATCATTTCCTTAGACCAGGAGATTGTGCAACTCCGGATACCGTAGGAGTGCTTTGGGTGTGTAAGCGTCACAACGTAATCGGGTGACTATAAAGGTACACTACGGGTATCTCTGAAAGTGTCTGCATTGGGTTGTACGAATCGAGGCTGGATTTGTCACTCCGTATGACGGAGAGGTATCTCTGGGCCCACTCGGTAATGCATCATCATAATGAGCGCAATGTGACCAAGTGTCTGGTCACAGGATCATGCATTACGGTATGAGTAAAGTGACTTGCCGGTAACAAGATTAAACGAGGTATTGGGATATCGACGATCGAATCTCGGGCAAGTAATATACCGGTAGACAAAGGGAATTGCGTACGGGATTGCTTGAATCCTTGACATCGTGGTTCATCCGATGAGATCATCAAGGAGCATGTGGGAGCCAACATGGGTATCCAGATCCCGCTGTTGGTTATTGACCGGAGAGGCGTCTCGGTCATGTCTGCATGTCTCCCGAACCCGTAGGGTCTACACACTTAAGGTTCGGTGACGCTAGGGTTGTATAGATATGAGTATGCAGTAACATGAAATTTGTTCGGAGTCCCGGATGAGATCCCGGACGTCACGAGGAGTTCTGAAATGATCCTGAGGTAAAGAATTATATATAGGAAGTCAGGTTTCGGCCATCGGGAAAGTTTCGGGGGTCACCAGTATTGTACCGGGACCACCGAAAGGGTCCCGGGGGTCCACTGGGTGGGGCCACCTATCCCGGAGGGCCCTGAGGGAGTCTTGGATTAGGGGGTGTTCGGATGGCCGGACTATAGCCTTTGGCGGACTCCTGGACTATGAAGATACAAGATTGAAGACTTCGTCCCGTGTCCGGATGGGACTTTCCTTGGCGTGGAAGGCAAGCTTGGCGTCTGGATATGTAGATCTCCTATCATTGTAACCGACTGTGTAACCCTAACCCTCTTCAGGTGCCTATATAAACCGGAGGGTTTTAGTCCGTGGGGCGAACAACAATCATACCATAGGCTAGCTTCTAGGGTTTAGCCTCTCGATCTCGTGGTAGATCTACTCTTGTACTACCCATATCATCAATATTAATCAAGCAGGAGTAGGGTTTTACCTCCATCGAGAGGGCCCGAACCTGGGTAAAAACATCGTGTCCCTTGTCTCCTGTTACCATCCGCCTAGACGCATGATTCGGGACCCCCTACCCGAGATCCGCCGGTTTTGACACCGACATTGGTGCTTTCATTGAGAGTTCCTGCGTGTCGTCATCTTTAGGCCCGATGGCTCCTCCGATCATCAACAACGATGCGCCTGTGGTGAGACTTTTCTCCCGGACAGATCTTCGTATTCGGCGGCTTTGCTGCGGGCCAATTTGCTTGGCCATCTGGAAGCAGATTGAAAGCTGCGCCCGCCACCTGGTCAAATTTGGAAGTTTGAACTACACGGTCAAGGCGTCCGCGGAGACTTAATCTTCGACGGGTTCGAGCCACAGCCAAGCGTGCCGCACTGTCACGAGGGGCATGATCTAGCTCTGCCGCCGAACAGTGTCCTGGAGGCCGCACCAGTGTCCGCTCCGACCTTTAGCTTGGAGCCGACTGCGCCGATCGAGGACGGGTGGCTAGACACCGCCTCGGGGGCTGCCTACGGAGATTGAGCCGTACACCTACCCCGTCCTTTGTGAAGCTCGTGACTCCAAGGTGCCGGACTCCTCTCCGGACTCTGAGCCTTCCGCGCCCCTACCAATCGAATTCGATTGGGCGCCGATCATGGAATTCACTGCCGCGGACATCTTTCAGCACTCGCCCTTTGGCGACATCCTGAACTCACTAAAGTCTCTCTCTTTATTAGGAGAGCCCTGGCGGATTATGGTCGGGAAGGTTGGGATGCGGACGACGAAGAAATTCAAAGCCCACCCACCACCCACTTCAGAGCCACCGGCCGATGATTTAACCGACATGCTCGACTTCGACTCAAGACATCGGCGGTATGGACGGCGATGTAGGGGAGAACATGAACCAGCACCTATAGGGCCTGGAGAACCACCTCATCTCACGATGTATACATGGTGGACACACCTAAAGGAAGCGACGACGAGGAACAACGGACGCCACGAAGGATCATTCCTCGGCGGTCAAAACGGCGATGTAAGCGCCGCTCAAAGTCCCGCCTCGACAAAGACAACAACCATACAGACCCAGCCATAGAGCAGGGCGAACCGGTGGACGACGAACATGCTATCGAGCAACCGTCCGAACAGGACAACCTGGATAAACAACCCGTTCCCGGCGAAGATAACAGTCCGGACGATCTCACACCGGACAAGTTGCTGGAGCAGAAGAACCTCCACAAAAGGCTCGTCGCCACTGCATGTAGCCTGAAAAAGTAGAAGCGTAAGCTCAAAACAGTGGAAGATACACTTAGAATAAGATGGAGCAAAGTACTCAACACCGCAGACAAATACGGCGACAGTCGCCGAACAAAGAGCTACCCAAAGCGAAAACTACTACCCGAATTTGATGAGGAGGCCATAGAGCCCCCGCAATCAAAAAACAAAGAGGCCACCCGGTCGGATGGACGATCCCATGGCAAACAGAGAGCGGCAAACGGCGCCGCACACAAGCCGGCACGCGATCCGCACAGGGATTCACATCAAAAAGATGGCCCAGTTAGATCTATCTACGGGCCAAGAAAGCAAGCTCTAGTAAGCAATGCAACACATCAAGTATCCGAACATCACGGTACACCTAAATATAGGGGTGCCGACACCCCTATGTTTCACCGATGAGGTGCTGGATTATGAATTTCGGTAAGGATTCAAGCCCGTAACATAGAGGCATCTGACGGAACAATGAGACCACAGAGTCTGGATTGAGGAGTACATCCTCCACATACACATGGCTAGAGGAGATGATCTCCACGCCATAAAATACTTACCCCTCAAGCTCAAAGGGCCAGCCCGGCATTGGCTTAAAAGCCTTCCCAAAAAAACCATTGGAAGTTGGGAGGAGCTCGAGGATGCTTTTCGGGCAAATTTTCAAGGGACCTATGTCCGACCTCCGGACGCCGACGATTTAAGTCACATAACTTAACAACCCGTAGAGTCAGCCAGTAATTTTTGGAACATATTCCTTACTAAAAAGAACCAAATAGTCGACTGTCCGGACGCCGAAGCCTTAGTAGCTTTCAAACACAACGTCCGAGACGAATGGCTCGCCAGACACCTCGGCCAAGAAAAGCCAAGAACAATGGCCGCATTAACAAGCCTCATGACCCGCTGTTGCGCGGGGAGAGGATAGCTGGCAGGCAAGATGCAGATCAGCGACCCAAGTACATCCAAGTCGAGGATGGAACGGGAAACCACGACGCAGCAAGGACCAGCGTCGGACCAAGGGAAACAGCCCGAAGAGCACGGAAGTCAACGCCGGATTCAAAAGCTCTCGGCAGAATCATAAAAAGCTACCCCTTAAGGATCACAGGGACGATCTATCTAACTTAAACAAAATCTTGGACAAGATATGCCAAATCCACAGTACTCCCGGGAAACCTGCAAACCATACCCACAGAGATTGTTGGGTCTTCAAGCGGTCCGGCAAACTCAACGCTGAATACAAGGGGCTCGACACACCAAGCGAGGACGATGACGAACCCCAAAAGCAGAGCACAGGAAAACAAAAGAATTTCCCACAAGAAATCAAAACAGTAAACTCACTTCACGTGACAAAAGGGAAAAATAGAGCGGCGCCCATAGAGGTACGCGCCATACGGCCTATCCGGAGGAGTCCCGCAAGACCGGTTGTTAAAACCAATCACCTTCGACCATCGGGATTACTCTAGAAGTATACGGAATGCAGGTTGGACTGCCTTGATATTAGATCCGATAATTGGCGGACTCCAATTTACACAAGTCCTAATGGACGGCGGCAGTGATCTAAACCTGCTATATCAGGACACAATCCGCAAAATGGGGATAGGCCCAACCAAATTTCGCCATAGCAACACTTCCTTTCAAGGGGTAATGCCAGGCCCATATGCCCATTGTACGGGCTCTCATTGCTAGAAGTTGTGTTCGGCTCACCCGACAACTTCCGCTTGAAAAGTTAACCTTCCACCTCGCCCCATTTACAAGTAGCTATCAAGCACTATTGGGACGCGAAGCTTTCGCCCGCTTTAACGCAATACCGCATTATGCATCTCTTACACTTAAAATGCCCGGTCCACGCGGCATCATCTCGTTAAAAGGAAACATCGAGGGTTCCTCGAGTCCGGAAAATCATGCGGTTGCCTTGACAGCCACACAATAAACCGGCTTCACCATTAAAAGCACTCAGACAGGTCGTCCAGACCCCGGACACGGCTGGACGAGTCCGGCGTAAATATACAAGGGCTTACTAGACGCATACCCCCGTACAAGGGGCTCCGCGCATGCACAACAAGAGACAATAAAGCTCAGTTTTATTCACTTTTTGAATTGTACTTCGTTTATTTATAACGTACATTTTTGCATGACCTTTTTCAACTAAGTTCCTCTCTTTTACAGATGAACACCGTGCTACACCCGTCCAGGATACGGCTGCAGAGACACAGCGCAGACGTGCAGTAGGGACCCGTTGCAAGGATTCTTTTCAGATTAAGACCCTGCGTAAACCTTTTTTACTGTCTCTTGTTGATACACATCCCCCGGTTTCTTGCTATAACCGAGGAGGAGGTTGGCGTTTTGGCATAGGCCACGTCAGAATTTCGCGCGTACCTGGACACCAGGGGCTTATTACCAAGGGCGATTGTTCGGCCCGTTTTCATAAAGACCGAATACCTTAGGGAGTGTTCGGCGTCTCGAGTTAGGCCTTATATGCATCAGCTCCGAATCATGTCTTTGGTCAAATGTTGGGTTTGCCCGGCTCCTGTGTTTTGCTGCCTCACGTTCCGCTCTATCGGCTAATGCGGCACCAGGAGAACTACTGCGATTGTGCCCCGGTTTGGCCAGGCGAGCACCTCAGTAGAGAAAGCCGAAAACTGACTGTCATGATATAGCGTGAGACTGGTCAACCACTCGATGACCCGCTGGAATCTTTGGAATTCCTCCGCATTGACGAAGGGCCGTTTCCCGGTCAGGCACATACGCGCCCCGAATTCGGGTGAGCGCGGTGCCCCTAGGGGCTATATAGTAGCCCCACTGTCGAACTCCTATGGCTAAGTGAAAGTGATAAAGCATTATAGTCCGGTTGCCTAGTTTGCTGCGCTATCACCTCCTTTGTAGGACCAAGACGTTGGATCAAGTGTGAAAAGGCGCTACTGCAAACACCCCGCATTATATGCGTGGGGGCTGAAGCCAAAGACTGCCATCTTTCGGGTTATATACACATATACATTAACGGCCGCACGGAGGTATTTTAATTCTTGAAGGCACAAGTATAAAAACTTTTATATTCCATCGAAACATTGTTTCACAATAATACATGTTATTAGAACATAATATCCTTGAGCACTGCGTCTCTATTAAGCAGCGCCTGCAGAACTTCACGAAAATAGTGCTCGGCGGTACTCGGCTTCCGTCCGAATCTTGGGATGCAACATCGGTGGCCTTCATCTCCGCCCGATATGTCTTGACACGGGCAAGAGCCATCCGCGCACCCTCTATGCATGTTGACCGCCTCATTGCTTTGATATGCGGCACCGCACCAAGGAACTGCTGCACCAAGCCAAAATAACTCTTCGCTCGGGCCTTTTCGCCACAAATGAGTCACGACATCCTTCATGGCAAGTCCGGACAACCAATTCAGCTCCGCCCATTCGGCCAAACGATCGGTTAATGGAAGTGGGCGCTTTCTGGATTACGGAGCTGCGACCAAAAAGCTCTTCCATCTCGTGATCCTTTTGATCTCCGAAGTGTTAATTTGCGTCATGCATTTTCGCCACCAAGTCCAGATAAGCATCCTCACTACTCCACAGCCGGTCCAAGCGAGCATATTTAGGATCCGTGAACTTCCTCCGCAGCGAAAGGGCTTTCCGGCCGCGATATCCCGGCCCGACGTAGCTCCTCCTTCATAGCTCTCATCGCAGAGCTAGCATCCTTAACCTCGGTGGTGGCCTTCTTCAGTCCTCTTGCTCGCTCGACCTTCTTTTCAAGAAGCTCGCAGCGGTCGGTAGCATTCTTCAACTTCACGGCCATCTCGGCCATTTCCTTCTTGCTTGGCGGTGAGCAGCCTGTTCGCTTTTAGCTCTTGACGCCTTTAAAGCGATCGCATCACTTTTTCTGGCCTGCTCCTTGGCTCGGGCAAGCTCCGCCTGAAGGTTCTCCATGGCAGCGGCACCACCTGCATCAAGCATACATGTTGTAAGGCACGGGCATCAAGCTCCCTTACGGTGTCCGGAGAAACCGCATACCTTGTGACTCGTCAAGCCGCTTATTGACAAGCGCGATGTCGGCATCCGCCACGTCAAGTTGCCGCTTTAGTTCGGCAAATTCATCGATTCGGCTAGCCACGGACGCTCCACCACCTACATAGGAAGGGCGACATATTATAGTTGGGATTATGATCCTCGGCACGCTGTCATTTTTGACAACGCACCGAGTCTCAGGGGCTACTATCTACACAGGGCGCATCTTATATATGCGGAACCGTCAAAAGGTACATCATTGCACGTACCTCAAAACCCGTCAGTAAACTCCTGGCGACCTCGTACAACGCGCTTTCCGCGGACGAAATTTTTTCAATCACCGTACCCATCAATGCACGGTGATCCTCTGAGATAGACACTCGCCCGAGCAGATCCTTCAACTCCTCCGACCGTGCACCAGAGGTGCGGACTCGTCTAATGGCCTTTTTTGAAGGCCGGACACGGAGGGCTCTGGGGGGCCCTACGACCGCCCTCCGCCCCTGCCGGATTCGGAGAAACCCTCCGCGACGACACCTCAGGATCGTCCCCCTCGCTAGGCGGTACGGCAAGGGGAGACGTTCCGCTCTCCATCATCTCCGGATGAAGATCCCCTGAAGACGAGCTCTGCTGAGAAGGGCTTAGATCCGAACTTCAAGGTAAAATTTCGGTCATCTTCAGAAATAAAATAGGGATGTCTCTTATTTTAAAACTCCCCTCTCTACTTACGGCTCGCTGGAGGGCTGATCTCCTCGGGGAAATAATGCGGCCGGGGCATCTCCCGGCGCAGGACCCTCTGGCAAAGATTTCTTCCCCCGCTTTGAGGCCTTGGTCTTCGGATCTTCAGAGGCGGTCCTCTTCTCTCCTTGGATGGAGGGATTTTAGATCCCTCCTTTCTTGATAACCTCCTTCGTGGAGGCAGTAGCTTCCTTGTCCCCCCCTTCTCCTTCTTCCAAAGGCGCAGCCTCCAGCATCTTGGTTAACACGGGATACGGTGTGGTCTCAGGGAGGGGGGCCGGACACCTGATCAGTTTTGCTTTCGCTATCCACTCTTGTTTAAGGGACAGCTCTTTTAAGGGCAAGTTTATGATAAATACATGGATAGCGTGTCCGGGTACGGGACTACTTACTTGAGCATCCGGGCGATTGCAGCTCAGACCTGCGTCCTCGGTCAAGTCTGGACACATTGCTTGTGATCCGAAGAACAGTTTGTACATCTCCATGGGCGTTGCGCCCATAAAATGTTGGAGAGCTCGTGGTCCCTCCGGATTGAACTCCCACAGGCGGAGGGGGCGACATTTGCAGGGCAGGATGCGACGAATCAGCATGACCTGCGCTACGACGACCAGATTGATCTCTCTCTCTCTGGGAGGTCTCGAATACGGCCCTGCAACAAGGGCACGCCCTTGGACGGCCCCCAGTCAAGCCCTTTATTGACCCATGACGCCAGCCGCGGTAGAGGACCCGAGCGAAAGGCAGGAGGCGCCACCCATTTGGTGCTCCTGGGAGCTATGATATAAAACCACTCTTGTTGCCATAGGCTAAGCTCCTCTTGAAAGGAGCCCTCGGGCCATGAAGCGTCAGCATTCTTGCTTATAACAGCCCCTCCGCACTCTGCCTGTCGCCCCTTGATCATCTTCGGCTCCACCTTGAAGGTCTTGAGCCACAATCCGAAGTGAGGGGTAATGCGGAGGAAGGCTTCATCTGACGATGAACGACGAGATGTGGAGGATGGACTCGGATCCAAGTCGTGAAATTCCAGCCCGTAATAAAACATGAGCCCCCTCACGAAGGGGTCCGTCGGGAAGCCTAGCCCCCAAAGGAAGTGAGACGCGAACACCACGCTTTCACCGGGCTTGGGAGTGGGAATATCCTGCCCTTGGGCAGGCAGCCTATCTTGATTTCGCGGTTAGATACCGGCATCTCTTAGCTTTAGGACGTCTTCTTCCGTGACGGAGGAAGGCATCCACCAGCCTTGAAGATCGGAGCGGACATCATCGAAGGTCCGGCGCTACCAAACTGGAGCTTTGGGTGTTGGAACTCGAAGCGAGGGGCGGATTCGATTGAGATTGAGAAAAAGGAGCGGGGCCTTGGTCTCTTTATAAAGAGGTTGAATACCAGGAGCCCTCCCTGTGACCATTCGGGACTCGCCTTCAATAGAGGAGGTGTGCCAACGGGCACGACTGGGTTACCCACGCCCGTATTAATGAGAATCCCGGAATAAGGGGACACGATCTCTGCTTTGACAAGACGTGCCAAGGAAACCGCCTCACTAAACGCTACCGAGGTGGGACAAGAAAAGCGATTGAATAAAGGCTTGGCCGTGGTGTGATGTCACGCGGAATACGTCAGCAGATTGAGTTTGTGTAAATAGTATTCTCTCTACGGTGGTATGTGGAACTTATTTTGCAGAGCCGGGCACTATCCTTGTGTTCAACATCTTCTATGAAGAATTCGGAGAAGGAACCCGCCTTGCAATGCCGAAGACAATATGCGCGCCGGACTCGCGTCATTGAAGCTGGTTCAGGGGCTCTTTGAGGAGTCTGGATTAGGGGGTGTCCGGATGGCCGGACTATAGCCTTTGGCCGGACTCCTGGACTATGAAGATACAAGATTGAAGACTTCGTCCCGTGTCTGGATGGGACTTTCCTTGGCGTGGAAGGCAAGCTTGGCGATACGGATATGTAGATCTCCTATCATTGTAACCGACTATGTGTAACCCTAACCCTCTTCAGTGCCTATATAAACCGGAGGGTTTTAGTCCGTAGGACGAACAACAATCATACCATAGGCTACCTTCTAGGGTTTAGCCTCTCCGATCTCGTGGTAGATCTACTCTTGTACTACCCATATCATCAATATTAATCAAGCAGGAATAGGGTATTACCTCCATCGAGAGGGCCCGAACACGGGTAAAAACATCGTGTCCCTTGTCTCCTGTTACCATCCGCCTAGACGCACAGTTCGGGACCCCCTACCCGAGATCCGCCGGTTTTGACACCGACAGGCCCCATGGGCTGAAGTGGGAGGGGAACCAGCCTCTGGTGGGCTGGTGCGCCCCCCTGCGCCTAGGGTTGGGAAACCCTAGGGTGGGAGCGCCTCCACCTGGCTTGGGGGGCAAGCCACCCCCTGGCCGCCGCCCCCCTTTGGAGATCCCATCTCCTAGGGCCGCCCCCCTAGGGGCCCTATATAAAGAGGGGGGAGGGAGGGCAGCCGCACCCATGCTCTTGGCGCCTCCCTCTCCCCTTGCTACACCTCTCCCTCTCGCAGATGCTTGGCGAAGCCCTGCCGAGATCGCTGCTGCATCCACCACCACGCCGTCGTGCTGCTGGATCTTCATCAACCTCTCCTTCCCCCTTGCTGGATCAAGAAGGAGGAGACGTCTTCCTCAACCGTACGTGTGTTGAGCGCGGAGGTGCTGTCCGTTCAGCACTAGGGTCAGCGGTGATTTGGATCACGACGAGTACGACTCCCTCAACCCCGTTCTCTTGAACGCTTCCGCTCGATCTACAAGGGTATGTAGATGCACTCCTCTCTCTTGTTGCTAGATGAACTCATAGATTGATCTTGGTGAAACCGTAGAATTTTTTTATTTTCTGCAACGTTCCCCAACAGTGGCATCATGAGCTTGGTCTATGCGTAGTTCTCTTTGCACGAGTAGAACACAAACTTGTTGTGGGCGTAGATGTTTTCAACTTTCTTGCCACTACTAGTCTTATTTTGCTTCAGTGGTATTGTGGGATGAAGCGGCCCGGACCGACCTTACACGTACGCTTACGTGAGACAGGTTCCACCGACTGACATGCACTAGTTGCATAAGGTGGCTCGCGGGTGTCTGTCTCTCCCACTTTAGTTGGAGCGGATTCGATGAAAAGGGTCCTTATGAACGGTAAATAGAAGTTGACAAATCACGTTGTGGCTTTCACCTAGGTAAGAAAACGTTCTTGCTAGAACCCTATTGCAGCCACATAAAATATGCAACAACAATTAGAGGACGTCTAACTTGTTTTTGCAGCAATTGCTTTGTGATGTGATATGGCCAAAAGTTGTGATGAATGATATATATATATATATATATATATATATGTGATGTATGAGATCATGTTCTTGTAATAGGAATCACGACTTGCATGTTGATGAGTATGACAACCGGCAGGAGCCATAGGAGTTGTCTTAATTATTGTATGACCTGCGTGTCAATGATTCAACGCCATGTAATTACTTTACTTTATTGCTAAACCGTTAGCCATAGTAGTAGAAGTAATAGTTGGCGAGCAACTTCATGGAGACACGATGATGGAGATCATGATGATGGAGATCATGATGATGGAGATCATGGTGTCATGCCGGTGACGAAGATGATCATGGAGCCCCGAAGATGGAGATCAAAGGAGCTATATGATATTGGCCATATCATGTCACTCCTATTTGATTGCATGTGATGTTTATCATGTTTTTGCATCTTGTTTACTTAGAACGACGGTAGTAAATAAGATGATCCCTCATAATAATTTCAAGAAAGTGTTCTCCCTAACTGCATGCCGTAAGTAAAGTTCGTTGTTTCGAAGCACCACGTGATGATCGGGTGTGATAGATTCTAACGTTCACATACAATGGGTGTAAGACAGATTTACACATGCGAAACACTTAGGTTAACTTGACGAGCCTAGCATGTACAGACATGGCCTCGGAACACAAGAGACCGAAAGGTCGAACATGAGTCATGGAAGATACGATCAACATGGAGATGTTCACCGATGATGACTAGTCCGTCTCACGTGATGATCGGACACGGCCTAGTCGAACCGGATCATGTATCACTTAGATGACTAGAGGGATGTCTAATCTGAGTGGGAGTTCATTAAATAATTTGATTAGATGAACTTAATTATCATGAAATTAGTCTAAAATCTTTACAATATGTCTTGTAGATCAAATGGCCCATGTTACCCTCAACTTCAACGCGTTCCTAGAGAAAACCAAGCTAAAAGATGATGGCAGCAACTATACGGACTAGGTCTGAAACCTGAGGATCATCCTTATAGCTGCAAAGAAAGATTATGTCCTAGAAGCACCGCTAGGTGAAGCTCCCATCCCAGAGAACCAAGACGTTATGAATGCTTGGCAGTCTCACGCTGATGATTACTCCCTCGCTCAAAGACAAAGATGCTTCTGATTTAGAACCGGGCTCCAAAAGCGTTTTGAGCAACACGGAGCATATGAGATGTTCAAGAGCTGAAAATGGTTTTCCAAGCTCATGCCCGGTCGAGATATGAAGTCTCCGACAAGTTCTTCAGTTTTAAGATGGAGGAAAATAGTTACATCGGTGAGCACATACTCAAAATGCAGGGTTGCACAACCGCTTGACTCACCGGGAGTTAATCTCCCGGATGACACAGCTTATTGATGTAATCCTTGATCGCTTCCACCGAGCTACAAGAGCTTTGTGATGAACTTCAATATGCAGGGATGGAAAAGACCATTCACGAGGTATATTCAATGCTGAAATCAGCGGAGGTAGAGATCAAGAAGGAACATCAAGTGTTGATGGTGAATAAAATCACTAAGTTCAAGAAAGGCAAGGGTAAGAAGAACTTCAAGAAGGACGGCAAGGGAGTTGCCGCGCCCGGTAAGACAGTTGCCGGGAATAAGTCAAAGAATGGACCCAAGCCTGAGACTAAGTGCTTTATTGCAAGGGAAGCGGTCACTGGAAGCGGAACTGCCCCAAATACTTAGCGGACAAGAAGGCCGGCAACACTAAAGGTATATGTGATATACATGTAATTGATGTGTACCTTACCAGTACTCGTAGTAGCTCCCGGGTATTTGATACGGTGTCCTTGCTCATATTTGTAACTCAAAGCGTGAGCTGCGGAATAAGCGGAGACCGCAAAGGACGAGGTGACGATCTTGTCGGGAATGGTTCCAAGGTTGTTGTGATCGTCGTCGGCACGCTGCCTCTACATTTACCTACGGGATTAGTTTTAAACCTCAATAATTGTTATTTAGTGCCAGCTTTGAGCATGAACATTGTATCTGGATCTCGTTTAATACGAGATGGCTACTCATTTAAATCTGAGAATAATGGTTGTTCTATTTATATGAGAGATATTTTTATTGTCATGCCCCGATGGTCAATGGTTTATTCTTAATGAATCTCGAACGTGATGTTACACATATTCATAGTGTGAATACCAAAAGATGCAAAGTTGATAACAATAGTCCCACATACTTGTGGCACTGCCGCCTTGGTCACATTGGTGTCAAGCGCATGAAGAAGCTCCATCTCGATGGACTTTTAGAGTCTCTCGATTATGAATCATTTGACACATGTGAACCATGCCTCATGGGCAAAATGACCAAGACTCCGTTCTCCGGAACAATGGAGCGAGCAACCAACTTATTGGAAATCATACATACTGATGTGTGCGGTCCGATGAGCGTTGAGGCTCGCGGAGGATATCGTTATGTTCTACTCTCACTAACGACTTGAGTAGATATGGGTATGTCTACTTAATGAAACACAAGTCTGAGACCTTTGAAAAGTTCAAGGAATTTTAGAATGAGGTAGAGAATCAACGTGACCGAAAAATAAAGTTCTTACGATCAGATTGTGGAGGAGAATATTTAAGTCACGAGTTTGGTACGCACTTAAGGAAATGTGGAATCGTTTCACAACTCACGCCGCCTGGAACACCTCAGCGTAACGGTGTCTCCGAACATCGTAATCGCACTTTATTGGATATGGTGCGGTCTATGATGTCTCTTACCGATTTACCGCTGTCATTTTGGGGATGCGCTCTAGAGACAGCTACATTCACTTTAAATAGGGCACCGTCTAAATCCGTTGAGACGACACCGTGTGAATTATGGTTTGGGAAGAAACCTAAGTTGTCGTTTCTAAAAGTTTGGGGATGCGATGCTTATGTCAAGAAACTTCAACCTGAAAAGCTCGAACCCAAGTCGGAAAAATGCGTCTTCATAGGATACCCTAAGGAAACCATTGGGTATACCTTCTACCTCAGATCCGAAGGCAAGATCTTTGTTGCCAAGAACGGATCCTTGTTGACAAAGGGAATTGTATACGGGGTTGCTTGAATCCTCGACATCGTGGTTCATCCGATGAGATCATCGAGGAGCATGTGGGAGCCAACATGGGTATCCAGATCCCGCTGTTGGTTATTGACCGGAGAGGTGTCTCGGTCATGTCTGCATGTCTCCCGAACCTGTAGGGTCTACACACTTAAGGTTCGATGGACGCTAGGGTTGTGTAGATATGAGTATGCAGTAACCCGAAAGTTGTTGAGTCCGGATGAGATCCGGACGTCACGAGGAGTTCCAGAATGATCCGGAGGTAAAGAATTATATATAGGAAGTCAGGTTTCGGCCATCGGGAAAGTTTCGGGGGTCACCGGTATTGTACCGGGACCACCAAAAGGGTCCCGGGGGTCCACCGGGTGGGGCCACCTATCCCGGAGGGCCCCATGGGCTGAAGTGGGAGGGGAACCAGCCTCTGGTGGGCTGGTGCACCCCCCCTCTTGGGCCCCCTGCGCCTAGGGTTGGGAAACCCTAGGGGTGGGGGCGCCTCCACCTGGCTTGGGGGCAAGCCACCCCCCTGGCCGCGCCCCCCCCCCCTTTGGAGATCCCATCTCCTAGGGTTGGCGCCCTCCCTAGGGGCCCTATATAAAGAGGGGGGGAGGGAGGGCAGCCGCACCCATGCTCTTGGTGCCTCCCTCTCCCCTTGCTACACCTCTCCCTCTCGCAGAAGCTTGGCGAAGCCCTGCCGAGATCGCTGCTGCATCCACCACCACGCCGTCGTGCTACTGGATCTTCATCAACCTCTCCTTCCCCCTTGCTGGATCAAGAAGGAGGAGACGTCTTCCTCAACCGTACGTGTGTTGAACGCGGAGGTGCTTTCCGTTCAACACTAGGATCATCGGTGATTTGGATCACGACGAGTACGACTCCCTCAACCCCGTTCTATTGAACGCTTCCGCTCGATCTACAAGGGTATGTAGATGCACTCCTATCTCTCGTTGCTAGATGAACTCATAGATTGATCTTGGTGAAACCGTAGAAATTTTGTATTTTCTGCAACATTCCCCAACAAGAAGATAGACAAGCAACCCTACAGAGGATGGGATGCCCATATGTTCCTAGGTGTAGTAAACCACCTACAGGAGCATACATATCAGGAGGAGATTATGACCTTGGGTCATTACGCATGCCATTATCTTCTTCTAGCACTCACATTATAAACTCAGGTTGCGGTGCTCTCCCTACTACTCAAGAAATTAGTGGTGAATGCATGGGTGTGGATATTAATTCTTGTGATGGTGGTGCCAGAATAGCAACCCAAACTCAAAGCCAAAATCAGGATTACAACAATTGTAGCGGTGATGCAATGCACCTTCTTGGAACCAATTGTGAAGATGAGATGCATGTTGATGTGGCAATGGCACCAGCCCTTTGTTGGAAATATGCCCTAGAGGCAATAATAAAATGGTTATTATTGTATTTCCTTGTTCATGATAATTGTCTATTGTTCATGCTATAATTGTGCTAACTGGAAACCGTAATACATGTGTGAATACATAGACCACAACTTGTCCCTAGTGAGCCTCTGGTTGACTAGCTCGTTGATCAATAGATGGTCCTGGTTTCCCGACCATGGACATTAGATGTCATTGATAGGGGGATCACATCATTAGGAGAATGATGTGATGGACAAGACCTAATCCTAAGCGTAGCACAAGATCGTGTAGTTCATTTGCTAAAGCTTTTCTAATGTCAAGTATCATTTCCTTAGACCATGAGATTGTGCAACTCCCGGATACCGTAGGAATGCTTTGGGTGTACCAAACGTCACAACGTAACTGGGTGGCTATAAAGGTACACTACATGCATCTCCAAAAGTGTCTGTTGGGTTGGCATGAATCGAGACTGGGATTTGTCACTCCGTATGACGGAGAGGTATCTCTGGGCCCACTCGGTAATGCATCATCATAATGAGCTCAACTTGACTAAGTAGTTAGTCACGGGATCATGCATTACGGAACGAGTAAAGTGACTTGATGGTAACGAGATTGAACAAGGTATTGGGATACCGACGATCGAATCTCGGACAAGTAACATACCGATTGACAAAGGGAATTGTATACGGGATTGATTGAATCCCCGACATCGTGGTCCATCCGATGAGATCATCGTGGAACATGTGGGAGCCAACATGGGTATCCAGATCCCGCTGTTGGTTATTGGCCGGAGAACGTCTCGGTCATGTCTGCATGGTTCCCTAACCCGTAGGGTCTACACACTTAAGGTTCGGTGACGCTAGAGTTGTTATGGGAAATAGTATGTGGTTATCGAAGGTTGTTCGGAGTCCCGGATGAGATCCCGGACGTGACGAGGAACTTCAGAATGGTCTGAAGGTGAAGATCGATATATTGGACGAAGGGTATTGGAGTCCGGAATTGTTCTGGGAGTACCGGGTGACGACCAGCGTGACCGAAAGGTGTTTCGGAGATCCCGACATGCATTGGGGGGCCTTGTGGGCCAAGGGGAGGGGGCACACCAGCCCACTAAGGGGCTGTGCGCCCCTCCCAACCCCTCTCACGTAACCTGGAGAGGTGGGGGCACCTCCCCTAGGGCAGCCGCCCCTCCCGGCTTGGGGGGCAAGTTTCCTAGGGGTGGGGGCACCCAAACCCATCTAGGGTTTCCCATGTGGCCGCCACCCCTCCCCTAGGGAACCCTAGGGCGCCTCCTCCACCCCCTTCCCCTATATATAGTGAGGGAGAGAGAGGGCAGCCGCACCTTCCTCGGCGCAGCCCCTCCTCCTCCAACACCTCCTCCTTCGTAGTGCTTGGCGAAGCCTGCCGGAGAACCACGAGCTCCATCGCCACCACGCCGTCGTGCTTGCTGGAGTTTTCCTCAACTTCTCCTCTCCCTTGCTGGATCAAGAAGGAGGAGACGTCCCGGTTGTACGTGTGTGTTGAACGTGGAGGCGCCGTCCGTTCGGCGCTTAGATCGGAATCGGCCGTGATCTGAATCGCTGCGTGTACGACTCCACCAACCGCGTTCTTGTAACGCTTCCGTATCGCGATCTTCAAGGGTATGAAGATACAATCATCCTCTCCCTCTATTGTTGCTAGAATCTCCATAGATTGATCTTGGTGATGCGTAGAAAATTTTGAATTATTGCTACGTTCCCCATCAGTGGCATCATGAGCTAGGTCTATGCGTAGATTCTATGCACGAGTAGAACACAAGTAGTTGTGGGCGTTGGTTTGTTCAATATGCTTACCGTTACTAGTCTTATCTTGATTTGACGGCATCGTGCGATGAAGCGGCCCGGACCGACCTTACACGTACGCTTACGTGAGACAGGTTCCACCGACTGACATGCACTTGTTGCTTAAGGTGGCTAGCGGGTGCCAGTCTCTCCCACTTTAGTCGTATCGGATTCGATGAAAAGGGTCCTTTTGAAGGGTAAATAGCAATTGGCATATCACCGTTGTGGCTTTTGCCTAGGTAAGAAACGTTCTTGCTAGAAACCCATAGCAGCCACGTAAAACATGCAACAACAATTAGAGGACGTCTAACTTGTTTTTGCAGGGTATGCTATGTGATGTGATATGGCCAAAAGAATGTGATGAATAATATGTGATGTATGAGATTGGTCATGTTCTTGTAATAGGAATCACTACTTGATTTCGATGAGTATGACAACTGGCAGGAGCCGTAGGAGTTGTCTTAATTTATTGTATGACCTGCGTGTCAATAAGAACGCCATGTTATTACTTTACTTTATTGCTAACCGTTAGCCACAGTAGTAGAAGTAATAGTTGGTGAGACAACTTCATGAAGACACGATGATGGAGATCATGATGATGGAGATCATGGTGTCATGCCGGTGACGAAGGTGATCATGTCGCGCCTCGAAGATGGAGATCAAAGGCGCAAGATGATATTGGCCATATCATGTCACTCTATGATTTGCATGTGATGTTTGTCATGTTTACATCTTATTTGCTTAGAACGATGGTAGCATAAATAAGATGATCCCCCATAAAATTTCAAGAAAGTGTTCCCCCTAACTGTGCACCGTTGCGAAAGTTTGTTGTTTCGAAGCACCACATGATGATCGGGTGTGATAGATTATAACGTTCACATACATCGGGTGTAAGCCAGATTTACACATGCAAAACACTTAGGTTGACTTGACGAGCCTAGCATGTACAGACATGGCCTCGGAACACAAGAGACTGAAAGGTCGAACATGAGTCGTATAGTGGATACGATCAACATGAAGATGTTCACCGATGATGGCTAGTCCGTCTCACGTGATGATCGGACACGGCCTAGTTGACTCAGATCATGTATCACTTATATGACTAGAGGGATGTCTATCTGAGTGGGAGTGCATTAAATCATTTGATTAGATGAACTTAATTATCATGAACATAGTCAAAAGGTCTTTGCAAATTATGTCGTAGCTCACGTTTTGGTTCTACTATTTTAGATATGTTCCTAGAGAAAATTTAGTTGAGAGTTGACAGTAGAAATTATGCGGACTGGGTCCGTAAACTGAGGATTGTCCTCATTGCTGCGCAGAAGGATTATGTCCTTAATGCACCGCTCAGTGTGCTGAACCTCGAGCATCGGTTGTGGATGTTGCGAACATCTGACATACACGTTTTGATGACTACATGATAGTTCAGTGCGTAATGCTAAATGGTTTAGAATTGAGGCACCAAAGACGTTTTTGAAACATCGCAGAACATATGAGATGTTCCGAGGACTGAAATTGGGATTTCAGGCTAGTGCCCACATCAAGAGGTATGAGACCTCTGACAAGTTTCTTAAGCCTGCAAACTAAGGAGAAAAGCTCAATCGTTGAGCATGTGCTCAGATTGTCTGAGTACTACAATCGCTTGAATCGGGTGGGAGTTAATCTTCCAGATGAGATAGTGATGGTTCTCCAAAGTCACTGCCACCAAGCTACTAGAGCTTCGTGATGAACTATAATATATCAGGGATAGATATGATGATCCTTGAGCTATTCGCGACACCGTGAAAGTATAAATCAAATAGGAGCATCAATTGTTGATGGTTGGTAAAACCACTAGTTTCAAGAAGGGCAAGGGCAAGAAGGGATACTTCATGAAACGGCAAATCAGTTGCTGCTCTAGTGAAGAAACCCAAGGTTGAACCCAAACCCGAGACTAAGTGCTTCTGAAATAAGGGGAACGGTCACTGAAGCGGAACTACCCTAGATTCTTGGTAAATGAGAAGGCTGGCAAGGTCGACAGAAGTATATTGGATATACATTATGATGTGTACTTTAGTAGTACTCCTAGTAGCACCAGGGTATTTAAATACCGGTTCGGTTGCTAAGTGTTAGTAACTTGAAATAAAAAGCTACGGAATAAACGGAGACTAGCTGAAGGTGAGATGACGATATGTGTTGGAAGTGTTTCCAAGGTTGATGTGATCAAGCATCGCATGCTCCCTCTACCATCGAGATTGGTGTTAAACCTAAATAATTGTTATTTGGTGTTTGCGTTGAGCATAGACATGATTGGATTATGTTTATCGCAATACAATTATTCATTTAAGGAGAATAATGGTTACTCTGTTTATTTGAATAATACCTTCAATGGTCTTGTACCTAAAATGAGTTTATTGAATCTCGATCGTGGTGATACACATGTTCGTACCAAAAGTAATGATAGTACCACATACTTGTGGCACAGCCATTTGAGTCATATTGGTATAAAACGCATGAAGAAGCTCCCATGTTGATGGATCTTTGGACTCACTCATTTTTTTGAAAAGATTGACACATGCGAACCATGTCTATTGGTATATACGCATGATGAAACTCCATGCAGATAGATCGTTTGGACTCACTTGAATTTGAATCACTTGAGACATGCAAATCATACCACATGGGCAAGATAACTGAATGGCCTCGTTTTCAGTGAGATGGAACAAGAGAGCAACTTGTTGGAAGTAATACATTTGATGTGTGCAATCCAATGAGTCTTTGAGGCCTTGATGAATATCGTTATGCTCTTACTTCACAAATGATTTGAGTAGATGTTGAGTATATTTACTTGATGACATACAAGTCTGAATTATTGAAAGGTTCAAATAATTTCAGAGTGAAGTTGAAGATCTTTGTGACAAGAGGATAAAATGTCTATGATATGATCATAGAGATGAATATCTGAGTTGCGAGTTTGGTACACAATTAAGACATTGTGAAAATTGTTTGACAACTAATACCGCCTGGAACACCATAGTGTGATGGTGTGTCCGAACATCATAGCTGCACCCTATTGGATATGGTGCATACCATGATGTCTCTTATCGAACTACCACTATCTTTATAGGTTAGGCATTAGAGATAACCACATTCACTTTAAATAGGGCACCATGTAATTCCGTTGAGATGACACCGTATGAACTATGGTTTAGAGAAACCTAAGCTGTCATTTCTTAAAAGTTTGGGGTTGCGACGCTTATGTGAAAAGTTTTAGCCTGATAAGCTCGAACCCAGAGCGGATAAATGCATCTTCATAGCACACCCAAAACAGTTGGGTATACCTCCTATTCAGATCCGGAAGCAAAAGTGATTGTTTCTAGAACCGGATCCTTTCTCGAGGAAAAGTTTCTCTCGAAAGAAATGAGTGGGAGGATGGTGGAGACTTGATGAGGTTCTTGAACCATATCTTCAACTAGTGTGTAGCAGGGCACAGGAAGTCGTTTCTGTAGCACCTACACCAATTGAAGTGGAAGATGATGATAGTGATCACGAAATTTCAGATCAAGTCACTACCAATACTCATAGGTCGACAAGGATGCGTACTATTTCAGAGTGGTACGTAATCCTGTCTTGGAGGTCATGTTGCTAGACAACAATGAACCTACGAGCTATGGAGAAGTGATGGTGGGCCCGGATTCCGATGAATGGCTCGAGGCCATAAAATCCGAGAGGATCCATGTATGAAAACAAAGTATAGACTTTGGAAGAACTACTTGATGGTCGTAAGGCTGTTGGGTACAGAAAGTTCGACTTTAAAAGGAAGACGGACAATGATGGTAAGTGTCATCATTAAGAAAGTTCGACTTGTCGCTAAGATGTTTTCCGACAAGTTCAAGGAGTTGACTACGATGAGACTTTCTCACTCGTAGCGATGCTAAGAGTCTGTTGAAATTATATTAGCAGTTCCTGCATTGTTTCTGAAATCTTGCAGATAGGATGTCAAAACATTGTTTCCTCAATGATTTTCTTGAGGAAAGGTTGTATGTGATACAACCAGAAGGTTTTGTCAACCCTAAAAGATGCTAACAAGTATGCAAAGCTCCAGCAATCCTTCTAAGGACTAGAGTAAGCATCTCGGAGTTGGAATATACGCTTTGATGAGATGATCAAAGATTTTGGGTTTATACAAAGTTTATGAGAAACTTGTATTTCCAAGGAAGTGTGTGGGAGCACTATAGCATTTCTGATGAGTATATGTTGTTGACATATTGTTGATCGGAAATGATGTAGAATTACTGGAAAGCATATAGGGTTGTTTGAAAGGCGTTTTTTAATGGAAAACCTGGATTAAGCTACTTGAACATTGAGCATCAAGATCTATAAGGATAAATCAAAAACGCTTAATAGTACTTTCAAATGAATACATACCGTGACAAGATTTTGAAGGAGTTCAAACAAATCAGCAAAGAAGGAGTTCTTGGTTGTGTTATAAGGTGTGAGCATTGAGTAAGACTCAAGATCTGACCACGGCAGAAGAGAGAGAAAGGACGAAGGTCGTCCCCTATGCTTTAGACGTAGGCTCTACAGTATGCTATGCTGTGTACCGCACCTGAAGTGTGCCTTGCCATGAAGTCAATCAAGGGGTACAAGAGTGATCCAGGAATGGATCACATGACAAATCAAACTTATCCTTAGTAACTAGTGGACTAAGGAATTTTCTCAATTATGGAGGTGGTAAAAGAGTTCGTCGTAAAGGGTTACGTCGATGCAAACTTTGACACTAATCCAGATGACTCTGAGTAGTAAACCGGATTCGTATAGTAGAGCAGTTATTTGGAATAGCTCCAAGTAGCACGTGGTAGCTGCATCTACAAGATGACATAGAGATTTGTAAAGCACACGGATCTGAAAGGTTCGAGACCGTTGACTAATAACCTCTCTCACAAGCGAGATATGATCAAATCCCATGGGTGTTGGATTCATTACAATCACATAGTGATGTCAACTAGATTATTGACTCTAGTGCAAGTGGGAGACTGTTGGAAATATGCCCTAGAGGCAATAATAAAATGGTTATTATTGTATTTCCTTGTTCATGATAATTGTCTACTGTTCATTCTATAATTGTATTAACTGGAAACCGTAATACATGTGTGAATAAATAGACCACAACTTGTCCCTAGTGAGCCTCTAGTTGACTAGCTCGTTGATCAATAGATGGTCATGGTTTCCTGACCATGGACATTAGATGTCATTGATAGGGGGATCACATCATTAGGAGAATGATGTGATGGACAAGACCCAATCCTAAGCATATCACAAGATCATGTAGTTTGTTTGCTAAAGCTTTTCTAATGTCAAGTATCATTTCCTTAGACCATGAGATTGTGCAACTCCCGGATACCGTAGGAATGCTTTGGGTGTACCAAACGTCACAACGTAACTGGGTGGCTATAAAGGTACACAACAGGCATCTCCAAAAGTGTCTGTTGGGTTGGCATGAATCGAGACTGGGATTTGTCACTCCGTATGACGGAGAGGTATCTCTGGGCCCACTCGGTAATGCATCATCATAATGAGCTCAACTTGACTAAGTAGTTAGTCACGGGATCATGCATTACGGAGTGAGTAAAGTGACTTGACGGTAACGAGATTGAACAAGGTATTGGGATACCGACGATCGAATCTCGGACAAGTAACATACCGATTGACAAAGGGAATTGTATACGGGATTGATTGAATCCCCGACATCGTGGTCCATCCGATGAGATCATCGTGGAACATGTGGGAGCCAACATGGGTATCCAGATCCCGCTGTTGGTTATTGGCGGAGAACGTCTCGGTCATGTCTCGCATGGTTCCCTAACCCGTAGGGTCTACACTTAAGGTTCGGTGACGCTAGAGTTGTTATGGGAAATAGTATGTGGTTATCGAAGGTTGTTCGGAGTCCCGGATGAGATCCCGGACGTGA
Organism: Aegilops bicornis; assembly: GCA_021605145.1. Taxonomy (NCBI): domain Eukaryota; kingdom Viridiplantae; phylum Streptophyta; class Magnoliopsida; order Poales; family Poaceae; genus Aegilops; species Aegilops bicornis. Next base: position 756,455,963 of record CM038673.1, on the reverse strand, counting down.
CGAGGAACTTCAGAATGGTCCGAAGGTGAAGATCGATATATTGGACGAAGGGTATTGGAGTCCGGAATTGTTCTGGGAGTACCGGGTGACGACCAGCGTGACCGAAAGGTGTTTCGGAGATCCCGACAAGCATTGGGGGGCCTTGTGGGCCAAGGGGAGGGGGCACACCAGCCCACTAAGGGGTTGTGCGCCCCTCCCAACCCCTCTCACGTAACCTGGAGAGGTGGGGGCGCCTCCCCTAGGGCAGCCGCCCCTCCCGGCTTGGGGGCAAGTTTCCTAGGGGTGGGGGCGCCCAAACCCATCTAGGGTTTCCCATGTGGCCGCCACCCCTCCCCTAGGGAACCCTAGGGCGCCTCCTCCACCCCCTTCCCCTATATATAGTGAGGGAGAGAGAGGGCAGCCGCACCCTTCCCCTGGCGCAGCCCTTCCCTCCTCCAACACCTCCTCCTCCTTCGTAGTGCTTGGCGAAGCCCTGCCGGAGAACCACGAGCTCCATCGCCACCACGCCGTCGTGCTGCTGGAGTTTTCCCTCAACTTCTCCTCTCCCCTTGCTGGATCAAGAAGGAGGAGACGTCCCCGTGCTGTACGTGTGTTGAACGCGGAGGCGCCCGTCTGCTTTGGCGCTTAGATCGAATCGACGCATGATCTGAATCGCTGTGTGTACGACTCCACCAACCGCGTTCTTGTAACGCTTCCACATCGCGATCTTCAAGGGTATGAAGATACACTCATCCTCTCCCTCTCTTGTTGCTAGAATCTCCATAGATTGATCTTAGTGATGCGTAGAAAATTTTGAATTATTGCTATGTTCCCCAACACCCTTAAGGCGCCAGGGGCGCCATGAAGATGATAGCCTGGAACTGCCGAGGCATGGGGCAGGGGCTCGGCAGTGAAAAGATGTGTTACCTGGCAAGACTGATCCACGCTACAAAAGCCAAGGTAACTTTTGTTTCCGAAATCAAAACCTCTAAAATAAAGCCCGGTGATTTAAATACTCGCTTTGACATGGCTAATAGTGTTGTAGTTCCTTCCAAGAGACGATCCGGGGGACTTTGGCTGATGTGGAGTGATGATCTGCAAGTTAATGTACATATTTCTAACTTCCATGTTATCCTAGCTATTGTTCTTAGCATAGCTAGTAAGGAAGAGTTTGCTTTGGTTTGTGTATATGGGGATCCTTACCATCGCCACACAAATCAGATCTGGGAGCTTATTGTATCTTTTGTATATGATAATGTCAGCAAACCAGTAGTTTGTATGGGAGACATGAATGACATCTTGTACGATATGGACAAAAGTACTCCCTTTGTTAATACTACTCAAATGTATGCTTTTCGTAATCTAGTCAAGTCATGTGGTTTGATAGATCTTGGATATAGTGGTCCTGCTTATACCTGGACTTATAAACGTTTTTCCAGAAATCCTACTTATGAAAGGCTTGATAGATGTTTGGTTAACACTGAGTGGTGTGCTATCTATCCGAATACAAATGTCTATAATCTGCCTATTACCTTAAGTGATCATGCTCCTATCCTTATCTCTACTAATGGCAAGTTTAGAAAACCTTTGCAAAGTTTCAAATTTGAAAATTGGTGGCTTATGGAAAAGGATTTTGACTCGTATGCAAAGGCTGTTTGGATCAGTTCGGCTCATAAACCTTTCTATGCTCGAACTAACCATCTTGCAGGTTCTCTCAAAAGATGGTGCAAAAAGAAAAGGCCAATCAATCAGGAGCTCAACTACCTTGAGGAACAAAAAAAAAATGTTCAGATGAAGCCAATACAGGAACAAGACCACAAGTTGGAGGCCTCTTTAATAAATAGGTATGAAGAGAACATGACAAAACTCACTGAATATTATAGTCAAAGGGCAAAAAAGCATTGGGCAACAAAAGGGGACATAAATACTTCTTACTTTCATCAGGCTGTACTTAAAAGAAGAAGGAAGAACCAAATTGTTTCCATCCAAGATAATAGCAATATAACTCATTTTAAACCTGAAAATATTGCTCATACCTTTGTTCAGTATTTCAAACAGATTTTTGCTTCTGATAGAATTAACCAAGGCATGTCGTATGTAAGGACACAAATAAATGCAGATTAGCAGGATTATACAAATAGTATTCCAGACATGTGGGAACTTTGGCAAATTCTTAAGGAAATGAAGAGGAATGCTTCTCCAGGACCAGATGGGTTAAATGTGGCCTTTTTCTTAGCTGCCTGGGATTGGATCGGAGATGATGTGGTTAATCTGGTAAGAAAGTTCTATGAAACCGGTATCATGCCAAATCATGTCAATGACACCAACATAGCTCTCATTCCAAAGAAATTAGTTTGCATCACTCCTGCTGATTTTAGACCCATTAGTCTCTGTAATGTTGTTTATAAAATCATTGCAAAATCATTAGCACAGAGACTTAAATCACATCTCAATGATTACATTCACCCTTCACAACAAGCTTTCATTCAGGGGAGGAGGATTAGCAATAACATTATTATAGCTCAAGAAATTACCGACCTCTTTAATCTTGGTTCGTGGAATTCTCCTTCCTTCATGGTTAAAATTGATCTTGCAAAGGCTTTTGATCGTTTAGAATGGAACTTTATTGTCTTGGCTCTTGCTAGAAAAGGGTTGCAAAGCCATTTCATTAATTTAATCTATGCATGTATCTCTACGGCCTCCTTCTCTGTTATCATTAATGGCCAATCATATGCAAAATTCAGGAATAGCAGAGGCATTAGGCAAGGTTGTCCTCTTTCGCCATACCTTTTTGTACTGGCCATAAATGAGTTGTCTCTTTCTCTTCAGGAAGCAATGGTATCTAACCAACTCACAGGAGTTTCTCTTGGTCCTAATTGCCCGCCTATACACTCACTAATGTTTGCAGATGACCTCTTAGTTTGTGGGCAAGCTACCATTCAAGAGGCAATGACCATGAGTCAACTCATTCAAGCATTCTGTAACAGGTCAGGTCAGATTCCAAATTGGAATAAATCTGGTATTATCTTCAGTAAAGGTGTGGATAGCAACATTAAACAAGCTATCAAAAGCATCTTCCCAGTTCCAAATATAGATAACAACACTATCCACTTGGGACATCCCCTTATTCTTCCAGCCAAAGACAGATCCACAGCCTATAATTTTGTCATTGACATATTCAAAGCCAAGCTACCTGGTTACAAAGCTAATAAACTTTCTCATGCAGGCATGCTCACTCTCATAAATTCTGTCTTTGCTTCAATTCCTGTTTATTACATGTCTAATATTCTGTTCCCCAAAAAATTCTTATCCAAACTCACTTCAATCATTAGAAACTTTTGGTGGACAGGGGTGAGAGAGGAATGCAACTCTAAATCTCTCTGTTTGCGAGCTTGGAAAGATATTTGTTCCCCAAAGAATGAAGGAGGTCTTGGGATCCGAAATATGCAAGCGACTAACAGAGGTTTGATTCTTTCAACCGCTTGGAGGATAGCTGAAGATCCAAATAACCATCTTTCAAAAATTCTCAAATCCAAGTACTACCCTGATACATCCTTCTGGAAGGCCAACCATAATGTTCCCAAGTCTGCTTTCTGGACTGGAATACTGAAAGTTAGACCCATGCTAATGAAAAATTCCTTCTATCAACTCACAGAAGGAAACATTTCTCTTTGGAGCAATCCCTGGTATAATACTTGGGATACAATCTATGACCATCTCATTATCCAACCTAGAGAATATGAATACCCAGCTCTTGTTAAAGATCTTTGGCTCCCAAATCAGAAAAAATGGAACAATAACCTCATTGATAGTATCTTTCATCCGGATATAGCCACTGTCATGAAACATGTTCCAATAATTCAGGATGGTGGGAAAGATCTTCTTTGTTGGAAGCTAACCCTGTCAGGAAAATTTACAACTAAAAGTGCATACAAACTCTGTTTGCGGATTTTGCAGGAAGAAGGAGAACCACAGCCTACAATCATTACAACCAACTCAAGGGAGCTATTGAAACAAATTTGGAAAGCAAAAGATATAGCTCCAAGGATACAAACATTTGCATGGAGACTTATCAGAAAAGCCCTTCCAACGGGCATAAGAGCAGGTAAATACATACCCCATATAAGTAAATTTTGTTCAAGGTGTGGAGCGGAAGAAGATGAAAAGCACATTCTTTTTCTTTGCCCTTTTGCTAAGGCTGCCTGGTTTGTCCATCCCTGGTACATTAGAATAGAAGATTTCCTACGGGATAGCAATTCCATGACAAGTATGATTTTAGACATTCTTAACTCAAATCATCCACATGCCACTTTGAGCAACATATTTACCTTCATGTGGTGTATGTGGAAATCAAGGAACGACAAATTGTTTCAAAAAAAAAAAAGCTCTCCTCTACAAATTTTTTATGCAGCTCAGGCCATAGCGAATTGCATATTACAGGAAGTGGAAATACATGAACAATCACATAAGGAGGAGAATCAAGGAGTGCAAATAGAAGGTACATATACACAAGGGACAGCAGTAGATTTATTAAAACTAACAACAACAAATAGGATTTTCACAGATGCGGCATGGAAGAATCAGGTTCAACATGCCAGCAACACAAGAACTGGACTGGGAGTTTATATGCACATAAATCAAGGAAGCAGAAAACTGAAGGTCCAAATATATGCTACAGGCAATCATGCACAATCAGCCATACAAGCGGAAGCACAAGCTTTAGTACTTGCAGCCAACATACTTGCCAAGTTACAAATAAAAGATGTGACCTTCCTCACAGATAATTTATCGCTAGCGAAAGTAGCTGCTGCAAGATCGCCGAGAACAGATCCAGGACATTGGGAGGCTAGAGGATTACTTGCAGAATTTTGTGCAGTAACAAATGCATCTTCAGTTCAGGTTTTTCACATCTCAAGACTCAGTAACATAGAGGCACATGATTTAGCTCAGATAGCACTCACCCGCATAACAGATGAGCAAGTTAATTTCTCTTGTAATAATACAGATCATCTTCAAGACAGTTGCCCTTTAAAATTATTGTGTTTAGACATGCAATTACAAGGAATTGTAATTCTCAATGTAAACTGTTTGCAGTATGAATGAATGAATGAATTGGCGCCATAGGCGCCTTTGCATGTTCAAAAAAAAAAGAAACCCGCCGGCCGCAAGCCATGCGCAACGGCACGCCTCACCAACTGACCGGCGTCACCAGCCGCACTGCACAGGCAGTCGCCTCGTACCACCGCACCGCCCAGCCTGCCACCCCACGTCCCGAGACGACGACCTTGGCGCTTGCCTCCACCCGACTAGCCACCGCCGCTTTCCTTTCCTTTCCTTTCCTTTCGGATCCGCCTGCGACTGCGCATCGATCGATCGATCGATCGATTGCGGGGCGAACCAAGCAGAGGTCGCCGCTTCGTCACCGGTGGTGGGCGCGGGCGGCAGCGGCCAGCTTATCGAGGTGGCGCTGCGGCGCGTCCTGCTCGATCGTCGCCCGGGTCAATGCAGATCAGCGGCGGTATCCCCGTTGAGGTCACGGTGAGCGTGATCTGATCCGATCGAATGAACATGATTGCTCACTCTCGCCGGTCAATTCCTACTCCCCGGGCCCCGTCCGCTGCCGAAAGCCTGACACCGGCACAAGCACAAACAAGGAGGTGGCGCCAAATGCTCGCTCAATCTGCCGCTGTGTTTGTTCCTTCTGCTGAGTAGGTGGATTAGGTACGAGTGCTCGGTGCTCAGCCGATCCTACTACGTGACCAACCACGCCGACAAGAAACCAGATAAAATTCTACCCCCAGGTCAACTCGTGTAAGAATTTTCAGACGCGCCTGAGACGTAGTAGTACTCACCCTAACCGAGACCGACGCCATGTGCTCTGCGGCTGATGATGATCGACCAGAGGACAAAACAGCAAGCACAGTCCTACTAACTATTGAAGCGCACTAAAAGCCAGGTGGTGAGAGGTCAAACCTTTCAATTAGTATCAACCTGTCCAGGCGGTGTCAACAGTAGCAGCAACCGTACGTCGCGACCTTCACCTAACGCCGTGGTAATGCACACACACGCCACAAAAAAAGGACATGGGAAAAAGAGAGCCAACTCTGCTCGATCGATCCCAGCACATGGCCGCCCGGCCGGCCACCTGGGTTGGTGTGCCATAACTGTGTTATGTCATGAGCATTCCATACGTGTAGGAACGATGCACAGCAATGCCATTGACTTCTCAATCAACTTGCTGATGCGTCGTTACTCGTCGACCATGCATGACTTCCGTACCGGTCGACAAAACCTTCCTCCTGGTTCACACCTCGCTGTACGCTTCTCAAGATAGCAGATGGAGGAGGGAGGGACTGTGTGTGAAACGCGTATGCGAAAGCTGCCCGATGCACACGGCACAGCGATGGACCGACGCGTCGGGGCATGCAGACACGCATGCACTTGTCGGCTTCACATGCACTGATGCACCTGCATACGCTCGCCAGCTGCATGCAAAGAGATCGAAAGAAGTTTGAAACGAACATCCATGGTAACGTGCTTTCATTTCAGGGATGCATCACATCACATGCACACGAAGGTCGGGTCGAGCTGTAGGTTTCATACTTGCCGCGCCCGATCGATCAACCGGGGATATCTCGCTTTCATCGTGGGTCGCAAATGTATATATTGTACGCGCAGGACAGGGCTAACAAGAGAAAGGCGAAAGTGGCTGTAGCTAGTTACTAGTAGATATTTGGTTTCGTTTCTGCTTGTCTCTTTGTGAATCTACTATGCTATAGCCTTTACCAGCTTTCAACGGAGCACTGTACGCACCACATATATATCATCTCGTGTGGTGCTGTGACGAGACGACGATGAATAATTGCCCGGGCCGGGCCGCAATTGTTCGCTTGTTTGTAGCTGGAGTTCTCACGCGGATGTCCATATGCTTGCTCGGGGTCGGGTTCCGAGAGGCTAGCTAGCCCTAGCTAGCCCCGTCTCGGTCTGTCCAAGAAACAGCCGAAAAGACCACAGAATAACCAATACAATCTGACAATTTGCATTCATCGTCTTCTACTTGAGAGTCCAGTCCACCGTATCGTGCTGCCACGGCAAAGTCTAGTATACTACGGACATCTTGGAGGTCAATTCGAACAATTCCGAAAGCAGGGGAGGGCAGGTTCTACATGCCACACATCACACACGGTCCCTCCCGGTTCCAGTGTGATCTGCGGACGTACGTGGTGCATGGCATGGGTGTGATGAGAAGGATATGCGGCGCGTGGGTGTGCGGGCGACGACCTGGAGACCCCGTTCGCTGCTCGGCGACATGCATGGTGACTGGTACAATCCATCACATGGCTAGCTAGGCTAGCTAGTTCGGCCCGCCGCGATCAGACTCTAGGCGAAAGAACTAGAGGCTTGGAATATATGGTCTAGCACTAGTTTATTTGATGAGGTTTCTGTTAGAGCCATGGAGAGCTGACAAGCGATGCCAATGATTGATTGATGCCAGTAAAACGAATCGTGTCCGTACCGGTAATAAGTCCATCTTGTAGATTATCAGAGGACGTACGTGAGTGACAGTGTAGAGTAGAGTACCGTTTGACCTGGGCTAGAAGATATATCCACCGAAATGATGAGACGTAGAGGCAAAGGGACGGAGAGCCAGCCCTCTAGCGGCCCGAGTTAACACGCCGCACGGAGGAGTGCCGCGTGCTCCAGGGAACCGTCGTGGTTGGCGCTCGCTCCATGGCACGTCGTTTCACCGTTCAATCAGAAGCTCCATGTGACCATGTCGTTGCATCCCTCCTCCTTGCGCAGTAGAGCTGCTGCCCCTATTAAGCCTAGCTCGTTCGTGCACTGAAGGTGCACCATCCTAAATCCATCCCAAGGCGATGCCACCATCCGACTCCCACGGACATGTACATCCCTTCCTCTTGCAGTGCTGTCGGACATGCACATCCCTTCCTCTTGCAGTGCAGACAGCACGGAAGCTCCAAAAATCCCAACCCTCTCTCTAGTGGCAGCTTTTTTTTTATTAGAAATGGAGGAGGACACCCGGCCTCTGCATCTGAACGATGCATACGGCCACTTTATTAATTATTCATACAAGACCTTACAAAGTCATACAAAAGTAAGACTAAAGACATCGTCTAGGCAACATCTGTCGCTACTCCTATCCAATTGATGAAGGGATGCTGATAGTCTGGGCCTAATTGTTGGGGAACGTTGCAGAAAATTAAAATTTTTCCTACGGTTTCACCAAGATCCATCTATGAGTTCATCTAGCAACGAGTCATGGGAGAGTGATTGCATCTACATACCACTTATAGATCGGCGTGCGGGCGTTCAATGGAACGGGATGATGGAGTCGTATCGCCGTGATTCAGATCACCGATGACCTAGTGCTGAACGGACAGCACCTCCGCGTTCAACACACGTACGGAGCGGATGACGTCTCCTCCTTCTTGATCCAGCAAGGGGGAAGGAGACGTTGATGATGATCCAGCAGCACGACGGCGTGGTGGTGGATGTAGCAGAACTCCGGCAGTGCTTCGCTAAGCAACTACGGGAGGAGGAGGAGGTGTTGCAGGGAGGAGAGAGGCGCCAGGACTTATGGGTGCGGCCACCGCTCCCTCCCCTCCCTTTATATAGGTGCAAGAGAGGGGGGGAGGGCGCAGCCTTGCCCTTCCTCCAAGGAAGGGTGCGGCCAAGAGGGGAGGAGTCCATCCTCCCAAGGCACCCCTGAGGTGCCTTCCCCTTTAGGACTCTCCCTTTTCTTATATCTTGGCGCATGGGCCTCTTGGGCTGGTGCCCTTGGCCCATATAGGCCAAGGCGCACCCCTACAGCCCATGTGCCCCCGGGCAGGTGGACCCCGGTGGACCCCGGACCCCTTTCGGCACTCATTGACAATCGATAACGCGCGAAACTTTTCCGGCGACTAAAATAAGACTTCCTATATATAAATCTTTACCTCCGGACCATTCCGGAACTCCTCGTGACGTCCGGGATCTCATCCAGGACTCCGAACAACATTTGGTTTGCTGCATACTCATATTCATACAACCCTAGCGTCACCGAACCTTAAGTGTGTAGACCCTACGGGTTCGGGAGACATGCAGACATGACCGAGACGGCTCTAGGGCAATAACCAACAGCGGGATCTGGATACCCATGTTGGCTCCCACATGCTCCTCGATGATATCATCGGATGAACCACGATGTCGAGGATTCAAACAACCCCGTATACAATTCCATTTGTCAATCGGTATGTTACTTGCCCGAGATTCGATCGTCGGTATCCCAATACCTCGTTCAATCTCGTTACCGGCAAGTCACTTTACTCGTACCGTAATGCATGATCCCGTGACCAGACACTTGGTTACTTTGAGCTCATTATGATGATGCACTACCGAGTGGGCCCAGTGATACCTCTCCGTCATACGGAGTGACAAATCCCAGTCTCGATCCGTGTCAACCCAACAGATACTTTCGGAGATACCTGTAATGCACCTTTATAGTCACCCAGTTACGTTGTGACATTTGGTACACCCAAAGCACTCCTACGGTATCCGGGAGTTACACGATCTCATGATCTAAGGAGAAGATACTTGACATTGGAAAAGCTCTAGCAAAACAAACTACACGATCTTGTGCTATGCTTAGGATTGGGTCTTGTCCATCACATCATTCTCCAAATGATGTGATCCCGTTATCAACGACATCCAATGTCCATAGTCAGGAAACCATGACTATCGGTTGATCAACGAGCTAGTCAACTAGAGGCTCACTAGGGACATATTGTGGTCTATGTATTCACACGTGTATTACGATTTCCGGATAATACAATTATAGCATGAATAAAAGACAATTATCATGAACAAGGAAATATAATAATAATACTTTTATTATTGCCTCTAGGGGCATATTTCCAACACTAATACCAAACAGGCCTCGCAGCCAAACCTAACATCTAAGACCTGAGGTCCCAACCAGGACGGCTGCCAGGTATGGGGCACCCACAGTCCAGCGCACTCCTCAACCTGGACGCCTGCCGGGTATGAGGCCGCCGTAGCCACCTACCACCAATCCATCTTTAGTGTTGTACTGCTGCATGTACCTTGCCCAGTCGAGCTGTCGTCGACGCCACCACGACGCCAGACAACACCACCATCCTACGCTCGTCCATCATCACACGCCCACCGGCGAGACCCCGCTGCTCCATGCCGCCGAGACCCGCCGTTGTCGACGTGTCAGATACCACGCCGCTCCTCCTCTTGTCCCCTCCAGCCAACACTTGCTCCAAAACGATGCCCCCTGGAGGGAGAACGACATCGAAACGTCGCCATCGTCCGATCCAGTAGATCCAGATCTAGGGTTTCCCATGGAACCTTCCGATCAGGTTAACGTGACCAGCAACGACGATGCCTCGAGAAGGGAACGCCGTCCGAGACGCCGCCATCGTCCGCCATGACCGCAGTCAGACGCGATTTTCACCGGAAGCCACGTCGTCCCGATCTCGCGGTTGGCTGGAACCGAGCGGTGCCCGCCGCCGCCGATCCGGTCACGCCACCGCCATGCGACGCCCCCGATGGAGATCCTGATCTAGATCGAGGACGACCTTGACTGAAACCCTGCCACTAGCGCCGCCGCACGGCGCCACCTCCTCCTAGCCCAGTCGCCGCCGGATCCAGCCGTCCCCGCCTCCGGGAGACCAGCCGAACGAGGCGCCCCTTGTCCCCGAACAGCCGACCCGCGCCGCCGCCACGAGGACCAGAGGAAGGAGGGAGTGCCCCGCCGCCCCCCGCGCCGCACGGGCTTCGCCCGGCGGGCGCACTCCTGCGGCGGCGAGGGGATGGAGATGTTGACGAGCGGGAGTCGTTGGCGGCCGATCTGGATCTGCCGTGACGCGCGCGGAGGGCGCGTCGCGGGAGCGGGGCGAGTTGGGTCAAGTGTGCCAGCTTTCTCTAATTGCCATTCTTTCTAACCGAAGAATTTCTCCATGACTCGTGAGCTTTTCCATACAACGCACGTGGCCAATCAAAATGACTCTTTAAGTTGTGTATGACTGACAGAACAGACGTACCCTACAGAAAATGTAGCAAGAGATCATGTGTATTTTTCACAGGAACACAACGTCTTAAGCTTCAAGTGGCCTTGTGATCATCAGAACGCTGATTTTCAGGATTTCCACCATTTAGAAGAGACAAACTGCCGTTTTCAACGAAAGTGTAAGTTAAGATCTCTACCATTTTTTGCACTGGAAGTTGTAAACTTTCCTCTAAGGGATGTACAAAAGCAACAACTACATAGGAAAGATCGTTGAATTACCAAAGCGATATAATAGAATTCACATCCATGAATTCTGTTGGGTAGGTGCATTACCAAACCAGCACATGAATATACAAATCTTGATATGTGTATCAGTTTTTAGTCACTCAGTAGACAAATCATTGTTATTCTCTACCTTGAGTTCCACAGTTTTATGCAACATGCATATCAAACTGAGAGAAAAAAACAGATGCACAATACAATAGAGACTCTTGTTTGTGTCCGTAACAAGTGAGTTTATTTCAACATTATTAATCAATTGACAAACCGACGTGAATGTAGAAGAGATATTTGACCATCATACACTCCAGAGCTTTCTATCTACTCACACCAAAGACAGACAATGATATACTCCAGGATTTCCTATATTCCAATATCTAATATATTTATTATTCTGTACAACCTTCTATCGATATATACATATATATTACATGTGATGGCTCAATGCTCAATGTTAAATATTTCATGGTATTAAAATAGACTGGAAAACATGCATCGACATTAATATTCATTTGTATGCCACAAATTAATTTATTAGGTCAAAATTAACAAAGAGATAAACATCCCCTAAATTAAAAGTCATATGTTCTTATCACCTAGCACAATCCTTGTTTGTCATTTCCAAGTAAAGGTTTCTTTTTCTTTGCAATGGATTCAATGCATCATATAAGGGAACATATGTCTTGGGTTTACTCATGCCCCTATTTGTTAAAGACACGAGTTTTTTAGTTTGTTGGATGTAAATGTGTTTGAGTTTGAAATCCGTAAGAACTCCCAACATGTAATTATATATAATATAGTTAATCGAAGTGCAAGACCTCCCTATTAGCTTGAACATTTTCAAGTGCTTTCTAATGATCATTTGTCAGTGATAAATAAAATGGGTTATTTTTTTACAGAAAAAATGACGTTATATATGTTGGAAATATGCCCTAGAGGAAAATAATAAATTAGTTATTATTATATTTCCTTGTTCATAATAATCGTTTATTATCCATGCTATAATTGTATTGATAGGAAACTCAGATACATGTGTGGATACATAAACAACACCATGTCCCTAGTAAGCCTTAGTTGACTAGCTCGTTGATCAACAGATGGTTACAGTTTCCTGACCATGGACATTGGATGTCGTTGATAACGGGATCACATCATTTGGAGAATGATGTGATGGACAAGACCCAATCCTAAGCCTAGCACAAAGATCGTAGTTCATATGCTAAAGCTTTTCTAATGTCAAGTATCATTTCCTTAGACCATGAGATTGTGCAACTCCGGATACCGTAGGAATGCTTTGGGTGTACCAAACGTCACAACGTAATCGGGTGGCTATAAAGGTGCACTACGGTATCTCCGAAAGTGTGCATTGGGTTGGCACGAATCGATCTTTGGGATTTGTCACTCCGTGTAAGCGGAGAGGTATCTCTGGGCCCACTCGGTAGGACATCATCATAATGTGCACAATGTGACCAAGGGGTTGATCGAGGATGATGTGTTACGGAATGAGTAAAGAGACTTGCGGAAACGAGATTGAACAAGGTATCGGGATACCGACGATCGAATCTCGGGCAAGTACAATACCGCTAGACAAAGGGAATTGTATACGGGATCGATTGAGTCCTTGACATCGTGGGTTCATCCGATGAGATCATCGTGGAACATGTGGGAGCCAACATGGGTATCCAGATCCCGTTGTTGGTTATTGACCGGAGAACGTCTCGGTCATGTCTTCATGGTTCCCGAACCCGTAGGGTCTACACACTTAAGGTTCGATGACGCTAGGGTTATAAAGGAAGATTGTATGTGGTTATCGAATGTTGTTCGGAGTCCCGGATGAGATCCCGGACGTCACGAGGAGTTCCGGAATGGTCCGGCGGTTAAGATTTATATATGGGAAGTCCTGTTTTGGTCACCGGAAAAGTTTGGGTTTTATCTAACGCATCTGGGACCACCGGGAGGGTCCCGGGGTCCACCAAGTGGGGCCACCAACCCCGGAGGGCTCGTGGGCCAAGTGTGGGAGGGACCAGCCCAGGTGGGCTGGTGCACCCCCACGAGGGCCCAAGCGCGAGGAAGAGTGGGAGGGCAAACCCTAGGGAGATGGGCCCTAAGGCCCACCCTGTGCACGCCTCCTCTCTCCCCTCGGCCGCCACCAGGATGGCATCTGGGGGCTGCCGCCACCCTTGGGAAGGGAACTCTAGAGGGGGCGCAGCCCCCTCCCCTCCACCTATAAATACACGAGGTCTGGGGGCTGCCCAACACACGAGAACCTCTCCCTCTTGGCGCAGCCCTACCTCTCTTACTCCTCCTCTCCCGCGGTGCTTGGCGAAGCCATGCTGGACTACCACGCTCCTCCATCACCACCACGCCGTTGTGCTGCTGCTGGATGGAGTCTTCCTCAACCTCTCCCTCTCTCCTTGCTGGATCAAGGCATGGGAGACGTCACCGGCTGTATGTGTGTTGAGCAGCGGAGGTGCCGTCCGTTCGGCACTAGGATCTCCGGTGATTTGGATCACGGCAGTACGACTCCTTCAACCCCGTTCTCTTGAACGCTTCCGCTTAGCGATCTACAAGGGTATGTAGATGCACTCTCCTTCACCTCGTTGCTGGTTCCTCCTTAGATAGATCTTGATGACACGTGGGAAAATTTTGAATTTACGCTTTCGTTCCCCATGATGGCATCATGAGCCGGTCTATGCGTAGATTCTTTGCACGAGTAGAACACAAAGTAGTTGTGGGCGTTGATTTTGTTCAATATGCTTACCGTTACTAGTCCAATCTTGTTTCGACGGTATTGTGGGATGAGGCGGCCCGGACCGACCTTACACGTATACTTACGTGAGACAGGTTCCACCGGTGACATGCACTTGGTGCATAAGGTGGCTAGCGGTGCCGGTCTCTCCCACTTTAGTCGAACGGATTCGATGAAAAGGGTCCTTATGAAGGGTAAATAGCAATTGGCATATCACGTTGTGGTTTTATGAGGTAAGAAAGCGTTCTTGCTAGAAACCCATAGCTGCCACGTAAAACATGCAAACAACAATTAGAGGACGTCTAACTTGTTTTTGCGAGGGTATGCTATGTGATGTGATATGGCCAAGAAGAATGTGATGAATGATATGTGATGTATGAGATTGATCATGTTCTTGTAATAGGAATCACGACTTGCATGTCGATGAGTATGACAACGGCAGGAGCCATAGGAGTTGTCTTAATTTATTGTATGACCTGCGTGTCATTGAACAAACGCCATGTAATTACTTTACTTTATTGCTAACCGGTAGCCATAGTAGTAGAAGTAATAAGTTGGCGAGACAACTTCATGGAGACACGATGATGGAGATCATGATGATGGAGATCATGGTGTCATGTCGGTGACGATGATGATCATGGAGCCCCGAAGATGGAGATCAAAAGGAGCAAAATGATATTGGCCATATCATGTCACTATTTGATTGCATGTGATGTTTATCATGTTTATGCATCTTATTTTCTTAGAAAAACGGTAGTAAATAAGATGATCCCTCATTAAAATTTCAAGAAAGTGTTCCCCCTAACTGTGCACCATTGCGAAAGTTAAATCGTTTGAAGCACCACGTGATGATTGGGTGTGATAGATTCTTACGTTCACATCTGACGGGTGTAAGCCAGATTTACACACGCGAAACACTTAGGTTAACTTGACGAGCCTAGCATGTACAGACATGGCCTCGGAACACAAGAGACCGAAAGGTCGAGCATGAGTCGTATGGAGGATACGATTAACATGAAGATGTTCACCGATGATGACTAGTCCGTCTCACGTGATGATCATACACGGCCTAGTTGACTCGGATCATGTAATCACTTAGATGACTAGAGGGATGTCTATCTGAGAGGGAGTTCATGAGATGAACTTAATTATCCTGAACATAGTCAAAAGCCCTTTGCAAATTATGTCATAGCTCGCGCTTTAGTTCTACTCTTTAGATATGTTCTTAGAGAAAATATAGTTGAAAGTTGACAGTAGCAATTATGAGGTCAGTAAAAAGCTTATGTCCTCAATGCATTGCTCGGTGTGCTGGACCTCGAACGTGGTCTGTGGATGTTGCGAACATTTGACACATACGTTTTGATGACTACATGATAGTTCGGTAATGTTAAACGGCTTAGAATTGAGGCACCAAAGACGTTTTTTGACGTCGCGGAACATATGAGATGTTCTGAGGGCTGAAATTGGGATTTCAGGCTCGTGCCCACGTCAAGAGGTATGAGACCTCCAACGAGTTTTTCTAGCCTACAAACTAAGGGAGAAGATCTCAATCGTTGAGCTTGTATTCAGATTGTCTGGGTACAACAATCACTTGAATCGAGTGGGGGCTAATCTTCCAGATGAGATAGTGATGTTTCTCCAAAGACATTGCCACCAAGCTACTAGAGCTTCGTAATGAACTATAACATATCAGGGATAGATATGATGATCCTTGAAGTGTTCGCGATGTTTGACACCGCGAAAGTAGAAGTCAAGTAGGAGCATTAATTGTTGATGGTTGGTAAAACCACTAGTTTCAAGAAGGGCAAGGGCAACAAGCGATACTTCATGAAGCGGCAAAACAGTTGCTGCTCTAGTGAAGAAACCCAAGGTTGAACCCAAACCCGAGACTAAGTGCTTCTGTAATGAGAGGAACGGACACAGAAGCGGAACCACCCTAGATACTTGGTAGATGAGAAGGTTGACAAGGTCGATAGAAGTATATTGGATATACATAAAGTTATTGTGCATATTACTAGTACTCCTAGTAGCACCAGGGTATTAGATACCGGTTCGGTTGCTAAGTGTTAGTAACTCAAAATAAAAGGCTACGGAATAAACGGAGACTAGCTAAAGGTGAGCTGACGATATGTGTTGGAAGTGTTTCCAAGTTTGATGTGATCAAACATCGCACGCTCCCTCTACCATCAAGATTAGTATTAAACCAGAATAATTGTCATTTGGTGTTTGCATTGAGCATAGACATGATTGGATTATGTCTATCGCAATGCGGGTAGTCATTTAAGGAGACTAATGGGTACTCTATTTCTGTGAATAATGCCTTCAATGGTCTTGCACCTAAAGGAATGGTTTATTGAATCTTGATCGTAGTGATACACATTTTCATGCCAAAAGATATAAGATAGTAATGATAGTACCACTTACTTGTGGCACTGCCATATAAGTCATATTGGTGTAGAACGCATGAAGAAGCTTCATGTTGATGGATCTTTGGACTCACTCTTTTTAAAAAGTTTGAGACATGCGAACCATGTCTATTGGTGTATACGCATGAAGAAACTCCATGCAGATGGATCGTTTGGACTCACTTGATTTTGAATCACTTGAGATATGCAGATCATACCATATAGGCAAGATGGTGAAAAGCCTCGGTTTCGATAAGATGGAACAAGGTAGCAACCTGTTGGAAGTAACACATTTTGATGTGTGCAGTCCAATTAGTCTTTGAGGCATGCAGTGAATATCGTTATGTTCGACTTCACAGATGATTCGAGTAGATGTTGAGTATATTTACTTGATGAAACACAAGTCTGAATTATTGAATGGTTCAAGTAATTTCAGAGTGAAGTTAAAGATCATTGTGACAAGAGGATAAAATGTCTATGATATGATCATAGAGATAAGTATCTGAGTTACGTGCTTTGTACGCATAATTAAGACCTTTGTGGAAATTGTTTCACAATTAGTACCGCTTGGAACACCATAGTGTGATGGTGTGTCCGAACATCATAGTTGCATCCTATTGGATATGATGCGTGCCATGATGTATCTTATCGAATTACCACTATCGTTCATGGGTTAGACATTAGAGACAACCACATTCACTTTAATAGGGCACCACATAATTCCGTTGAGATGACACCGTGAGAAATATGGTTTAGAGAAACCTAAGCTGTCGTTTCTTGAAAGTTTGGGGCTGCGACGCTTATATGAAAAAGTTTCATCGTGATGAGCTCGAACCCAAAGCGGATAAATACATCTTCATAGGATACCCAAAATGGTTGGGTATACCTCCTATCTCAGATCCGGAAGCAAAAGTAATTGTTTCAGAAACGGGTCCTTTCTCGAGGAAAAGTTTCTCTCGAAAGAATTGAGTGGGAGGATGGTGGAGACTTGATGAGGTTATTGAACCGTCACTTCAACAAGTGTGTAGCGAGGCACGGGAAGTTGTTCTGTGGGCGCCTACACCAATTGAAGTAGAAGCTTATGATAGTGATTATAAAGTTTTGGATCAAGTCACTACCGTACCTCGTAAGGGGACAAGGATGCGTACTACTTCAGAGTGATACAGTAATCCTATCTTGAAGTTCATGTTGCTAGATAACAATGAACCTACGAGCTATGGGGAAGCGATGGTGGGCTCATATTCCGACAAATGTTTAGAAGCCATGAAATCCGAGATAGGATCCATGTATCAGAACAAAGCATGAACTTTGGTGGACTTGCCCGATGATCGGCAAGCCATTGAGATAAATGGATCTTTAAGAAGAAGACGGAAGTGGACGGTAATGTCACCGTCTATGAAGCTCGACTTGTGGCGAAGAGTTTTTTCACAAGTTCAAGGAGTTGACTACGATGAGATTTTCTCATCCGTAGCGATGCTTAAGTCCGTCGGAATCATGTTAGCATTAGCTGCATTTATGAAATCTAGCAAATGGATGTCAAAACGAGTTTCCTTACCAGTCTTCGTAAGGAAAGGTTGTATGTGATACAATCGAAAGTTTTTGTCGATCCTAAGGATGCTAAAAGGTATCTTTGGCTCAATGATCCTTCTAAGGACCGGAGTAAGCATCTCGGAGTTGGAATGTGCGCTTTGATGAGATGATCAAAGATTTTGGGTTTATACAAAGTTTATGAGAAACTTGTGTTTCCAAAGAAGTGAGTGGGAGCACTATAGAATTTCTGATAAGTATATGTTGTTGACATATTGTTGATCAGAAATGATGTAGAATCTCTGGAAAGCGTATAGGGTTGTTTGAAAAGTGTTTTTCAATGGAAAACCTGGATTAGACTAATTGAACAATAAGCATCAAGATCTATAAGATAGATCAATATGTTTAATAATACTTTCAAATGAGCACATACCTTGACATAATCTTGAAGGTGTTCAAGATGGATCAGTCAAAGAAGGAGTTCTTGGTGAGTTATAAGGTATGAAGTTAAGAGTTAAAGCTCGACCACGGCAGAAAAGAGAGAAAGGACGAAGGTCGTCCCTATGCCTTAGACGTAGGCTCTACAAGATGCCATCTTTGTGTACCGCACTGATGTGTGCCTTGCTACATATCCGGCAAGAGGGTACAAAGGTGATCAAGGAGTGGATCACCGGATAGCGGTCAAAATTATCCTTAGAGGAATAAGGATATGTTTCTCGATTATGGAGGTGATAAAGAGTTCGACGTAAAGAGTTGCGTCGATGCAAGCTTAACACCTATCCGGATAGCTACGAGTAGAGATACTGGGATACGTATAATGGAGCAACAATTTGGAATAGCTCCATGTGGAACATGGTAGCAGCATCTATGATATGACATAAAGTTTTGTGAAATACATAGGGATCTGAATATTGCAGAGCCGTTGACTACAACCTCTCTCACAAGCATAAACATGATCAAACCCAGAACTCATTGAGTGTTAATCACATAGTTATGTGAACTAGATTATTGATTCTAGTAAACTCTTTGGATGTTGGTCACATGGCGATGTGACCTGTGAGTGTTAATCACATGGCGATGTGAACTAGATTATTGACTCTAGTGCAAGTGGGAGACTGTTGGAAATATGCCCTAGAGGCAATAATAAATTAGTTATTATTATATTTCCTTGTTCATGATAATCGTTTATTATCCATGCTATAATTGTATTGATAGGAAACTCAGATACATGTGTGGATACATAAACAACACCATGTCCCTAGTAAGCCTCGGTTGACTAGCTCGTTGATCAACAGATGGTTACAGTTTCACGACCATGGACATTGGATGTCGTTGATAACGGGATCACATCATTTGGAGAATGATGTGATGGACAAGACCCAATCCTAAGCCTAGCACAAAGACCGTAGTTCATATGCTAAAGCTTTTCTAATGTCAAGTATCATTTCCTTAGACCATGAGATTGTGCAACTCCCGGATACCGTAGGAATGCTTTGGGTGTACCAAACATCACAACGTAACTGGGTGGCTATAAAGGTGCACTACAGGTATCTCCGAAAGTGTACATTGGGTTGGCACGAATCGAGGCGGGTTTGTCACTCCATGTAAACGGAGAGGTATCTCTGGGCCCACTCGGTAGGACATCATCATAATGTGCACAATGTGACCAAGGGGTTGATCACGGGATGATGTGTTACGAACGAGTAAAGAGACTTGCCGGAAACGAGATTGAACAAGGTATCGGGATACCGACGATCGAATCTCGGGCAAGTACAATACCGCTAGACAAAGGGAATTGTATACGGGATCGATTGAGTCCTTGACATCGTGGTTCATCCGATGAGATCATCGTGGAACATGTGGGAGCCAACATGGGTATCCAGATCCCGCTGTTGGTTATTGACCGGAGAACGTCTCGGTCATGTCTTCATGGTTCCCGAACCCGTAGGGTCTACACACTTAAGGTTCGATGACGCTAGGGTTATAAAGGAAGATTGTATGTGGTTACCGAGTGTTGTTCGGAGTCCCGGATGAGATCCCGGACGTCACGAGGAGTTCCGGAATGGTCCGGAGGTAAAGATTTATATATGGGAAGTCCTGTTTTGGTCACCGGAAAAGTTTCGGGTTTTATCGGTAACGTCTGGGACCACCGGGAGGTCAGGGGTCCATCAAGTGGGGCCACCAACCCCGGAGGGCTGCGTGGGCCAAGTGTGGGAGCGGACCAGCCCCGGGTGGGCTGGTGCGCCCCCCACAAGGTGCCCAAGGTGCAGGGAAGAGTGGGAGGGGCAAACCCTAGGGCAGATGGGCCCTAAGGCCCACCCCAGGCGCGCCTCCCCTCTCTCCCCCTCTGGCCGCCACCCAGATGGCATCTGGGGGCTGCCGCCACCCTTGGGGAGGGAACCCTAGAGGGGGCGCAGCCCCCTCCCCTCCCCCTATAAATACATGAGGTCTAGGGGCTGCCCAACACACGAGAACCTCTCCCTCTTGGCGCAGCCCTACCTTTCTTACTCCTCCTCTCTCCCGGTGCTTGGCGAAGCCCTGCTGGACTACCACGCTCCTCCATCACCACCACGCCGTTGTCTGCTGCTTTGGATGGAGTCTTCCTCAACCTCTCCCTCTCTCCTTCTTGGATCAAGGCATGTGAGACGTCACCGGGTTGTACGTGTGTTGAACGCGGAGGTGTCGTCCGTTCGGCACTAGGATCTCCGGTGATTTGGATCACGACGAGTACGACTCCTTCAACCCCGTTTTCTTGAACGCTTCCGCTTAGCGATCTACAAGGGTATGTAGATGCACTCTACTTCACCTCGTTGCTGGTTCCTCCTTAGATAGATCTTGGTGACACGTAGGAAAATTTTGAATTTTTGCTACGTTCCCCAACAATATATGGCAGGACCCGATAAATACTAAGTAGATTTAATTTTTTATTGATATTTAAAATGATATGCAGCTTCTTATTTACCCCAGAAACAATCTTAAAAAAATGTTTAGAAGTATATAAAGTATATAGTAAAAATCTCTTGCAGTACAAGGGGTTCCCTTCGCGTCTTAATTAGTTTCCATCTTGTAAACCTATCTCACTATGGTTTGCATCATTGTAAACCATATTGCCTTTGTAATAAAATAATTATTTATTATACTGGTTTATTGTTAGCATTTTTTCTTATCATTAATTTGACGCTAATTTGATATAATACTCCATCTGTTCCTAAATATATGTCTTTCTAGAGATTTTAACAAATGACTACATACGGCAATGAGTGAATCTACACTCTAAAATATGTCTATATATATTCGTATGTGATAGTTCATTTAAAATCTCTAAAAAGACTTATATTTAGGACCAGAGGGAGTACAAGAGATCGCGTTATCGTACCTAAAACGAGGTAATAATCAATAGCTTACCATTTAAAGCTAGCATAGCCAATTGCCACAAGTGAATTTATAAAGAACTGAAAATAAAGTGATACTTTTAGCCAATTGTAACCCCTCCGTCCAGCGTCGATGGTGAGGCAAACCGGCAATGATGATGTTTTTTTCCTATAAGTTTGGTCAAATTAGAGATACTTTGACTACCGACTAAACTTATACACAGACTAAAAAGGACCGACGGGAGTATATATTTGATATTGTAGATATGAATAGCATTCTTAATAAATTTAGTCAAAGTTTGTAAAGTTTGACTTTAAAAAAAATTATATGCACTAAATTATGAAACGGAGGGAGTATTACAATCAGAAGGGGGAGGTTGCTACACTAGACGTTTTCTAACGAGAGTCTTGGCAGGCCTTAACCCACCCTCTAATCCGTTAGCTTTTGTTGTTCCAATTGAGGATGCGGTGCGTCGACCCGTTGTCTGGGCAACTGGGGTAGCTGCTAGCCCACCGAAGTCGAGTCCTGGTTCGGACGCGCGATGCTCGCGAAATTTCTCCTATAGAAAAATGCGGCGCGAGGCCAGTGATCGAGCTAGTTTGCGGTCAACCTCCTTGGCAATCGCTGCTCGGCAACAAAAAATCGATCGCATGGCTAGTTTTGTTTTTTGTTTTGTTTTTTACGGGTGCATGGCTAGTTAAGACGCTTGCAATCGGACACTACAACGCAGGCTCGTGTCGAGCTGTTATGACCAGTGAGGCAGCGAGTGTAGTAAGCATGCATGCTGATAACCAAAGAGGTGGCGGCAGACATGAGCAAGGGCGGGTGGCAATGCAATGATTGAGATCGTAAACGAAAAAGGAATCGTACGAGCATTGAAGCTTGCTTTCAGAGTTGACCCTTGTGTCCGTACAGTTAAAAGAGGTGCACTGGGTTACGTAGGCGGCGTAGAGTAGAGTAGAGCGCGTAGCCATGCATGCTGCGTTTGACCTCGATCGGCTTCGAGATGGACGGACAGCGGAAACGTAGAGGCGAAGAAGAACCCGCCGTCCCACCCACCCACCGGAGTAAACGCGCGCGCACGGAGGCGCCCGAGGAAACCGTTGTTGTAGGTGGCCGGCCGGCCGGCTGGCGATCCCCCCCTCGACGTACCGATCGCCCGGCCGCCACATGGCCAGCCATGCAGGCCGGAGCGTACGGCGCGGCGGGCTATCTGCTAGCTGGGCTAGTCTATTGTCTACCACGGCGCGCGCTGCACCGCGTACGTACGGCATGGCCCCGGCCGCTGTCGACCGCCGCCGCGTTCGCGGTGACCGAGGTGTTCGGACACGCACACAGCGCGCGCCCACAGAGTTGAGCGAACAGGGGGCGCATGCGTGTGTGAAGTGTGAACCCCGCAAGGCGACGTGGCCGCGCGCAGATCGATCCCGGTGGACGCAGCCGTGTCTGTTTGTTCGGGCGCCTGTCGCGGCGGGGACTGGGGACGCCGGAAGAGCGCGAGTCACGCACCGGAGCGCGCGGCGCTCCCGTCGCCCCGCTCGTCACGCCGCGCAAGCTGGCCTTGGTGTGCCGGCCTCACTGCCGACGAAGAAAACGGGCACGGACGATGTAAATCAATTTCACTGCCCGTACGTACGCGCTCGTGGATTTCGCACGGACCAAGGCATCCCGGTGCTACCGATCTTGTCACCGGTACCCCATCACGTAGCTTCTTAGCCGTATCTTGGCAGTACTAATACTAGTACGTGTATCTCCTCGGATCCAATTGAACGCACGAGATGTATCCCGTCCCAAGCCGAACCATGCCGTGCGGCGCGATGGATCGATGGCCCCATTTATGCGCGCAGGCGTGCGTCATGCACACGCAGTAAATAGCTAGGGACGCATGCATGGACAGCTTTCAAGTGCGGGTGCCATGTCCGGTGGTGCTCGGGGCTTCGAGGCGATCGGCCCGCGGTGGGTGGGACATGCATGGTCGAGTCGATCACGCAGGCCGCCCCGGGGTGGACGTGCTGCGTGTACTCGTACGGCCGGCAAGGCGGAGGTATCCTAGTGCGCCTGCATGCTACGGCCTCCACTTTGCCGCACCCTACCTACGACGTGTTTGGCAAGGGCGCACCACCGACACCATGCAATTCCGTCTGTAAACAACAACAAAATGCACTGTCACTTCACTCACACTGTGTGCGCGCACCTTTTTCAGACCCAAGTGTGAAAACATGCTCTATTCGAAACTCAATTTTTTTATTTTTTTTTGAAAAAAAAAAACAAATGGTGCACTATAATTTTCGGTTCAGAGCCGAGGGAGCGTACATACTCAATCGTGTGTACCGGGCTTGATCGCAATCAAGCCTGAGCTCTACCTTTTTGGCACTACTCAATCGCGTGCCCCAATGTACATGCATCTACCGCTACTGTTGGCATTGAACGGCTGCACGGGCAAATTGGTTCATACGCCAACCTTTTTTTGTTAACCAACCCTGGTCCACGCTACTGCTACCGCTGCCGCTACATGTCACGCGACGCCACCCATCACCCATGGCCGCTCGCTCACATTTGTCTGCCCGCCGAGCAAAGCATGATCAGTATGCATGTGTTGCCATCCACATTTGCAGCCCTGCCAGCTACCCGATCATCGTCTATCTTTCTTTTTTGAGCATCGATCATCGTCTATCGGTCTATGTATATGTATCCTGTTCACGGCTGTTTTCTTCACCGCGGTTCCGTACAGATGTATTTTGGACGCTGTCTGCCAAGAGCATCTCCAATACTACAATGCATATACTCTTCACGAATATAAGATGTTTTGAATATTTCAATGTGAACAACATATGAACTGAAACGAGCGAACAAATACGCTGAAACATGTCTATATACACTTGATCCACAAAAATGTTACAACATCTTATATTTGTGAGCGGAGAAAGTATTTTTATCTCAAGGCACAAAATCTAGAAATCTGGGTTTATCACACGGGGACCCAAAATATCTGGCTAGTCACTCATATTTTGCTAGCAAAGACCCACATTTGGGTCCAACCTACCACAACGCTCATCTGACAATAAATCAGTTGCACGAGAAGTTTCATCGATGTCGTGTCGTCCCACCCCACCTCCGTGTCGGCCAATTCCTGTCGTGGGCTGCTGCTCCCACTCTGTCAGAACCTCCATGTCGGCCAATTCCTGCTGTGGGCTGCCGCTCCCACTCTGTCAGCCACCTTGAGACCCACCGCCCAATCCCGCCGCTCAGGCTGTCCGCCGCAACCTCCCACGTCCGTCATCGTTCACGTTGATTTCGGCCGTCCATTGATCCCGTCGCCAACAAAGAGGGGCCGCCGCTCCTGCAAATCGGACAAGATTTGTCCCTGGTCTTGGTTTTCATTGGTTCAGGGCCGAACTCATCCCGGTTTTGACCGGTGTTGACTCAAATTCGCGTAATTTTTTACCTTATCCGGTTTTAAAAGTTGGGGGTGCAAGTTGTCTGATTTTAAAGCCGAGGGACCAAATCTAGACTCTGTCAAAAGTTGAGGGACGAAAAATATACTTTTCTCTATCTATAAATATATATATAAGTTGGAACATGGGTATGTAGATATGGATATGTTGTAAATGCATAAATGTTTTCCCTACCCAAATCTTCTCTCCCCTGCCCATGATGAATTTTGGTAGCTAAATTTTGAATCTGCTCTTTTTTTTAAAGCACGTGTAGGTGGGAAAAAAACTCTGGGGCCGATCGAGGCGACAAAGGTCCTTCGGTGCCACGGTGGCATTCCCTCTAGGTCCATGGGCTGCCGGGAACACGTTGCAGACTTTTGCAGTCAGCACAAGCGTACGTACGCACGTACGTCCGACAATTATTTGTTGGAGATATTCGGGTGGAAGGACATCAACGTGCGTAGGTAAAATATAAAAATCGAAGTTTTTTTACCGAATGTCCTGATGATTGAGCAATACTAGAAGCTCTTTTCCCTGGAAGCAAAGAAAAGAAAAGAAAATAATGGGCAGTGCTAAAACAATGAAATTCTTATGGGAGAGGATAAGATAGAGGAAACGAATATCGCGGACAGCATGATGGCGTGGCGTGGCGTGGCGTGCCCATGGTTTTGCCCAAGCACACATGCATGCCGTCGCCATGCACTCGCCCACACGCCACACAGCTCACCCGAGTAAAATCCTACAGGTACGTACGTATCCGTATCCGTATGGCCACACGATGAACCGGTAGGCGGTACGTACAGTACGTGCGGTGCATGGCACGGGCATCCCGCCATGCCGACGACAGACGGAACGGAACGGAAGGTTCACGACGCCGCGCGCGAAAGCGCATGGGATTTTTGCTGTGGTTCCCTCCATATTTCCCGCCGGCGGACGCCTGCCTTTCATTCGAACGAAACCAAACGAAACATGGCGCCGGCGCATCGGAACTTCAACAGCACTACTTCTCCTCGCAGCGGCCGGGCGAAAGCGAAAGCCAAAAGGCTCGGCTGCAGCGAAAGTAAAGCTGCGGCCGATCGATCGGGTTCGTTCGTTGGCTGCTCACCGACCGGTGGCGTCAGCGAGCGGCGGGGCCGGGGCCGGGGCCGGGAGAGGACCAGGGGAAGGAGAGAGAAGAATGGAGATGGCACAACGTGCGATGGAAGCAAAGTGGGAGGAAGCGGACAGCCGTGCTCCATGCCCTCGAACATGCCACAGCCGTGCCGCGCTTTTGGTCTCCCCACCTCTCCTCGTCCAATCACGCATCCTTGAGATATCGTCGTATCTCCCCGCCGTAACGTACGCGCGCCGCGCCATGCCATCCCGGCCGGCCGTCCGCTCGCCTCTGCTTTGCTCCTGGCCCGGAAGACACAATCATGGCTAGCAATCAATCCTAGTAGATCCAACGTTTACCGCTATCGAACAGATTTACTGCGAACAGCAATCAAGTCTGCAATAGGTCATTTTCACAGTAGAGGATTGGAACCGGGGAAAGAACAAGATTTGGGATCGCAGAAATCATGCGCCCGGATTTTGTACTTGAATGCAGCAAATAAACCGAAATCCCTGACAATTAGGACAAACCAGCAAATTATTGAGCATTGTACATACTGGTGAAATATCTTTTTTACCCGCCAAAGCCGTGGCCGGCGCTGCCAGGCAGTACTGTTTCTGAAATCTGAAGCCCAAACAGTGCCAGGTATAGCAGGGAGGGAGGAGGAAGAAAGAAAAAGGGAGAGGTCCCAACTGTCCACGGCGCTTTCCATCAGAGCACGGCGGCCACGAGACGAAGCAGCAGCACGGTGACAGTGGCCGGCCAGGCCTGCGCCATCAATGGCTAAAACGAGCAATAATCACGCGCTCCCTAACGGAAGCGCCCGTCCAATTTCCGCTTCGCTGCGCTGGAGTGTGTGCGTACATTGTTCTTTTTCTTTTCTTCACCCGGCCCGGCCCGGCCTAGCCGCCGCCCCTCCCCTCCCCTCGCCCGGCGCCATTATTTGGTCTCCCTCCTGCCCCTCCATAAATACCCCGCCCCGCTCGCTCCCACACTCCAACTTCAACCCCCCCACACCACTCGCCAACGCCTCGGCCGTCCACTCGCCTTCTCGCCGCCACTTGCTCTGCTCACCGCGACCGCGTGCGTGCGTGCGCCCGGAGCGCCGATGGCCGCCGCAATGCCACCGTCGCTGCCCGCACTCCTCGCGGCGCTGCTGCTCCTGGCGATGCTTTCGCCGGCCGCGGCGCGCGTCCCCGGCGTGTACACCGGCGGCGACTGGCAGAGCGCGCACGCCACCTTCTACGGCGGCAGCGACGCCTCCGGCACCATGGGTACGTTTTCCCTCCGCCAGCAGCGCGACTCCACCTTGATGTCGAAGTCGAACTGATCCGATCTCGTGTTCTTGATTCGGGCATTTGGCAGGCGGCGCGTGCGGGTACGGGAACCTGTACAGCCAGGGGTACGGCGTGAACAACGCGGCGCTGAGCACGGCGCTGTTCAACGAGGGGCAGAGGTGCGGCGCCTGCTTCGAGATCCGGTGCGTGAACCAGCCGGGGTGGGCGTGGTGCCTCCCGGGGCGGCCGTCCATCGTGGTCACCGCCACCAACTTCTGCCCGCCCAACTACGCGCTGCCCTCGGACGACGGCGGCTGGTGCAACCCGCCCCGCCCCCACTTCGACCTCGCCATGCCCATGTTCCTCCACATGGCGCAGTACCGCGCCGGCATCGTCCCCGTCTCCTACCGCCGGTACAAAATCTCCTCCCAAATCTCCCGCCAACTTTCCTTCCTATGCCTCCGCTTGCCTAGAAAATTTACCCAAGTCAATGGGATGCTGTTTCATGGTCATACTGTAGTATAGTCAAAAACATTCGCCTTGGTAGAATTTATCTTTTCTTTTGCGGCCGGCCAATGGGGAGAGCGCAGGCCCCTCTTTACCCGGCACAGCGATTCTTTTCCTTCGCGTCTTTTGAGACGGGGTGCTGCACCGTCCGTCCTCATCAGGTAAAAGGAAAAGAAATCTGTCTTCCGTCCCGTCAGACAATTAATTTCCCTTATCCTCGCCGTCAATTGCACAGTAGCATGCGAAAAATAAAGAACACCGTGGACAAAATCTCTGAACTTGAACACTATGGGCGAGTATCATCCTGTACTGTTGAAATTGACACGGTAACATGGGCTGCTTTTTTCCTCCAAAAAACTCAAGATATGCTACGGTAGATATGGGTGGCACGTAGCACCGGGACGGTAAGAACATAAGCGGCACGGCATGGCGATAAATCCCCATTAAATCTCGGCCCTTCCAGTAGAAGTAGTAGCGTTTCTTTTCTGAATCTGTGTGTACGGCCGGGAGGGATAGCGTGAACGTGGGCCGGGAATGTGCACCGCCGGGACCGGGCGCACGCGGGGCTTTGAAAGCGGAACGTGACACGATCGGTCGCACTCGGCCCGCCATTACTTGCTTGTGTCGTGGTACGAGTAAAAGCGGCCTTGGAGCCAAGCCGGAAACGGCGGCCCGCGCTGGTTCCAGCCAACGCCCCGGCCGGCGCCATGTGCTTCGACGTCTCTTTCGTTTCCGTGTCAAAAGTGGCGTCAATGCTGATCAGGAGTACACTGTTTTTGTCACGTTTGGCTTTAATGTTTAGGCGTTAGTTGGTGATCTCGACGCTGTTTCTGTCATGTGCTCCGGCACTCTGGTTAGCGAGGGAGTGGCCCGGATGCCCAGGAAAATGCCGCGATTCGCGCTGGGGCACGGCGTAGTGCTGGGAGGAGCATCCAAACCGGGCGTGTCCGTCGTGGTTGTACGTAGTAGTAGCTGCAGGAGAACATACTTCAAAAAAAAAAAAAGCTGCAGGAGAACCCACTGTGTAGGGCACAGAGTGCACATACCGAAGCCTTTGACCTTTGGTTTTCGCCTTCGGGCTCGTGGTGTGAGGAGGGGGTGCGACCCGTGACACTGACATGGTCGGTCGGTCGTCGTCGCCTCTGCGACGCTGCACCGCCCCGTCTGCCCGCTCCCCTGCCCCTGCCAATGGCACCACTTGTGTCTGTGTCCACCACCCCAATTTTACCATCCTACCCCACGACTAGATTACATTTTTTTTACGTGCCATGTATCTGTGTGTGATGTGCTGCTGATGGCTTGGCTAACGTGTGATGTTGTTTGTGTCAACGTGTGTGTGCAGGGTGGCGTGCCGGAAGTCTGGCGGGGTGCGGTTCACGATCAACGGGTTCAGGTACTTCAACCTGGTGCTGATCACCAACGTGGCGGGGGCGGGGGACCTGGTGCGCGCCAGCGTGAAGGGGTCCAGCACCGGGTGGATGCCCATGTCCCGCAACTGGGGCCAGAACTGGCAGTCCAACGCCATCCTCGTCGGCCAGGCCCTCTCCTTCCGCGTCACCGCCAGCGACCGCCGAACCTCCACCTCCTGGAACGCCGCGCCGCAGAACTGGCGCTTCGGACAGACCTTCGAGGGCAAGAACTTCAGGGTCTAGCTGGCCTTCTTCTCCTTCTCCGGCGCCGGCGATGGAGCAGATGGACATCGTATTATATACTACTACTACTACATACTACTAGTGAGCGAGTAATTACTACAGTGAGTGAGCGAGCGAGGTTGGTGCGTGGCCTGTGAATGCAGATGCAAGGTGCAAGCAGGTTGATACCAGTAGCAGTAAGAGTCTAGTCTTGATTAGGGTGAAGCTGGGAAGTGAACAATGGCGGTTGTGTGGAGTGGTGGCTGAAGTGGCTGCAAAGCTGCAGCTGAAGATGGGAGCGGCGAGTGTAGCCCGCAGCTGCTTCTCCGGTGTCCCCGTGACCCGTGTCGTGCCATCTTTGTCTCCATGGCACGCTGCTGGCTGTTACTAGTATTTATCATATCATATCATGGACCTGATTTATATGTCTATATATCTATCAGCTTGATGATTCCCTAATGCTGCGTATGTGCACTGGCCTCTCTCTCTCTCTCTGCTATGTGCTTGTGTATGTTGGGTTAAGGAAATCCGTAGCGCCGTGGGCATCAGCCCTGCCGGCTCCTGCCTGTTGGAGAGCGCAGACGCTGAGTGTGATGGCTGAAAACGCGTGGAAAGCATGGATGCAGAGCAGAAAAGCGAAAGCGCGAGGGCTTGCTTTTGCTCGGACGCGCGCGAGAATGGCGCCAAGGACGAGCCACCGACCATGCACCATACCGTTTTCACCATACGCATCATGGTTCTGCAGCGTCCTTGTGCTGCCCCTTGCCGTTACCTGTCTGACCTCATCTCGTCGCCGTCCACATCGCCGGGAAAGGCAGAAGCAAATTTGCAGATCGTCGCCGGGTCCCAGTCAAGCAAACAGGGACAGCGTTGCTCTCACCGGTGATATCGGCTGACGCCCGGCAGGATCGCGTGTACCCACTTCGTGTCAAAGTCAAAATGCACGGCAAAAGCCAGTAGGGGACGACGCCCACTCAGACAGGCCATCGATAGTTGGATACAGTGAAGATCACACAGGCACGGCAGAGAGTATGCGGCATGAGCTCCACTGCCAATGCCAATGCCAAGAATTCAACGGCACACAAATACATCCAGGCTACCATGCACATGACATTTTCTAGAGATTTCAACCAGTGACTACATATGAAGCAGAATGAGTGAATCTACACTCTAAATAATCTACACTCTAAATATGTTTATATACATTATAGTCCATTTGAAATCTCTAAAAGGACAAATATTTAGGAACGGAGGGAGTAGAAAACAGGTTCAGACTCTTCGTTGCTATGACTAGCGGCCTTGTTTCCAAGGTCTCCCGAGCTTTTAGGGCGACGTACGCGTGCCGTGCCAGCATTCGCACTTGGCGCTGTCATTCTGCCGGCGGACTTGGGCTCTTGATGCTTCTCTGCTGCTGGTTTCTTGCCTGGGTCACTGGAGTCTTGAACCCCTTCCAGAACAGAGACTACGTAATCCATGGTCGGCCTCATATTACGTTTGACGTGCAAGCACGCGACAGCAAGGTTGCCGATTTTTCGCGCCCCGTTGAGCGAGTATCGGCCTCCTAGCTTTTTATCAATGACACGAAAGATCCCGCGCTTACTCGTGAGATACGGTCGGGCCCATTCAACAAGATTGAGCTCCGCCTGGGGACGGTTCGTGTCAAGTGCGCTACGACCACACATCATCTCTAGAAGCACAACCCCGAAGCCATATACGTCGCACTTTGCAGTAAGATGGCCTGAATATGGGTAAATTAGTCGAATGGATGTTAATCACATGCTGAATATGAGCTCCTGGTAATGTAAAAAGCAGGTATATCCGTATATGTTCTTTGCCAAGAACGCAGCATTGCAACATTTGTTCGGTTAAAGTACATTCAGACGAATTCAAAATGTAAGAAGACGAGCTGAAACTACTGACCGGTTAAATGAATGTTTACCACACGCTGAATGTGAGCTCTAGGTAAATTTTACAAAATGTCAATGTATACTTCTTTACCAAAGGGCAGCAGCTTGCAACATTTGAAAGCAAATTAAATTAAGTGTACTTCAAAACATGTCATTTGACGGAACAAATTATGGTTGAAGGCAAAAAACTCATAAAACATTTCCAAGATATAGTTTGTGTATTCACACCATTGTACATAGCTCACAAAGAAAATGTATGAATAAATCATAAATTTCATGATGCCACTGGGGAATTAGATATTCAGCATCAGATCCTGACATGGAATGCATTTCAACTGCATGCGTAGCAACTTCAAGAAAGTAATGTTGTTCCAAAAATAGTACTATCTGCACAGCAGCAGATTGACAGAAGACGAAACAACTTGTACATTTTTAATTAACTTGTACTCCCTCTGTAAACTAATATAAGATCTTTTAGATCAGTGATCTAAAATATTTTATATTAATTTACAGAGGGAGTACTACCTTAGACCGACTGCTATTAACTAGTGCACTAAAAGCTCACTAACACTCAATTGTTCCAGTCATATGCCAGATGTTTTATATCCAAGACAAGCAAATGCGCAGAATACTGGCCTAATAAAACACAAAATTGCAAGTCAAAAGTTACCTGTTGACACATATTCTGGAGCTGCATAACCATATGTTCCCATTACCCTTGTGGTCAGATGACTGTCTTCACCAACAGGACCATCCTTTGCCAATCCAAAATCAGAGAGTTTTGCAGTATAATCCTGGGCAGTACAATATGCATTCATTTAAGTAGAGAGATCAGATGGTCATAGAGGTTAACTATGCTATATTGACGATTCACTTTCACTTACGGTGTCAAGCAGAATATGAGATGGCTTTAAATCCCTATAGATAACGTTAACCTCCGCACTGTGAAGGTAGGCTAGTCCTTTTGCAGCTCCAAGTGCAACCTTCATCCTTATGTTCCATGAAAGAGGTTCAAAGCCTCCTACATCAAGGATTCATATATAACAAGTTATAACTAGAAACAATTTTACAGCAATGACATATGCAAAATGAATAAATGCTCCTAGGACAGCGGTAGAGCACCAAGTCCAAGTTTAGCTTACTCCTGAAAAGATGATTGTCCAAGCTCCCACGTGGCATCCACTCATACACTAGCACCCGATACTCATCCTCTATGCAGTACCCGATTAACTTCAGAAGGTTGGGATGGCAAAGCCGACCTAGGTAATTAATTTCGGCCTACAAATGGACACATGAAAATGTGAGAAAAATATCCAATTTTTTTATTAACACTTATGAAGCTGTGTGTAAATGAATGCAGAAACATCACATAAAGGACAGAGTTGCGAACCATGGGACTTATAAAGTTGCAAACAGGGAATTCAGATACATCACGTAACTATGGCCATATTCGAAAGAGAACTTCAAATAAACATGAATCAAACATGATATCGGCAATAGCAGCAGTATGATGGTTGTATGGTTTCTTTCGCTTCTTTAGTTTTTGGCACTTTTGTTTGTTGGCTGTAAGTTTGACGTCGTTTAGACGTTTTCTTCTAATACAAAATGATGTACACTTAGGTGTGTATTCAAGAAAAAGAAACACATGATATCAAGGACAACAGAATGAAATAGAATGCCCTTTATGCTCACCAACCACTCTCCGTGCCCTTGAAAGCCCTCCGGGTTGAGTTTTTTCACAGCAACGGGTATTCCTGTACCAGGTTGGCAAGCTGACAATGTACGCTCATCAAGCCATCCTTTATAGACAGATCCAAACCCTCCTTCACCGAGCACACCGTCAGGAGGGAAGTTCCTCGTGGCAAACCTCAGAGCATTATAGCTGAAGGCCTTAACTTTGGATGACTGCACTATTTCACATCCAGTGTTAGCACTTGAGGAAGTGTTCGCACTTGAAAAAGTGTTCACGCTTGAAGGCTTGGAAGCTGAAAAAGTTTGACTGCTGCCGCCAGTAAGTCTGGAAGCCAAAAAAGTTGGACTGCTGCTGGCAGTAAGATTACTCTCATGTTTACGACGACTCCTTGAGAACATTCCTGCAGATCATGTCTTCAGTAAAGATTCTTCTGAATGATACTTACATATAAAAGTTACAAAATCAAGACACTGTTTTAAATGGAAGTATTATCTGATGAATAAGTTTTTGCATTGATCTATCCCAGGTACATGGTATGATAATCACGTATTGCAAGTTCTGAATGGTTGATTCTACCTTTTTAAAGGAAATTTTGCACAGCAACTAGGGACTGGATGAAGAAAGCAATCGTTAGTTGCCCATTATCTGAACATGAGCCATGAGAATGCAAATTAGCCATTGCCATCTGTGCCACACAATTCTAGCGATTATTAGTTAACTGGTATTCCAGAAGTTAATGTGAAGACCGTTTCAAACAGCATAACAAGCAACATAGCAGGAATGTTGATTCCAGCGAACGGTGGTATGCTCCGGACCCAAAAGATAAATAATTATCTGCATCGAGCACTATGGCAAAACGAATATGGTTGAAAACAGAGGGGATGCCCTCCAAGGTGGGCGGCTTCAGGGCAGCCGTGACAAAGGTGCCGGGGTAGGATACGACTCGACACAATGGTCCTCGAGCAGATTGTTAGCCCGTATGAATGGCCGAGAGCTCACCAGTGTTGGATGGCGCAAGGTGGTGCCACCAGGGGAGGCTGTCGCTGCCTTCATAGGCAGCTTTCAAGGTGGTCTGGGGTCCGGTTTTCATGGTGGGCCTGGCCCTGGCCCACACAGAGAGGATTCTCCAGCCATATCGCCTATGAGGGGGTCTCCAAGGTGGCGCGGGCGACGACTCCAGTAACGTAGAAATCCTGATTACGGCAACCGATTAGCGTCAAAGAAAGACAGGTTGAAGAATCAATCAACTGAAGAGAGGAAAAGTTCATACCCGCTATCAGGTTGCTGTCTGTTTTCATCTTCCCCTTCGTACTCATATTCTGTGATTTCCTCCAGGATCTCACCTAGTTCTTCTATAACCGGTCCTGCGTGCCTCGGTGGCGCCATAATTCTATCTTCGTCTGTAAAGAACTTCCAGTTCACCAGTTGATCGTTGATTTTCGGGTTTTTTGGATCATTCCTAACATAAATCCCCAAGGTAGACTCTGTGCCAGCAGCACCTGCACCCACAATTTTTGCGGAGATCTCTTTAAGCCCTGCTAGGTGCTCAATGCAGATAGGTGCAGCACCATGCTGCACTTCATGGACATTGAAGACTAGATTGAGCTTCCGAAGATTAGGCATTGCACCAGCCTCAAATTTCAGCAAAGGTTCACTGCACTTCAACGTGAAGTACTTGAGAGCTGAAAATCCTGCCTTGCCAAAGACAATCCTCTCTGCCGGTGCTGCCTGGACATATAGTGAGAGAGCGGTGAGGGCAGGCAATCCTTTCACGATATCAATGTCACTGTTCGAGAATTCTCTAACTGCTACCTTTAGACTGTAGAGTTTGCTGAGTGTTTCCAACCACTTTGGGAGGCTGGGAAAGATGCAAATCCACGGCAGTAACTCAAGTCTCTCAAGATGGGCTGGAGCAGGGGACACGCTGCTCAAGCCATGGCAGGAAATACTCATCCTCGAAGTATTTACGGGAGATGAGCGTAAAGATGTCAGAGTTAGAGATTTGAGGTTGCTGAGTTTCTCAAGAACTGTGGTCAGGTATTTCATGTTGTCCTCCAGATTATCAACTTGGTGTACTGTAGAACAGGTGAGATGAAGATCCTGGAGGTTAACCAGCCCGCCAAGGTCCCTCACATTAACTTGGTTGGGAAGGCGGAGGTGCCGTAATTTCTCCAAATTTCCAACATCTGATGGAACAGCAGATATTCTTCCATCTATTTGCAGTGTCTCCAAGTATCGTAACCCTTGAATCTTGTCTGGCAAATTGACAGTGATATTACATTCAACCTGGACATATCTCAGTCGACATAGTTCACCGATTCTAGTGAGGTCAAAGCTCATCTTGTCTTGATCAGCCCAAATATGAAGAATTAGAACTCGAAGAAGGCCATAATCCGGAATGGAAGGTACACATCCAGAGAATCCACAGAAGAAAAGTGATCGGACTTGGGACATTATGATGCTTTCCGGTATCTTCGCACTTTTTGCACCTCCGAATTGGATGGACAATCGACGAGCCTTGTCAGGAAACCCTATAGTTGATTCAAGATAGTTCACAGTGATGATGAAATTATCCTCCATGGATTTGTGCCTGATAAGATCCAGTACCATGTGGTTAACTGTACATGACAACACCTCGCCGTGATAGTTAGTGTCCACCGGTTGGATCATACCTCTTCTGAGAAGCTCGTTAAAGTAACCATGCTCAGCGTCACTGACAAAACTTTCAGCAACCCATTGCTTCTCCAAATCATCCTTACTGATTGTGTAGCCCTCTGGATACATGCCAACATAGAGCAAGCATGTCTTCAAATGAAGTGGAAGCTTATCATAGACAAGGATTATAACATCTTTCATCCCATTGGAAGTAGGATTTGTCCTCAAAGTGGAGGGTAGAGATCTTTCTACCTTCTCCCATTGCTGAAATACAGGGTTTGGTTTGCTTGGTCGCAACAGGCTTGCTATATTTAGAGTTGATAAGGGTAAACCGCCGCATTTCCTGATAATCCTATCCACAACTACTTCGAACTCCTCAGGACAACCAGTTTCACATTCAGAGCCAGAAACAGTATCGAAGAATAATTTCCGAGATTCACCATTATTAAGAGGTTCCAAGTTAAATATGTACTCTGACTCGTAACCAGAACATGCCAGTGCTACATCCTCAATCTGTGTGGTTGTCAGTACTCTGCTGCAACAATCACCATAAGGAAAAGCACGGGTAATAATATCCCATACTGATGCTGCCCATAAATCATCAACAACAATGAAGTACCTGCAAGATAATTTTGTTCATATTGAATATAACATATTTAGTTACTATGGGGACACCAGAGCATGTTTGGCCAAATAAAGTTTACAAGATACCAGACCCTAGTTAGCCAACGACTTAAAATATGGTTTGCTAAATAAATTCTGGCAGCCAAAGAACCTACAATGTGATATCCTCCTCATCAACTCAAGAGATATTGGGCACGATTTCCTTCAGGGAAGCATGACGTGCATCAGGGTATGTATTTGCTTGGCACTAGAACCATGAAAACAGTTCTTGTTTGAATAAAGCATCGTGCTAACAGTTTGGCATGAGAAAATGGGGAATAGTAATCAATTACTCATGATAAGTAGAAAAATCAGATTCAAAAAAACATTTACGGGACTCTTTCTCATTGATAACTGTTTTTTACTTTGAGATCAGTACACTTGTACAAAAGCCAGACTCATTTTTCCTATGCATTTCAAGCAATCTAAAGATCCCCAGCCTAAACATACCAGTTTGTTTTCGAAACAATTGGGAAATACCTTTTCTGATGAAGATGTTTGATGATACAGCCAATAAGGTCCTGCGCATCACAAAAGTTGTGAGCCCCTGGTGCCTTAATTTGTGAGAGGATGCTGGTGAGAAGCCTCCTCATATCAGGATTCCGGGACACCCGTACAAAAGCCCGGCACTGGAATTCCCCTCCAAACTGATGATATATCGCTCTGGCAACTGTCGTTTTTCCAACTCCTGCAGATCCAAAGATGGGTATCACCTTGAGCTGTTTCTGCTGGTCGTCACTGAAAGCAAGCAAGTTGACAAGCTTCTTCATGGGTTCCTCGACACCAACCAGGCTACGGCCGGCGGTTGACACGGTGGACACCGGCAGGTCGAGAGGCAGTTCAGGTGTGTGGCGGCTGGTACTGGCTTGTCCATGGTCAGATTTGATGGCTGTCTCCGGAGCAAGATGGAAAGTTTTGCATCTTTCTCTCGCATCATCCACACGGGCCATTAAATGTGAGAAATCTTGTGCAATCTGGGGCAGACGCTGCTTCCGCTTACTGGTAACCCCAAATAGAGCGCTTCTGCTGATGCCGGCGCCGCCGCCGCCAGCAACGGACTGCATAACCTCGTCGAAGAAGTCCTCCGCGTCGTAAGCAAGTTCCCGGACCTCCTTGGTCCACCATTTGGGCGTGAAGCAAGGGTTGTCCAGATCTGCCTCCGGCAAACCCTTGAGGTGGTCATACAATCCTTCTAGACCTTCTTTCAGAAGCCGGATCCCGTTCGCACTGAGCCCCTCCGGCGGAGGGTGTTCCGAAGCCTCCAGCGAACGGAGTCGCCGGAGGAGGCGACCCATGGGGCCGAGCGAAGCCGTGACGGGATCCTCCATTTTTGCCTCAAGCGGAGCGGAATCAGGGTCGTCCTCCGTCTTCACAGGAAGCCAGCAGTTGGCTTTGCATCCCCACCTGAAGTGTGCATCTGCCTAACTAATTGTGGCCATGGATGAGAAGTTTCTCTTTTTCTGAGAACATGGATGAGAATCGAGAAGCATGAGAAAGCATGCCAGGCCGCGAGGAATCGTAACCAATGGAGGTCTCAATCCCGACGAGCAGGATGTCGGGGTACTTCTCCGGTGGGTGGCGTGGGAAAACAAGCACCACACAACCCACAAAGACCAAGCATGTTGCATACGGCACTTGTTAACACCAAAAAAATATGAAAAAGGAAAAATTATGGACATTTCTTATGCTGTACCTATAAAATCAATCCACAAATATTTTGCACCACCTTAGGTTAGGTAAATGATGCAGATTGGGTGACCGATTACTCTCCCTCATCCCTCATCGCTCGTATCGGTCTCAGGCCACGCATCAAGTGGAACTCACGCAAGTAGAGCCTTATCCTTCTCACATCCACATGTTTCCCCCTCACGTGCCGCACTGCATCTTCTTGTTTCACGCAACACCGGCCCATGCAATGTGACGCGCCCTGTGCCACATCCTCCCGCTCCCTCACAAATCCCCCCCCCCCCCCCCCCGCTGCAATGGGACGCGCCCTATGCCACATCCTCTCGCTCCCTCACAAATCCCTCCCCCCCCCCCCCCTCCTCGTCGCGCGCAAGCTCCGGCCGGGCAGCCGCCACCTTCGGGTCTAGGGGCACACTACTACCAAGGGTAAGGGAGGAAGACAACCAATCACGTGCTTTTCAGGGGAGGTTGTGCAGCGGGAGGCAGCTGGAGTCATCTGTCTTGCATGGCGGGCCACCAATCTGTTGCGATGCCTCCGACAAGCTCCGTGTCACATCTAAAATTTTCAAATTAGGATGTGAATATAGCATTCATATGCATAGTGATTTCTGTGCATTTTTGAAAATTTTGGGATTAATTTGGCTATTTTAGAAAATCCTAAATTATTTTTGGGATTTATTTAATAGCCATATTGAATCCATTTGCATAAATTATATTTTCAATATTTGCATCATGGCTGAGTTTTTTCAATGATCTACATGAACCCTAGTATTTGTTTTAATTTTCTAAAGTTTAAAGGATTGGAATTGAAATGAATTTGAGCCTATTCAAATCTTGTAGAAAAAGAAATCCAACCCAACAGGCCGAGCCAACCCTGTTGCCCTGACACTTGAACACGTAGTGCTACTTTGAATCACTTCATATGTGTAATTTAAAGGAAAAATGTTATTGCTCCTTCTTTCTCTCACTTTTTTTGGTGCCTCTATGACACATCATTCATTATTGGACACCTTCGTGGTGCATTTGTTTTTTCTCTCAAGGTAGAAGAAACACCTTACAATGATGATTGGTACACTTTCCTCAACTTCATCTAAATGCAAACTCTAGCTATGACCATGCAAACAAAACAATATATGATGTGACTGATAGTGTACAAAGAAGTGCAATGATCTATCGTAGCATGTATTATGATGAACCAATGGCATATGCATGAAAAAACAATGCTAGCTAACAATGATCATGCAAAGCATATGACAATGACAACTCATATCTAGCCATGTAAAATAAATGCTGGTAGTGCATGACAAATTATCCTGAATGACTATGAAAATGCTATAACTAGGTAAGTATGGTTTTTTATGGATATGTTGGGTTTATGTAGGAGGACAAGAGGAAGTCCTCCCACGTGGTTGGATATATTAGCAAAGGATGCAAAACATATATAGGGCATGTTTGGTTGGAGGCTTGGAGCAAAACTGCATGGCCACAAGTTTCCCCCGGATCTTCCTTAGCTTTGTTTGGTTGGTGTCCTAGAGAACCTGACTCTAGCCTGGCCCGCAAAAGCAACTAATTATAATGTAGTACTGTAACACAACAACAACCTCTCATACACAAACCAAGCACCACATACTCAGGCATGCTTAACCAGGCAAGAATCTCATCTTTCTTAGGCTACTCCCAGGCAATACCTTTCTCTAGACATGAACCCTAGTCTCAATCCAAACTGACTCATAGTCACTAGACACGCATATGTCAGTGAGTAAGGATACACATTCGGGAGGACTCAGAAGGACGAGTCCAAGATGCACATGTACAAGTGTATGTGGGCTCTCGAGTATCGCGCCTCGCTAAGATCAAGTAAACATTTGTTACGTGCACGGACGACCGCAACATATAAGGGATAGGGCAGTTATGAGAGGACATAACACACTTAACCGCGTCACCTCCTGATCATATCAGATCTAGTGAGGGGTATTTGAACAAACCACATATACCCTATATACATATAGAGAGGTCGACAGGCTTGGTAGAAGGTATATCTAGCTCAAGATCAAACTTCCCCATATTTATTTAGTACTTTCCAATGTTATTTTTTCGGTGGCATGACGTTTCTGGCGACTATGAGGTGTGGGCGTGACGACTTTGTTAATCTCAAGATATATCAGTTCAGTCTCTAAGTCTTGGATGTGCCGTAGAGATTAGGGTGTGCGTGCACACGTTGATAGGGGCGGGTGCGCATGAGTGTTGTGAATGTCCACGTGTCTTTTCTAAAAGACATTTCTCATTATAAAAAAAATCATAAACTGATATTTAGAAATATAATTTCAGTGTATTTACCAAAGAAAACTATTCAGTTTGTCCGAAAAAACTAAGAATACCGTACACCTGCAAATGGTTTTCTTTGCAATTAATTATTTTCATATGTAAAAGAAATTAAAAAAATGCTAATCCACACATATCCAATCTCTCCTCGCTCACTGGACCAAAACTTCTAGTCCACACTTTCGTCTTTACCTCCAGCGCCCGAAACTGCCGCCGCCTGCTCAACTCCGGCCGGTGCAATTTCACCGACGGGGAACCGTTTGCCGCATCCACTGGAGATGCTCTGACAACAGATGCACATCTCATCTCCTAGGGCGAGAGAGAGGGGCTCGCATGTGGACTAGCTAGCTAGGGATACATCAAGATGGAGGTTGCGGTGGTCGTCGGCCCGATAGTGAAGCTCCTGCCGAAGCTCCTATCGGTGGTAGATGGGAAACGGAAGCAGCTGGACAACCTGGAGGTGGACGCCGGGTTCATCCGGCGCGACCTGCAGTCGATCCAAGAAATCATTGGCCGCTCCAGTGGCGGCAGATCCATCACGGACCTCTGGGTCCGAGATCTCCGGCGCCTGGCGGACGACATGGAAGACTGCATCGACCGCTTCCAGGTCGGGAAGATGAGCAGAGTCCGTTTCGTCGGCAAGATCGCCAAACTGAAGAAGCGGTCAAAGGAGACTCTCGAGCAGCTACAGAACTGCATCAGCATCGCCGGCGCCGCCGCACCTGACCCCCCCGCTGCAGGTGGGGGCACCGAGGATCCGGAGGAGCAGCTACTTGCTCTGCTTGCGCGGAGCCCATCGGAGGGGAACCTCAAGGTGATCTCCGTCGCCGGCTTCGGTGGAGCAGGTATGACTCGCCTTGCCCACAAGGTGTACAGCAACAGGGATGTGCGCCGCCAGTTTTCTCTGCACGCCTGGGTTCGTGCAGCCCCGGGCATGAGTGTGCACAAGCTTCTTCAGAAAATACATGACCAACTGCTGCTAATTAGTATTGCCAAGAATCATGGCGCGACTGCCTCCAGCTCCAACATCACACCACCAGTCAACGGAGACGCAGAACATGCTTCAACTGACCACCGGCTCACCGGATTACTCAAGACCGGAAGGTGATTATATAGCTTAACTAGTATCATGCCTCTTGAGTAATATAGCTAGAGATTACTGGAAGGTGATTATATTGATTAACTAGTAATGTTTGCTTTCAACAGTGTTATTTATCTGAACTTGTTGAAGACATGATTCTGTTAGAATATCCTCTTTTGGGAAAATGGAGTACATAGGGCTATTGCAGAGTGCAAATATGTTTTGAAAGCAAAACTGCGGAATGAGGAAAACTTAAGCTCTAAAACATACATGCGTAGATTCTGATAAAAGTAGATTGATGGAATCTGGTCTAGGACTGTAGGTTAAACTTGTTGAAGGATGTCCCGATGAGTTCAATCTTGAGTATACTGACTCAATGAAGTTTACGAGTACGAAACAGAGAGCTAAATTGGTGTCAGCATTTCAAAATTTCAGTAACTGATGATTAGAATCGACTAGTAAGATTGCAAGAAAATGTTGATAGCTGCAAAGCCTGCAACAAAAGACCAAAATCATGATTTTTATTTTCTCAAAGATTCATTCATTATGTACTATCTTGTAGGTATTTGATTGTGATTGATGGTGTGAATACACATGAGTTGTACGACGTACTATCTGCATTCTCTTGGGCTGATGGAGTGGACGGCAGAATTATCATGACGACAGCCATTCAGCTGCCAGAAGCAACATGCTGCAGATGTGGCAACGGTTCACCACTCGCCATGGATAGCACAAGCCAGGTTTTCATTGGAGAGCTGACAGAGACTGGATTTGTGGAGGCCTGCCTCCATCTTCGTGATGACACACTAGCAAGAGTGCAACACAGCAACAACGAGATCCTATCCAGTCCTGTTGTCCAGGACTTATTGCTGTATTTCTGCATGTTCCCGCGCGACCATCCTGTCAGGAGGAATCCCCTGATAAGGCGATGGCTGGCTGAAGGACTTGTGTTTCCTCAACCAGAAACAGAGAGTTTTCCCCAGGATGTTGCAGCCAAGAATTTGGAGAGCCTCATCAGCCGCAATGTCATTCAGCCCATTCAAGTGAGGACCTATGGAAATGTGAAGAGATGCCAAACTTTTGGGATGATGCTCAACTCCATTTCCAGCAAATCCAAGTCACAGAACTTCATCACCATGCTGTGTGGTAGCCAGACGACGGAGAGGAATCCGGCTGGCAAGGAGATTCGCCGGCTTTCCCTCCATCTTAACGGTGCGGCAAATGGGCCACTGAATTTGCCAAAGGAATTATGTCGTCTCCATACTTTGGCAGTATTCCCTGATGATGCAAATGTCGCCAGGCATCAGGCTAATTTGAATTATGCCAAGTATAAGCTACTCCGAGTTTTGGATCTCAAAGAATGTGCTGATGTGAAAGCAGAACATGTCGGGAAAATATGTGACCTGTTGCTGCTCAAATATCTGAGCCTCGGGGACAGTATTGACAAGGTTCCGAGGAAAATAGCGAAGCTAAAATGGTTAGAGACTCTCGACATGAGGAGAACCCAGGTAGTGACGCTACCAATTGAAGTCCTCCAGCTCCCTGGGTTGAAACACCTACTTGGAAAGTTTCAGCTAGCTGAAGGTGACTGCACACAGAAGAAGCTAGAGAAGCTCATGTCAAAAGATAGTGAACTACAGAGGCTTTCCGGATTTGTCACCGACAAAAGTGAAGGGTTTGCACAGCTGATGAGTCGCATGGGAAAGTTGAGGAAGGTGAAAATATGGTGCGATTCCACCGCAGATGTGACGAAACTGGTTCATGTTTTAGGCGCCACAAAGAAATTCATTGGTGGAGGCCTGGATATGACAAGAGTCGATCGTTCTTTGTCTATCGACTTCCAAGGATGCCCAACGGAATGCTCAGAACAATTCATGGATTCTCTGAAAGCTACAGGCCGTCTTACCTCACTCAAATTGCGAGGCAAGCTGACGCAACTCCCTGAATTCCGTGCAAAGCTGAACTACATCGAGGAGTTGTGCCTCTCAAGGACTGGTCTGAGCGGTGACACAATCCTGAGTAGCCTGTCTGGACTGAAAATGACACTGAAATATCTCAAGCTGGTAGAAGACAAGCTTGGTCACTTGGTCATAAAACCAGAGCATT
Source organism: Aegilops bicornis (assembly GCA_021605145.1). Lineage (NCBI taxonomy): Eukaryota > Viridiplantae > Streptophyta > Magnoliopsida > Poales > Poaceae > Aegilops > Aegilops bicornis. The sequence goes on along the minus strand of CM038673.1, from coordinate 756,412,562 downwards.
TCCGAAGCCTGAAGGGGTTATGCCTCGTGGGCGAGCAAAGTCTGGAGGACATAACAATCCAAGATGAAGCTATGCCCTACCTTGTGTCACTTCATATACTTTGTGAAGCTCTAGGTGATCTTCCAGGCATCGACATTACACGCATGGCAAGGCTAAAAGAAGTCGCGCTCCATTCCGGAGCACAAGATACTATAAAGGATGGGTGGCAAGCAGCTGCAATGAACCATCCTAATAGGCCCAACGTTTTGTTTATCCATCATGCTAACTCCTCGGCTAGAGACTCTCCGCCGTGCGAAGCAACAGGGGAAATTGCAAATCGGACCAAACCTGTTGGCAGAAAATTCGCCGCCTCCATCAAGGGGGGCATCTTTTCTCGTGCACGGCCAAGATCCTGACGCAGTGAAGCAAGTCGCATCGATCATGGTTAGTTTTGTGTCTATTTCCTCCTGCCCATTCTTCAACTTGTACTCCCAGTTCCCAGATATGACAACGTCGGTGCATCTTTGATTGTCTGCAGAGCAAAGCTTTTGCAACCATTCGCTGATCGATGATGTGTGTGCTGCACGATGCGACCTCCAGCAGGCGTGGCTTCTCTGCGAGGTGGCTGCAGGCGGTGAGTACAGCTGCAGGGGATGTCCTGATAAGCAATTTACGAGCGAATTCCACCGAAAACATTTCATGGCAAGAACGAAGTAAATACAGCCAGCCATGCATACAGGTACATTGTGTAGAGATGTTGCTGATTAGAGAGTTTGTTAATTTGATTCGACAGACTGAGTTTATACAATGGAATAGCCACACCTCTCTATTTTGCAAATGCATCGAATAAAGTAAGAATTCACTTGTACTCCCAGATGTATTGATGTTTACTGTATCTTTTGTTGTCTGCAGCGCAAAGTTTTCGACATCATTCACTGATCCCCGGGAGAATGATGCTAAAATGCACTCTTCTTCTAAGGTAACGTTGTAGGCAAAAAGGAAAGCCACAAGCAACATAAAAGTTGAAGGAAAGCTCAACTATTAGATAGCCTATCATGCCCTCAGCCATAAATCCTGCCTGCTATAGTTGCACCATCATGTTATTGATTTTATTTTCTAATAAATACTGAGGCTTCAAAAGGTCAGGAAACTTATTCAGCATGGACTTATTTGTCTTAATACATGTATGTATGGTGATTGGAGCTATGAAGATTGATACTTCCCATATCTCTGCTTTTTCTCTTTACAGAATGTAATACTCCCTCTGTCTCAAAAGGTAAGACGCTTTTTGACACTAATACAGAGGAGATGGTAAAATCAAAAGGCAAAAGCCAGGCGCGAGCAGTCTGCTTTTGGAGTTTTCAATCGCAGAAAAAAGAAAGCTGTTTTAGGAATGAATGATTTGGCATGTGCGGCCTGTGCGTTAGGCGGAAACGTCTTACCTCGACCTGAGGCGACGTGCTACGTGTTTATAGGCAGGGGCGCACCTCCCTGAAGCGCATACATCGTTGAGATATTACAGGAGGTTTACATCTTGCAGAAGAAGAGATAGAATTGGTTACAGGAGATAGGAAGAGAACTTAAACTGATAATCTATCATATATCCTGCGCCTTGTACACCTTGGAGTCTTCAACCCATGCGTGACATGTACGTGACACAATATGTTGTGTTTGACACCCTCCCTTAATCACAACTTCATTAAGTTGAGATTATGTTTAAAGTCTTCAGAATTTCTGATGGGTAGAGCCTTGGTGAATCCATCTGCAACCTGATTCTTGGAATGCACAAAACGAACAGCATCAAGCTGTTTTTGAGCCACTCGCTCTCTGACAAAATGAAAGTCAATTTCAATGTGTTTCATCCTGGCATGAAAAACAGGATTAGCAGACAAATAAGTTGCACCCAAATTGTCACACCATAAGCATGGAGCTTGTTTGCTTTTTACACCAAGCTCCCTTAGGAGAGACTGCATCCATATGATTTTAGCTGTAGCATTTGCTAATGCCTTGTATTCTGCTTCAGTACTGGATCTGGAAACAGTGGCCTGTTTCCTTGCACACAATGATATCAAGTTAGGACCAAAGAACACTGCAAATCCCCCAGTAGAACGTCTGTCATCCAAACAGCCTGCCCAGTCAGAGTCTGAGAAAGCACTGAGCAATGTGGATGATGACTTGCTGAAGGTAAGACCAATATTAAGAGTGTTCTTGACATACCTAACAATTCGCTTAGCAGCAGTCAGGTGAATAGTAGTGGGTGCATGAAGGAATTGACAGACTTTGTTAACAGCAAATGATATATCAGGTCTTGTAAGAGTAAGATATTGAAGTGCACCTACAAGACTTCTGTATTTAGTGCTGTCTTGTCTTCCTGGCTCAAGGCTTGTCCTTCTGTGAGAGACAATTTTTCTGAACTAGACAGTGGAGTAGGTGAAGGTTTACAACCTTGCAAACCAGCCTTTCTTACCAGATCAATTGCATTTTTTTCTTGAGACAAGTGAAGTCCACCATTATGTTTCTTCACTTCTATCCCTAGGAAATAGTGCAAATCTCCAAGATCCTTAAGAGCAAACTCTGCACTGAGGTCCTTCAACAATCCTGTTATGGCTTCATCAGATGAGCTAGTAACAATAATATCATCAACGTAGATGAGAACAAAGATATGAGTATTGCACTTGTTATAAATAAACAGTGAGGTGTCAGACTTAGATGGAATAAAGCCAAGAGTTTGCATCTTTTGACTGAGACGTGAATACCACGCACTCGGAGCCTGCTTTAACCCATATAAAGCTTTGTCAAGTCTACACACATGCAGCGGTGCACTTTTGCTTTCAAACCCAGGAGGTTGTTTCATGCACACTTCCTCTTCCAGAACACCAGGAAGAAACGCGTTCTGCACGTCTAGCTGTCGGAGACTCCAGCCCCTGGACATAGCAATGGACAAAACAAGACGAATGGTTGCAGCTTTTACCACTGGACTAAATGTGTCCTCATAATCAATACCATACCGTTGCTTGAAGCCTTTTGCCACAAGTCTTGCCTTGTAACGATCAATGGTGCCATCAGATTTTCTCTTGATCCGAAACACCCATTTGCAATCAATGAGATTTTTACCTTGTTGTGGAGGGACCAAGTGCCATGTTTTGTTTCTTTTCAGTGCCATGTATTCTTCATTCATAGCCTTCTTCCAGTTTTCATCAGCTAGGGCTTCATCAAGTGTGTAAGGTTCACCTGGTTCACCTGTAGAACACACCATGCCATATTTCGTAATGCTCTTATAATTGATTGGTTGAATTACTCTGTGCAACGGCGCGGCTCCGCAGAAGATCCCAGCGTACACGGCTCATCATTGTGTCGTGATGAGGGGCCAGCGTCCGCTGCGCCAGAGGCGGGTCCCGTGCTGGTCGGCCGACGCAGATCGCGCCGTTTGTAGCAAATGGGCTGGACCAGGAACCTGGCCCCCGAAGGACCAATCGGAGGCGGACAGGTGGCAGACGCGGGCTCGCTGGCCGCGGCATGCGCGGTGTCGCCGTCCCCACGCGCAGTCGACACAGGCCCACGCGCGGTTGTTGGCGCTGACGGCGCGAATTCCCGAGGAGATCATGCTTCGCCAGCAGCGCCAGATCCTGAGGTTGATCCGCTGGGCAGGTCTGCCGCTGTCATGGGGACTGATCTCGAGGTTGATTTGCTCCCTGGTTCGGGGCACATGAAATATGGCCCTCGTACATCATTTTCTTCATCATTTTCTGATCCATTTTCTCCTGCAACATCACACAACTCGTGCACAGTGGTTTGAGGGTTAGTCAACATATTATCATCACGGTTTCGTTCCCCTTCATCGATGCTAGTAAGAGAGGATGGTAGAAGGAGGATTTCTTTACGAAGTGATCAGCGAAAGGAAACTTGTTCTCATCGAACACAACATCGCGATAAATGTAGACACGGCCTGTTGAAACATCGAGGCACTTAACCCCCTTGTGTTGTGCACTATACCCAAGGAAAACACACTGTTTAGATCGGAACATGAGTTTGCGAGGGTTTTAGGGACGGAGATTGGGCCAGCATGCACACCCAAAGACACGTAGAGATGTGTAGTTGGGCTTGACATGAAGAAGCCGTTCTGTGGGAGTTTCATTGTTTATGACACGGCTTGGGAGCATATTGATGATATGAACGGCAGTGAGAAACGCTTCATCCCAAAATTTTAGAGGCATGGAAGCACCTGCTAGGAGTGCGAGGCCAACTTCAACTATATGCCTATGCTTACGTTCGGCAGAACCGTTTTGTTGGTGAGCATGAGGGCATGACACATGGTGTGAAATGCCAAGTGCTTGAAAAAAGGAATTTAATTTCTCGTATTCCCCTCCTAGTCAGATTGAACAACAAAGATCTTGCTATCAAACTTACGTTCAACAAGTGCTTGGAAAATTTTGAACACTTGAAAAACTTTGGATCTTTTCTTGAGAAGATAGATCCAGGAGAATTTGTTGTAGTCATCAATAAAACTGACATAGTACGTGTGTCTACCAACAGAACTAGGAGCAGGGCCCCAAACATCAGAAAAAATCAATTGTAATGGTTGAGTAGAGACACTTGTAGAAATATGATATGGTAATTGATGACTTTTTGCTCTTTGGCAAGAATCACAAATAGTTTCAATGTTTCGCTCACCAACAAACGGGAGCTTATTTTTCCTAAGCAAACGTTCAACAAGAGGAAAAGAAGCATGGCCTAAACGATCGTGCCAGCGTGTTGACGAGAGTTGGACAACACCATAGGCTTGTTTATTGAATCTCCTAAGCTCCGGAATCAACAGGTAAAGCCCTCGAATGCATCTACCTCGATATAGTACCTTCTTCGTGGCCTGATCCTTTATCAAAAAGAAAAAAGGATGAAATTCAATAAAGACATTGTTGTCAATGGTAATGCGATGGACGGATAGGAGATTTTTGTTGGCACTAGGAACATGCAAGATTTTCTAAAGATGAATTTTACGAGAAGGGGTACGTATAACCGAGTGACCAATGTGAGTATGCTCATACCTGCACCACTGGCGGCGTGAATCTAGTCTTTCCCGTGATACTTCTCACGGAGGGTCACCTTCTCTAGCTCACCCGTGAGGTGATTGGTCGCGCCACTGTCAAGGTACCAGTTGGTGTCGACGCCATAGGATCCTTCAGCGGCAGCGGCAACCTTGTCATCATCTTCAGAGGAGGCATCATCTTATAGAGGAGGCATCGTCTTCATCGAAGCGATACCAGCAGTCTTTGGCGGTGTGGCCTGGCTTCCCGCAGATTTGGCAGCGCACGACATCAGGACGTGAACGACCCGAGCCGCCGCGGCGACCCCTGTTGTTGGTGGAGATGGGGCGACCGCCGCGAGAGCCGCCGTTGTTGGTGTTGCCGCTGCTGTGCTTGCCCTTGGCGCGAGGAGGACCGCGGTGACGTGGGGAGTAGCCACCACGCCATGAAGTTGCTGCGCTTGCCGACGACTTGAAGCCGCCGCCAACGCTGTGGTAATCGGGCGACGCGCTGGTCGAAGTTGCTCAACATGGAGTAGAGCTCATCGAGGGACACTGGCGTGACGCGAGCATCCAGGGCCGAGACGAGTGGCTGGTAGTCCATGTCCAGCCCGTGAAGAAGATATGAGATCAGCTCATCGTCCTGGATGGGTTGCCGGCGGCGACGAGCTCATCAGCAAGGCCACGCATGGCGGCGAAGTAGGCGGCCACCGATTGGTCCCCTTTCTGCGCATTGATCAAGGCAGTACGGATGTTGTTGACGCGGCTCAAGGACTGCGACGAGAACATACCTGCGAGCGCTGTCCACAGAGCATGCGCAAGATGGTGACCATGACCGCGACGAGCACCTCTTTTGTGAGGTTGTTGAGCAGGTAGCCCAGAACCTGCTGGTCCTCCCTCACCCAGATGGGATGGAGAGGGTTCAGCTCGGTCGACTCCTTCCCCTCCTTGTCCTTGGTGACAAGAAGGCAGGGCGGCTCCGTCAGGGTGCCGTCGACGTAGCCATAGAAGCCGGCTCCCCTCAACTGCGGCGAGATTTGGGTACGCCACAGGAAGTAGTTCGTCCGAGAGAGCTTCTCCGTGACCTGACCGCTTAGGTTGGATTGGGTGGCACTGGAGGAAGACATGGCTGGCACTAGATGAGATCAAGAGCTAGGGTTTGAAAGAGGAGGCTCTGATTACCATGTGCGTTAGGCGGAAACGTTTTACCTCGACCTGAGGCAACGTGCTACGTGTTTATAGGCAGGGGCGCACCTCCCTGAAGCGCATACATAGTTGAGATATTACAGGAGGTTTACATCTTGCAGAAGAAGAGATAGAATTGGTTACAGGAGATAGAAAGAGAACTTAAACTGATAATCTATCCTATATCCTGCGCTTTGTACACCTTGGAGTCTTTAACCCATGCGTGACATGTACGTGACACAATATGTTGTGTTTGACACGGCCGCGGGAATGGCGCCACCGCCCATGGAATAATGTTTCTTCTCTTCTCATTCCTCTTCTTCGCCAGGCCTCTCTCTTTGGCTGAAAATCGGTGTGATTAGATGCAGGCAAGCTGTGTACTACTATATGATGACAAAAGCAGATGGATATTCTAATGTTCAGGCCACAAATTGTAAAATAATGGAGTTGGTATGACAAAGTGGATCTGAGGTCTCAACTCTCGGCGAGTATGCATGGGTCTGATTTATCATCTCTCCCTTCCCCTCTTGTTGTTTTCCGAAATGAGATCCTGAGATCTGAAGAGCAAAGCCCACTAGCTGCAGCGGCTCGACTCACGCGATTCCTCCGACTAGCCGGCGACTAGGATCACCCATCCTCCGACCAGCCGACTAGCTGCCGTGCCGTCGTCTTCCCACTCCCACATCTTCTTCCACTCTGCAGGAAGATTGTCCTCCCCCTCCCCGGCCTACCATCTGCAAATCTGTCTGCCGCGACCTCTCCTGCTCCTCTCATTAGTAGCGGCGATTTGGAGCGATTAATCCGAATAAAAAATCTTGCCAAAGGATTCTCCAGGTAATCATCGCTAGTACTTTTTTTTTCTTCCCCTTGAGAAGATAATATCTTCTCCAGGCAATCACCACTAGTACTTGTTTTATTTCTTCCCCTTGGGAAGATGTTCTCCAGATAGTTAATTGGCTGCTGTTATAGGTCGGCAGCTTTGAGATCAAGAACCTGCTTCTTAGTCCGTTTGGACATTCATCCAGTGCAGGCCTGATGCATCATGGCAGCTCTATGTTTGTTTCAAACTTATTCTAATTACCTATGCCGTCAAATGCGTGTTGAGTTTTGTGGAGTAGCTATGCTTGTGCTTGCTCTGTTTCACAACATTTTTTCCTGTTAACGAAGTTTTGTTATTTTACTATGTTTATTATCCATTCAATTTCAAGGAATAAGGTTGTAGTTATTGAAAAAAAAAAATCCTACTCAACAAACCAGAAGATTCTTCTCTGTTCCATAGCCATATCTGTCGTGATTATTCGAGCAACTGGGGTGCTGGATCTAGTGGGCCTCCCAAATAATGTACTTGCTCTTGTTTCAGGGTAACTGCTAATGGGTCGCCAAGCCAGTGCTGCGCGAAAGGACCTCGAGCACATGCTATCTCACGAAAACGAGCAGCCAAAGGCCTTTCCATTATCACTTTTGGAAGACATCACAGATGGTTTCTCTGAGAAGCGTCAAATTGGCAGCGGTGGCTTTGCGGTTGTTTATAAGGTAAGGCAATTCTCAACTGCCCTCGGTTAATCCGAAAACAGAATTGATGCTGACAAGGCATCTTGCGACTTGTAGGGAATGCTTGAGAATGGGGCCGTTGCTGTGAAGAAGCTGTTTGAAAGGCTTGACATTCCTGATAATAAATTTAATGAAGAGATTCGTTGTTTGATGAAGGTGAAGCACAAAAATATAGTACGTTTTTTGGGATATTGTGCTAACATACAAGGCGAAATGGTAGGCTATGATGGAGATTTTGTCATGGCAGATGTACGTCAAAGGTTGCTCTGTTTTGAGTATGTACCTAAAGGAAGTCTTGATGAGTATATCAAAGGTAGGATCATGTGGCCTGCACTCCTGTTTCCATTTTAATGAATATATTACAGATATTTAGTCCAATCAGCCCACTTATGGTGTCGTATTCTATCTAACATTACAAATTTGAGTATTTCAATCTTCATATATGTCAAATACTAACACCTTACTCTCTCAGATTCTCTCTCATTTATAGATGCATCTTATGGACATGACTGGATAAAGAGCTATGCGATAATAAATGGTATTTGTGAAGGTTTACATTATCTTCACCAGAATCGTATTGTTCACCTAGATCTCAAGCCAGCAAATATTCTACTGGATGGCAATATGATGCCAAAAATTACTGACTTTGGACTATCAAGATGCTTTGATGAAAAGCATGGCCGAGCTATTACCAAAAATATGGCTGGCACATTGTAAGTTGGCAAAGCCTCTTGAATTCTCTTTTTGACTTTAGTTAGAAATTGTATTTTTTTTCGTTTTTTTATATGACTAAATTTTATGCAGGGGATATATTGCACCAGAGTTTCACAGTGGAGACATATACATGATCACATACAAGTCGGACATATATAGTCTTGGTGTCATAATTATAGAGATGTTGACGGGAAAGAAGTGGTACCCAACATATCCTGATGTTGATGATGTAAGAACAATATTTTGTGGTTGTTCCATGATATAGGGCTAGACCTCCCTCAAAGAAGGCTAAACACTAGGTTACAAAATAAGCATATTTTGCTTTGACTTCGCATTTTTTTAAGTCGTTACATAACATTGTTCTTCAAATCATATGTAGTAAAGTATCTATAGGAAGATAACCCTCATTTCTACTTGTTCAACTAAACATGAAAGGGCAACTTACATGGTGCTAGGTCTTACTAGGCTCCACAAAGCCATATCTAAAATTCATTGGCGCCACCTTATTTTGTTCTACATAGTAAGAAGAGATAGACAGAACAGAGAGTAACTCTATATCTTATAATCGACACAACATAGACAAGGAGTAATATAAATGATAAAACTATATTAGAGTGCATATTAATCTTCCAAATGCGGATTAATGAATGACAAAAAAAAATGTAGGTAATGGGATGATTTGCACTCCTAGTTAGATAGAACAATTCTATATATATTCAGGACGTGCAATATCGTAGTTGTGCTTTATTTTTATTGCTACTTGGTGGATGATCTAGACGCGGTTATAGGTACAACCCCGTAATTGTTGGAGAAATTTTTGCTTCTCAAGCTTGAATTGACGCGGTCTACGGGTCGATGCTTTTTCTTGGTTTGTGTATTGGTTTGTGAGTAGAATAACTTATTTTACTAGCAGTTCATGGTTTCTTTTATGTGGTTTTATAAGATGCCTCATAATTTTTATGTAGGAATTGACAATTTAAAACTGTCATACTTACGCCCAAGCCAATCATGTCCAACTAGTAACATGCCAAGCCAAGATCACCATTGGAATATGGCATGATGTCACTGCCATGAGGACAATTGTACATTGTAATTAAAAGTAAAGAGTGGGTATGGATTTAATCTATGCACCTCATGCATTTTGTTTTGTTCCTAGTCAACTGTGAACAACTAGAAAGGCACTCCTTCATAACATGTGCTAGCTAAATGTGACAATAAGACATGGTCATAATTACGAAAAGTTATAGTAATATAATTTCTAAAGGGATTGTTAGTCATGATCAAATGATAGTAATTCATGGGCAGATTTTGTTGGCCCATGGGGTGGAAAGTGGTGGTTTAATAGGATGTTCTGGTTCGTTGCACTATGAAATGATGCGTTGAGTTAGCTCAGGTGAGTAAGATTACTCTACTCCAACATGTATTTGTAGAGTATCATCATATATACATACCTAGGCACAATGGCCCACTTTAAATATGCACCAATCTAGTAGTAACATGTTACAATAATTCCTTTTTACCATTATTTTTGTCTGCCAATAAATGCTACAATTAAAAAATCATTTTACTCATAAATTGGTTATACGTATTATTATTTCAACTAGAAAAGGTTACTTTTGAAAAATTGCTTGTTAAATGCTACTACTTGAAAATATAGAACAAATTAGACGTGTTACTATATGTATGTCTGACTGTGTGTAGGTACAATAGTGGGTCGCTATACCCAGGTATAGATTGGTCATTTTTTCTCTACATATCTAATCGATTCCTATCTAAATAGGTACTTGAAAGTTGGAAGAATAAGCTGGGGAAATCACAGAGAGACGCACAGTTAAAACAGATTAGGTTATGCATCGAGCTAGGGATAGAGTGCACTGATGGTAACCAAGCGAACAGACCAGATACATCGCATATAATCAATAGGCTTGGTAAAATGGAAAATACATGCCTTGTAACTGATGTGAGTAGTTCAACAGTATCACAGGTAACTTCACTTGTGGAATGTATAACTGATCTTAATGCCAATTTTGAGTATTAATTTACATGTTTAAACTTATGCCTTGAAGGTAGAAAGGACGTTGGAAAATCTGGATGATGACACCATCAACCCACTTATTAGGATGAGCAATGTTCGTCATATGAACGATAGCAAAGAGAATAACGTTACCGTTGGGCAGGGGGCAGCTAAGAAATTTCGTGCGGCCAAGGAATGTCTCAATGATAATCCTCACATTGTTTCAATCAAGTCTGGTCCATCTATGTCTGCTGAGGAATGTAACCTTCAAGACGCTCTTCAGTTCATTAAGGATGATCCCGTGGGAGTGATTGGAATATGGGGTCCAGGTGGAGTGGGGAAAACACACCTTTTGAAATATATCAAGAATGCGCTTGATGGAGACATAACCTTCAATCATGTTGTACGAGTGACAGCTTCAAGGGGGTGTTCGGTGGAAAAGATCCAAGCTGGCATTGCAAGCCAACTCAACTTGAAGAATGATGTTAATGTTATTTTTGACTTCTTAAAGAAGGGAAGCTTTCTTGTCTTGTTGGATGACCTTTGGGACCAAATTGATCTGCAAGCAGCTGGCATACCATATCCCCTTGGAAGTACAAAATATACCCACAGAAAAGTGGTGCTCACAACGAGATCCAGAAAAGTTTGTGGTCAAATGGAGGTGAGGAAAGAGTGTAAAGTAGCTTGTCTGCAAGAGGATGAGGCATGGCAACTATTCCAAGATAAGGTCGGACACGAAACTCTATCTTATAGTCCTCGCATTGAAGCTCTTGCAAGAGAACTTGTGCAGGAAATGAAGGGCTTGCCATTAGCTTTGATAACAATTGGAAGGGCAATGTATGGCAAAATTGATACGGCTGAGTGGGAATATGCCATCCAACATATGAAACGGTCATGTTGTGATAGTGATGACCTACTTAATATGGAAAGAGCCGTTTTCAGTCGGGTCAAGTTTAGTTTTGATAGTTTACGAAACAACAGCTTGAGGTATTGTTTCTTGACTTGTGCACTATGGCCAGAGGATGAGATGATTCCCAAATTAAAGCTTGCTCGGTGCTGGATTGGCTTAGGCCTAGTGGATGAGTCAGATATACAAAGTTGTTACACAAAAGCATACAGTCTGATGGGTGAACTTTCAGCTGCATGTTTATTAGGTAGTTGTGGAGAACTATATGATTCTGTTATAATGCATGATGTGGTTCGTGACATGGCTTTATGGATCTCTTGCGGCTGCAGGGAGAACAATGGCAAATGGTATGTCCGTGCAGCAGTTGGTCCGAACGAAAATTTCAGCATCCCTTGGAGCCAAGTTGAATGTGTCTCATTGATGAAGAACCGTTTGTCGAAACTTACTCATGTTGGCTCTAACCCTCGTCATATGAGGATGTTATGCCTTGGAAACAACATGTTGCGTGAAATCATAATAATTGAAGTAATTAAGAAATTCACGTCACTGACATATCTAGATTTGCACTCAAACGACCTTTCTTTTTTTGGAAAAGGGGATTTACCCCAGCCTCTGCATCAGAACGATGCATACGGCTCATATTATTAAACGAATAATCCAGTAACAAAGTCTCGAAAGGTCGTAGTACAAACATCAACAAAAGCTCAAAAGAGGAAAGGCCCAAAGCCACAACCGCTGGCAAAACAATAGGAGCACTACATGCCTAACCTATTACATGACCGCCATCCAAACCGGTTGAAAATATCCCGAGCTACCATCTCCCATCGGGTAGACGCAGTAGCCAAACGCTCCCTCGCCTCCGTCGGAGTGAGTAGCGACCACATACGGATGAACGCCGTGGCCCTGAAGATAACCTGCAAAAAGTGAAAGTTTGTTGATCAGTTAAAGACTAAGTCATTCCTGCAGTTCCATATTGCCCACAAAAGCGCACAAACGCCAACCCGAATGTGTCTTGCAATGTCAGAATCCACCCCATCAAGCCATGTTCCAAATAACATGCTAATAGAGGTGGGCTGATTAATATTAAACGCAATATGAACCGACCGTCACAGAATCTTAGCCAAAGGACAATCGAGAAAGAGGTGTTTAATGTTTTCGTTATGATCACAAAAGCTACATCGAGACGAGCCCACCCAATTACGTTTTGCAAGGTTATCCTTAGTCAAAATGACATGTTTATGCACAAACCACATAAACACTTTGATACGCAAGGGTACCTTAACTTTCCAAACATGTAATGAGGTAGGAATGACGGAAGAGTTAATGACATCCAGATACATTGATTTGACCGAGAACACACCGTTCTTAGTAAGTTTCCAATGCAGCTGATCTGGCTGTTGAGACAGCCGGACATCCATTAAACGTCGAACAAGATGGAGCCAGGCCTCCCAACGATTTCCAACTAGTGTCCGTCTAAAACTGATATTGAGGGGAACGTATTGTAAAACATTAGCAACATAGGCTTCTACGTTGGACAATGTTATACAAAGAAGGATATTGAAGTGCAAGTGGGGTCTCCCCAAGCCACGTATCCTCCCAAAACCTCGTCGTGGTGCCATTCCCAACAATAAATTTAGTCCTGTTGAAAAAGAGTTGCTTAACTCTCATCAAACCCTTCCAAAAGGGAGAGTCGGAAGACCCCACATTCACCTGAGCCAAAGTTTTAGCAAAGAGATATTTATTGCGCAAAATCTGTGCCCAAGTGGCCTCCGTCTCAGAAGACAGCTTAAAAAGCCACTTGCTAAGGAGACATATGTTTTTGACTTCCAGATTTTCAATACCTAGGCCACCTTGGTCCTTATGTCTGCAGATAATATCCCACTTCGCAAGTCTATACTTTCGTTTAAGCTCATCAATTTGCCAAAAGAATCGCGATCGATAGAAATCTAACCTTTTCCTAACTCCGACCGGAACCAAGAAAAAGGATAAGAGAAACATAGGCATACTAGTAAGGACCGAATTAATCAGAATTAATCGACCTCCGTATGACATGAGCTTTCCTTTCCAACAGCTCAGTTTCTTTTCAAAACGATCCTCAAGACATTTCCACTCAATATTAGGAAGCTTACGATGATGAATGGGTATACCTAAATACGTAAACGGTAAAGAGCCCAGTTCACATCCGAACAATTGTTGATACGACTCCCGGTCATCATTGGCTCTTCCAAAGCAAAACAATTCGCTCTTGTGGAAGTTGATTTTAAGCCCAGACAATTGTTCAAATAAGCATAACAGCAGCTTCATGTTCCTTGCTTTCGCCAAGTCATGCTCCATAAAAATGATTGTATCATCAGCATCTTTGAAGAATGGACAACCCGCCGTCAACTAGATGTGGAACCAGGCCACCTACCTGTCCTGCATCCTTTGCCCGACCTATTAAAATAGTGAGCATATCAGCCACTATGTTGAACAGGATCGGTGACATAGGGTCTCCTTGCCGCAGCCCCTTGTGTGTTTGGAAATAGTGACCCACGTCATCATTCACCTTAATCCCGACACTCCCTTTTTGCGTAAAGGAATCAATCTGGTTTCTCGGGCGGATGAAAACCTTTCATACGCAACGCTTGTTGAAGGAAAGGCCACTTGACTTTATCATATGCTTTTTCAAAATCCACTTTAAAAACTACGCCATCAAGTTTTTTGGAGTGGATTTCATGGAGCGTTTCGTGCAAGACAACAACCCCTTCCAGGATGTTTCTATCCGGCATGAAAGCAGTCTGGGACGGCTGAACTACTGAGTGTGCTATTTGTGTAAGCCTATTTGTCCCCACCTTGGTGAAGATTTTGAAACTCATATTTAGCAGACATATGGGTCTAAACTGCTCAATCCGAACAGCCTCAGTCTTCTTAGGAAGAAGGGTTATCGTCCCAAAATTTAGTTTAAACAATTGAAGCTGTCCCTCAAAAAACTCCTGAAACATGGGCATCAAATCTCCCTTGATAAAATGCCAACACTTCTTGTAAAACTCCGCCGGAAACCCATCCGGTCCTGGAGCCTTATTATTCTCCATCTGAGTAATAGCCTCAAACACCTCTTTCTCCGAGAAAGGAGCAGTCAAGAGCTCATTCTCGGCAGTCTCTAGCTGAGGCACATCCTCAACCTTAGACTCATCCATCGACACAAAAGTCTCTACCGGGGGACCAAACAACTGCTTATAATAATTGGTAATGTAAACTTTGAGATTGTCCTGACCAACTATCGTCCCTTCATCTTGTTCTAGTTGGAAGATTCTTTTTTTACGATGCTTCCCATTAGCAATCATGTGAAAGAATTGAGTGTTATCCTCGCCTTCTACGATTTTGCGAACCTTGGCTCGCAATGCCCACTTCAATTCCTCCTCACGGAGAAGCTTTTTAAGTTGCAGTTCTGCATCTATCTTTGTTTCCAACTCATTGGAATCCAAGATAGAGGTTTCTGCTTTAGCTTCGAGGTATTGAATAATCAGAAGGAGTCGCTCCTTCTCCACCTTATAAATCCCATGCGTGTGCTTAGCCCAGCCACGAAGGAACCGTCGGAGATGACGAATCTTGGATTGCCACCTGTTGATAGGCGACCTCCCTCCCGAGTCCTTAGCCCACTCTCTAGCTAACATCTCGAGGAACCCTTCTCTTTCAAACCATGCAAGTTCAAACGAGAAAATGTTCTTGTTACCCACGAAATTTTGAACTCGAGTCGACTAGTAACGGTGTATGATCCGAGACAACTCGGGTCAAAGCCTGCACTGCTACCAAGGGAACTTCTGTTCCCACTCGACACTAGCTAGCACGCCGTCAAGTTTCTCAAAGGTCGGAACCGTGCAACTAATTAGCCCAAGTGAATTTCCTACCAAAGCTCGATCTCTCTGAGATCCAAACTTTCGATGATAGTGTTAAACATAAACGGCCAACGGCCGTCAGAATTGGCATTATTCTTGTCCTCTTTCCTTCGGATTATGTTGAAATCCCCTCCCACTAAGAGAGGTAGATGTTCATTACCACAGATGCGCACCAGATCCGCCAAAAAATCTGGCTTGAGTTCTGGTTGAGCAGCTCCGTAAACTGCCACCAAGGCCCAATCAAACCCATCTGCCTTAGTTCTAACTTGGAACTTAACAGCGAACTCGCACATGACTACAGTCCGGACTTCCAACGTTTCACACTTAACCCCAAGTAAGACCCCGCCGGATCTTCCTCGAGGTGGGAGGCAATGCCAATCGAAATCTACCCCCCCGGACAAAGTGGCAAGAAATTGAGAAGTGAAATTGCTTCTTCCAGTCTCAGACAAAGCAATAAAATCTAAATGGTGTTCGAGAGAAGCATCCGCTAGAAACCTCCTTTTAGCCAAGTCTCTAAGACCTCTGCTATTCCAGAAAATACCTCTCATAAGTCATCATGAAATTTTTTGACAGTACGGATCCTAGCACTCCTACGCACTGCGGAGACTGGATAGACCTTTCGCTTCCATGTCCGCTTAGGCTTTGTTTGACCATAAACCTGATCACCGCCCTCATTCTCAGCTTCTAGCACTAAAGGCTCATCTACATGAAGAGACGTCTCAGGATTGGTATCATCCTCTGTCTCTAGACATGCAGGGTCAAGATCGGCACACATGTCATCAAGAACCCTCACCCCAAGCGCATCAATCTTCGTATCATTCATAGGTTTGACTGCAGCAATGTGACGAATCATATCTATCAAGACGCTCAGCCTTCCAAATCAGTTAACCGATTTGGCAATTTGAAGATCATTATTACCAAGTGAAATTCCTAATTGATTTGCATTATGGATGATTTCATTATCAGAGAAATGCAAAATGGAATTTGACTTAATAACAGACATACCAGTGGAGGTCTCGACGTTATGCAACTTGGCAGCCCTCAAAGCACACCGCAGTTGTATGTCATCGACGTCCGGCTCCCTCGCAACCTCGCTGATCCGCCCCACAGGGAAGCAAAGTCCGGATACCACCAAAGGCGATGACCTCCGGCGAGAAGCCACGCAAGGGGGAAGAGCCACCCGCCCATCCCCCACATCGGGCGCCCGGTCGCAGCCACCAGAGTAGGAGAAGAGCGATGCGGCACGGCTGCAGCCCGTCCACGGGCGACTCCGCCATCACCGGCTCGGTGCCGCCCACACGCCGCTCACCGGGGAGGAGGCGGAAGCAACAGTCGCGCTACCCAGCCCACCCACCACAACGGGGGCCGGCGAGCCGACAACCACCTACTCAGCCACACCGGCGGCGCAAAAGAGATGGTGATGACGCCGCCCGAGCCACAGTAGCTGTAATAGTCGGTGGTACACCCCCAGCGGCCGACCCTCCCAGGAAGGCACCACCCGCCTCGGAGGGAGAGGGAGGTGTGGCGGCCTTGAGCCTGCCGAACCAGCGCCGCAAGCAAAGCAAGGGAGGGCCTGACCGCACTCCCAGCCAACTCCGCCGAGTCGTCCCGCCGAAGTCGCTACCACCGCCGAGGCACCGCGAAGAAGGAGGAGAAGCGCGAATCTCCTGAGCAGCTATTCCTTCCGGACCCTCAACGCGCACGACCTCCGAAATCACCGGAGGCACATGCTCAGACGGGTCATCCAAATCCACACGATCACTCCAAAGACGAGGGGGCGCTGAGAAAGCACCAACAGAACCAAGCTGATGCATGTTGGACGGTGCTGAAACCGGCGTTTCCTCGAAAGCGCATCACTGGCTTAGACAAATCCACGTGCCCGAACCCCTGTCACCATCACTAGGTGCGTCATCTCCATGGTTCCCAGGAGCGCCTCCCCCCTCAGAAGTATCCATAGGAAGCACCTCCTCAAAATCCTGAAACAAGTCCGGGTCCTCATACTCGACATTCAACATATAAGCAATACCCTCATTAGACCATCTGACCACGTCAGGCAAGAACTGAATGTTAGCCACACTAACCAACAAACGAGCCACACCGTGAGCACGAGTGAAGGGCATATCAACCTGCTCCGTCTTACCGAGCAAGGACCCCAAGCTCCATGTGACAAAGAAATCATCCAAGGGCTCAAGGCCCCAAAATCGAACCCAGATGCAGGTCGAGGAGTGCCCTGCGGCTCCTTCTTTTTCCACTCATCAAACTGCAACACAAAGCTAGTTCCTGTAACCCGACTCATACCAAACTTTAGAATCCTCTTGATCCTCTTTAGAAGGGAAATCCACTTTGTAAGACTTATCTGAAAGTTTCAATAAGGACCATTTGAAATTCCCGAGCCAACTCCTTAAGCTGCTGAATAACTGGCTTCAGTGAGCGGTCCGTGACCACCTTAACCACCCTGTGGAAGGAGGTTTCAATGACAGGAGCCACCGGAGCCACGTATGGTGACTCGAAGAACATCAACTCAGAGCAACAGAGCCCATAGATATTAAGTGTCGGTTTGGGACCAAGAAGAAGCGGACACTCAGCCGCCACATGCTTAGGTTTCCGACAAATGTCGCATAACTCAGCAGAGCAATCAACCATGAAGTGACCTGTCTCCCCGCACCGAAGACAGACAAGTTTTTTCTTCTTAGCCGCCCACTTGGACAGCTTGTCACCTCCGGCCTTCTCCGAACCTTTATCAGACTCAGCTTCATCCGGTTGCATGATCATCGGTATGCATATCGCCAACAGAGCCTTAACCGTCTCCACCGCCGCCTGATTTAGACCCGCAGCATCAGTGGACATCTCAGTATCATTTGAACCCGTGGCACCAGGCAAGTTACGCGGAGGGCGCCGATATCCACCACGACCACCACGGAAGCGGCCCCGGAAGCGGCTCGGGCCAACCGCGCCCTCAACAAAATTCCCCGGCGGCCCTTGAAAACCACGGCCAGCAGTACCATGATCTGTCCAAGCGTATCCTCGCCCACCACCGGTGGACGACGAACCCCGATGAAGACCCTGACCATACGCGTCGTATCCATCATCGCCCCACTGACCACGAGGGGGGTTGCGGCTGTCCCCCGCAAACGCACCCGACCCGCGGCTGGCGGCGCCACTGGCAGCTCCTCCCCGCCCGGCCGCCATTTGTCGAGGCCACGGCCGCTGCGTCGGAGGTGGCGCGGCTCAGGGTGGACACGGTCCGGGCCGGTCCGGTCCGTGACCAAGCCGCCCTTTGACCGCCGTCGGTCCGGACCGGACCGGACCGAGCAGGTGGTCACGGTCCTGCTTCTGTGGACCGGACCGGCAGGGACGAAGCCCGAGCCGACCGAGCGGCTCGCTTTGGACCGCCAGAGTTCACCACCGAGCACGCCACGAGCATGGCAACGCGGAGGGCGCCGGAGGCAGCGGGCTCGTCGTGGACATGTCGAGCAGCTTTGGAAGTTCCGTATGAGACAGAGGAGCCAAGAAGATAACCAGAGCGAGCTCATCGCCATTTAATTTGGCACGACGGCGGTGGGCGGAGATGAAAAAGACGATGCCCGATGCGGCGATGCAGGACCTCCCACGTCGTATTCGTTGGTGCATATGATAGATCCGAGTGGGGCGCATCCAGTGGACATATTTCCCGAGGCCAACGAGTCCAGTGGCCGCGCGGACGATGGCCCCCGCGGCGGCGGACATGAACGGCGACAGTTTCTTCAGCCCGCCGCGTTCAGGCTGCCATACCCCGCCACGCCTCGCCACGACCTCGCCACGCCCGCCACGCCCACCAGTGCCCGCCACGCTCGCCATGCCCCGCCACGCTCTCGCCATGCCCCGCCACGTTCTTCGTCCGCTCGGTCGGCTCGGTTAAAGCCCGGACCGGACCGAAGTTTTGTCGGGCTGGATTCTGAGCTCGACCGGCCGATTTTTCAGCGGTCAGACCGAGCTGCCCGAGCCGAAGGGCTACGAGCCGGACCGACCGTGTCGCCCACCCCGGTGGCGCTGCCCCATGCGCGGCGGCGGCGCCGCAGCTCGGCTGGAGCTGCCACAAATTGTCATTGCCGCCGCAGCTGCAGCCGAGGGCGGCATAAACGCCGCTGACCTTCGGCGCTGCTCATGGCCACGGAGGCAGTCCCTTGGCCGGGCGCGGGCTTTGGGCGGCATGCCTTCCTCGTGGCAACCACCGGACCGCCACTACTCCCCCGCCGCACGCGTTGAACCAGAGCAGCAGGAAAGCCGACGTTACCGCGGCGGCGAACCCTAGAAACTATGAATCGGCAGCGAGGCGACGAACATGCATGAGATGGCTCACGATCCGATGCGATCCCCTGCACGTCGATGGCCGCCGGTTTTGCCCGGGTCTGAAACCCAGCTAATCCCGGCCCATCCCAAAACACATTACCTTGGCCCAAAGGTCTGATAGCTGATGGGCCCTCACAGCGATCCGGTTGAAGCCCATTAGCGCTAAGTAGAAAATTCAAACGCGAGATCCGATCGGCATGGATCACGCCGGCTCTGTCGATCGCCGGCGCGCTACCGCGCCACCGACGATCACCGAGACTTCTTCCTCTTCACTACTTTCCACGAACCTTCAAGAAAGAAATCGGACAAGGTTGGTTTTGGAAGAAATACCTTTGGAATTGGCCCTTCCATGGCCGGATCGCCGCTGCCGCCGTCTGCCTATGAACCATGCGTCGAGCGATCTCGATCTTGTCCTCTCGTCCCAAACCTTGCCGCTACCGGATCATCAATTGGCACAATGCCATCGACAATCGCAGCCACTTCGCCTTAGAATACCGGGATCGAAAGCCTCGCAGATCACCGACGACGGCGTCGGTGAGTAGACTTCCGGCGAAGCTTCGGAGCAGTCCGCCGCCTTTCGCCGGACTCCGTGAGTGCCTGTAACCTTCCCCACGCCGCCTCACCGGAGATGGACACGGCGCAAACGCGGTGGACGCCACGGGCGTCGCCCGCGTCGCCCGTGTCGCTCCAGCCCGAGCCATCGTGCCTCAGTTGGAATTTGAGTTCCTAAAAAATGGGGAGATTTTCACTTCCCGGCCTCTGCACCAACTAAGGATGCATACATCCATTTTAGTATGAGTACCAAGATAAACATGGTCCTCAGAATTTTTTAAATGAGTATCAAGATATTTCTTGATGAGTGGTTCCACCATACATCATGCTTGATCCTCAATAAACGAAAAACCTCACAGATCACCGTCAATTCTGGTGAATCAATCTGGCCGTCGAGCTGCACAACCGCATGCCCAACCACTGAGCCAAGGCTGAAGGGAATACCCGAAGAATTATGTTCCTTGGCAAACTTGGAATACCTGGATTTGTCGGATAATGATGGTATAAATGAAGTGCCTCTCTTCTTTGGAAACCTCATTAAGCTCAAGTTCTTGTACCTACAATCAACTGGTATTATAAGGATACCGGAGGGTGTCATATCTAGCCTTCAAGCATTACAAGTAATGGACTTCAGAACCTATCATTTATGTCCAGTTGGTGTGGTCCTTCTTCGTAGAATCCTTCGAGAGTTGGGCACCCTATCCCACTTGAAAGCAGTTGGTATCATTGCCATGGGTTTTCCTCAGTATATATCACTAAGAGGAAGCGACAATCTCCCCATCAGATATTTAAATCTAGGAAGACTTGAGACACGTGCACTCTACTTCTCTAAAATCCTATCACATGAGTTTGCACCAAGGACCTTGTATGAACTGCGAATTGGCATGTGCGTCATGGAGGAAATAATATTTGGACGCGAGTTGGCACAACGAAACTGTTGTTTCCGTATGCTCAATGAGCTCAGTTTGGACCATTTGTTAGACTTGAGAGAGATAACTTGGACGGAAACATCTCCAGCATCTTTATTTCCAAGGCTCGCTTGTTTGAAGGTGCAGTCCTGCGAAAAGCTAACCCACCTCTCCTGAGCGATGTATTTGCCTAGCCTAGAACAACTCGAGATAAGTGGCTGTGATGAGATGCAGCAAGCATTTATGAGGCCCCATGGTGATAACAAGTACAGCGAACAAGACAGTTTGAAGACATTTTCCTGCCTCAAATATCTGATATTTTGGGGGTGCAAATCGCTTGTCAGTATCGGGGATCCTGATGTGACATTCCCGTCCCTAGAGCGACTGGGGTTTAATGCTTGTCCAGAATTGAAGAGGCTTCCTTTCAAGACGGACAGCTTGCCACGAAAACTGAAGGTACTAAAGATTTTTATTGAGACCTGGGAGAGATTGGAACTGGAAGAAGGTGTCAAATCTTTCCTGCAACCCAAGCTTAAGTTTGAAAAATACTAAATACCATGAGCAATCCGTTCATTCCATTCTAGAGTATGCTTGTTTCATGCATGTTTATAGTATACATGCTTCCGTTTACACCTTGGCCTGTAGCCTGATTGACAGGAGAATGCATGGATGTAATAATTCTTAGCCGACTTGTGGAAAACAAGCTATGAACTAAAATGTGTGCTATTTGATCTCTTATTTTACGACTTTTGGAATTTTCAAGTGCCACCTTTTGACGGGAACGCGCCCTTCTGGATTCAGAACTGACTTGGGTGAAAAAAATTCAGAACTGACGGGAACACATAGTCTCCTGTTTGCAGCTGATGCATCCCCTTTTTAGTCGATCTTAGTTGCAGCAAGCAATGAACTAAACTTTTGCAATCTGTTTTCCTACCTTCATTAATTATTTTCACGGTTTTTGAAATTTGCAAGTGCTACAGTTTGTTTGTTGACTTGGATAAACATTGGAGACATGCTTTACCTCCTCCGCAGTCCGCACTTCATGTTTACGGTCCTCGCGAAGGACACGCTGAGACCCACTCCCGGAGAAAAATTTCCCCATATCCACCCCCCCCCCCCCCATCACGCAGCAGGCTAGCAATCAATCAGTCCGATCCACACCCCCACACACAGCGTACACGAGAGAGAGAGAGGAGAAACAAGATTGGGACACCACCACGTTGGGACAACACATGTGAGAGGAGGCCGCTGCCTGCAGCTACTCCTGCCTTTGCTGTTTTCAGATTCAGAAACGAGATCTGGAGAGCGGAGACGACTAGCTGCAGCTGCTCGACTCGCGCGATTCCTCCAGCTAGCCGGCTGCCGTCTTCTTCCTCCCCCCTCCCCGACCTACACTCTGCAAATCTGATCTCGTCCTCTCCCTCTCCTGCACATCCCCTGATAGTTGCTGCGATTAGTCAGCGACTCAAAAATCTTTGGTGCCAAGGCTTTTCCAGGTAATCACCAATAGTACTTTTTCTTTTCCTTGAGAAGATATATTTTCCAGATGGTTAAACTGGTTGCTGCTACAGATGCTTATGCTTGCTCTGTTTCATGACGTTTTCCTGTTAATCGGGATTCGTTATTATTTTACAATGATTGTCCAGTGGAGAGGGAACAAGAAAATCTAGTTGTTGAATTTTTTTGTTTCACAGACACGGATTGAAGTTTTTCTACTCAACAAAACAGAGTTTAATTTGTTCTCTATTCTGTAGCTATGTCTTTCATGATTACTCAAGTAACTGGGAAGCTGGGTCCAGACGTCCAGTGGCCTTTTAGTCCTAAATAACATGCTTACTCTTGTTTCAAGGGCACTCTACCCGCCGAGTGTAACTGTTAATGGGTCGTCAAGCTAGTGCTGCACGGAATGACCTCGAGCACATGCTATCTGACGAAAACGAACAGCCAAAGGCCTTGCCATTATCACTTTTGGAAGACATCACAGATGGTTTCTCCAAGAACCTTCAAATTGGCAGTGGTGGTTTTGCGGTGGTTTATAAGGTAAGGCAACTCTCAACTGCCCTTGGTTGATATGAAAACTAAACTTGATGCTGACAAGGCATCTTGTGACTTCTAGGGAGTGCTTGAGAATGGGGCCGTTGCTGTGAAGAAGCTGTTTGAGAGGTTTGATATTCCTGATAATAAATTTAATGAAGAGATCCGTTGTTTGATGAAGGTGAAGCACAAAAATATAGTACGTTTTTGGGATATTGTTCTAACATACAAGGCGAAATAGTAGATCGTGATGGAGGTGTTATCATGGCGGAGGCACGTCAAAGGTTACTCTGCTTTGAGTATGTACCTAAAGGAAGTCTTGACAAGTATATCAAAGGTAGGTTCAAGTGACGTGTAGCTTTGGTTTCCATTGTAGTAAATATATTAAAGACTATCCGATTGAAGCAGCTATCACGTACTCATGGTGTCGTATTCCATCTAATATTACATTGTTTTATGTTCAATACTAAAACCATTATTTTTCAATTCTTTCTTCTTTATAGATGCATCTTGTGGACTTGACTGGATAAACAGCTATCGAATAATAAAGGGTATTTGTGAGGGTTTACATTACCTTCACCAGAATCGTATTGTTCACTTAGATCTCAAGCCCGTAAATATTCTGCTGGATGACAATATGTCACCGAAAATTACTGACTTTGGTTTGTCAAGGTGGTTTGGTGAAAATCAAAGCCCAGTTTTTACCCAAAATGTGGCTGGAACGTTGTAAGTTGGCAAAGCCTCTTGAATCCCCACTTTATCTTCTGCAGAAATTGCATTGTTTTTTTCTCCCATTCGTTTATACGATTACAAATTTTCATGCAGTGGGTATATGCCACCAGAGTTTATTCATGAAGACATACACGAAATCACATTCAAGTGGGACATATATAGTCTTGGTGTCATTATTATAGAGATGCTAACAGGAAAGAAGTGGTATCCATCATCCCCTGATGTTGCTGATGTAAGCACAATATTTCAGCCCCTCAAAAGGATAAACACTAGATTTTAAAATAACCATATTTTTCTTCTACTTTGCATTTTTGAAGGCATTATGTGATGTCATTCTTCAAAGTCGATATAGTAAAGTATCTTTAGGAAGATAACCTTTATTTCTACTTTTTTTTCAGTGGAACATGATAGTGCGCTTTGTGCTAGATCTTACAAGGCTCCGCAAAGCCATATCTCATCATTGTATG
Organism: Aegilops bicornis; assembly: GCA_021605145.1. Classification (NCBI taxonomy): domain Eukaryota; kingdom Viridiplantae; phylum Streptophyta; class Magnoliopsida; order Poales; family Poaceae; genus Aegilops; species Aegilops bicornis. The sequence continues at coordinate 756,388,295 of CM038673.1, read as the reverse complement.
TGCGCACGCCAAGTTTCGTGAAAATCCGACATTATATATGCCTGTGTAAAAAAGACAAAAAAAATGTCTCATGAAAAGCCTATTTTAACACTAAATTTTGTGTTTTTTACATATGACACAAAAGTTGTCGGATTTCTGCGAAACGAGTTTGTGTGCATGTAGAATGTTGAGATGTACGCGGGAATCATTTTGTCAGAATTTTGTGACATTTCAAAATATGTTTAAAACACATTTTAAAAACCAGGAGCATATGCTCCCATGTGCTAAAACGCCTCTCTCTGATCTGTAGGCCTAGTTAGACAAAATAGTTGTATGCGGATTTTACATATCTATTTTCAAGATGTGCAATATGGTAGCTGTAAATGTTTTATTTCTACATGTGTGGATAATCTAGATGTGTTTATAGCTACAATCCCTTATTTTTTTGGAGGAATTTTCTTGCTGCTCAAGCTGAATTGATGCAGTCTGTGAATCGATGTATTTTGTTAGTTTGTGTATCGGTTTGAGTAGAATAACTTATTCTGTAGCAAGGTAGATTTTATACTAGCAGTTCACGGTTTCATGTATGTGGTTTTATAAGACGCTTCATATTTTTATATAGTAATATACAGTTTAAAACTGTCAAACTCACGTCTAAACCAACCATGACCCAACTAGTAACCTGCCAAGCCAATTTCACCACTGGAATATAGCATGATTTTACTGCCATGAGAACATTTGTATATTTTAATTAAAAGTAAATGGCAAGTAGGGATTTAATCTATGCACCTCATGCAATTTGTTTTGTTTGCAGTCAAGTTATTGAGGTGATTGTGAACAACTAAAAAGACACTCCTTCATAACATGTGCTAGCTAGATGTGACAATAAGACACTGTCATAAACTCATTTTTTGATAAAGGGAATATATTAATATCGCGGAGATACCAATTATACCCAGGCTCTGCAACAATGCAATATCCTACTGGCACTATAGATGCACACAGCCAAAAAATAAATAAGAAGAAGCTAAAAAAGGAAAGTCCCGCTACAGTGATGTAGTCCTTGAAGCAGCAGTACAAACACCACCAAGACAACACCTGAAGTCCAAATTCTTCAAAAACGACATCTCCAAGAAGGAAACAGTGCACAAGCGCCTTCGTCGTCCGATCATAGATCATAGGTTTTCACCCTGAAGAAAGTCCAAGCTCTCAAAACAATGCCTTCAAAAAGGTCATTGCCAGACACAACCAATTCAGGTCAGACCTTGTATTTTCACCCTAAAAGGTAAGACCTTGAACTTCTCCCGTATTGTCGCCCCCACTTGCATGCCGCTGCTACGAATCCCGAAACACCAAGCAAATTCCTCATCACTGCAAAGACTCGAACCACCTTTACTAGTCCTCAGATCACAACTTCCATGATATTCTCTGCCTCTGACTTCATCATGGAATGAAAAAGACATGTCCCATGATGGCAACAAGTAGCAGAGCTTCGCGCCGCTCCCTCCAGAAACGAAATGGCCGGAAAAAACATGGGTGCGCACAACCGAATCCCATCCGATCCAGCAATCTCCAGGCATGAGGCGCACATGGGAGTTCGCCCGCGGAGCCTTCCGGAACTTGACACTCCGGCCAGATCAAGGAGGACAAGCATCAAGCAGATCTTCGTCTTGACGTGAGAGGAACCCTAGGACCGCCGCCTTTATTAGGCAGAACGACGGCCCCCACGCCGTCGCCCGCCGGCTCCCAACAGCAGGCCGCCGTGCCGCCCTCGCGGCCACCATGGTCGCCAAGGTCGCTGCCCCGGCGTCCCTCTCCGCCGCATGCACCTCGACGTCCAGGGCCGCCGATCTACAGCAGCCGGAGATCCCGTCGCATGGGGATGAAAGGCCCTCGCCGCCACCCGCCACGTGAGGAGATGAAGGCCCGCCGCCACCGTCAGCCATGCGGGCTTAGCCCAGTGGCTTCCTCCGGCGGCGGCAGGGGACGGTGGTGGTGGGAGCGGGGCGGCGGCGGCGGCTGAGATCTGGATCGCCCGTGCCGCCCCCTGGAGCGACGCGAGCGAGACGCTTGGGCTCCCAAAAATTGTAAATTCATAATTACAAAAATTGTAGTTAATACTCCCTTCGTCCGGAAATACTTGTCGGCGGAATGGATGTATCTAGACATATTTTAGTTGTAAATACATCCATTTTTATGCATTTCTGTGACAAGTATTTTCGGACGGAGGGAGTAATTTCTAAAGGGGTCATATAGTCACGATCAATTGACAGTAATTCATCGAAAAATTTGTTGGGCTGTGGGGTGGAAAGTGGTAGAGTAAGATTACTCTACTCCTAGTTGTACCCACTTTAAACCATCACAAAATAGGAGTGGCATGTTACAATATTCATCCATATTTATTTGGGTCTGCTAATAAATGCTAGAACTGTAACTATTTATTTTAGTCATAGATTAGTCATACATACATACTATTATTTCAACTAAAAAAGTTTACTTTTGATGAATTGGTCGCTAAATGTTCTATTTTTAAATACAAAGCAAATGAGACGAGTTGTTATATGTATGTCTGCGCAGGTACATAATGGGTCACTATACCTAAATATAGATTGTTCGTTAGTTCTCTATGTATCTAACACGCTTGAGTTTCCTATCTAAATAGGTACTTGAAAGCTGGAGGAATAAGTTGGGGAAATCACAGAGGGACACACAGTTGAAACAGATACGGTTATGCACCGAGCTAGGGATACAATGCATTGATGATAACAAATCCAATAGACCACAAACATCACATATAATTAGTTGGCTTGGTGAAATAGAAAATACATGCGTTGCAACTGGTGTGAGTTGTTCAACAGTACCACAGGTAACTTCATCGTGAAATGTATAACTAATCTTAATGCCAATTTGAGTATTAATTTACATGTGTAAAATTATGCCTTGAAGGTAGAATGGACTTTGGAAAATTTGGAGGATGCCACCAACAACTTACTTCTCAGGAGGAATAATGTCGATCTTATGAATGATAGTGCGGAGAAGAATGTTATTGCTGGGAAGGAGACACCTGAGAATCTTCGTGTGGCCGAAAAATGTCTCAATGATAATCTTCATATTATTGCAGTTGAGTCTGGTCCATCTATGCCTAATGTGGACCATAACCTTAGAGAGGCCCAAGAATGTCTCAATCATAATATTCATATTTTTCCGGTAGACTCTGGTCCATCTATGTGTGTTGAGGACCGTAACCTTCAAGAGGCTCTCCAGGTCATTAAAGATGATCCCGTGGGAGTGATTGGAATATGGGGTCCAGGTGGAGTGGGGAAAACACACCTTTTGAAAAAAATCAAGAACTCACTTGATGGGGACATGAGCATTAACTATGTTGTACAAGTGACAGCTTCAAGGGGGTGTTCCGTTGAAATGATCCAAACTGACATTGGACACCAGCTCAATCTGAAGGACCGCATGAAAGATTGTAATGTGGAATCTAGATGTTGTATCATTTTGGACTTCCTGAAGAATAGTAGCTTTATTGTACTGTTGGATGACCTTTGGGACCAAATTGATCTGGAAGCTGTTGGCATACCATATCCCCTTGGAAGTGTAAACCAAATCAGGAGAAAAGTGGTACTCACAACTAGATCAAGAAAAGTTTGTGGTCAAATGGAGGTGAGAAAAGAATTAAAAATAGCTTGTCTGCAGGAGGATGAGGCATGGCAACTATTCAAAAAGAAGGTCCGTCATGAAACTTTTTCTTATAATCCCCGCATTGAAACTCTTGGAAAAGAACTTGTGAAGGAAATGAAGGGATTGCCATTAGCTTTGGTAACTATAGGACAGACAATGTATGCAAAAACTGATACGGCTGAGTGGGAATATGCCATCCAATATATGAAACAGTCATGTTGTGTTAATGATGACCCGCTGGATATGGAAAAAGTTGTTTTCAGGCAGGTAAAGTTTAGTTTTGATAGTTTACGAAACAAAATTTTGAGGAAATGTTTCTTGACTTGTGCACTGTGGCCAGAGGATCAGAAAATTCCCAGAGAAATGCTCGCTCGATGTTGGATTGGCTTAGGTCTCGTGTCTGAACCAGACATACAAAGTTCCTACAGAAGAGCATATTATCTGATGGGTGAACTTTCAGCTGCATGTTTGTTAGAGCAGGACCATGGAATTATAATGTTCAATGAATATCTTGAAATGCATGATTATGTTAAAATGCATGATGTGGTTCGTGACATGGCTTTATGGATCGCTTGTGGCTGCGGTAAGAATAATAGCAAGTGGTTTGTCCGCGCAGGAGTTGGTTGGGACGAAAAAATTAACATCCCTTGGAGTCAAGTTGAATGTGTCTCATTGATGATGAACCGGTTGTTGGATTTTCCTCCTGTTGACTCTAATCCTTGCCACATGAGGATGTTATGCCTTGGAAATAACTATTTGAGATCGTGTACATATGAAATCGGAGAATTCACTTCATTGACATACCTGGATTTGAGCTTCTGCAACCTGAGCTGGATACCTGAAGAATTATGTTCCTTGACAAACCTAGAACACCTTGATTTATCGAGAAATAGTGATATAACAGTAGTGCCTCACTGTTTTGAAAACCTCATTAATCTCAAGTTCTTGTACCTAGAAGAGACTAGGATACAGATGTTACCAGAGGGGTCATATCTAAACTTCAAGCATTGCAAGTAATAGATATCAGAACCCATTGTTTGCCACGTCCATTTTCTGAGAACATTAGAATGCTTCGAGAGTTGGGCACCCTAACCAACTTGAAAGCAGTTGGTATCTATGTGGAGTATCTATGTGCACTACTAAGATCGAGAAGGTGCTAACCTCCACATCAGGTATTTAAATCTGGAGGATCATGAGACACGTGTACTCAATTTCTCGGATATTCTGTCACATGACTTTGCACGAAGGACCTTGTATGCGGGCGATGCGGGCGATGCGGGCGATGCCCGGGACGTTAACCACGGCCGTGTCGCCGGCGGCCGCTGCTGGCGTGGATCGCGTCGGGGGAAGGTTTTGGGCTCTTGCGGAGTCTGATCCGGATGATGAAGATGGCGAGGAGGACGCTGTGGTCTCGCCGGAGGTACTCGCCAACGCCGCCGTCTGTGATTTGCGAGGCGTTGCTCCGTGGTATTCTGAAGAGGACGTGGCTGCGATCGAGGATCGTGTTGTGCCAGTGGACGAACCGGCTCGACCAGGGTTGCGGCCAGAGGACAAGATCGAAATCTTCCGGCGTAGCGTTCATCGACGTCCTGCGGCGGCGGGGATCCGGCCTTCGAAGGGCCTATTCCTAAGGTTAGTCTTCCGAAACCTTGTTTGTCAGATTTTATTACTGCGAATTCGTGGAAGGAAGTGAAGAGGAAGAAGAACCGGAGACCCTCGGCGGCATAGGCGCCGCCACCGGCGGTCGACCGATCGAGCGTGATTCGGGATCAGCGGATCTCGCGTTTGAATTCTCTCCTACGCACCGATGGGCTGGCTTCAGCCGGGCCGAGGTGTACGAGGGTGGGCCGGGATTAGCGGGGCCACAGGCCCAGGCAAAACCGGACCCAGTTGATCGGGCTGGGGAGTCTCTTGTGCATGAGATCGCATCGGTTAGTGTGCCTACACATGCACGAGCGTCCTCTCCCTGCCGAGTCATTGTCTTAGGCTAGGTACGCCCGGGGCGGGCTGGCTTTCCTGCTGCTGCGACTTGTCGCGTGAAAAGTGGCTGCCCTCGCGATTTCTTGGCGAGGTGGTCATGCCGCCCAAACCGCCGCCCAAAACCCGGCCGTAAGCCGCCCGTGAGGTCTGCGTCGGTGCCAATTCGGCGCAGCCGGCGTCCGCGGCTCGCTCTGCGTTGGCGGCGGCTCCCGGCCAGGCTGCAGCGCCACGCCGGGCCGCACCATCTCATGTCTGGCCTTACTGGCCTCATCGAGATGGCGGCCGGAGGGTGGAGCGGCTAATGGTGGTTCGGGCCGGGTCGGGTGCTTTCGGGGACAGCCGCAACCTCCCCGTGGTCGGTGGGGTGATGATGGATACAACGCTTACGGTCGAGGGCTTCATCGGGGTTCGTCCATCGGTGGTGGGCGAGGCTACGCTGGGCCAGGGCAGGTGTCTTGGCCGGGCTTTCAAGGACCACCGGGAACTTGCCGAGGGCGATTGGCCCGCCGCAAGTGGGCGCTTCCGTGGTGGGCGTGGGCGCTTAGTGGTGGGCGGGGTGGGCGTACTTTGCGGTGCCGACTCGGACTCTTCCGACATGGCCACCGATGACGCGGCTCTGAACCGCAGTGGTGGAGACGGTTAAGGCTCTGGCCGATGTGGCTGTCCCGATGATAGCGCAATCGGATGATGCGGAGTCCGATAAAGGCTCGGAGAAGGCGGAGGTGACAAGCTGTCTAAGTGGGCGGCTAAGAAGAAGAAGTTAGTTTGTTTCGGCTGTGGGGAGACGGGTCACTTCATGGTGGACTGCTCACTGAGTTATGTGAGATTTGTCGGAAACCCAAGCATGTGGCGGTGAGTGTCCGCTTCTTCTCGGCCCAAACCGGCTCTTAATATCTACGGGCTATGTTGCTCTGAGTTGATGTTCTTTGAGTCACCCAGTGTGGCTTCGGTGACTCCTGCAGTTGAAACCTCCTTCCCCAGGGTGGTTAAAGTGGTCTTGGACCGCTCACTTTGAAGCCAGTTATTCAGCGATTGCTAGAGTTGGCTCGTGTAATTTCAAATGGTCTTTGTTGAAGCTTTACGATAATTCTTATAAAGTGGATTTTCCATCTAAAGAGGATCGGAAGAGGATTCTCAAGTTTGGTATGAGTCGAGTTCTTTGGAACTAGCTTTGTGTTGCAGTTTGATGAGTGGAAGAAGAAGGAGCCCTTGAGGGCACACCTTGACTTCGAGATCTGGGTTAAGCTTTGGGGGCACCGTCCAGAACCCTTGGATGATTTTTTGTCACGTGGAGCTTGGGGTCTTTGCTCGGTAAGGCGGAAAGGTGGACATGCCTTTCACTTTCGTGCTCACGGTGTTGCTCGTTTGTTGATTAGCGTGGCCAACATTCAGTTCTTGCCGGATGTGGTCGATGGTGTTATGAGGGGTTGCTTACATGTTGAATGTCGAGTATGAGGACCCGGACCTATTTCAGGATTTTGAGGAGTTGTTACCTATGGATACATCGGGGGGTGGTGCTGGCACCGCCGGAGGATGCACCCGTGTGACGGTGGCAGGGATTCCAGCCCGTGGAATCGCCTAAACCAACAGAGTCTGCTAAGGGAAAACTTGGGTTCGGCACCGTCCAACATGCTTGACTTGGTTACATTGGGGCTTTCTCTGCGCCTCTCGTCTTTGGTGTGATCGTTTGGAGTTGGATGATCCGTCTGAGCACGTGCCACCGGTGATCTTGGGAGGGCTCGCGGACTTTGAAGGACAGACCGCTGTTTTGGAGGTGTTTCCTCTCCGTCCTCCCTGTTTCGGTTGGACTTGCCTCTTTTGGACGACTTCGGTGGAGCTGCCCGGAGTACAGTCAGGCCAGCTGTTCTTCCTCTCACCCCGGAGGCTCGGGGCCGAGGATCGGGTCCAAAGCCAGTGGAGGTGTCTTCACCGCCTATACGACTAGGGAAGCGGCGACACCGCTTCGCCGCCATTAGTGCGCCAGGACTAGGGGTGGATGCCTCCGCCCCCACAGTGTTGGGAGGGCTGGGTGGGGCCTCTGTTTCGCCACGCTTCGCGCGCGGCCGGGCTGCTCCGGAGCCGGGCGGCTGGCGGATCGCCAGATTCTTAGGCGGCAGACGCCGACGCCTTGGCGGTGGCAGCGTCAGGGCGTGGGGAGGGGCAGGTGGTCTCTCCCCGCAGGTGACTTCTCGCGAGGAGGTCATCGCTTTTGGTGGCATCCGGACCCTATCTCCCGGGAGGCGGATCGGGCGGTTGCAGGAGCGGCCGGACGTCGGCATTTACATTCAACTACGGTGTCTTTGTGAGAGCGGCCAAGTTGCAGACGTCGAAACCACCACCGGTATGTCGATAATTAAGTCAAATTCCATTTTGCATTTTACCGATAATGAGATCATCAATAATGCAAATCAACTAGGAATTTCACTTGGTAATAATGATAGTCGATTGCTAAATCGGTCAACGACATTCTTGATTTAGAAGTCGAGCGCATGGTTGATATGATTCGTCACATAGCTGCAGTTAAACCAATGAATGATTCGGAGATTCATGCGCTTGGGGTTAGGGTCCTAGATGGTATGTGTGCGATCTTGACCTGATGGTCTCAAAGCGGAGGAAGACTCACAGCCGAGACTTCTCTCCATGTAGATGAGCCTTTAGTGATAGATGCCGAGGATGAGTGTCATATCCGGTGGTTGATATAGTCAAGCCTAAGCGGACATGGAAACGAAAGGTTTATCCAGATCTCCGCAGCGTAGGAGTGCTAGGATTACGTCTTGCCAAAAAATTTCATGATGACTTATGAGAGGCATTTTACGGAATAGCAGAGGTCTTAGAGACTTGGCTAAAAGGAGGTTTGGCGGATGCTTCTTCCGAACATCATTTGGATTTCATTGCTTTGTCCGAGACCGGAAGGAGTAATTTCACTAATCAATTCCTCGCCACTTTGTCCGGGGGTAGATTTTGATTGGCACCGCCTCCCACCTCGAGGAAGATCCGTGGGTTTTACTTGGGGTTAAGTGTGAAACATTGGAGGTAAGGAGCGTAGTTATGGGAGAGTTTGCTGTCAAGTTTCGGGTTAGATCTAAGGCAGATGGGTTTGATTGGGCTTTGGTGGCAGTCTACGGGGCTGCTCAACCAGAACTCAAACCAGATTTCTTGGCAGATCTGGTGCATCTGTGCTAATGAGCAGTTACCTCTCTTAGTGGGAGGGATTTTAACATAATCCGAAGAAAAGAGGACAAGAATAATGCCAATTTTGACGGTCGATGGCCCTTTATGTTCAATACTATCATTGAGAGTTTGGATCTCGAGAGAGATCGAACTCTCGGGTAGGAAATTCACTTGGGCTAATTCGTTACGGTCCCGACTTTTGAGAAACTTCGACCGAGTGCTAGCGAAAGTGTCGAAGGGAACATAAGTTTCCACCGGTAGCAGACAAAGCTTTGACTCGAGGTGTCTCGGATCATACACCGCTGTTAGTTGATTCCGTGTTCAAAATTTCATGGGTAACAAGAATTTCTTCTCGCTCGAACTGGCTTGGTTCGAACGAGAAGGCTTCTCAGTTGTTAGCTACACAAAGGGCTATGGACTCTGGAGGTAGGAAACCTATCGACAAATGGCAATCCAAGATTCTTCATCTCCGTAGTTTCCTTCGGGTTTGGTCAAAACACACTCATGGGATCTATAAGGCGGAGAAGGACAGACTCCTTCTTATTATTCAAAATTTCGGTTAGCGAAACATCTATCTTAGATTCCACTGAGTTGGCAACAAAGATAGATGCGGAGATGAAGCTTAAAAAGCTTCTCCGTGAGGAGGAATTGAAGTGGGCATTGCGAGCCAAGGTTCGCAAAATCGTAGAAGGCGAGGATAACACTCAATTCTTTCACATGATTGCGAATGGGAAGCATCGTAAGAAGAGAATTTTTCAATTAGAACAAGATGAAGGAACCATAGTTGGTCGGATAATCTCAAAGAATACATTACCAATTATTACAAACAGTTGTTTGGTAACCCGGTAGAGACTTTTGTGGCGTTGGATGAGTCTAGGGTTGAGGATGTGCCTCAACTTGAGACCGCCGAGAACGAGCTATTGACTGCTCCTTTTTCGGAGAAAGAGGTGTTGGAGGCTATTTCTCAAATGGAGAACAACAAGGCTCCAGGTCCGGATGGTTTTCCGGCGGAGTTCTACAAGAAGTGTTGGCATTTTATCAAGGGGGACTTAATGCCCATGTTTCACGAGTACTTTGAGGGTCAGCTGCAATTGTTCAAGCTGAATTTTGGGACGATTACTCTTCTGCCTAAGAAGACGGACGCTGTTCGGATCGAGCAGTTTCGACCCATCTGTTTGCTAAATGTGAGTTTCAAGATATTCACTAAGGTGGGCACAAATAGGCTTTCACAAATAGCACACTCTGTAGTTCAGCCGTCTCGAGACAGCTTTCATGCAGGATAGAAACATCACTGGAAGGGGTTGTTGTCTTGCATGAACGCCCACTAAATCCACTCCAAAAACTGGATGGCGTAGTTTTTAAAGTGGATTTTGAGAAAGCATATGATAAAGTCAAATGGCCTTTCCTGCAACAAGCGTTACGTATGAAAGGTTTTCATCCGGCATGGAGAAACCAAATTAAATCCTTAACGCAAAAAGGGAGTGTGGGGATTAAGGTGAATGATGACGTTGGTCACTATTTTCAAACTCACAAGGGGCTACGGCAAGGAGACCCTATGTCACCGATTCTATTTAACATAGTGGCCGACATGCTGACTATTTTAATAGGTCGGGCAAAGGATGCAGGACAGGTAGGTGGCCTGGTTCCACATCTAGTCGAGCGGTGGGCTATCTATTCTCCAATATGCTGATGACACTATCATATTTATGGAGCATGACATGGCGAAAGCTAGGAACATGAAGCTGCTGCTATGCTTATTTGAACAATTGTCCGGCTTAAAATCAACTTCCACAAGAGCGAATTGTTTTGTTTTGGAAGAGCTAATGATGACCGGATTCAGATCAACAATTGTTCGGATGTGAATTGGGTTCCTTACCATTTTCAGATTTGGGTATACCCATTCATCATCGTAAGCTAACCAATGCTGAGTGGAAATGTTTCGAGGATCGGTTTGAAAAGAAACTGAGCTGTTGGAAAGGAAAGCTCATGTCATATGGAGGGCGATTAATTCTGATTAATTCGGTCCTTACTAGTATGCCAATGTTTCTGCTATCCTTTTTCTTGGTTTCGGTTGGAGTTAGGAAAAGGTTAGATTTCTACCGATCTCGTTTCTTTTGGCAAATTGACGAGCTTAAGCGGAAGTATAGACTTGCGAAGTGGGATATTATTTGCAGACCTAAAGACCGTGGTGGCTTAGGTATTGAAAATTTGGAAATCAAAAATATATGTCTCCTTAGCAAGTGGCTTTTTAAGTTGTCATCTGAGACGGAGGCCACTTGGGCACAGCTTTACGCAATAAGTATCTCTTTGCTAAAACCTTGGCCCAAGTGTCTGTGGAGACCTTCAGATTCGCCCTTTTGGAAGGGCTTATGAGAGTTAAACAAATATTTTTCAACAAGACTAAGTTTATTGTTGGGAATGGTACCACGACGAGGTTTTGGGAGGATACGTGGCTTGGGGAGACTCCACTAGCACTTCAATATCCTTCTTTGTATAACATAGTTCAACGTAGAGATGCCTATGTTGCTACTGTTTTACAATCCGTTCCCCTCAATATCAGCTTTAGGCGGACGCTTGTTGGTAATCGTTGGGAGGCCTGGCTCCATCTGGTTCGACGTTTGATGGATGTCAGGTTGTCCGCTCACCCTGATCAGCTGCATTGGAAACTTACTAAGAACGGTGTGTTCTCGGTCAAATCAATGTATCAGGATGTCATTAACTCTTCGGTCATCCCTACTTCCTTGCACGTCTGGAAAGTTAAGGTACCCTTACGTATCAAAGTGTTTATGTGGTTTGTGCATAAACAGGTAATTTTGACTAAGGATAATCTTGCAAAACGTAATTGGGTATGTCCGTCTCGGTGTAGCTTCTGTGATCATTACGAAAGCATCAAACACCTCTTTCTCGATTGTCCGTTGGCTAAGATTCTGTGGCGGTCGGTTCATATTGCTTTTAATATCAGTCAGCCTACCTCTATTAGTATGTTATTTGGAACATGGCTAGATGGGGTGGATTATGACATTGCGAGACACATTCGTGTTGGCGCTTGTGCTCTTTTGTGGGCAATATGAAACTGCAGAAATGACTTAGTCTTTAACCGATCAACAAACTTTCACTTTTTGCAGGTTGTTTTCAGAGCCACATCGTTCATCCGTATGTGGTCGCTACTCACTCCGACGGAGGCCGGGAGCGCTTATTATCGCGTCTACCCGATGGGAGATGGTAGCTGGGATATTTTCAACCGGTTTGGATGGCGGTCATGTAATAGGATAGAGTGATCCTATAGTTTTGCCAGCCGGTTGTGGCTTTCAGCAGTTCTTTTCAGCAGATTTTGTTTCAGTTTGCACTATGACCTTTTTGTACTTTTCAGACTGGTTCCTTATTATTAATAATATGAGCCGTATGCATCATTCTGATGCAGAGGCTGGGGCATGGCCCCTTTTCCAAAAAAAACGAAGGACCTTGTATGAACTAACAATTCACATGGCCAACTTGGATGAAATAATAACAAGAAAAGAGTTGGCACTACCAAGCTGTTGTTTTGGTGCTCTCAATCAGCTCCAATTATCAGAGTTTGATAACTTAAGAGAGATAACTTGGATGGAAACATGTCCAGCATCTCTATTCCCAAAGCTCACGTGTTTGTATGTGGACTACTGGCAAGAGCTAAAACACCTCTCTTGGGCGATGTATCTGCCTTGCCTCGAACAACTCCACATATTTAACTGTAATGTGATGCAGCGACCATTTGTGATGCACCATGATGATAACAAGTTCGGCGAACAAGACAGTTCAAAGACATTTCCCTGCCTCAAATATCTGACATTTTCATGGTGCTCATCGCTGGTCAGTATTGGTGATCCCGATGTGAAATTCCCATCCCTAGAGCGACTGGAGTTCCAACATTGTGCAGAATTGAAGAATCTTCCTTTCAACATGGACAACTTGCCACGAAAACTGCAGTTTGTGCAGATTGATGTTAAATCCTGGGAGAGAATGAAATGGGAATTGGAAGAAGGTGTCAAATCTTTCCTGGAACCCAAGCTTAAATTGTTTGGAGTACTATGAGCAATCCGTCCGTTCCTCTCCATGCTTCTTTCTGGGCCCAGCAAGGATAGGCAACTGTATCAGTAATTCAGTATCTCGTGTGGGAGTTTTATCGTGCATGTTTATGCAGTGTCATGGAAATTGCTTCCTTTTGGCTCCCGAGTTGTATGCATGTTTCCTGTTGGCCATGCTGTAATAATTCTTATCGACTTGTGTCGACTGTCGAGGTGTTTCCATTTGTGTGCAGGCTGATAAAATAAGCTATATATGAACTAAACGTGTGCAATTTGTATTCTTAATTCATGATTATTGAAGTTTAAAAGTGCTACATTTTGACGGGGAGCGCATCCTTTTTGATTCAGTGCTGCCCGCATCTTTGAATCTCTAGTCTCCTCTCCTGTTTTGAAGCTGAATGCATCCCTTTTCCAATCGATCTGTGCCAACCATGGTACTATCTTGGTTGCTGCTTGGTTGCAGGGGACTTGGCAAATGTGTGGAGCTTGGCTGCGGCTGGAGCATGTTTGGGAATTTCTTGATTGCAGCTGGAGGAGGATCGGAGCTTGGTTGCGCACCAGTTTAGTGGGCACGGACAGGCTCTCATGGAACTGAAGGAATGGTGTGTTGTGCTTCTTGGTATGGTACTAGCAGTAGTATTCAGTTTCAGAATTTGAGCTAGTATTGGCCTAGAGGTATTTTTTTCACCATGCTTTGAGACATGACATAACTGTACTTTTGAGAAGGACGCCTTTTCCCGGTGACTAATTTGACAGAATTTTTTAGAAGACCACCATGGTTTAATTGTGAGCACCGTGCGGCCTTCAACTGCCTGAATTTTCAGGCCCAACAGTACAAAAAAATAGGATTGTTCGCTTCAGTGTCAGTAGTCAAATCTCTACTTTTTTCGCTCCTCTCTTCTAGTGGTAGTGGGAAAACTGTTGTATGTACTCCATCCATCCGGAATTACTTGTCATCAAAATTGATGAAAATTGATGTATGTAGAACTAAAATACATCTAGATACATCCATTTTATTGACAAGTATTTCGGGGAGTACATGTTTCACGAGGCACATAACCATAGATATCTGACCCTAGCGTAGCAGGACGGAGGCGAGGAAGCTGAGCACGGCGACGGCGACGGCGGAGCAGCACAGGTCCACCAGCACCTCCCGGGTCAAGCGCCAGCTTAGCATCTTCTTTTGTGGCCTCCATTATTGACTAATCTCTACCTTGAAAGTTGAAAGGGAGCGTGCATCCGCTCCAGTCCAGCCACGAAAAAAGATGCCTCCCTTGCCTAGTGCGCAACTTGTTGAAAGCTCTCCGGCGGCTTCACTTCCTGGCGCCTTGCTCTTCTATCTCCGATTCTTCTGGCTGGGTTGCTTATCACGCCTGCCGCGCGATTGCCGCTTTGCTCTTCCAGAACTCGTTTTAGTTTTACTTGCGCAGTTCTGGAAACGGGGCATAACTCGTTTGTGATCAAGCTCATCTTTCTTGAACCGATTTCTGGAAAGACAGGAGATCCACAGTGAGTACTTCTGATCTTACAATCTTTCTGTTGGTCGTGGTTAACGTCTTCTTCTGTTAGTTCTATATCACTGTAAATTGTTGGGAGTAACTAGTCGAACTACACGTGATTAATCGGCCCAGATTGCTGCAACAAAACTCAAAACAGGGGATGTAATGTACAGGATAGGTTGAGAGGTCGCTGTAGGTGTAGCAGGAAAGGCCGAGGGCAGATTTGCAGACGGGGTAGGTCAGGGAGAGGTGCCGGTGTCCAGAAGCATGGGCGGCAGCAGCTGAGTGCAGAGTGGAAGATAAGCCGTACGAAGAAGACGGCAGTACGTCGGCTAGCCGGCGGCTAGCCGGCGAATTGCGCAGTCGAGTTGTTTTTGCTAGCCGTGATTTTCATCGACTCAAAAATCTAACCAATGTTCTCAGGTTGATTACCACGCCTGCTTGTTCCTCATAGTTAAAGTAGCTGCGTGTTTGGACATTCATCCAAATGCATGCCTGATGCATCATCGCAGCTCTACGTTTATCGTTTGTTTGCTTCTAACTTATTCTACTCCCTCCGTCCCATAATATAAGAGCATTTTTGACACTAGTGTAATGTCAAAAATGTTCTTATATTATGGGACGGAGGAAATAGTTACCTATGCCATCAAGCGTGTGTTGAGTTTTGCGGAGGAGATATGTGTCTGCTTGCTCTGGTTCATAACATTTTCCTGCTAGCTGAGATTCCTTCTTTTGCAATGTTTTTCCACTAACACTAAGGGAACAAGAATGTAGTAATTGAAAAAAAATCTCTATTCTATAGCCGTGTCTTAAAAAAAAGGGAGACCGGTTAGGACTAGCCTTTGGCGGCATATTTTTTTTATAGGAGAAAGCAATCTGAGCACCCGCCGAGCCAAGTCTTGAACCTGGGAGGGCAGCTTGCACACCCGCACAACCTGCCAACAACAGAGCAACGCTATGTTTTTAGAGCATCTACAGCCGCAAGTTGCTAAAATGGACCTTCAAACGTCCGCGGACGCACCCGGTCACGCGTCCGCTTTGAGCTCTCATATTTTGTTCCATACAATCACGTATCTCAAAAAAAATTCTCCTCACTTTTGAGTCATTTCGGCAAACACCTTGTGTGCGGCCTCCTCAGAGCACATAGCAGGTAGGAACGCGGCCGGTGGCCGGACCTCCAGTGCAAGCAGCAGCGACAAGCTCCACGGGCGGAAGCACCTCGGCCAGCATGCGCGTAGCTGCCAGCACGCGGCTGTGCATACAGCGGCGCAGTGCACGCAGCAGCTCGCCAGCATGCAGAGCAGCAGCGGCAGCTGGGCACGCACGCGGCCAGCGGCGACTACCTAGCACGCGGCGGCCACACAGCACGGCTAGCTAGCACACGGGGCGCGCAGCACACATGGCTAGCTAGCTAGCCACGGACACGGCGCCAGAACGCCGGCACGAGGCTGCTGCTGCACGCGACGCGGCCAGGCAGCACGCGGCTCACTGCGGGGCAGCACACGGCGCCCGGCCAGGCAGCACGCGAGCCAGCGGCTGCGGAAGCCAGCCACCATGCCCGCGCGGCTGCGGCCGCCAGCCACCATGCCCGCGACGCTGTGGCTGCACACCAGGGCGGCTGCGTGTGCTGGTGGGCGCGGCAGGAGTGGGCAGTAGTGCACCCCCGCGGCTCAGCTCCGACCATGGTGCCCGTCCTCAGTTCAGCTCCGCCCATGGAGCATGGCGACACTGCGGCAACGTCGAGCAGCGGGAGTGCGAGCCGGAGCTGCGAGCCGGAGGAGCTGGACGAGCTCTGGCCATGGGCGTGAGGGAAGAGAACCGTGGATGACTTGTGGGTTCGTGTGAGTGTCCGGGCGTGACCGGAGCCCCTCATACTGGTCTCAGATTTCCAGGCATACAGGGACAAAATGAGAATCCGGTTGCGTTAACTTTTTGCGACCGGTCATTGGGACGGACGTTGCGGGCGTTTATGGGTGATATAGGGGATCCGGTTGTAGATCTTTCTTCTGTCCTTTTCACGATCGGCATGTCTCGCGACCTCCTAATCCTAAATAGACGTCTTTGCTTTTGTTTAGTACTACTCGCCGGACGTAACTACAAATGGGCCGGCAAGCTAGTGCTGCACGAAATGACCTCGAGCATATGCTATCTCATGAAAACGAGCTGCCAAAGGCCTTGCCATTATCACTTTTGGAAGACATTACGGATGGTTTCTCTAAGAACCATCAAATTGGCAGCGGTGGGTTTGCAGTGGTTTACAAGGTAACACAACTCTTAACTGCCCTGGGTTGATCTAATAACTCAAGTTGATGCTGACCAGGCATCTTGCACTTGCAGGGAGTGCTTGAGAATGGGACTGTTGCTGTGAAGAAGTTGCTTGAAAGTCTTGATATTCCTGATAATAAATTCAATGAAGAAATTCGTTGTTTGATGAGGGTAAAGCACAACAACATAGTCCGGTTTTTGGGATATTGTGCTAACATACAAGGCCAAATGGAAAACTACAATGGAGATTTTGTCATGGCAGATATACGTCAAAGGTTGCTTTGCTTTGAGTATGTACCTAAAGGAAGTCTTCATGAGTATATCAAAGGTATGAGCATGTGGCCTGCAACTTTTGTTTCCATTTTTAATGAATATATTGAAGATTAGTTAACTCAAGCAGCCCACGCATGTAGCGTCACTTATCTTGTGGTATTCTCTCATTTATAGATACATCTTCTAGACTTGACTGGATAAAGAGCTATCGGATAATAAAGGGTATTTGTGAAGGTTTACATTGCCTTCACTAGAATTGCATTGTTCACTTAGATCTCAAGCCAGCAAATATTCTGTTGGATGACAACATGACACCAAAAATTGCTGACTTTGGTCTGTCAAGGTGCTTCGATGAAAAGCAAAGCCAAGCTATTACCGAAAATATGGCTGGAACATTGTAAGTTGGCAAAGCCTCTTGAATCATTTTTGTCTTAAGCAGAAATTGCACCCTTTTCCTTTTCCTTATTCGCTGACATGAGTACAATTTTTTTGAAGGGGGTATATGGCACCAGAGTTTCATAGAGGAGACAAATGCACGATCACATACAAATCGGACATATATAGTCTTGGTGTCATAATTATAGAGATGCTGACAGGAAAGAAGTGGTATCCAGGATATCCTGATGTTGATAATGTAAGACCAATATCGATTGTTTCATGACAAAGGCTAGACACCCCCACCCCCCTCAAATAAGGATAAACACTATGCTTTTGAAATAAACATATTTTGCTTTTACTTTGCAATTTTTTAGGGCCTTACATAATATCATTCTTCGAAGCATATGTAGTAAAGTATCTCTAAGAAGATAACCTTTATTTCTATCCGTTCAATGGAAAATGAAAGCGCAATTTATATGGTGCTAAGAACCCACATCTAAAATTTGTTTATGCCACCCTTTTTTGGTCTATACATGGCGAAGAGAGTAAGGGAAGATAGACAAGACAAAGAGTAACACTATATCTGATACAATATCCACAAGGATTAAGATATGCGATAATATTATATTAAAGAACACATTTATCTTCTAAATGTGGTTAATAAATGACACAAAATGGAGGTAATAAGATAGAACAATTTTATGTCAGTTTTACATCTCTATTTTCAAGACGCGCAATATTGTAGTTGTATTTATTTATTTTGGTTGCTACATGGGTGGGTGATTTAGATGTGGTTGAGTACAATCCCTTATTTTTTGGAGGATATTTCTTGTTGCTTGAGCTTGAATTGATGTGGTCTAGGAGTCCATGTATTTTGTTGGTTTGTATATTGCTTTGCGAGTACATTAACCTATTCTACAGCAAGGTAGATAGCACTTCACGGTTTCTTCTTTGTGGTTTTATAAGATGCTCTATTAAAAAATGTAAGAATTTACAGTTTAAAACAGTCAACTTGCGCCAAACCAACCATGTCCAACTAGTAACCTGCCAAGCCAATTTCATCATTGGAATATGGCACGATTTTACTGCTATGAAAACATCTGTAATTTTGTATGTTCTAACTTAAAATAAGGAAGGGTAGGGATTTAATTTCTACATCTCATGCAGTTTGTTTATTTGCAAGGCGAACTATTGAGGTGATTGTGAAGAATTAAAAATTCCCTCCTTCATTATATGTATTAGTTAGATGCGAACTAAGACGTGGTCATGGTTACAAAAATATATGGTTAATAATTTCTAAAGGGAAAATGACAACAATTCTTGGGCATATTATTTTCCCTATGGGGTGGAAAGTGGTGGTTTAGTAGGACGTGATGGGTTGGTGGGTTGGCTTGGGTGTAAAGATTACTCCAAGTTGTAGAATAGCATCACAAATACATACCTTGGCATAATGACACTTTAAAGCCATAGCAACATAGTACTCCATATTTTACCATTATTTTAGTCTTCTAATTTATTTTTAGTCATAAATTTTTCATACATATTATTATTTCATTAAAAAGGTTTCTTTTGAGGAATTGGTTGTTAAATGGTATTATTTTCTACGTGAGACGTGTTACTGTATTTATGTCTCGGGTACATGATGGGTCACCATAGCTAGGTATGGATTGGGCATTCTTTCTCTGCATATCTAACATACTTCAATTTCCTATCTAAATAGGTACTTGAAAGTTGGAGTAATAAGTTAAGGAAATCACAACGGGACACACTTTTGAAACAGATACGGTTATGCATTGACCTGGGGATAAAATGCACTGATGGTAACCAAGCGAACAGACCAAATACATCACATATAATCAGTAGGCTTGGTGAATCAGAAAATACATGCATTATAACTGCTTTGACTTCTTCAACAGTACCACAGGTAACTTTCTTTGTGAAATTTATAATTGAACTTAATACCAATTTCGAGTACTAAGTTAGACATGTAAACTTATGCCTTGAAGGTAGAAAGAACTTTGGAAAATTTGGAGCATACCACCAATAACTTGCTTCTGAGGAGGAACAATGTTCGTTATATGAATGATATTGCCGAGAAGAATGTTACTATTGGGCAAGAGGCAGCTAAGGAACTTCAAGAGGCCCAAGAATGTGTCGATGATAAACCTCATGTTGTTGAAGTCGAATATGTTCCATCTATGTATGTTGAGGATCGTAATCTTCAAGAGGCCCTCCGACTCATTAAGGATGATCCAGTGGGAGTAATTGGAATATGGGGTCCAGGTGGAGTGGGGAAAACACGCCTTTTGAACAAAATCAAGAACTCACTTGATGATGACAAGACCTTTAACTATGTTGTGCAAGTGACAGCTTCAAGGGGGTGTTCGGTGGAAAAGATCCAAACTGACATTGCACGCCATCTCAATCTGAACAGAAATGGTAATGTGGAATCTCAATCTCGTGTCATTTTTGACTTTCTGAAGAAGAGAAGCTTTCTTGTATTGTTGGATGATATTTGGGGCCAAATTGATCTACAATCAGTTGGCATACCGTATCCTCTTGGATATGCAAACAAAATTTGGAGAAAGGTGGTGCTCACAACAAGATCGATAAGGGTTTGTGGTCAAATGGAGGTGAGGAAAGATTTGAATGTATCTTGTCTACATGAGGATGACTCATGGCAGCTATTCCAGGATAAGGTCGGCCATGAAACTATTCTTCATAGTCCTCGCACTGAAGCTCTTGCAAGAGAACTTGTGAAAGAAATGAAAGGCTTGCCATTAGCTTTGATAACTGTTGGAAAGGCTATGTATGGTAAAACTGATACGGCTGAGTGGGAATATGCTATCCAACATATGAGACGGTCATGTTGTGATAACGATGACCCACTGGATATGGAAAGAATCGTTTTTAGCCAGATCAAGTTTAGTTTTGATAGTTTGCGAAACAATACTTTGAGGAAATGTTTCTTGACTTGTGCATTGTGGCCAGAGGATCAACATATCTACAAAGTAGAGCTTGCTCGATGCTGGATTGGCTTGGGTCTAGTGCATGAGTCAGATATACAAAGTTCCTACACAAAAGCATATAGTCTGATGGGTGACCTTTCAGCTGCATGTTTGTTAGATGGTTGTGGAGAAACGTATGATTCTTTTAAAATGCATGATGTGGTTCGTGACATGGCTTTATGGATCTCTTGTGGCTGCAATGAGAAAAATGGCAAGTGGTTTGTCCGTGCGGGTATTGGCCGGCACAAAAAATTTAGCATCCCTTGGAGCCAAGTTGAATCTGTCTCATTGATGTGCAACTATGTATTAAAACTTCCTCATGTTGACTCTAATCCATGCCACATGAGGATGTTATGCCTTGGAAATAACAGGTTGCATGAAAGCATATTGGTTGAAGAAATCAAGAAATTTACTTCACTAACATATCTGGATTTGCACTTCAACAATCTCGGAGAAATACCTGAAGAATTATGTTCCCTGACAAACTTGGAACACCTTGACTTGTCGCATAATATTGAAATAAATGAAGTGCCTTACTCCTTTGGAAACCTAATTAAGCTCAAGTTCTTGTACCTAGGATGGGACTAGCATACAAAGGATACCGGAGGGGGTCATATCTAAGCTTCAATCATTACAAGTAATAGACTTCAACACTTTTTATCTACGTCCAGTTCCGAAGGACCTTCTGTCTAGAATGCTTCGAGAGTTGGGCACCCTACCCCACTTGAAAGCAGTTGGTATCACTGCCATGTGTTTTTCTCAGTATAAATTATTACGGGAGAGTGAAAACCTCCCCATCAGGTCTTTAACTCTGCGGAGACTCGAGACACGTGCACTCTACGTCTCTGATATTCTATCACATGAGTTTGCACCAAGAACCTTGTATGAACTGCTAATTCACATGTGTGTTATGGAGGAAATAATATTTGGACACGAGTTGGCACAACCAAACTGCTGTTTTGGTACTCTCAATCAGCTCAGTTTCTTAGATTTGTCAAACTTGAGAGGGATAACTTGGATGGAAACATCTCCGGCATCTTTATTTCCAAGGCTCACTTGTTTGGAGGTGTATTCCTGCGGAAAGCTAAATCAACTCTCCTGGGCGATGCATCTGCCATGCCTCGAACAACTGGTGATATATGATTGTTCTTCGATGCGGCAAGCGTTTATGAGGCACCATGGTGATAACCAGTGCAGCGGACAAGACAGTTCAAAGACATTTCCATGCCTCAAGTATCTAAAATTTCTGAGGTGTGAATCACTGGTCGGTATTGGGGATCCTGACGTGACATTTCCATCCCTAGAGCGACTGGTGCTTCATCATTGTCCGGAATTGAAGAGGCTTCCTTTCAAGACGGACAGCTTACCAGGAAAACTGCAGGAACTACAGATTGATGTTGGATCCTGGGATAGATTGGAATTGGAAGAAGATGTCAAATCTTTCTTGCAACCCAGGCTTAAATTAGAAAAATAGTAAATACCATGAGCTTGTTTCATGCATGTTTATAGTATCCATGCTTCAATTTACACCTTGGCCTGTAGCTTTGATTGATAGGAGTATGTATATGTAATGAATCTGAGCCGACTTGTCTAAAACAAGCTATGAACTAAATGCGTGCAATCTTTTTTCTTATTTCATGATTTTTGGAATTTGCAAGTGCTACCCATCCTTCTGGATTCAGAAACATGGTCTCCTGTTTGCAGCTGATGCATCATTTTTTTAAGTCGATCTTGGTTGCAGCAAGCAATGAAGTAAACGTGCGCAATCAGTTTTCTTACTTCACTAATTATTTTCATGGTTTTTGAAATTTGCAAGTGCTACACTACATTTTGGGTAAATATGTGTGCTATGTTAAGTGTTATGTTTTGACAGGAGCACATGCTTCTCTAGTCTCTGAATCTGTCCAAGCCTGTGGCTGGCGTTGTTCAATCGACTTGTGCAAGCCTCGGAGGTACCATCCTGGTTGCAAATTTGTGGAGCGCTCTGGCTGCTGAAGCCTGAAGCCATGTCTTTGCTGGGCACGGTGCCACTCAGTTTCAGAATTTGAGCTAGTATTGGCCATGCTTTGAGACCTGGCATAACTGTACTTGCTTTGAGAAGGATGCCTTTCCCCGGTGACTATTTTGACAGAATTTTTTAGAAGACCTCCATGGTTTAATCGTGAGCACAAAAAAATAGGATTGTTCGCTTCACTTTCAGTAGTCAAATCTCTGTACTTTTTTGGCTCCTCTGTTCTAGTGGAACTGTTGTGCATGTTTCACGAGGTACAGACATCCGGTCCCTTACTCTAGCGTAGCGCGACGGAGGCGAGGAAGCTGAGCACAGCGACGGCGCTGACGGCAGAGCAGCACATGTCCACGAGCACCTCCCGCCTGGCCTTGGACTCCGCTGTTGTACTCCTCTATTTTTAGGGGATCCATTAGAGTTGCCCTTATTCTAATTACCTATGCCGTCAAGTGCGTGTTGAGTTTTGTGGAGGAGCTATGCTTGTGCTTGCTCTGTTTCACAACATTTATTCCTGTTAACTGGGTTTCGTTATTTTGCAATGTTTATCCATTCAAGGAATAAGACTGCAGTTATTGAATTTTTTTTCTACTCATAAAATCAAAAGATTGTTCTCTATACCATAGCTATATCTTATATGATTACTCGAGCAACTGGAGCGCTGGATCTTGTGGGCCTCCCAAATAATGTGCTTGCTCTTGTTTCAGGGTACTCTCGCCCCACGTAACTGCTAATGAGTCGCCAAGCCAGTGCTGCACGGAATGACCTTGAGCACATGCTATCTCACGAAAACAAACAGCCAAAGGCCTTGCCATTATCACTTTGGAAGATATCACAGATGGTTTCTCTGAGAACCGTCAAATTGTTAGCGGTGGGTATGCGGTGGTTTATAAGGTAGGGCAACTCTCAACTGCACTCAATTGATCAAAAACTTAAGTTCATGCTGAAAGGCATCTTGTGACTTGTAGAGAGAGCTTGAGAATGGGACCGTTGCTGTGAAGAAGCTGTTTGAAAGGCTTGATATTCCCGATAATAAATTCAACGAAGTGATTCGCTGTTTGATGAAGGTGAAGCACAAAATTATAGTACGTTTTTTGGGATATTGTGCAAACATACAAGGCGAAATGGTAGGCTACGATGGAGATTTTGTCATGGCAGATGTACGTCAAAGGTTATTCTGCTTTGAGTATGTACATAAAGGAAGTCTTGATGGGAACATCAAAGGCAAGATCATGTGACCTGCAACTTTTGTTTCCATTTTGTCTATCTAACATTACAAATCTGAGTAGGAGGCAACTGCACCGTGGCTTGGGACGCGGTATGCAGGCCCAAATGGGCAGGTGGATTGGGGATCCCAAACCTACAATGGCTCAATAAGGCTTTGCGAGCGAGGTGGGCTAGGTTGTATCAAAGGGCGGATAGAAGCAGGCCATGGTCCGAGTTCTACATCCCTGTGCCGGCGGAGGCTTTGGAATTGGTTCAGGCAGCGGCTTACAATACGGTGGGCAATGGCAGATCTATCCTCTTCTGGGAAGATAGATGGATCAATGGCTTGAGGATTTAGGAGATAGCACCGACGGTGCACGAATTTATACCGGATCGGATCAAGAGGTCAAAGTTGGTTTCTGATGCGCTGCTAAATGACAGCTGGGTAGGCGACATCGGCCCCAACTTATCACTCCAAGCGCTTCAGGAGTTTTTGCAGCTGTGGCCGCTGGTCAGTGGCCGCCAATTAACAGCTGACGTTAAGGACGTGGTGACATGGTTGTGGAAAAAGAACGACAGTACTCGGCTAGATCAGCTTATGCGGCCAGATTCATGGGGCTTGCGATCTCCCCGACAGCGGCGTTCACCTAGAAGTCGAGGGCACCCTTGCAGTGCCGTTTCTTTGCATGGCTGGCCCTCAAGAACCGATGCTGGACGTTCGATCATTTGGCCCGCCGCGGACTATCACACCAAGACACATGCCCCCTATGCAACCAACACGAGGAAACTATCCAACATCTGCTTGCGGGTTGTGTCTTCGCAAATCAGGTCTGGTATTGGATGGGGAGAATCACGGGCAGGCAAGAATTCAAACCCCAAGATGGTGAAGGCCTCGGCGAATGGTGTTCTAGACAGGATCAAAGCCCAGTGCATCGCAAATTGACTCGGGCAAAATGCCTCCTTGGGATGTGGATGTTGTGGAAGCACCGGAACAACGTCGTGTTAAACGGTGTCGCACCGTCTCTACCCGTGATTTTTCTTAGAATTAGAGAGGAGGGAATTCTATGGGCGAAGGCTGGCCTCATGAAAGGCAACACCTTGGGTTTTGAGGCGGATGACGGTAGGCCAGATCGTGAGGAGGAGTTGTAGCTAGTTCGTTCGATGGTGTCGGATGATCCCGACATGTAATTATTGTTGTAACCATGGACTTGTGAGTCTTCCCTTTTCTTCTTTAATGAATGATACGCACACTCGTGCATATTCGAGAAAAAAAAAGTATTTCAGTCTTCATGTATGTCAAATATGAAGATGGATCGGTGGAAGACGGCGGCGGCGACTTCTGAGAGTATGTTGGACCAGTGTGTGCCCCAGACCCAGTATGAGCCTTGGTTGGAGCCTTCGGCTTTAGATATTAGGATTTGGTGCGAGGTTTTTTTGATATTCGGCTCGGGCCGGGGGTCATCCTCCTTTCCAAAAACATATATGTCAAATACTAACACCTTACTTTCTCAATTCTCTCTCCTTTATAGATGCATCTTATGGACATGACTGGATAAGGACCTATGTGATAGTAAATGGTATCTGTGAAGGTTTACATTACCTTCACCAGAATCGTATTGTTCACTTAGATCTTAAGCCCGCAAATATTCTGCTGGATGGCAACAGGATGCCAAAAATTACCGACTTTGGGCTATCAAGGTGCTTTGATGAAAAGCAAAGCCGAGTTATTACCACAAATACGGCTGGCACATTGTAAGTTGGCAAAACCTCTTGAGTTCTCCTTTTTGTTTTATTTAGAAATTGTTTCCTTTTTCTTTTTCTCATACGTTTATATGACTAAATTTTTATGCAGGGGATATATAGCACCAGAGTTTCATAGTGGAGACATATACATGATCACATACAAGTCGGACATATATAGTCTTGGTGTCATAATTATAGAGATGTTGATAGGAAAGAAGTGGTATCCAGCATATCCTAATGTTGATAATGTATGAACAATACTTGCGACTATTCCATGATAAATGCTAGACCTCCCTCAGAAAAAGGATAAACACTAGGTTAATATAGTCATATATTGCTTTAATTTGGGATTTTTAAGGCGTTACATCATATCGTTCTTCAAAGCATATGTACTAAAGTATCTCTAGGAGGATAACCTTTATTTCTTCTTGTTTCAGCTGAACATGAAAGGGCAATTTACATGGAGCTAGATCTTACTAGGCTCCACGAAGCCATATCTAAATTTCATTAATGGCACATTTTTTTGGTCAACACGGTGTAGAGAGTAAGAAGAGATAGAGAGAAGAGAGAGTAACATTATATATCTACAATTTGACATGGCATCGACAAACAGTAAGATAAATGATTAAAGTATGGTAGAGTACGTGTTAATGTTCCAAATGCGGATTCATGAATGACAGAAAAATGTAGGTAATGCCAGGGATTTACTATTCGTCACCCTGGGTGAGGAATAGTTATTCTTCACCCCCCTCTATTTTACCATCAATGCACCGTAATTTTACGTTCCGTAAATTTTTTCTTATATCTGATGTAAAAAGAGACTGTAAGAAAACATATAGTCACCGTAAAAAATATTTTATGTTATGTAAATTTACAAACGTAAAAACATAGTGTAAAATATACATAAACTACAAATTTTCTTGTCTTATGACCTACATTTTTATTTTCTTATGCCAAATTTGACATGGTGAATCAATAAGAATGTAACTTTTGAATTTCAAACGTAATTTATTTAGGAAGCGATCGTAAGATTACTTGAGATGAAGAATAACTTATTCTCGCACTGGGTGATTTAATAATAGCATCACTATATATATATATATATATATATATATATATATATATATATATATATATATAGGAGAGCGATGTGGTTTGGTGGTGTGGTAATGGCGGAGGTAGGGGGGAGGTGGGTAGGTTATTCGCTTCGCGAGTCGCCTCGCCTCCTCTCTCTCTGCCTATCATCCGTTCATCTCCTAGCTGTTTTCAAATCAGCTCTTTTTTTTACAGTAATTTAGGAGATCAGTTGTCGCTCGTGCACTCAAGCTCTTGCAGTTCGGCCGACCGTCCATTCCGCAGCTGCGTGCACCCAAGCTGTCGCAGTTAATTCTAAAAAAAAACTCTCGCTGTTTAATTAGCGACTGACGCTACTGGCCATGAACATAATATTCCAGGCTCAGGGACGACCGGTCAAGACCCAGCTCAGCATCCTCAGCCTCCTACCGCTCCGCTTCCACGATTGATCTCTTGTGGCCTCCATTATTGACTAATCTCTACCTTGAAAGGGACCGCATCCACTCCAGCCACAAAACAGACGCCTTCACTGGATTGCTGCTCATATCCTTCCTACTGCCACCTGTGGAAGCTCTCCCCTGCCGCTTTGCTCTTTTTCTTCTATCGCTGATTGCTTGCTTTGGATTCCTATCGCGCCTGCCACGCGGTCGGCGCTTTGCTCTTCCAACAATACTGTCTGCAACTCCAGATCTCGTTCTAGTTTTACTTGCGTAATTCTGGAAAGGGGACATGGCTCCTTTGTGATCTTTTCTTGAAGCAAATATCTTGAAAGACAGGAGATTCACAGTAAGTACTTCTGTTCTTAAATTCTTTCTTTAGCCGTGGTTAACGTTATCATCTGTTAGTTCTATAAATTTTTGTGTGTAAATATTGCTCCTTAACTAGTGTATGTCTATCGTTGGAAAGGTATCATCTCTGGGTGAGTGTTGGATGGGTCTGATATCACCTCTCTCCCTCCTCTCTTTGCTGTTTTCAGAAACGGTTTGTCTTGTCGCCCTAGTGCGGACATCTAAACTCCTCTTCACTAGGCAGCAAAAGCTTCGCCAGGTAATCACCACTAGTAGTCTCGTACTCCATGTATTTAAAATGGCTGCTCCTACATATGCTCTTCTTGCATGACGGGCAGCTTTGAGATTAAGAACCTGCTTATTAGTCGTGTTTGGGTTACTTTTGGACATTCATCCAAACGCAGGCCTGTTGCAGCTGTATGTTTACTACTCCCCCCGTCCGAAAATACTTGTATGACAAGTATTTTCGGACGGGGGGAGTACTTATTTGCTTCAGACCTATATATTGTTGTCACCTCGTAAAGTGTGTGTTTAGTTTTGTGGAAAGAGATGTGCTTATGCTTGCTCTGCTTCATAACATTTTCGTGTTGGAGATTTGTTATTGTACAATGTTTACCCTGTGACTGTGACTGTGAGGGAACAAGAGTGTAGTTATTGAAAAAGTTTCTCAAGGATCCACGTTTTTCTACTTAACAAAACAGAAGATTGTTCTCTGTTCCGGAGCTATGCCTTTCATGATTGCTCAAGTAACTGGGAAGCTATGTCTAGTGGCCTCCTAAATAGCATGTTTGCTCATGTATCAAAGGTACTATACACGCTGTACGTAACTGCCAATGCGTCGCCAAGCTAGTGCTGCACAAAACGACCTCGAGCACATGCTATCTCATGAAAACGAGCGACCAAGGACTTTGCCATTATCACTTTTGGAAAACATCACAGATGATTTCTCTGAAAACCATCGAATTGGAAGCGGTGGGTTTGCGGTGGTTTACAAGGCAAGGCAAGTCTCAACTGCCCTTGATTGATCCGAGAACTCAAGTTGATGTTGACAAGGCATCTTGTTACTTGCGGGGAAAGCTTGAGAATACGGTTATTGCTGTGAAGAAACTGTCTGAAAGGCTTGATATTTCTGATGATAAATTCAAAGATGAGATTGGTTGTTTGATGAAGGTGAAGCACCAAAACATTGTACGGTTTTTAGGATATTGTGCTAACATACAAGGCGAAATGGTAGGCTACAATGGAGATTTTGTCATGGCAGATGTACGTCAAAGGCTACTCTGCTTTGAGTACGTATCGAAAGGAAATCTTGATGAGTATATGAAAGGTAGGATCACACGGCGTGCAACTTCAGTTTCCAATTTGAATGTATATATTAATGTTTATTTAGTTCTAGCAGCGGACAAATGTAGTGACACTTACGATGTCATTATATCTAGTATTACAAAACTAAACACTCCAGTCTTCAAATATGTCAAGTACTAAAACCACACTTTCTTCAATTCTCCCTCCTTTATAGGTGCATCTTGTGGACTTGACAGTGGCGGAACTAGGATTTGAAAGCAGGGTGGTCCAATTTAAGATTTTTTTATCGCAGATATGACATATCAGCATATTAGCATAGACTTTTATCCCTGGCACTGATCAATCGGTAATAACCGGATATGTCACACAGCAAACAACCCTTATATCCCCTATTTTACATTCTGTCCAGATCCGATGCCTGATTCTATCAATCAAATTTAAGGAGTGCCCGAGTGGGGAATGACGACCTACCTCCGTTGGGCTGCTGGCTGGCTAGCTCTGCCTCTGCACATGCCGGCGCCGTCGGGTAGGACTGCTTCTGGGCTGCTGCCGACTGCAGTTGGTGTGTCGAGCGGGCGCCTCCTGGATGTGGTATAACGAGTGGCGCTGCAGCGGTAGATTCCTTCCCCGGGCTCCGTTGCTAGCGCCAACTGTGGCGACAACGAGTGGCCGGCGAGGCGGTGAGTCCAGAACAGTCGAGCCAGGTGAGCAGTGCCGGAGGAACATGGAACAGGATCAGAGTTTGGGAGGCAGTGAGGAACGAGCAAACAAGCAGAGTCGGTTAGGGTTTCTCCCATGGGCTATGGTATATGGGCCGACCCAAAATCTCAGGGTGGGCCGTGGCCCACCCTGTCCACCCTCTAGATCCGCCCCTGGGACTTGACTGGATAAAGAGCTACCAGATAATAAAGGGAATTTGTGAGGGTTTACATCACCTTCACCAGAATCATATTGTTCATTTAGATCTCAAGCCCGCAAATATTCTACTAGATGACAATATGGTGCCGAAGATTACAGACTTTGGCCTTTCAAGGTGCTTTGATGAAAAGCAAAGCCAAGCTATTACCTAAAATATGGCCGGAATGTGGTAAGTGTCAAAGCCTCTTGAATCTTTTTTTAATCTTAGGCAGAAGCTGCATTATTTTTCCATTATTTCCTACATTCATATGATTACAAAATTTCCTGCAGGGGGTATATGTCACCAGAGTTCCATAGTGGAGACATATGCATAATCACATACAAAACAGACATATATAGTCTTGGTGTCATAATTTTGGAGACGCTGACAGGAAAAAAGTGGTAGCCTGACGGCCCTGGTGTGCGACGGTGACAACACTAAGATCTGGAGCCGTCACTGCCTGTCTGCGCGGAGAATTACGAATTGAACATGGTGGATAGGTAGTTCGGAGCAGAGAGCCAGCTGTGAGCGGATAAGAGTTCAGAGAGATGCAATATGGATGAGGTCGGAGCATGGTTACATAGGCGTGGTGGCCAAGCGAAGGGACAGGGAGCAAGCTTCAACACGGTGCATCAGCCGGAGTAGGCTTCTTGGTCGTCGTTCTACATTGAAGTGGCAGCGTCCACTCGTCCGATTGTCGCTCTTCCTGGCATAAATGTCGCGAAGTCACGTCCACTCTGGAGTGACGCTGACCGGCATGAATGCACGGCAACCGCTTCGCGCGGAGAGTATTTTTCTGGCATGAGGGTTTTGGGTGGGACCTGGGAGGTTGACGCGTGCGTGGCAGCGTCCCGGACGCCCACAAAGCCTCCTGATTTGACTTCGATTTGTGGGAAAACAGACATCTAGACTGCTCGGTCCAGACGGATGCAGGCGGTTTAGGAGTCCGCGTTGGAGATTCCCCAAGGCTTTGCATCCTATTACAAAATAGATTCAAATGAACCAGAAGCACAAGAAAATGAGATAAAGTTAAAAACAACACAACAAGGAGCAGCACCGAGGAGATCGAACCGCATCAGCCAGCCGAGACCAAACCATGACAATGCACCATCGGCGTGAATTGAAAGGCGACGGGCAACCGAGACTACACAACACCACATCACCATCTATTGCGGGGTACATTTGAAAGGTCATTCGAGACCGAGATGGCGCCACGACACCTTTGTGCCATCGATGTAGTCGAAGGGCATCACCAAGCAGAGATTTCTCAGAGTACACCAAAACATCACCAAACCGAGATCAAAACAACGTCATCAAGATAGAACACGACACGGAGCATCGGCGTAGCCTCAGCCAGCAACAACTGACTGACCATGGATCTTTCCCAATCCCCATTCACATCCCCCCACGATGATCACACTGCAGCCGCCAATAGCGTCGGGAAGCGCTAAAATGGGCGACCCTTGATCTAGGAAAATCCAACCGACGAGGCGTCCCCAGTGAGCAAAACCACGAACAGCGACAACCCATTGGAAGAACTGGAAGGTGGAGGGCTCCAATGTCACTGGAGGCCCGATGCCACCTTCGTTGGCGAGTGCATGGAGAGGCACAGCGACGACCAAACTCCGGGTGGTGGAGATGGTAGATGTGGCGTTTGGAACTACATGAGGCGGGACGGAGGGTGTCGAGCGCGCTAGAGCTGTAACCGTTGATGGTAATCAGTTGAGGGGCCAGCCTTGTAGGCTGCCGCCACTGCCAGATCTAGCGAGGACAAATGCGGATGACGAGGGGGGCTGCAACGAGCGCATGGACGGATCCCGCTGCCGCCAGCCGCCGCCAGGCTTTGCTCGGTGTCGTTTGCTGGCGGCAGCAAGGGGGTGGTGGCCGGTGAAGTGGTTGTGGCAACGGCGTAGCTGGGGCCAGGCAGCCCAGGCAATGGACTGGGGGAAAAAAATCCCAGCCTTATATTTAGAAAAAAAGTCCCTACCCTACTCTACCATCCTGGACTTTGGTCAGCGACTCCCACACGAAGGTATCCCTCGTTTTACGCTATCCCAAATCCCAATTACATTTGGTAGATGTCTCTGTTTGATGGTTTTTTTTTCAAAACTATCACCTATTTTACAGCAAATTCAGAAACTATAGCATCCAATGCAATTTTCTTTTTTCAAAACTATGATCCTGCCGGCCTTGTGTGGGCCGAAGAGGTTGTTTTCGGTCAGCTTTTGGCCGAAAAGTGCTTTTCGGCCATGCCTTGGCCGAAGAGATGCATAGCTGGGCCGAAAAGGACCTTTTTGACCAGTAGTAGGCCAAAAAGTTCTTTTTGATCAATAGTAGGCCGAAGAGTCCCTCGGCCCCACCTTTTCACGCCAACGTGTGGCTGAAAGTGCATGGCTGCGCTCTTCGGCTTATGTTAGGCCGAAATGGTTTATTTTTTTGAATTTTGACTTATGAATGTTGTGCAACCATTGCCCATCTTAGACATTGGAAAAATATATTTTCGCGCAACCCTTTCCCTCATTATTTTCCCGCCAACTCTTTCCCTCCATATATTCCCGCAACCCTTTCCCTCCACATCGGGTGGCGGTGACCCGGATAAATCAATCCGTTAGCAACTTGACTGCTCTGGTCGGGTTCATACCCCCTGTGGAGTTGTACGATATTCTCCTGCTTCGTGACAAGTTGCACAAGGGCATATGGGTGGATTATTCGGTCTCGGCAACGTCTTAACAGGGTCAACCAATGCTGGCTCCTATCTATAGGCATCAACTACCACTTGACATTTTTACAGGATTTAGTCAATAATGCATGAATACCGACGGAACATACTTGAGGATCCAACCCGAAACTAGTTGTCAACCAGTACTTCAACTGTCTAATGTCCAGTCTGCCCGGGTCTGCCAGTGTCATGACGCCATTTTTAAACTCCCTAAGATCAACCCCCAACTCATTATATCGAACATTACCAGCGCCGTAGTAAATAGTCAAATTTACTGATTCAGACATTTTCACCCGTTAGACATTGTCATCTTCTCATTAATCACAAGCACTAAAATGCCTCCACAAACATATTAATGCTACAATTCGCAATATGACTTATCTACACTAACTAAACTATACAATTCTCCGGTCACCCCCCAAGCCGCACCTCCTCCTCACCGCCTCCTCCTCCACAGCTACTGCTCCTCCTCACCACCACCTCCTTCCCAACCGCACCTCCCCCACCCTACCATGGCCCCTCCCCCCCCCCCCCCCAACGCACAAAAAACTATCCCATAGCAAAAAAAACACCGTAGGCCGTTGGAGAATGCTACGATCTATCTATTATGTGCCTTGGATGTGAAAATGAGAGAGAGAGAGAGAGAGAGAGAGAGAGAGCGCGCAGATGAGAGAGAGAGCAGACGAGAGGAAGGAGACGACGGCGTCGGCCTTATCCAGACCTTTTCGGTCAAGGCCTGGCCGAAAAGCTCTCCTGCCGCTGGCAGGCCGAAAACAACCCATTTCGGTCGTGTGTAGGCCGAAGCTACTATTTTCGGCCGACCCGCCACCGACGCCACCTCTTCAGCCAAGATGAGCCCTTCTTCAGTCAACTGCTGGACGAAAAGCCCTTTTCGGCCAAGTGCGGACCGAAAACACCCTCTTTGGCCCACACGAGGCCGAAGGGGTCATAGTTTTGATTTTATTTTATTTTTTTGCATCGGGTACTATAGTTTCGAATTTGCTATAAAAAAGTGATAGTTTTGAAAAGAAAATATCTTTGATGCTTGATTGAAACATGATCTTTAATTCTTAATGCCTTTCCCTTTCCATGTTGTTTCCCTTAATTTTGTAATTCTGCAGAGAAATTAAATGTGGAAACTGATTTCGTAATTTTCAATGTAAGTAGCTAAATAACCGTGCCTTGCACTGATTTGCATTTTAAAATTAATCTTCTAAGGTTTAGCTTCTTCTATTATTGAAGATGTAATCATGGAAAGCTCGGAGCAATCAATCATTTGATTTGGTACAATATTTTTTATCATCTATGCTATGTATGGTCTTTTAATATCGACACAGATCTTTGGAACATAGGGGCCAATGCACCTGACATGGAAAAATAATTTTAGAAAAATCAAAAGGAGTCGAAAATTTCTGAAACTTTTTTGAAACAACCATGATCTAGCCACTATAAGGGAGTACTTACCAGCTGCAATATGATCCGGATCGGTTGATGTATATCGTCGTCGTGGTCGTGAATACCCATGATTAAGATATCATAGTGGCTGTTGTAAATAATACTATTTATTTCCAAGTTGGCTATAGTATAGAATAGTAACGCGCAGCAAGTGCTAGAATACGGTCAATGAGACAAGAGATGGTATATGAAATTCGTACGCGTTAATACATGGTGGTTGTCTCTGTGATTCTAGGATATATGTACGTATGCGCTTGCATTCCCAATTTCCCAGACAACATTTAGAGCTAAAAAAGACTAGAACACTTGATAGAGGAGAACGAAGCTGCTTGGTTGAACTGACCGCAAGCAGGATGGAGATGGCGGTAGGGGCGGCTTCGAGGGTGGTGGTGCAACTGGTGCGCGGAGTCGTGGTCGTCTTGAAGGATGCACTCCAGCTGCAAGGTGCTCGAGGGCTCGACCTTGAACGGCCAACGAGCGGAGACACGTCCTTGCACCAGGTACCGGAGCTGCCGCTTAACATCTGCATGGTATCCGAGATGTTCCTGCAGATCCTTGCCACGGGGCTCGGCGCCCTCGCCTTAGTCTGGGCGACCGTCGTCCTGCTCGGCGGTTTCTCCACTTCTCTACACAAGGCTGATTTCTGGGTCATCACCGCTATCGTCTTCATCCAAACAGCCAGGTACCTCCTCAATCCTCGCCCTCTTCTCGGGCATTTTCTCGGGCATTTTCTTATGACTGCAGATGACTAGTCGTACTACAAACAGATCCAGTAATTAGTTTGCCTCTGATGAGCAACAGGGTCGTGGGCATAAATGTAAGCCCCGAGGCAGAATTTTTCAACCAAGTTCCACAAGCATTCCTCGAACTGGGCGCCGAGCACTACACGAAATGGGGGCGACGAAGACCCCTGACTGGCCGAGCAACTGGCCAAAATTTCGTTTACTATCTCATGCTGGCACTTGGAAGTGCAAGGGATTTCATAACCATTGTGGCCTTCCTAGCAATATTGGTCCTTGCAGTTCCGATGATCGCAGGGGTAGGCTGCATATCACTTTCCATCTATCGTCTCGTTGCCCTCCTGTCGAGACATCATGACAATGACAATGTGTTTCGTGCACTCATCTTGTTCTATGCTCTCGTGCTTCTCCAAGGTGGATTGTTCATCTTGTGGTTGTTTCTGAGGCTGTATCGTTCTTATCTTGCAAACCACGTGAGCATCAAGTATGGACTTGAGGACAAGAGAGAATTGATTGACAAATATATGGGCAAAACCTTGAGCACGGCCATAAAAAATGGGGTGTCAGGTACCATCAACAGGAACCTGGTTTCCTTTGCAGCAGAAATGATGAAATCGGAGTACAGTCAGGACCGCATTGATGCAGTTCTGGTGATGCATAGATTGACATCCCAAGAGGACCATAGAACAAGAACACTATCCCAGATACAATCCTCACCTCTCTGTGTTTCCAGGCTGCTTGACATGGTTGCCCCAAAGAGCCGCACTGATCAGAGGACAAAAATATGCATCGCACAAATTGTGGCACATCTTGCTAGCAACTTGCGCCTGGCTGACATATCAGGAGCAACAGAGTCCATATCTTCCATGATTGATCCCTACTTTACGAAAATAGCAGCACCGGCTACCAGTGTCAACATTGACCATCAGACAGCTATTGATATCACAACTGACCCACAGGGGCCTGTTCAGTCAGCCAGCGGTACCAGTGGAGCTGAAAGCAAACCTCTAATTATCCATGGCCTGCTGATCCTTGCCAAGCTTGCAGTTAACCCGGACAACTGCAAACACATATATGATTACAAGGGTCTCTTCTCCAAGATCATATCCCCAGTCAAAAATAAAGTGTATGAGATCCCCAGAGATGATGGTATCACCATGGAAATAACTGAGAAGGCACTGGAAGTGGTGAGCATGCTTGTCAGTGGCACAGATGAAACCAATGGAAAGATACGCCGAGGTATTTGTAGCAATGGGATAACAGTGAACGATATCCGCTCAATCTTGAGGAACCACATGTACAACAAGCTAAAGGTTCCAGCAACAAAGATCCTTACGGAGCTATCTTTGGATACGTCCACTCAAGCTACCCTTGGACTTGATGGCATAGCTGAATTGATTAACCTCTTGATGGACATCTTCTTTGATAATGCTAATGAGAGTGAACTCAAGAAGACCGCAGGGGAAGCATTGGCAGTACTGGCAATGGACAATACCAATTGTATGACGATCATGAATTTCAGTAGAGAGGCACAAACTTCAGTTCAGCTGCTCACAGTTATGATTCCTGAGGTAAACGCCAGATTACATCGAACTGCCATAGCACAACTGCTGATGCAGTTTTGTGCAAATTCTGATCCTGCAGAAAGGGAGGAGCATCTCGCATCAGTCAAGACAATTCTACATGAGGTAAGAGTATATATAAATACCCATATTATTTTTCCAATAATCTATTAGTACTCTATATGCTTCAAAGATACGAAAGAGCAGTTCGGAATGGTGAAGTCACTTATTTATCATATCTCATTCTTTGTCATCTGCATCACATTTTTCAGATAGAGGATATAATTAACATGCGAGATGAAACATAACACAAATTCGTAAACTTATATCTAAAATTTCAGTAGACTTTTTCTCGAACTAGGTTGATGTAGTATCCAAGTTTGATCTGACACAACAATTCGTAGTCCGAATCTTTATTGTGGTGTGCCACCATGGACCTGTTTGCTACAGTCGAATTTCCAAAGATCTATAGAAGTTCAAATGGGGGCTAGCATAGAGCAGATCCAAACGGAACCCAAAAGTTTTAAAAAAATGTTTTCTTTCCTTCACGTGTTTTGGACTGATGCATGCCAAACGGGACACAAAAGTTCGTTGGGACCATGTGTACTCCATAGCAGAAATCCCAATAAAAAGGCATGAACCTTAAAAAAATCTTTATAGAAAAAAGTAATGACTAATGAATATTATCATATATTGGTTTTTAATTAGTACACATCATGAGTAGAATATGCACGACCATTTCCCCCTTTTACTTGATGTAACATTGCTGTTGAAATATCTCACATGTACCCTTTGTTCTTAGAATAAGAGGTTTCTTCTTTACTAAATTGTTTTTTGGCATGGCAGGTACTCAAAATTATATGCAACGTTGAAGAAGCAGCAAATGCAAATCAGGTGGGTTCTCCCCAGCATAACCTGGGCCAGCAACAAGCAGCAAACACAAATCAGGCGGGTTCTCCCCAGCATAACCCGGGCCAGCAACAAGCAGCAAACACAAATCAGGCGGATTCACCACAGCACAACCTTGGGCAGCAACAAGCAGCAAATGCAAATCAGATAGGTTCTCCACAGCAAAACCGGGGCCGGCCCCCATTTTCTCGGGCATTTTATCGCTTGAACAGTTTTCTCGGGGCTCACCACTCTCACGCTGCTAACAGAAACAATCCCAATGACAATTTGCCGGCTGTTACTCAGCTTGTAGGTGCTAGAAGAAAATCCCTGGCAGCCTTCCTAGGCCTTACATTGGAGATATGTGACAAACTGGAGATCAGTCCAGATGATTTTGATGATGCGCTTGCGCTCATTCCTCTTTCCATGGATGACTTTGTGGATAAACTGAATCATATAATAGAACAGTGCAAGGGCCACTCTGTTGATAGCTTGGAAGGGAAGGGTCCCTCAGATGAGTATCTGATAATAATCAAGGGAGTGACAAAGTTATGTACATGGATGATGCAAAGCAAGCCAGACTGCATTACAGTATTCCAGAACAAGAACACTAGCTCAAAACTGCAAGGTGCCTTGGAGGATATGAGAGACCTGGAACTAGGTATGCTCCTTACCGGCAGTGCAGGGGACATGGCTAATTACCAACCCCTTTCAAACATCGTGGGTGTTGCACGGCAGATGATGGATGCTAATGAGCAAGTTTAAATTGGAAGGGGTGGATAAGCATTAAAAGTGTGCAGTTTTCTTTCGTTGTCTACATTTCAGAGAATTGTTTGCTCCGTGTGTCTCCGCATGTGTCAAGAATCAAGATAGCTACATGATTTTATATCTTTCGGGTTTGCAATCTGCCTGGTTTTCCTCGGATTGATTGTGCTTATCTTTTGCTGGGTTTGTCAAATACATTGTAAAGAGCTTTTATATGACCGTTATTCGCATTGTGCTACCGAACTTGTAAAATTATTCAGATTTGTGATGTAGACTTTTGTAGGATAGAGATGCATCCCACATTCATTAAGCAAGAACAACCGGGGAAAAGAATATTAAGCAAGAACAAGAATACAAGATTAACAACACACGTTGTACCCGGTTTTAGCATTGTTAGAAATCACACTTCGACTACAATCTCATTTTTATTACCTCAGGCACCACCATTAACAAAGCACCACAGAAAAGAAGGGAGAAGATACCATGTTGTTCTTCAAAAAAAATTCCTTCAGAGACCCAAGCCCGGGAGATACTGAAGACAACCAGGTAGGATTCAGACAAGCAACGGTCGAGATGAGCGCATACCTCTTCGGGAGATATCTACGGTCCAGATCGACTAGGGAGATTTACCAATCACATTAAAAGATGTCACTGTGTAACCGCTCTTTACATTTAATGTACTCTGCTGTAAAATGATCGAGCTGGCTCAGATATATAAGCCTCGCCAGGGGATCATGGCTGGTAGGTAGAAAATTCCCAAGTAACTAGTCTAGCATAAAACCCTAGTTCTTTTACTCAAGACGGGGCCTCTGAGCTCCTGATCTATCAATTTACCCTATTACCCGATACATTTATCCATGAATTCGGTGTGGATCGAGTAGCTCTTGCGATTGCCAGTACTTTGATCCTCACAAAGGTATCAGAGCGCAGTCGATTTTTCGGCTCACGGCGGAGTAGAGGCGGTGATTCGAACAGAGAAGGGCGAGCAGTTGGGATCTCTCGTAAAATCCCTCCCGTCGAAATTCGGGCGCAGATCATCGAGTCCGAGACGGTTGATGGGAGACACTCTTCTGGTAGTAAAATTCCGGTCTCTGACGAGATCCGTGCGTCACAACGTCGATCTCTGGGAATTACACAGGAAGAGGGTGGCTAGAGAGTAGCAGGCGACCAGATGGGTACTCGAGCGAAGGTGTTGATCACAATGGATCAATTGGAAGCAGAGGTTACAGATCTAAGATCTGAATTAGAAGGCCTGAAGGAGCTAAAACAAGAGGTTAGTCAAATTCAAGCAAAGATGGTAACTATGCCACGAGTGGAGGCTAAACTGACTGATATGAACAAGGATATTTAGAAAACTCTGAACCTGATTCTGCAGAACTTATCGATAGGCAGTGAGAAAACTGAAGTAGTGACTCCAAATGTTTCTCCTCCAGCATGTTCAGGATCAGCAATAGTCAGTTTACCACCAGTGATATCGGTCCCTGACCATACAGGCAGTTCGCAAGCTCCAGTCAACAGAAATCTCCAACAGAAATTCGCAAACCAGGGACAAATACCTGCATCTGTGGTGCCAGGGTTAACAAATACACTACCTAATACACATGTGTTTACTGAAAGCACAAAGATACATACAGATAAGCAACCAGAGTTACCTGAACATCCACCATTCAGAATGGCTCCAATTAGTGCAAATGCAGCGGTGCAAGCACATACACTAGAGTTTTCTGGAAACAGTGGATACTTTGCTCCTATTACAGCTCCATTGTACAACCCAATTCCAACATACAACCGAGTGACAGGTCAATATATCAATGTTTGCAGTGCTCATTCTGCTCAGCCACCAGTATACCAGGCAGTGGGAAATCTCTATGATGCTCAAAGAAATCAACATGCAACTCAATTAGGAGGTCCTTATTTTGCTGAAGTTGTGCTCGAAGGTCCTAGACTGGAAATTCCTCTTTTCAGTGGAGAAGATCCCATAGGATGGTTGGTTGCTTGTGAAAAATTCTATGACATGTCTGGAATTCCTTATGACCAGTGGGTTAACTTGGCTACAAGACATTTTCAAGGCAGAGCATCTAATTGGCTCAAAAATATTTGTGTGCCTTGGCAAATGCTGACATGGCAGCAGTTTTGTCAAATGGTGGCTGATAGGTTCTCAGAGGCAAGTGTTCATGAGGCTGTTGAATTATTGAAAAATATCCAGCAAACAAATTCAGTGGCAAACTATATAGTCAATTTTGAGCAATGTGTAGCACTAGTCAAAAGAGATCACCCATGTTTACAGGAAAATTTCTTGCTCAGCTGTTTTATTGGAGGATTAAATGCTGATATCAAACATGAAGTCTATGGACAAAAACCTAAGGGTATAATAGAAGCTTACTAGTATGCCAAAGTGTATGAAAAGGCTTCTACAGCCAGACAAGCTATGCATCGGCCAGTTTACAAGCCAAGAGGTTGCTCCAAGCCATACAAAGCTCCTTCATCACTGCAAGTTCAAGTGCCTGCTCAAGAGAAATACTCTGTTCCTTTCCCAAAGGATGCAAGAGCATGTTGGTACTGCAGGGAACCCTCAACAAGACAACACAAGTGTAATATTGGGAAGACACTACACATCCTACAAGAGTTGTATCAAGCCGAAGACAGTGATTCCACAGAAGAGAATGTGGTAACTAACAAATTTACCATACAACTCCTAATACTCCGGATAAAGAAACTACTGACACTTTAGAAAAACCTACAACATAGGCTATGCATATCTCTGTCAATGCCACAGAGGGTACTACAGGTCCAAACACCTTCTCATTGATTATAGAGATTGCTGGGAAAAAGGCCACAACATTGTTTGATAGTGGTTCTTGAGACACCTTTATGAGCACTGACTTTGCAATCAACAACAATTGTTATCAACAACCAATGCAACCCAGAAAAGTAACAGCTGCTGGGGGTGGAAAATTGACTTATGCTGCTAAGGTACTAGAAAGTGATTTTAAGGTGCAATGTCACACTTCTTGCAGTAGCTTCAAGAAACTAGACCTAGCATCATATGACATCATATTGGGAGCTGACTGGATTTACAAATATAGTCCCGTTTGTTTGGACTTAGTAGAGAGAATGCTTATTGTTACAAAACAAGGACAACCCATAACTCTCTTTGACCATACCATTCCAAGCTAAAAGTGTATAATCACAGCTGCAAGAATGGAAAAGTTGTTGTAGAATGGATATATTTTACAAATATAGGAAGTGGAAACAGAAAAGAGCAAGGGATATCCTCCACCTCCTGCCTTACAACCTTTTCTTCAAAAATATGTTGATGTATTTGAAGAATCTCAGAAACTTCCTCCCAAAAGAGATTGTGATCACAAGATTATCTTCAAGAAGGAGCCAAGCCCCCACATTCGAGACCCTACAGAGTTCCCCACTATCAAAAAGCAGCCATGGAAGAGATCATCAAACAACTCATAAAAAAGTCTGAAATTCAAGAGAGTTTCAGTCCTTTCTCTTCTCCAGCTATAATGATCAGAAAGAAAGATGGAGGATGGAAGTTCTGCATTGTTTATAGAGAACTAAATGCCATCACTATCAAGAACAAATTCCCTATGCCAATCATTGAGGACTTGTTGAATGAATTACATGGAGCAAGGATATTCTCTAAATTAGATTTAAGGTCTGGATATCATCAAATAAGAATGGCTCCAGAGGATATCCACAAAACAGCTTTTAGAACTCACATGGGCCACTATGAGTTCAAGGTAGTTCCATTTGGTTTATCTTGTGGGCCAGGAACATTCCAGAACCTCATGAACAATGTCTGTGATGAAGTTCAAGAACCAACAGAAGAGAAGTTCATATTGGTGTTTTTTTATGACATCTTAATTTTTAGTAAATCCTTGGGAAACATGTGAAACATTTGGAGAGAATACTGGCAATGCTCAGAAAGCATGAGTTATATGCAAAAATGTCCAAGTGCTCTTTTGCCATAAATCAAGTATCTTATCTGGGACACATCATATCTGAACAAGGAGTAGCTACTGACCCTAGCAAAATACAGGCAGTAGTCGATTGGGAAGAACCAACAAATATGACCAAGCTGAGAGGGTTCCTGGGTCTGACATGTTATTACAGAAGATTTGTCAAAGACTATGGAAAAAATTTGTAGACCACTTAATGATATGCTCAAAAAAGATGCCTTCTAGGTCTTGATCAAAGCAAAGCTCTTCATACATTGAAACAAGCTATGACAACTTGCCCTGTAGTAACCCTTCCAAATTTCTCTCTGCCCTTCACCATTGAGGCTGATGCTTGTGCCACAGGAATTGGAGTTGTCCTCATGCAACAAGGACAACCTTTGGCTTATCTTAGCAAAACCTTGGGACCCAAAACTGCAGCACAATCCATTTATGAGAAAGAAGCAATGGCCATTCTAGAAGCACTAAAAAATGGAGGCATTATATATGGGGAAATTCCTTGATAATCAAGACTGATCAGCATTCATTGAAATACATGACCACATAGAGGCTGACAAAAGGAATCCAGCATAAACTCCTGCTTAAACTGCTGGAATATGATTATACCATAGAGTATAAGAAAGGGAAGGAAAACCTAGTGGCTGATGCACTTTCCGGGAAGGACAATTGTCATGCAATGCAATGCAATGCAAGAATGTCAATGTGGTGGTGCCCCAGTGGACTGAAGATGTGAAAAAATAGCTATAAAGGAGACTCAGACAGTGATAAGCTGTTGAAGAAAATAGCTACAGATACTGAAGAAAAGCCTAAGTTCTCTCTACACAATGGCTTGATTAAGTACAAGAGCAGGATTTATGTGGGAGCAAGTACTGAATTCAGACAGCAACTCATGCACACTTTTCATTCTTCTGCCTTGGGAGGACATTCAGGCATTAAAGCTTCCTACTATAGGATAAAAAAGGTGTTCTGTTGGCCTAACCTAAGGAAATGTGTGGAAGAGTTTGTCAAGAAATGCCATGTGTGCCAAATTACAAAAATTGAACATACATCCCCAGGTCTGTTACAACCCTTACCAGTTCCAAATATGGCCTGGGCACACATTACCATGGATTTTATCACTACCTTACCAAACTCTCAAGGGAAGGAAGTCATTCTGGTAGTAGTGGACAGTCTCACAAAATACTCTCATTTTATTCCATTGGCACATCCTTATACAGTCCAAACTGTCTTTGAAGCTCTAATGGACAATGTGGTCAAATTGCATGGTCTGCCTGTCTGCATTGTTTCTAATAGAGACAGTATGTTCACCAGTGCATTATATCTGGAGTTGTTCAATGCTTTTGGTGTTCAAATAAGGTGGGCAAACACAGAGAGAGAGAGAGAGAGAGAACCAGTGTCTGGAAGCTTATCTGAGGGGCATGGTGTTTCAAGAACCAAAAAAAGGCTGAAGTGGTTACCATTGTTTGTGTTACGGTACAAAAGAAGTTACCACTCTTCTCTCAAATGCACACCATTCCAAGCTCTTTATGGATACAAACCACCAAAAAATTGTGATGTAGACTTTTGTAGGATAGAGAGATGCATCCCACATTCATTAAGCAAGAACAATCGGGGAAAAGAATATTAAGCAAGAACAAGAATACAAGATTAACAACACACGTTGTACCCGGTTTTAGCATTGTTAGAAATCACAGTTCAACTACAATCTCATTTTTATTACCTCAGGCACCACCATCAACAAAGCACCACAGAAAAGAAGGGAGAAGGTACCATGTTGTTCTTCAAAATAAATCCATCAGTTGAAGCACTGGAACAACCCCGGTGTCAGGACCCAAGCCCAGGAGATACTGAAGAATCGATAGCCAAGTAGGATTCAGACAAGCAACGAGCGAGATGAGCGCATACCTCTTCGGGAGATATCTACGGTCCAGATCGACTAGGGAGATTTACCAATCACATTAAAAGATGTCACTGTGTAACCGCTCTTTACATTTACTGTACTCTCCTGTAAAATGAGCTGGCTCGGACATATAAGCCTTGCCAGGGGATCGTGGCTGTTAGGTAGAAAATTCCCAAGTAATTAGTCTACCATAGAACCCTAGTTCTTGTACTCAAGACGGGGGCTCTGAGCTCCTGATCAATCAATTTACCCTATTACCCAATACATTTATCCATGAATTTGGTGTGGATCCAGCAGCACTTACGATTGTCGGTACTTTGATCCTCACACCCGGCGAAGCGGCGCACTCCAGCTGCGGCGCCATCCGTCGTGATATGGCGCCGCGATAAGAGCACGAGGGCGAGCCGCTGAGCAGTGGAGGCAGCACCGGCATCGAATCAGCCCAAGGCGGAGGCTGCTCCCAGCATGCACGGTGGCCCTCAGCCCCGTCTCCTCCTCACCCCCACACCATGTAAGAATCGATGGAAGCATTCCTACTCCCTCGTAATCAAGGTGGGGTTCTGTGACGCCTTTGTCTGGTCGTTGAACACAAACGAAGTACGCGAAGTTGCAGCTATGGCGAACTTTTAATCTAAACAAAACTCAAAGTCTAAACGACGCCCTAAGGGCTGTATATATTGAGAAAGAGGAGGGAATTTCGTGGCCCTTGAGGGAGGGGTCCGAAACCAACCCTAACTCTTGTTTCCCCACATACGGACTCTAAAAACAGCCTACACTTAAGTATTTCGAAATTACATGGGCCTGGCCCAATATTAAGGTGACGCATCACCTAGAATAGCCTATGGACGAATATTATGAAGTGGCATCTTGTATATTTCGTCCAAGGCCTCATGCTCTCATTAGGGTGGCTTCAAAGTCTGGAATCATCACTTGTAACTCCGTTCTTGTTCCCCTTGCGCATGCCAACATCTCCATGCTTGAACTTGCTCCAAGGTTCATCTTTCTTGTCCATGATAGGCCCTTCATTTGTAAGCAAAACAAATGTATCCAATTTAGGCAGCATCATATTCTCATGAACATTGGGATCGTTACCAAGAAACGAA
Organism: Aegilops bicornis; assembly: GCA_021605145.1. Classification (NCBI taxonomy): domain Eukaryota; kingdom Viridiplantae; phylum Streptophyta; class Magnoliopsida; order Poales; family Poaceae; genus Aegilops; species Aegilops bicornis. The sequence goes on along the minus strand of CM038673.1, from coordinate 756,343,872 downwards.
AGTACCTGATAATTCAATTGGCGTGCGTGAGCTCTAGTAATTGGTCCAGTATGTATAGCAGCTGGGGCTGTGGGTGTAACAATGGTATTGATGTCCTCATCAAGAGCCGCTGTATTTATATTGATACGAGACAGGAATCAACCCCTGTCGTAGCGTACATGATGTGTTGCCGATCGCTAGGATACAGCCTGTACAGAAGGAGATAGAGAAGGCTACGAGAGAGGTAGAGATAAGGGAAGTTAAGATTACATGAGATTTAAACCATATTTCTAACACCCTCCCTTAATCTAAACTACCCTAAATTTAAGTTTCTCTTGAACTCCTCAAATGGCCTTGCTGGAAGAGCTTTAGTAAATTCGTCTACTAATTGATCCTTGGATGGATGAAACGTATCTCCAACTTCTTTTCTACAACTCTTTCTCTTACAAAGTGGAAATATATCTCAATATGTTTGGTTCTAGTATGAAAAGGAGGGTTAGCAGACAGATAGGTAGCACCAAGATTATCACACCATAAACATGAGGTGCGTTGTTATTTTATTCCCAATTCTTCAAGCAAGGACTCCAACCAGATGATATCAGCAGTAGCATTAGGCAGTGATTTATATTCAGCCTATGTACTTGACCTTGACACAGTTGCTTGTTTTCTGGCACTCCATGAAATGGGATTAGAGCCAAAAAAGACGGCAAAACCTCTAGTTGATTTTCTATCATCACTACAGCCTGCCCAGTCAGCATTAGAAAAAGCACTGGCAAGAATAGAGTTAGAACATCTGAATTGCAGTCCCAATCCTACAGTGTGCTTAACATACCGTATAATTCTTTTGACAGCTGTCCAGTGACTAGAGGTAGGAGCATGCAGATATTGACAAACCTTATTAACAGCAAATGAAATATCTGGCCGAGTCAGAGTCAAGTATTGCAGGGCTCCAACAACACTTCTATATTTAGTGCTTTCTTCTTCCTTAAGTGGCTCCCCTTCATATGCTAAAAGTTGTTCTGAAGAGGATAATGGTGTGGGTGAAGGCTTGCAATCCTTCATTCCCATGCGAGCTAGAAGTTTAGTGGCATACTTTTCCTGATTCAACAATATGAAATCTTTAATCTTCTTAACTTCAATTCCCGGGAAGAAATGTAAATCACCAAGATCTTTCAATGCAAATTGTGAGCTTAAATCATGCAGAAGTGCACTAGTAGCATTTTGTGAAGAACTTGCAACTATAATATCATCAACATATATGAGCACAAAAATGATAGTATTTACCTTGTTGTAGATAAAGAGAGATGTGTCAGCTTTAGATGAAATGAAACCAAGGTGCTTCAACTGTGAACTTAACCTTGAGTACCATGCTCTTGGTGCTTGCTTCAGACCATAAAGAGCTTTGTCAAGCCTGCAGACATAATGTGGGGTTTGCTTATTTTCATATCCTGGTGGTTGCCTCATATAGACCTCCTCTTCCAGAACACCATGCAAAAACGTGTTATGTACATCTAGTTGTCTCAGACTCCACCCCCTGGATACAACAATAGCTAGCACAAGTCCTATAGTTGCAGCTTTCACAATAGGGCTAAATGTATCCTCATAATCAATACCATAGTGTTTTTTAAAACCTTTTGCAACCGTACGTGCCTTCTACCTGTCAATGGAGCCATCCGCCTTCTTTTTAATTCTATATATCCATTTGCAGTCGATAATATTTTTACCTCTCTGATTTGGTACTAGGTGCCACGTTTTGTTCTTCATTAGTGCACCATATTCTTCATCCATGGCCGTTTTCCATTTGGGATCCCCAAGTGCATCATCCAACCTTGTTGGTTCACCTGAAATACACAACATGCCATACGGTATAGTTCCATGCTTTATTATTTTTGGATTTCTAATACCTTTTTGTAGCCGGGTCATAACCCTTGAAGTAGTAGTAGGTTGTACAGGAGGCTGCATGATCTGAATAGTCACAGAAGATCCAGGAGACCCCTCAAACTGTGCTGACTGACTTGATTCAGATGATACTGTAGCCCTTCGTGTGGCCGCGTCTGAGCTGGACCTGCTGGAGACTACAGGGACAGTCGCCGTAGCGGATCCTGCACCAGCTGCACCTGATGGCTGCATGCATGTGGGCGCGCTAGCCACTGTCGGCCCTACGCAAGTGGCCCGCGGGTTGGAGCCTCCGCGCGGTGACGCGGCAGTCGTCGAGTGGCCCGCTGAGCCTAGTGAGCCCGCACCCCCTTGGCTGCTAGCAGGTGCGTGATCCCACGCTGATGCGTGCACATGATCCGAGGCATGCAGGCGTACAGGAGTAGCAGGCGCCGCCGCTTCTTCCTCGAGGCCCGCGCCAGCTGCGGTAAAATTTCGTGTTTTGACCCTTTTTGGAAAGAATTTCAGGATCTGACCCCTGTTGCTAAAATTTTGGAGATTTACCCTTTTGCTACCGCCAGCGCTCCTGGCGGTAGGGTTAGACAGCCTACCGCCAGCCAGATCCGGGCGGTAGGGTGTGACGGAGGGGGACGGCGGCCGTCACCGCGCGCTAACGTGGATAAGTACCTTACCGCCAGAGAGCTTGGCGGTAAGCTGTCTAACACTACCGCCAGAGGCTCTGGCGGTAAGGTGTGAGGTTTTGCCGTGTATGCATTCTCAGAACGAAATATGCTAGGACCCATGGCGGTGGGCTGTCGACCCTACCGCCAGGGAGCTGGCGATGAATCTGCATTTGCCGTATAAAGTTTCTGTAACGAAATATGCAAAGGGCCCTGGCGGTAGGTTGTGTAACCCTACCGCCATGTTGTCTGGCGGTAGGGTCCTCAGTTTTGTTTTTTCCAAATTTCATTTGGTTGCTTGTTTTCAAATTCAATATCACAGCAAGTTTCACAAATATGACAACAATATCATAGATTTTAAATAATTAAATTTGGGCATCACATAGATCCATATTAAGATAACTTGAAGTGCATAGAACATTTCAAACACATAGATCCACAAATAGCAAACACATAGTTTCACAACCACTAGAAAAGTTCAACCAAACTAAAAGAGCCAAGTATCGAAGAGCATAATCACTTGCTCCTTCCCCTCTTGGAGGTACGGTCCTCGTTACTCTTTGAACGATTCTCTTCGGTCTTCTTCTTGGGCCTGTTGGGTAACGTAGTAATTTCAAAAAATTTCCTACGCACACGCAAGGATCATGGTGATGCATAGCAACGAGAGGGGAGAGTGTATGTCCACGTACCCTGAGACCGTGGCGGAAGCGTTATAACAACGCGGTTGATGTAGTCGTGCGTATTCACGATCCGACCGATCCAAGTACCGAGCAACGACACCTCCGAGTTCTGCACACGCTCAGCTCGATGGCGATCCCGGACTCGATCCAGCAAAGTGTCGGGATGAGTTCCGTCAAGACGACGGCGTGGTAGCGATGATGATGCTCCACCGACGCGGGGCTTCGCCTAAGCTCATGACGATATGACTTCTTCGGCGCAGGGCTTCGCCTAAGCTCCGCGACGATATGACTGAAGTGGAATATGGTGGAGGGGGCACCGCACACGGCTAAGGAACGATCCGTAGATCAACTTGTGTGTTCTGGGGTGCCCCCCTGCCCCCGTATATAAAGGAGCAAGGGAGGGGGTGGCCGGCCTAGGAGGAGGCGCACCAAGGGGGAGTCCTACTGCACCGGAGTAGGATTCCCCTTTCCTAGTCCAACTAGGAAACCTTCCATGTAGTAGGAGTAGGAGGGGAGGAAAGGGAAGGGAAAAGGAGAAGGAAGGAAGGGGGCGCCCCTTCCCTAGTCCAATTCGGACCAGACCAAGGGAAGGGGTGCGGCCACCCTTGAGGCCCTTTTCCTTCTTTCCCGTATGGCCCAATAAGGCCCAATACGTATTCCCGTAACTCTCCGGTACTCGAAAAATACCGAATCACTCGGAACCTTTCCGAACTCCGAATATAGTCGTCCAATATATCGATCTTTACGTCTCGACCATTTCGAGACTCCTCGTCATGTCCCTGATCTCATCCGGGACTCCGAACTCCTTCGGTACATCAAAACTCATAAACTCATAATATAACCGCCATCGAAACCTTAAGCGTGCGGACCCTACGGGTTCGAGAACTATGTAGACATGACCGAGAACTATTCTTGGTCAATAACCAATAGCGGAACCTGGATGCCCATATTGGTTCCTACATATTCTACGAAGATCTTTATCGGTCAAACCGCATAACAACATACGTTGTTCCCTTTGTCATCGGTATGTTACTTGCCCGAGATTCGATCGTCGGTATCCAATACCTAGTTCAATCTCGTCACCGGCAAGTCTCTTTACTCGCTCTGTAATGCTTTATCCGTAACCAACTCATTGGTCACATTGCTTGCAAGGCTTATAATGATGTGCATTACCGAGAGGGCCCGAGATACCTCTCCAGACAATCAGAGTGACAAAACCTAATCTCGAAATCGCCAACCCAACATGTACCTTTGGAGACACCTGTAGTACTCCTTTATAATCACCCGATTACGTTGTGGACGTTTGGTAGCACCAAAGTGTTCCTCCGGTAAACGGGAGTTGCATAATCTCATAGTTACAGGAACATGTATAAATCATGAAGAAAGCAATAGCAACATACTAAACGATCGGGTGCTAGGCTAACGGAATGGGTCATGTCAATCACATCATTCTCCTAATGATGTGATCCCGTTAATCAAATGACAACTCATGTCTATGTTTAGGAAACATAACCATCTTCGATTAACGAGCTAGTCAAGTAGAGGCATACTAGTGACACTCTGTTTGTCTATGTATTCACACATGTATTATGTTTCCGGTTAATACAATTCTAGCATGAATAATAAACATTTATCATGATATAAGGAAATAAATAATAACTTTATTATTGCCTCTAGGGCATATTTCCTTCAGTCTCCCACTTGCACTAGAGTCAATAATCTAGATCACATCACCATGTGATTAACATCGATAGTTCACATCATCATGTGATTAACAACCATAGTTCACATCGCCATGTGACCAACACCCAAAGGGTTTACTAGATTCAGTAATCTAGTTCACATCGCTATGTGATTAACACCCAAAGAGTACTAAGGTGTGATCATGTTTTGCTTGTGAGAGAATCTTAGTCAACGGGTCTTTCATATTCAGATCCGTTATGTATTTTGCAATTTTCTATGTCTACAATGCTCGCACGGAGCTACTCTAGCTAATTGCTCCCACTTTCAATATGTATCTAGATCGAGACTTAGAGTCATCCAGATCGGTGTCAAAACTTGCATCGGCGTAACCCTTTTACGACGAACCTTTTGTCACTTCCATAATCGAGAAACATATCCTTATTCCACTAAGGATAATTTTGACCGCTGTCGATGATCTACTCCTAGATCACTATTGTACTCCTTGCCAAACTTCGATTGTAGGGTATACAATAGATCTGGTACACAGCATGGCATACTTTATAGAATTTATGGCCAAGGCATAGGGAATGACTTTCATTCTCTTTCTATCTTCTGCCGTGGTCGGGTTTTTTTGAGTCTTACTCAATTTCACACCTTGTAACACAGGCAAGAACTCTTTCTTTGACTGTTCCATTTTGAACTACTTCAAAATCTTGTCAAGGTATGTACTCATTGAAAAAAACTTATCAAGCGTCTTGATCTATCTCTATAGATCTTGATGCTCAATATGTAAGCAGCTTCACCGAGGTCTTTCTTTGAAAAACTCCTTTCAAACACTCCTTTATGCTTTGCAGAATAATTCTACATTATTTCCGATCTACAATATGTCATTCACATATACTTATCGGAAATCCGTAGTGCTCCCACTCACTTTCTAGTAATTACAGGGCTTCATCGCAAGTCTGTATAAAACTATATGCTATGATCAACTTATCAAAGCATGTATTCCAACTCGAGATGCTTGCACCAGTCCATAGATGGATCATTGAAGCTTGCATATTTTGTTAGCTCCTTTAGGATTGACGAAAACTTCTGGTTGCATCATATGCAACTCTTCTTTAATAAATCCATTAAAGAATGTAGTTTTGACATCCATTTGCCGATTTCATAAAATGTGGCAATTGCTAACATGATTCGGACAGACTTAAGAATCGCTTCTGAGAGAAAATCTCATTGTAGTCAACACCTTGAACTTGTCAAATAACCTTTTTGTGACAAGTCGAGTTTTGTAGATAGTAACACTACTATCAGTGTCCGTCTTCCTCTTGAAGATCCATTTATTTAACATGGCTTGCTGATCATCGAGCAAGTCAATCAAAGTCCATACTTTGTTCTCATACATGGATCCTATCTCAGATTTCATGGCCTCAAGCCATTTCGCGGAATCTGGGCTCATGATCGCTTCCTCATAGTTCATAGGTTCATCATGGTCTAGTAACATGACTTCTAGAATAGGATTACCGTACCACTGCAGTGCGGATCTTACTCTGGAAGACCCACGAGGTTTGGTAGCAACTTGATCCGAAGTTTCATGATCATCATCATTAACTTCCTCACTAATTGGTGTAGGAATCAATCGAACTGATTCTGTGATGAACTACTTTCCAATAAGGGAGAAGGTATAATTACCTCATCAAGTTCTACTTTCCTCCCACTCACTTCTTTCGAGAGAAACTTCTTCTCTAGAAAGGATCCATCTTAGCAACGAAAAACTTGCCTTCGGATCTGTGATAGAAGGTGTACCCAATAGTTACCTTTGGGTATTCTATGAAGACGCACTTCTCCGATTTGGGTTCGAGCTTATCAGGATGAAACTTTTTCACATAAGCATCGCAACTCCAAACTTCAAGAAACAACAACTTTGGTTTCTCGCCAAACCACAGTTCATATGGTGTCGTCTCAACGGATTTAGATGGTGCCCTTTTTTAACGTGAATGCAGCTGTCTCTAATGCATAGCCCCAAAACTATAATGGTAAATCTGTAAGAGACATCATAGATCACACCATATCTAGTAAAGTGCGATTACGACGTTCGGACACACCATTGCGCTGTGGTGTTCCGGGTGGCGTGAGTTGCGAAACTATTCCGCATTGTTTCAAATGTAGACCAAACTCGTAACTCAAATATTCGCCTCCACGATCAGATCGTAGAAACTTTATTTTCTTATTACGATGATTTTCAACTTCACTCTGAAATTCTTTGAACTTTTCAAATGTTTCAGACTTATGTTTCATCAAGTAGATATACCCATATCTGCTCAAATCATCTTGTGAAGGTCAGAAAATAACGATACTTGCCACGAGCATCAACACTCATTGAATCGCATACATCGGTATGTATTATTTCCAATAAGTCAGTAGCTTGTTCCATTGTTCCGGAGAACGGAGTTTTAGTCATCTTGCCCAAAGCGGCACGGTTCAAGCATCAAATGATTCATAATCAAGTGATTCCAAAAGTCCATCGGCATGGAGTTTTCTTTATGCGCTTTACACCAATATGACCTAAACGGCGATTACCACAAATAAGTTGCACTATCATTATTAACTTTGCATCTTTTGGTTTCAATATTATGAATATGTGTATCACTATGATCGAGATCCAATGAATCATTTTCATTGGGTGTGTTACCATATAAGGTTTTATTCATGTAAACATAACAACAATTTATTCTCTTACTTAAATGAATAACTGTATTGCAATAAACATGATCAAATCATATTCATGCTCAACACCAAATAACACTTATTTAGGTTCCGCACTAATCCCGAAAGTATAGGGAGTGTGCGATGATGATCATATCAATCTTGGAACCACTTCCAACACTCATTGTCACTTCCCCTTCAACTAGTTTACATTCATTATGAAACTCCCGTTTCAAGTTACTATTCTTAGCAACTGAACCAGTATCAAATACCGAGGGGTTGCTGCGAACACTAGTAAAATACACATCAATAATCTGTATATCAAATATACCTTTGTTCACTTTGCCATCCTTCTTATCCGCCAAATACTTGGGGTAGTACCGCTTCTAGTGACCAGTTCCATTGCAGCAAAAGCATTTAGTCTCAGGCTTAGGTCCAGACTTGGGCTTCTTCACTCGAGCAGCAACTTGCTTGCCGTTCTTCTTGAAGTTCCCCTTCTTCCCTTTGCCCTTTTCCTTGAGACTAGTGGTCTTGTCAATCATCAACACTTGATGCTCTTTCTTGATTTCTACCTTCGTCGATTTCAACATCACGAAGAGCTCGGGAATCGTTTCGTCATCCCTTGCATACTATAGTCCATCACGAAGTTCTAGTAACTTAGTGTTGGTGACTAGAGAATTCTGTCAATCACTATCTTATCCGGAAGATTAACTCCCACTTGATTCAAGCGATTGAAGTACCGGACAATCTGAGAACATGCTCACTAGTTGAGCGATTCTCTTCCATCTTTTAGCTATAGAACTTGTTGGAGATTTCATATCTCTCAACTCGGGTATTTGCTTGAAATATTAACTTCAATTCCTGGAACATCTCATATGGTCCATGACGTTCAAAACGTCTTTGAAGTCCCGATTCTAAGCTGTTAAGTATGGTGCACTAAACTATCAAGTAGTCATAATATTGAGCTAGCCAAACGTTCATAACGTCTGCATTTGCTCCTGCAATAGGTCTGTCACCTAGCGGTGCATTAAGGACATAATTCTTACGTGCAGCAATGAGGATAAACCTCAGATCACGGATCCAATCCGCATCATTGCTACTAACATTTTTCAATACAATTTTCTCTAGGAACACATATAAAAACATAGGGAAGCAACAACGCGAGCTATTGATCTACAACATAATTTGCAAAATACTACCGGGACTAAGTTCATGATAAATTAAAGTTCAATTAATCATATTACTTAAGAACTCCCACTTAGATAGACATCTCTCTAGTCATCTAAGTGATTACGTGATCCAAATCAACTAAACCATAACCGATCATCACGTGAGATGGAGTAGTTTTCAATGGTGAACATCTTATGTTGATCATATCTACTATATGATTCACGCTCGACCTTTCGGTCTCCGTGTTCCGAGGCCATATCTGCATATGCTAGGCTCGTCAAGTATAACCTGAGTATTCTGCGTGTGCAAAACTGGCTTGCACCCGTTGTAGATGGACGAGAGCTTATCACACCCGATCATCACGTGGTGTCTCAAGACGCATTTAACTTTGGCAACGGTGCATACTCAGGGAGAACACTACTTGATAATTTTTAGTGAGAGATCATCTTAAAATGCTACCGTCAATCAAAGCAAAATAAGATGTATAATAGATAAACATCATATGCAATCAAAATATGTGACATGATATGGCCATGATCATATTGGCGCCTTTGATCTCCATCTCCAAAGTATCTTGTCATGATCTTTTATCGTCACCGCACGACACCATGATCTTCATCATCTTGATCTATATCAATGTGTCATCACATGGTTGTCTCGCCAACTATTGCTCTTGCAACTATTGCTATCGCATAGCGATAAAGTAAAGCAATTATTTGGCACTTGCATCTTATGCAACAAAGAGACAACCATAGGGCTTACTGCCGATTGCCGATAACTTCAACAAAACATGATCATCTTATACAACAACTTATATCTCATCACGTCTTGACCATATCACATCACAACATGCCCTGCAAAAACAAGTTAGACGCCCTCTACTTTGTTGTTGCAAATTTTACGTGGCTGCTACGGGCTTAAGCAAGAACCAATCTCACCTACGCATCAAGACCACAACGATACTTCGTCAAATAGACTCCGTTTAACCTTCTCAAGGACCGGGCGTACTTTTCAGTTCAACTAAAGTGAGAGAGACAGACACCCGCCAGCCACCTTTAAGCACGAGTGCTCGTGAACGGTGAAACCAGTCTCGCGTAAGCGCACGGCGTAATGTCGGTCCGGCCGCTTCATCTCACAATACCGCTGAACCAAAGTATGACATGCTGGTAGGCAGTATGACTTGTATCGCCCACAACTCACTTGTGTTCTACTCGTGCAAAACATCAAACCATAAAAACCTAGGCTCGGATGCCATTGTTGGGTAACGTAGTAATTTCAAAAAAATTCCTACGCACACGCAAGGATCATGGTGATGCATAGCAACGAGGGGAGAGTGTATGTCCACGCACCCTCGTGAGACCGTAAGCGGAAGCGTTATAACAACGCGGTTGATGTAGTCGACGTCTTCACGATCCGACCGATCCAAGTACCGAACGTCACGGCACCTCCGAAGTTCTGCACACGTTCAGCTCGATGGCGATCCCCGGACTCGATCCGGCAAAGTGTCGGGGATGAGTTCCGTCAAGACGACGGCGTGGTGGCGATGATGATGCTCCACCGACGCAGGGCTTCGCCTAAGCTCATGACGATATGACTTCTCCGGCGCAGGGCTTCACCTAAGCTCATGACGATATGACCAAGTGGAATATGGTGGAGGGGGCACCGCACACGGCTAAGGAGCGATCCGTAGATCAACTTGTGTGTCCTAGGGTGCCCCCCTGCCCCCGTATATAAAGGAGCAAGGGAGGGGGTGGCCGGCCTAGGAGGAGGCGCACCAAGGGGGGAGTCCTACTCCCACCGGGAGTAGGATTCTCCCTTTCCTAGTCCAACTAGGAAACCTTCCATGTAGTAGGAGTAGGAGAGAAGGAAAGGGAAGGGAAAGGAGAAGGAAGGAAGGGGGCGCCCCCCTTCCCTAGTCCAATTCGGACCAGACCAAGGGAAGGGGTGCGGCCACCCTTGAGGCCCTTTTCCTTCTTTCCCGTATGGCCCAATAAGGCCCAATACGTATTCCGTAACTCTCCGGTACTCGAAAAATACCCGAATCACTCGGAACCTTTCCGAACTCCGAATATAGTCGTCCAATATATCGATCTATGCGTCTTGACCATTTCGAGACTCCTCGTCATGTCCCTGATCTCATCCGGGACTCCGAACTCCTTCGGTACATCAAAACTCATAAACTCATAATATAACATCGCCATCGAAACCTTGTTGCGTGCGGACCCTACGGGTTCGAGAACTATGTAGACATGACCGAGAACTATTCTTGGTCAATAACCAATAGCGGAACCTGGATGCCCATATTGGTTCCTACATATTCTCTGAAGATCTTTATCGGTCAAACCGCATAACAACATACGTTGTTCCCTTTGTCATCGGTATGTTACTTGCCCGAGATTCGATCGTCGGTATCCAATACCTAGTTCAATCTCGTCACCGCAAGTCTCTTTACTCATTCTGTAATGCTTTATCCGTAACCAACTCATTGGTCACATTGCTTGCAAGGCTTATAATGATGTGCATTACCGAGAGGGCCCAGAGATACCTCTCCGAGCAATCGGAGTGACAAAACCTAATCTCGAAATACGCCAACCCAACATGTACCTTTGGAGACACCTGTAGTACTCCTTTATAATCACCCGATTACGTTGTGACGTTTGGTAGCACCCAAAGTGTTCCTCCGTAAACGGAGTTGCATAATCTCATAGTTACGAGGAACATGTATAAGTCATGAAGAAAGCAATAGCAACATACTAAACGATCGGGTGCTAGGCTAACGGAATGGGTCATGTCAATCACATCATTCTCCTAATGATGTGATCCCGTTAATCAAATGACAACTCATGTCTATGGTTAGGAAACATAACCATCTTGATTAACGAGCTAGTCAAGTAGAGGCATACTAGTGACACTCTGTTTGTCTATGTATTCACACATGTATTATGTTTCCGGTTAATACAATTCTAGCATGAATAATAAACATGTATCATGATATAAGGAAATAAATAATAACTTTATTATTGCCTCTAGGGCATATTTCCTTCAGGGCCGTCGAGGAACCGGTCTCTGGAAAGGTTCCGGACTCGGCAAATCATTCGTCTTCGGATTCCTCTTCTTCTGCAGCTGAGATGCTTGAGACGTTTGAGTTGCTGGAGGTCCATAATCTTCATCGTAGTCCTCCTCCCCGTTGCTCTCATCCTCCTCCTCCCCTTCTTCATATGTGGCCTCCTCCTCCTCCTCCTCATCCTCCTCCTCCCTAACCAACCTAGACGACGAGGGAGCATGGCTCGATGAGCCGATGATACCCTCGTGGCTACAGCCGATAAGCTTCAATCGACCCAGCTCCAAAGACACCCAAGCAGCCCTACCAGCTTGCGACAACGCTGCACGAACTTCTGCACTCACAATGAAGCAAGGTCATAATAAGTATCAGATCGACTGACTGCAAGTGAACAAGATGCATCTATTTCGAGGAGGCTGGAATTGTACCTTCATCGTCCCCCTGACTCTGGTCTCAGATTGTACGCTCCCGGGAAGATGACCTAGTGCATCCAAGGCTTCAAAGATGCATCTGTTCAGCTCACCGGACTGCAACGGCATAAGTCAGTCACGATGACGAATAAAATATTTTAAATATGACCGTCGGTTCAAACTTACCACTCTGTTGATGAGGGGTGCAAACTCCCTAAATCCACTGTGCATGTCTCTGATGCTGGTCTGGTATGCCTGTTCATCGGGGTCAGCCCACTCCAGCTCCGTGATCTCTTCCGCCGTCCATCGAGGCCTGAGACAAAGACGGTGCTTCTGGCCATCATCGTACCACCTCATGTGTCGGCCCAGGTAATCATCCCAGTTAGTCACTCTCCTCTCCACGTCTTTATGGTACCTCCGTCGGTTCCACTCCGTCACATGAGTCTTATGCTCCTCTCCCGATCAGGATCGATCGATTCTTACATCGGCTCATCCTGCAAGGCATAAGCAACAAGAATCATCATAAGCGCAATGAGATCATCATAAGCAACAAGAAACATGATAATCTCACGGAGAACAAAGAGCTCACAGGTGGAGCGCATGGCCGCCGGTATCGGTGGGCTGGCCCGGTGGGGTATGTTGATAAATCCCAAACTGCGTGGCCACGCGTTGTGGCAAATGCCACTCGACGGCGTACACACAGATCATGGGCACGATGCACCGCCAGAGACCATGGTCCGCTATGCACATCACGTTCAGATCAAAGTCCCACTCTCGTTCTTGTCGATACGGCCACCAGATTACCTATTACATATACCTTGGTAAGTTCGCACTCTCGGTCAATAGTGGAATCAAAGAGAAAGGTGTTGGGAGAGTTCATATACCTGCGTATGCGTCAAAGCGTCCAGCTCGTTGGTGTAGGTCTTGTACGAAGTCTTGTTTAGGCCCATGTAGAGTTTGACAACCTCCCACTCATAAGCTACGGTGGGGTTTCGAGTCTCGTCGCCTTTTTCGCCATAGTCTTCCCATGGGCGTCTTCGCAACTTCTCCGGACGCCCCACCGGCAGCCGCTCCCACATCCAAATGGAGAAGGCCTGCATAAAGCCACCCATATTGGACTTGTCTCCCGTCCTCTGCATTGCGTCGTCAAGCTGCAAAACATCAAATGAGGATCAGATATAAGAAAATGTCATGGACACACTTTCATAGGTAGGTACGCAATTAGACACTCTCTTACCGAACAGTATAGGTAGGCGAGAGATGCCGTCCCCCAACTGTACCCTGCATCCCAGTCCGCTAGGAAGAACAGATATGCCCGGTTAGCGAGTTCCGGAGCTGTCTGGAAACACGACCTCCGAGAGAATATACCACAGATAGGCCCTCGCGTACAACTCCACAGTCGCCTCATCTGCGCCTTGGGGACATGTCCTCCGGTGCTCCGAGAGCCAGATCAACGGCACACCGGATGAACGGTTACGCTTGAACTGCAGCACGAAACCCAACAGACGGGCTCTCTTGGAGAACGGCGCGTAGCGTTCGTCGTAGTCTATATGCCCATGAACCCCATGACCCCTCATGCACAGTGGCTGGAGCGTCTGTCAAAAAGTGAACGCCAAAAAGTTAGGAAATCATTTTCATCAATCCGAGAACTTTGATCAAAATTTCTTTCATATCACTTACCTCTCCGTTCTCTATGAAACGGGCACGATGCCCCTTGTCGAATGCCCAGTCCAGCATGCAGTACCGTGGGCCGATGTTGTCCGTAAGAGGTGGCTGCCTTAATAGAGTTTCATAAACAAAAGCACCATAAGCATAAGCATACATAAACAAACAATGAAATCAAATCATATCAAGATAAAATTTTAAGCATATTCCTCCAACAACATCTACTACACATGATGGATCAAATCATATCAACATGCATCATATCAAAAAAAACCTCCAACATACGGCATAGCTTCATATTTTTAAACAAAATTTTCCAAACAACATCTTCATATCATCATATCAACATGCATCATCAAACTAGGGTTCATCTTCACACTAGATCATATCATCATATCACATGCATCATCAAACTAGGGTTCATCCCTTTATCAACATTACATCATAATTTTTTAACAAAAAAATTATGAACTAGGGTTCATCTTCACACTAACATATGAACTATTGATTAGAGTACATATCCAATACCACTACTTACTAAAGAACTAAGAACTACAACTACAATCAATCTTAGGTGAAAAAAATCAATCTAAGTTCAAAAACATGAGGGATTTCAAGCAAATAATGCGTCGAATCGGTAGCAAGTTTGCAAAAACTAATTGGAGGGATCGGAGGAGCTTACAGTTCTCTCCTCGGGGCCATCTCGATCCGCCAAAATGGTGAAGAATCGGTGACGATCCAAGGGGGGAGTGGAGGAGATGAGGGAGGGAGAGAGGGGCGACTTGGGGGAGAAAAAGAAGAACTGCCGACGGGGGGGGGGGGCGGGAGGGGTGGGGAGAAGGGAAGGGCGCGGGGGTTTCGGCAAATAACTGCCGGACCCTACCGCCAGGCCCCTAAGCGGTATGGTTAGACAGCCTACCGCGGGGCCTGGCCAGTAGGTGCGACGAGAGAGGGACGGCGCGCCGTCTCGGCTACCGACGTGGATAAGTTTCCTACCGTCATGGGCCGTGGCGGTAGGCTATCTAACCCTACCGGGAGGTTCTGGCGGTAGGCAAAAGGGTCAAATCTCGAAAAAAATTCGAACAGGGGTCAGATCCTGAAATACTTTCCAAAAAGGGTCAAAACACGAAATTCGGCCGCCAGCTGCTTCTTCTCCATGTGCATGAAATATAACTTCATTTTGTGCTTGATTTTCATGATTCTGATCATTTTTTTCACCGTTTTCTTCAGGCACCTACACAGGCATAAGACCAGGAGTAGAACTAGCAGGATCATTATCACATTGGTTAGTACAATTGTTTTCACCCCCTTGATCAGAATCCTGAAGATTTGGTGGAAGAAGAAGAATTTCTTTGCGGAGAAGGGCACCGACATTTGGATGAAGGGACTCAAATGGGAAAACTGATTCATCGAAGACAACATCTCTAGATATTTAGACCCTACCAGTAGAAACATCAAGACATTTAACCCCTTTGTGCATGGGGCTATAGCCTACAAAGACGCATTTTTTTGAACGAAACGCAAGTTTTCGCGTGTTGTAAAGTCTGAGATTTGGCCAACATGCACAACCAAAGATACGAAGAGATGTGTAATCAGGAGTGACACCAAAAAGTCGTGTAATGGGGTTTTCAAATTTGATGACTTTACTAGGACAAATGTTGATGAGATAAGTAGCAATTAAAAAAGCTTCATCCCAGAATTTGAGAGGCATAGATGCATTAGCTAGCAGTGCTAGTCCTACTTCAACAACATGGCGATGCTTTCGTTCAGCAGAACCATTCTGTTGGTGAGCATGAGGACAAGAAACATGATGTGAAATTCCAATCTTTTGGAAAAAAGAATTAAGTTTCTCGTACTCACCACCCCAGTCTGTTTGCATAGCAAGGATTTTGGAGTTCAATTGACGTTCAACAAGGTTTTGGAAATTGCTAAAGACTTGGAAAACATCAAATCGCTTCTTTAATAGATAACCAAGTAAATTTACTACGAAATCAATGAAGCTTACATAATATGAGAATCTACCGACTGAAGTAGGGGCTGGCCCCCACACATCTGAGAATATAAGTTGCAAAGGAGCAGTGGATACACTTGTAGACGCAGGGTAAGGCAATTGATGACTTTTAGCTTGTTGACATGAATCACAAACTGACTCAACACTAGACTCATAGGGAAGCTTATTTTTACTAAGAACATGTTGAACGATAGCTCAAGACGGATGACCCAAACGACTATGCCACTTTGCAGAAGATGGCTTGGTGACACTCCACGCTTGTTTATTTGACCATGATGACGACAATGATGATATGAGTGGATAGAGGCCTCCCTCATACTTTCGTCTAAAGATGACTCTTCTCGTTGCCAAATCCTTGATCACAAAAGAATAGGGATAAAATATGATAAGAACATTGTTGTCAAGAGTAAAACGATGAACGGAGACAAGATTTTTCGATGCTTGAGGGCTATGTAAGACATTATTTAGATGCAAATCCTTCAAGGGGGTTTTAACAATTGAATTGCCAATATGAGTAATATTCATACCAGAACCGCTTGCCATGTGCACTTGGTCGCCTTCGTGGTATTTTTCCCCATTGTGAGTTTGTCGAGCTCCCCTGTAATATGTTCTGTGGCACCGGAATCTGCATACCAATTAGTGTCAATGCCGTAGGAGTTTGTGACTGCGTTGGCCCTCTTCTCTTCTTGTTCATCCTCGTCATAACGGTGCCAGCACGCCCTAGCACCTCCATCATGATGCTTGTAGCATATCTGACACTCTGGATAGTCTCGATCTTGTTGTTGTTGTTGCTGCCTTGGGTGTTGATGGTAGGCACTACCACACGAAGGAGAAGAAGAGGTGCGACCTCCACGGCCACGTCCTCTGTTTCCTCGGCCACGTTGACCCTTGCCGCGAGACTGTCCACGCCCGCGTCCTCTGTAGGCCGTGTTAGCAGAACTACGAAATCCCGCGGTGGATCCATCTCCTAGCGTCTCCATCCATTGATCAAAGGCGGCAATCTGCGCAAAAAGATCTCAACAGATATGGTGTTTTTTATGGCACCGACGGCTGCAACTACTGGATCATAATCACGATCAGGTCCAGCGAGGATGTAATCGACCATCTCTGGAGCAGAAACAGGTCGACCAGCAGCGGCTAATTCATCTCCTAGGCTCTTCATCTTAGCCATGAATAGTGTGCTTGGCATGGTGCCTTTTTTTGTATTGGCTATGGCAATTCTCAGATTCGTGATCCGAGGCTGCTACTGCGAGGCGAACAAAGTCGTAAGTGCAATCCACAAATCAAACATACTATCCTTACCGATGACTTGTGATAGTATCTCTTTCGAGAGGGAATTCAGTAGGTAACTTAAGACTTGCTGATCTTTGGACAGCCATGGTCCATAGAGCGGATTCGGCACAATGGCCATGCTCTTATCCAACTGCTGCTGCTGCACTGTCTTCGGGGGCGCTGCGTCAGTGCCGTCCAGGAGACCGGTGACCTGCGCTCCTCGCAGGGCTGGCATGACTTGGGCCTTCTAGAGGAGGAAGTTCCCCTTGATAGCTTATATGTTGGCGGCTGCCCAAGGTTGAGGACGACCGGTGCAGAGGCGGAAGACATGGCGAGATCGATTTGTGTTGGACGCTAAATTGATTTGGAAGAGGTGGCTCTGTATACCATGTAAGAATCGATGGAAGCGTTCCTACTCCTTCGTAAGGGAGCCGTTGTATTTATATTGATACGAGCAGAATCAGCCCCTGTCGTAGCGTACATGATGTGTTGCCGATCGCTAGGATACAACCTGTACAGAAGGAGATAGAGAAGGCTATGAGATATGTAGAGATAAGGGAAGTTAAGATTACATGAGATTTAAACCATATTTCTAACACACACCAGGTGCACGGCGCAACGGCGCCACCTCGATCGCCTGGCGGTGGCCTGCGGCTATGTGACGTGGAAAGAGCCGAACGGATTTTTGGAAATTCTATTCAGCTGAGAGCATCCACGACCACACGACCCTAATGGCTAAGAGCATCTGCGCCTCAAACCACGGACAGCCCGCCCGCCCGGCCACGGCCCGGTCACGAAAACCCGCAGTCAGACGTCTTAAACTGCCCTGAAACGTTTGGGTTGTGCGGCGTCTCTCACATCCAACTCAAATATAGGGCGGACATGATGCTGCCCGGGCATGTCGATGACGTCAGCCCGGTCCACCCAACCCCACTCCGTCCCCATAAATATCTCCAATGCAGAAAACCTATCTCACTTCATTCTCGATTCGTCTCTTCTTCTCGCCTCCGATTTCTCCGATTTGATCCACTCCGACGACTGTGGCGGCCATGTCGAGCGCCGACAGCCGCTCCTCCTCCTACTCCGACGACGAGTTGGCCCTCTGCATTGCCCTCGAGAGGTCCAAGGTGGACACGGGTGACAGTTCTGGATCGGTTGCCTCGTCTCTCCCCCGCCGGCTTTGGCTCCTCTTGGCCCGCGCTTGGCTCAGCGCGGGCTACACAGTCCATGCTTTCCCCATGCCGTCCCCTGCCCCCGCCGGCTGCTTCTCCCCCGTCCGCGAAAATGATGGGTGCTTGTGCCCGCTCCGCTGGCCCGAACGCGCATGCCGGAGACGGAGGTGTGCGCCGCCCGCCGCTAGAGGCAGCGGGCAAGGGAGAGGGACACAATAGAGAGCTATGTGCGCCACCATCGCGCTTACCGGAGGAGCCATACGAGGAAGAGTGGCTCCTCGTGTGGGTCTACCGCCGGTTGGTTACGACAACGGAGACAGACGCTCGGCGGCTCCGCCGAAAGAACACAAAGGCTCTCGGGCTTGCCATCGAGCAGTCCGAGCGCGAGGCCAAGGAGAAGGCGACGGAGGCGGCTCGGCTGGCGAAGCTCAAGCGCCAGCAGGACCGGGACGTCCGGCACCTCAAGGGCCTCATCATCGTCTCCTCCTCCGGCTCCTCGTCCAACAAATTGGATGATCCTCCACCAGCCACCGACGGCTATAGCTGCGCCAGCACTGGAAGGGGAAAGGGTCGGCCCGAAAGTGGTGAAGATCCGCTTTTTTCAATTTAATTTCAAGTTTTAGATGTAGTTTGAGGTTGTTGGTCGTTTTTGTGAACTTTGGTAGTCCTTTGAACATCCGGTCATCATCTTTTGGCGAACATATTGTTCGTTTCTATGTCCGTTTGATCTACGTAATTTGATCGGCGTTGAATGGTTTAGTATGGATATAGAAGATCAAATTTGAGATACACGGATGTGGACGACAGGATTTGAGGAGTGCCCGGTCAGTGCTCTCGGACGTGTTCGCGGACGTTTGAGGGGCCGAATTTGCCATGTCAAGTTGTAGATGCTCTAATTTAAGTTGCCAAAAGTCCTCTCACCCGCACGGGCGTATCCATGGATGCATTTCAACAAAAAAAAAACATGCAACGACATGATCTACATAACAACTACACTACTCGTATTCCTCGTCGTAGATGTTGATAAAGTTAGTGATGGAGCCGCAGGCCTCGTGGTCATTGGCGTCCGAGCGTACCTCGGCTCCACCTCATCTAGACCGAAGATATTGTCGAGCTCCGCGTTTGCCTGGCGGAGAAAGCGGTGGTTCACCTTTACCTCCACCTTTGACTGGATAGAGTCGAGGATGGCCTACTGCTCCACCTCCTTTTCTGCTTGGGCCAACTCGAACTCCACCAACACCTTAAGCATGGTGAAGCCTGTGGCCGGAGGCGCCGGTTCTGCCTCGCCAACGTCCTCCTCCGGCTCCGCGTCCTTCATGGTCGTGTACTCCTCCTGCTCCACCCCTCCTCCTTCCACTCATCTAGCTCTGGCGAATCCGGAAGCATTTATCTACATTGTCGATCTGCTCGGCACCTGCTATATTTGAAAGGCACCAGCTATGGTGTTCAAACTCGACTTCCGCAAAACTGTCGACTCAATCTATTGGGTTAAAAGTTAAAATCTTCATGTGGTATCTTCGAAGGGGAATTATGCTAACCAAAGACAATATTGCCCGCTGCAATTGGCAAGGAAGTAAGAAGTGTAGTTTTCTCATGATGAGACAATCAAACATCTCCTTTTCCAATGCAAGTTTGCGCGTTCTACCACTAGTAGAAAAGGGGGCAATGGTCCAGGCCGGGTGAGCCCATTAGTCCCGGTTCAGCCATGAACCGGGACCAATGGAGGTATTTGTCCCGGTTTGTGATCCCAGGGGGCCGGCCGGGGCCACGTGGGCATTGGTCCCGGTTCGTCTGGCCCTTTTGGTCCCGGTTGGTGGGAGGAACCGGGACCAATGGGCCTCGCTCCTGGGCCACCATCATTGGTCCCGGTTGGTGGCTTGAACCGGGACCAAAGGCTCCCCTTTAGTCCCGGTTCATGCCACC
Organism: Aegilops bicornis; assembly: GCA_021605145.1. NCBI lineage: Eukaryota > Viridiplantae > Streptophyta > Magnoliopsida > Poales > Poaceae > Aegilops > Aegilops bicornis. Next base: position 756,323,588 of record CM038673.1, on the reverse strand, counting down.
AATCGGGACCTATGAGGTGCCTATATATACCCTCGCGAAGAGCAGAGCACACTGCTCTATTTTTTCTGGCCGCCAAGGGGGAGAGGGCTTGGTGGTGCTCTAGCTCACCTCCTATGCACACAAGGCGTTCGATGGAATGCCCGAGCCACACTACTTAAGCTTTCTCCTCTCCAAGCTCGACCTCCAAGCTCCATTTTCCTCAATATTTGTCTAGGTTTAGCGGTCCGTCACGCCTGCCCCGTCTTCACCGGCCACGATCACCCGCTGATCTCATCGCCGGCACCACCGTGGTGAGCCTCTTGTTCTTATCTTCTTTCTGAAAAGAAAAATATTCTTACTTGTATGTTTAGATAGATACTTATATTATTTTCTTACTTTTATTATTGCATCTTATATAGTGCGATGGTTTTGGTATCCGCCCCCGTCGGCCCTCGTCCTGTCTATGATTCGGATGTGGTATATCTTATCTTTTCATAACTATTGGTTCATTTATTGTCTATGAAAATTATGTCGACCAACGTGACATAGATTTTATTTATCTAGGAGGTTGTTGAACCGGAAATTCCAACCGACCCTATTGTCAAGAGGTTAAATTTAGTTGAAGAAGAAAACAATTTTTTGAAGGAAAAAATAAAAAAAATGAGGAGGAGAAGATGATATTGGAGTTGCATGTTGCGGATGTCGTCGATCATCACAAGATCAAGATGGATGCAATGCGCTTGAAGATTAGAAAGATTAGAAAATATGCCATTCATACCGAGGCTTGGTATCATTATGCCGTTGGATCAGTTGTTACCTTGGTTGCGATTATGATCGCATTTGTTTTCGCATTGAAATGTTTTACATAGTTTTAATGTATGATTTAATTAATTTAGATGCTCTGCAGAGCTTTATGTTGTTAAATGAGAACTATGTATGTACTTTGGTTTTGATGTGATGATGAACTTCTATTAATTTGGTCACTTAATTATCCATTCATGATGTTCTGTAATGATTTTTGACACACTTAATTATATATAATGCATGCAGATGAACCGGCAATGGATGTACGGTGTGAGACACACCTCCGAGTACATTAAGGGCGTGCATGATTTTCTCGAAGTGGCTGAGGCAAACAAGAAGAATGGTTTTATGTGTTGTCCATGCCCTATATGTGGGAATATGAAGTCTTACTCTGACCGGAAAGTCCTTCACACCCACCTACTTTACAAGGGTTTCATGCCACACTATAATATTTGGATGAGGCGCGGAGAAATATGGGTTATGATGAAAGACGGCGAAGAAGAAGAGTATGATGACAACTATGTGCCCCCTGAATACGGTGATGCTACTGAACATCAAGAGGAACCAGACGATGTGCACGATGATGCTGCAACGGGCAAAGCTGCTGAAGATCAAGAGGAACCAGACGATGTGCCCGATGATGATGTTCTCCGCCGGGTCATTGTCGATGCAAGGACGCAATGCGAAAGTCAAAAGGAGAAGCTGAAGTTCGATCGCATGTTAGAGGATCACAAAAAAGGGTTGTACCCCAATTGCGAAGATGGCAACACAAAGCTCGGTACCTTACTGGAATTGCTGCAGTGGAAGGCAGAGAATGTTGTGCCTGACAAAGGATTTGAGAAGCTACTGAAAATATTGAAGAAGAAGCTTCCAAAGGATAACGAATTTCCCGACAGTACATACGCAACAAAGAAGGTCGTATGCCCTCTAGGATTGGAGGTGCATAAGATACGTGCATGCCCTAATGATCGTGCATCCTCTACGCGGTGCATACAAGGATCTGAACGCATGCCCGGTATGCGGTGCATTGCGATATAAGATCGGAGATGACCTCGGTGATGTTGACGGCGAGCCTACCAGAAGAGGGTTCCTGCAAAGGTGATGTGGTATGCTCCTATAATACCACGGTTGAAACGTCTGTTCGTAAACCGAGAGCATGCCAAGTTGATGCGATGGCACAGATGAGGACCGTAAGAAAGACAGGAAGTTGAGAGCACCCACGACGGGTCGCAGTGGAGAAAAATCGAGAGAAAGTAATCGGGATGAGTTTGCAAAAGACCCAAGGAACGTATGGTTTGCTTTAAGCGCGGATGGCATTAATCCTTTCGGGAGCAGAGCAGCAATCACAAAGACCGCCCGTGACTCTATGTATGTATAACCTTCCTCCTTGGATGTGCATGAAGCGGAAGTTCATTATGATGCCAGTTCTCATCCAAGGCCCTAAGCAACCCGGCAACAACATTGATGTGTACCTAAGGCCATTAGTTGAAGAACTTTTACAGCTGTGGAATGGAAGCGGTGTACGTACGTGGGATGAGCACAAACAGGAGGAAATTGACCTAAAGGCGTTGCTGTTCGTGACCATCAACGATTGGCCCGCTCTCAGTAACCTTTCAGGACAGGCAAACAAGGGATACCATGCATGCATGCACTGTTTACTTGACACCGATAGTATATACCTGGGAAGCTGCAGGAAGAATGTGTACAGGCCATCGTCGATTTCTTCCGACCAACCATCAATGTCGAAAGAAAGGCAAGCATTTCAAAGGCGAGGCAGATCACAGAAGAAGCCCGCCATGCGCATCGGTGATCACGCACTTGCTATTGTCAATGATTTACACGTAATCTTTGGAAAGGGTCGGCGGACTAGCTGTTCGAATGACGCTGAGAAACACGCACCCATGTGGAAGAAGAAATCTATATTTTGGGACCTACCCTCTTTGGAAAGACCTAGAGGTCCGCTCTTCGATCGACGTGATGCACGTGATGAAGAACCTTTGCATGAACCTGCTAGGCTTCTTGGGCGTGTATGGGACGACAAAAGATACACACGAGGCACGGGAGGACCTGCAACGCTGGTAACGAAAAAGAGGGCATGCCTCAAGCAAGATGAAGGTCCTGCCAGCTACGCTCTTACAAAAGAAGAGAAAGAAATCTTCTTTGAATGCCTGCTCAGTATGAAGGTCCCGACTGGCTTCTCGTCGAATATAAAGGGAATAATAAATATGCCAGAGCAAAAGTTCCAGAACCTAAAGTCTCATGACTGCCACGCGATTATGACGCAACCGCTTCCGGTTGCATTGAGGGGGCTTCTATCGGAAAACGTCCGATTAGCCATTGTGAAGCTATGTGCATTCCTCAATGCAATATCTCAGAAGGTGATCGATCCAAAAATCGTACCAACGCTAAGGAGTGATGTGGCGCAATGTCTTGTCAATTTCGAGCTGTGTTCCCACCATCCTTCTTCAATATCATGACACACGTCCTAGTTCATCTAGTCGACGAGATTGTCATTCTGGGGCCCGTATTTCTACACAATATGTTCCCCTTTGAGAGGTTCATGGGAGTCCTAAAGAAATATGTCAAGAATCGCGCTTAGGCCGAAGGAAGCATCTCCACGGGCCATCAAACAGAGGAAGTCATCGGGTTTTGTGTTGACTTCATTCCTGGCCTTAAGAAGATAGGTCTCCCTAAATCACGGTATGAGGGGAGACTGACTAGAAAAGGCACGCTTGGAAGGGACTCAATAATATGCAGGGACGGATATTCTTGGTCTCAAGCACACTACACAGTTCGACATAACTCTACATTGGTGACCCCGTATGTCGATGAACACAAGAACAGACTGCGCTTCAAACACCCGGAGCAGTGCGACGACTAGATTACATGTGAACACATCAGGACTTTCAGCAGTTAGTTGGAAACACGTCTCAGAGGTGACAACACTGTTTGTGATGAGCTGTACTTGTTGTCCAGGGGACCATCTTCGACTATAATGATTTGGAAAGGATCTGAAATAAATGGGAATACATTTTACACGATTGACCAAGATCAAAAGAGCACCAACCAAAACAGCGGTGTCCGCTTTGATGCAGCAACCGAGAGGGGAAAGGACACATATTATGGTTACATAGTGGACATATGGGAACTTGACTACGGACATGATTTTAAGGTCCCTTTGTTTAAGTGCAAATGGGTCAATCTGTCAGGAGGCGGGGTACAGGTAGACCCACAGTACGGAATGACAACAGTGGATCTGAAAAATCTTGGGTGCAATGACGAACTGTTCGTCCTAGCCAATGATGTGGCACAGGTTATCTATGTGAAGGACATGTCTGCCAGACCGAGAAAAAGAAAAGATAAGGAAGCGAATACATCATACGATGAGCCAAAGCGCCACATAGTTCTTTTCGGGAAAAGGGACATCCCGGGAGTGGAGGGCAAGATGACATGTCTGAAGAGTATGAAAAGTTTCATGAAATTCCTCCCTTCAAAGTCAAGGCTGACCCAAGCATCCTGATAAACGATGAAGATTATCCATGGTTACGGCGCAATAAGCAAATGACACAAGCGAAGAAAAAGTAAAGACTTTATCCCGCAACTATTATGATGATACCATGCCAACTTTGTAACGGACGAGTATGATACCATTGTTCGTTTTGTACATGCACATGCTATGCCAACTTTTTCAGAGTTCATTTTAAAACTATGAATTTAGGTCGAATTTTCTCTATAGGTGCATCTATGTTCATATTTTTGAAAACTAATGGCAGTAACAGAAAGTTTATAATTTTGTTGTAAGTAGAAACAAAACAAAAAAATTAAAAACTGGAAAACAATTAAAAGTTTGTAATTTTGACCTAAAAGCAAAAAGAATTAAAAAATAAAGCAAAAAACAGAAGAAAATAAATAATACAGAAAACAAAACAAAAATGGAAAAAAAATAAAAATAGCAACAATAAGTATTTTGTTGTAAGTAGAAACAAAATAAAATAAATAAAGCAACAAAGAAAACAAAAAAACTAAAAAAGTGTTTTCAAATTTGAAAACTAATGGCACTAACAGAAAGTTTATAATTTTTGTGACCTAAAAGAAAAAGAAATCACTAAAAACTATAAGTATTTAGTTCTAAGTTGAAATGAAAAAATAAATAGCAAAAAAGAAAAAAAATGCCACCCATCGGGCCAAAGACGGCTGAATACGACGAGAAACCCAACCATGGGCCATGATTCAGGCCCGCAGCAGGCCTAGTAGGCCCACAGGCATTGCAGTGTCCGATTAGGCCCGTAAGACAGCAGTTTAGAGGAGTTCGAAAGAGAACACAGAGCAGGGCTTATAAACAAAAGGGAGCTCTTGACTAGCGAGGTGGGACTAAAATTAATCCCACCACTGCGCCAAATAAGAAGGTTTTGGTCCCGGTTGGTGGCACCAACCGGGACTAAAAGCAATGGTCCCGGTTCGTGGCACCAACCGGGACCAATGCCCCCCCTTTAGTCCTGGTTCGTGCCCCCAACCGGGACCAAAGGCCGCCTCTTCCCGCCCTTTGGGCTGCTAAAAAGAGGCCTTTGGTCCCGGTTGGTGGCACCAATCGGGACTAAAGGGAGAATTGGTCCCGGTTTGTGCCACGAACCGGGACCAATGCTCGGTCTATATATACAGCACTTGTGAAAATTTTGGTTCAGTTTCTTCGATCCCGCCCCGACGACGCCGCCAAGCTGCCCCTCTCTGCGCCTCGCCGTCACCGTCGTTGCCCCTGCCCCGCCCCCGAGCCCACGCCGATGCCGTCCGCCGCATCCGAGTGCGCCCTGCCTCGCCGTCGCCATGCCGCCGTCTGCCGCCTCGAGCACCCTGCGCCCCGAGCCCGTCTGCCGCCCAGCGGCCCTGCCTCACTAAATGCGCTGCCGCCCTTCCGCCGCCTCGAGCACCTCGCCCCGAGCCCGTCCGCCGCCCAGCGCGCCCCGCCGTCGCCCTCGCCCTAGCTGACCCCGAGCCCGTCTTCATCGCCGTCGCCCCCGACGCCGGCCGCCCGCGTCTCCTCCCCGATCCCGCCGGGAGAGGTAGCTACCGCCCCATCCTCACCCTTCCTTGCTTCCCCTGCTCCTTTGCAAAATATATGTATGTATGTATGAGTTGGGGAGAAAGTTTATAATTTTTTTTCATATATACTGTAGATGTATGTATGATGAATTTTGATATTTTTTTTGTTCATATATAATGTAGATGTCTATGTATGTATGGAATGATATCGATGGATGTATGTATATAGAACATTCGTAAAAAAATATGACGAATCCGATATATCCAATGTCCCCCTCCGGTTCACTCGGGAACACTAACTCTCTCGGAGAAAAAAATGTTACCGGGAAAAAATGTTATCAGGGTCGAGGGTCGTCGAACATGAGAGGAAGAAGAGGATAAAAAAAGAAGAGGAAGAAGAAAAAAAAGAGGAGAAGAAAGAATAGAGGATTTCTACTCCTCTATTCTTTCTTCTCCTCTTTTTTTTCTTCTTCCTCTTTTTTTTATCGGGAACGAGGGTCGTCGAGGGTCGCCGAGCGGTAGAGGAAACCCTAATTAAATAGCAAGTATCGTCGGTGTGAGATACATGTGGCCGTCGGTGTCGGACACTACATCCCACGTCCCACAAGTGACGCGGCGCCGATGCCCACGCCACTTGTGGGACATAGATGTAGTGTTCAACGCCGACGCCGACGCCTCATTCTTTTTTTCTAAAATTTCTATTTGAACATTATTTAAAAAAACAAGCAATACTACTTCATGTATTTTTAAGAAGGAAAAAACAAGCATATTATTTTCCCATGTACGTATGTCGTCATTGTCAATATACCCCCTCCCGATAGCTTCAACATGTGGGGGGGGGGGGGTCGATATTACCCCCTCCTTGAAGCGTTATCGGGGCCACCTAACCCTTGAAGCGTTGTCGAGGCCACGAAACCCTAGAGAAGCAGCGTCGAGGCCACTAATTAATATGATTCCTTATTGTGATTAGCTAGCTAGTTCTACGTTTTCCACTAATATATCCATCTGTCATGTTTGAATAATAATTGCCATGTTGTAAATATTTGTAGAAACTATGGACACCCACCGAGACGAAGCACAAGAAGCGTTGTTGAGGGACATAATCGCAGAAGGAAGTGATGCTTCTGCTCGTTGATGTTTCTCAACGACACCGATGGTCTGGAAGGAGAGGGTGAAGAAGCAGCTGGCTATGATTATGATGGCTCCGGTGACCCAATGCCGGTGCAAGAAGTAGACCGTGAGGACGGCTCCGGTGACCGAACCGAGTCCAGCCAGGTATATATATATTAGTTAAGCCTGTCTTGACTAGCTAATTGATGCATTCATTGTTTTGGTATGTACACATATTAATTAAATCTCGTCTTTGTTCTTTTTCTAGCCCTCCGGATCGAGCACAACTTCGGTAAAGAGACGAGGCCCAAGAAAAAGTTGAGCTCGGATGAAAGGTTTGAGATCATAGCAATCGCTATGACGGCCAACCTATTGAACCCATCCGGACAAAGAAGGCATTTGTTGCTTAGTGCGGGGTTCTGGTTAGGGACAAGATCCCGATCAGCATCCAGCAATGGTATAAGCCTAAGAACGAAGACCCTGAGGTGTCTTATGTCAATTATATGCAGAAAAATGATCTTTGGACTGAGCTGAAGTCAATTTTCACCCTACCGCCAGAGGATGATCCGGAGAAGCCAGTTAAAGAGCAATTAATCAAGTCTTTTTCTCTTAAGAAGATGGCAAACCTATTCAGGAATTGGAAGAAAGACCTGAATAGGTTTGTCGATAAAAAAGAGACACCAGAATTCAAGGGAAAATATGAGAAGATCAGAGATGACTGACCCGCATTTGTGGCCCACAAGACATCGGAAAAGAGTAAAAAGATGTCGGCGACAAACAAGCAAAATGCTGCGAAGAAGAAGCTTCACCATCGCACGGGTCGGTGGCTACCTCATAGCCCGGCCTAAGTGGGCCAAGGCTGAGAATGATCTCGCTTGATAAAGGGATCGAACCAGAGACAATGAACTGGCCAGACCGCTGCCGGACTTGGTTCTTCGAGGTGGCGGAACCTTGGACCTGTATCGTGGAAGTGCATTTGGACGGACGATCAATTGGACATACTACCAAGAGGCTTCAAAGAATATATCGGGCAAGCGCAGCTAGGGACGTTCGTTCTGCAGACAGAGCCGACGAGCTCACAATGGCCCTCGGGAATCTCGAGCACCCCGGACGGACACGAGGCACGCCAGTTCGCTTTCATGGAAGGCTGGGTTTCCGAACACAGGCGGTTACAAATGCCAGGAGAGGAGGAAGAAAGTGCAGCAGACCGAACTGCAGGCGATGCATGCAAGGGTACAAGCCATAAAGGAACGAGAAGAAAATCGCAGTAAACGACCTGCCGAAGCTTCCCCCGAAGCTACCCCGCCATCTCAGTGAAGAAGCAGCGTGGCTTCCACCGAGCTGCTTCAGCCGGAGCATGCCTTGACGGCTCCTGCCAGCTATCCCGTGGATGCTATCACGGAAGCTCAAAATTGCCACCTTATGGCGCAATGGATGAATTTGAAGGTCCAGGCGGCTGTTGGCTCTAATTATCCTACTGAATCCGGCGCAACTTCTCACTGCCGGCCGATTCCAGAAGGATATGCTAGGGTGATGGTGGATGAAATAACGAAGGGATTTGAGGACCTCCGGCTTGACCACCCTGTTGGAAATATGCCCTAGAGGCAATAATAAAAGGATTATTATTATATTTCCTTGTTCGTGATAAATGTCTTTTATTCATGCTATAATTGTATTATCCGGAAATCTTAATACACGTGTGAATACATAGACCACAATATGTCCCTAGTGAGCCTCTAGTTGACTAGCTCGTTGATCAATAGATAGTCATGGTTTCACGACTATGGACATTGGATGTCATTGATAACGGATCACATCATTATGAGAATGATGTGATGGACAAGACCCAATCCTAAGCATAGCACAAGATCGTAGTTCGTTTTGCTAGAGCTTTTCCAATGTCAAGTATCTCTTCCTTAGACCATGAGATCGTGCAACTCCGGATACCGTAGGAGTGCTTTGGGTGTACCAAACGTCACAACGAATCGGGTGACTACAAAGGTGCACTCTGGTATCTCCGAAAGTGTCTGCTGGGTTGTCACGGATCGAGACTGGATTTGTCACTCCAGACACGGAGAGGTATCATCGGGCCCACTCGGTAATGCATCATCATAATGAGCTCAGAGTGACCAAGTGTTTGGTCACGGGATCATGCATTACGGTACGAGTAAAGTGACTTGCCGGTAACGAGATTGAACGAGGTATTGGGATACCGATGATCGAATCTTGGGCAAGTAACATACCGATTAACAAAGGGAATTGTATACGGGGTTGCTTGAATCCTCGACATCGTGGTTCATCCGATGAGATCATCGAGGAGCATGTGGGAGCCAACATGGGTATCCAGATCCCGCTGTTGGTTATTGATCGGAGAGCCGTCTCGGTCATGTCGCAGATGTCTCCGAACCCGTAGGGTCTACACACTTAAGGTTCGGTGGACGCTTAGGTTGTATGAATATGAGTATGCAGCAAACCGAAAGTTGTGCGGAGTCCCGGATGAGATCCCGGACGTCACGAGGAGTTCCGGAATGGTCCGCGATAAAGAATTATATATGGGAAGTCGAGTTTCGCCATCGAAATTTTTCGGGTCCACCGGTATTGTACCGAGACCACCGGAAGGGTCCCGGGGTCCACCGGTGGGGCCACCTATCCCGGAGGGCCCCATGGGCTGAAGTGGAGGGGAACCAGCCTCGGTGGGCTGGTGCACCCCTGGCCCCTCACGCCTAGGGTTGGGAACCCTAGGGGAGGGGGCGCCCCACTTGCCTTGGGGGGCACTCCACCCCCTTGGCCGCCCCCCAAGGAGATCCCATCTCCTAGGGCCGGCGCCCCCTTGGGGACCCTATATATAGAGGGGGGAGGGAGGGCACCCTCACCCTTGCACTTGGCGCCTCCCTCCCCCTGCTACGCCTCCTCCTCCTCCCATAGTTGCTTACGGCTCGCCGAGTCTCGGCTGCATCCACCACCACGCCGTCGTGCTGCTGGATCTTCATCAACCTCTCCTTCCCCCTTGCTAGATCAAGACGGAGGAGATGTCACGCTGACCGTATGTGTGTTGAACGCGGAGGTGTCGTCCGTTCGGCGCTAGGATCTCCGGTGATTTGGATCACGACGAGTACGACTCCCTCAACCCCGTTCACTTGAACGCTTCCGCCCGCGATCTACAAAGGTTTGTAGATGCACTCATATCACTCGTTGCTAGATGAACTCATAGATGGATCTTGGTGAAACCGTAGGAAAATTTTTATTTTCTGCAACGTTCCCCAACAGTGGCATCATGAGCTAGGTCTATGCGTATTTCTCTATTGCACGAGTAGAACACAATTTGTTGTGGGCGTAGATGTTGTCAACTTTATTGCCGCTACTAGTCTTATTTTGCTAAAGCGGTATTGTGGGATGAAGCGGCCCGGACCGACCTTACACGTACGCTTACGTGAGACAGGTTCCACCGACTGACATGCACTAGTTGCATAAGGTGGCTAGCGGGTGTCTGTCTCTCCCACTTTAGTTGGAGCGGATTCGACGAAAAGGGTCCTTATGAAGGGTAAATAGAAGTTGACAAATCATGTTGTGTCTTTTTCGTAGGTAAAAAACGTTCTTGCTAGAACCCTATTGCAGCCACGTAAAAGATGCAACAACAATTAGAGGACGTCTAACTTGTTTTTGCAGCAATTGCCTTGTGATGTGATATGGCCAAAAGTTGTGATGTATGATGAATGATATAATGTGATGTATGAGATCATGTTCTTGTAATAGGAATCACGAATTGCATGTCGATGAGTATGACAACTGGCAGGAGCCATAGTTGTTGTCTTAATTATTGTATGACCTGCGTGTCATTGATTCAACGCCATGTAATTACTTTGCTTTATTGCTAAACCGTTAGCTATAGTAGTGGAAGTAATAGTTGGCGAGCAACTTCATGGAGACACGATGATGGAGATCATGATGATGGAGATCGTGGTGTCATGCCGGTGACAAGATGATCATGGAGCCCCGAAGATGGAGATCAAAGGAGCTATATGATATTGGCCATATCATGTCACTACTATATAATTGCATGTGATGTTAATTATGTTTATGCATCTTGTTTACTTAGATCGACGGTAGTAAATAAGATGATCCCTTATAATAATTTCAAGAAAGTGTTCTCCCTAACTGTGCACCGTTGCTAAAGTTCGTCTTTTCGAAGCACCACGCGATGATCGGGTGTGATAGATTCCTACGTTCACATACAACGGGTGTAAGATAGTTTTACACATGCAAAACACTTAGGTTAACTTGACGAGCCTAGCATGTACAGACATGGCCTCGAACACAAGAGACCGAAAGGTCGAACATGAGTCGTATGGAAGATACGATCAACATGGAGATGTTCACCGACGATGACTAGTCCGTCTCACGTGATGATCGGACACGGCCTAGTCGACTCGGATCATGTAACACTTAGATGACTAGAGGGATGTCAAATCTGAGTGGGAGTTCATTAAATAATTTGATTAGATGAACTTAATTATCATGAACATTAGTCTAAAAACCTTTGCAAAATGTCTTGTAGATCAAATGGCCAACGCTCATGTCACCATGAACTTCAACGCTGCTCCTAGAGAAAACCAAGCTGAAAGATGATGGCAGCAACTATTCGGACTGGGTCCGAACCCGAGGATCATCCTCATAGCAGCCAAGAAACAATATGTCCTAGAAGCACCGCTAGGTGAAGCACCCATCCTGCAGAACCAAGACGTTATGAACGCTTGGCAGTCTCGTCGATGATTACTCCCTCGCTCAGTGCGGCATGCTTTACAGCTTAGAACCGGGGCTCCAAAAGCGCTTTTGAGCAACACGGAGCATATGAGATGTTCGAGGAGCTGAAAATGGTTTTCCAAGCTCATGCCCGGGTCGAGAGATATGAAGTCTCCGACAAGTTCTATAGTTGTAAGATGGAGGAAAACAGTTCTGTCAGTGAGCACATACTCAAAATGTATGGGTTGCACAGCCGCCTGTCCCAGCTGGACATTAACCTTCCGGATGAGGCGGTCATTGACAGAATCCTTCAGTCGCTCCCACCGAGCTACAAGAGCTTCGTGATGAACTACAATATGCAGGGGATGGTGAAAACTATTCCTGAAGTATTTTCAATGTTGAAGTCAGCAGAGGTAGAAATCAAGAAAGAACATCAAGTGTTGATGGTTAATAAAACCACTAAGTTCAAGAAGGGCAAGGGTAAGAAGAACTTCAAGAAGGACGGCAAGGATGTTGCCGCGCCCGGTAAGCCGCCATTACGGGAAGAAGTCAAAGAATGGACCCAAGCCTGAGACTGGGTGCTTTTATTGCAAAGGGAAGGGTCACTGGAAGCGGAACTGCCCCAAATACTTAGCAGACAAGAAGGCCGGCAACACTAATGGTATATTTGATATACATGTAACTGATGTGTACCTTACTAGTACTCGCAGTAACTCCTGGGTATTTGATACCGGTGTCGTTGCTCATATATGTAACTCACAGCAGGAGCTGCGGAATAAGCGGAGACTGGCGGCGACGAGATGACGATGCGCTGCCGGGAATGGTTCCAAGGTCGATGTGATCGCCGTCGGCACGCTACCTCTACATTTACCTACGGGATTAGTTTTAAACCTCAATAATTGTTATTTAGTGCCAGGTTTGAGCATGAACATTGTATCAGGATCTCGTTTAATGCGAGATGGCTACTCATTTAAATCCGAGAATAATGGTTATTCTATTTATATGAGAGATATGTTTTATGGTCATGCTCCGATGGTCAATGGTTTATTCTTAATGAATCTCGAACGTAATGTTACACATTCATAGTGTGAATACCAAAAGATGTAAGGTTGATAACGATAGTCCCACATACTTGTGGCACTGCCGCCTTGGTCACATTGGTGTCAAGCGCATGAAGAAGCTCCATGCTGATGGACTTTTAGAGTCTCTCGATTATGAATCATTTGACACATGCGAACCATGCCTCATGGGCAAAATGACCAAGACTTCGTTCTCCGGAACAATGGAGCGAGCAATCAACTTATTGGAAATCATACATACCGATGTGTGCGGTCCAATGAGCGTTGAGGCTCGCGGAGGATATCTTATGTTCTCACTCTCATTGATGACTTGAGTAGATATGGGTATGTCTACTTGATGGAACACAAGTCTGAGACCTTTGAAAAGTTCAAGGAATTTCAAAATGAGGTAGAGAATCAACGTGACCGGAAAATAAAGTTCTTACAATCAGATCATGGAGGAGAATATTTAAGTCATGAATTTGGTACACACTTAAGGAAATGTGGAATCGTTTCACAACTCACGCCGCCTGGAACACCTGAGTGTAACGGTGTGTCCGAACGTGGTAATCGCACTCTATTGGATATGGTGCGATCTATGATATCTCTTACTGATTTACCGCTATCATTTTGGGGATACGCTCTAGAGACAGCTACATTCACTTTAAATAGGGCACCGTCTAAATCCGTTGAGACGACACCGTATGAATTATGGTTTGGGAAGAAACCTAAGCCGTCGTTTCTAAAAGTTTGGGGATGCGATGCTTATGTCAAGAAACTTCAACCTGAAAAGCTCGAAGCCAAGTCGGAAAAATGCATCTTCATAGGATACCCTAAGGAAACCATTGGGTATACCGTCTACCTTAGATCCGAAGGCAAGATCTTTGTTGCCAAGAACGGATCCTTTCTTGAAAAAGAGTTTCTCTCGAAAGGAGTAAGTGGGAGGAAAGTAGAACTCGATGAAGTACTACCTCTTGAACCGGAAAGTAGTGCAGCTCAGAAAAATGTTCCTGTGGTGCCTACACCGAATCGGAGAGGAAATTAATGATGATGATCAAGGTACTTGAATCAAGTTGCTCTTGAACTTCAGAGGTCCACAAGGACACGTTCCACACCAGAGTGGTATGGCAACCTGTCATGGAAATCATGTTGTTAGACAACGGTGAACCTTCGAACTATGAAGAAGCAATGGCGGCCCAGATTCCAACAAATGGCTTGAAGCCATGCAATCCGAGATAGGATCCATGTATGAAAACAAAGTATGGACTTTGACAGACTTGCCCGATGATCAGCGGGTGATAGAAAACAAATGGATCTTTAAGAAGAAGACGGACGCGGATGGTAATGTTACCATCTATAAAGCTCGACTTGTCGCTAAAGGTTATCGGCAAGTTCAAGGGGTTGACTACGATGAGACTTTCTCTCCCGTAGCGAAGCTGAAGTCCGTCTGAATCATGTTAGCAATTGCCGCATACTATGATTATGAGATATGGCAAATGGACGTCAAAACGGCATTCCTTAACGGCTATATTAAGGAAGAACTGTATATGATGCAGCCGGAAGGTTTTGTCGACCCTAAGAATGCTAACAGGGTATGCAAGCTCCAGCGATCCATTTATAGGCTGGTGCAAGCATCTCGGAGTTGGAACATTCGCTTTGATGACATGATCAAAGCGTTTGGGTTTATGCAGACTTATGGACAAGCCTGTGTTTACAAGAAAGTGAGTGGGAGCTCTGTAGCATTTCTCATATTATATGTAGATGACATACTTTTGATGGGAAATGATATAGAACTTTTGGACAGCATTAAGGCCTACTTGAATAAGAGTTTTTCAATGAAGGACCTTGGAGAAGCTGCTTATATATTAGGCATCAAGATCTATAGAGATAGATCGAGACGCCTCATAGGTCTTTCACAAAGCACATACCTTGATAAGATATTGAAGAAGTTCAAAATGGATCAGTCCAAGAAAGGGTTCTTGCCTGTTTTACAAGGTGTGAAATTGAGCTCGGCTCAATGTCCGACCACGGTAAGATAAAGAAGAGATGAGTGTCATCCCTATGCTTCAGCCATAGGATCTATTATGTATGCCATGTTGTGTACCAGACCTGATGTAAACCTTGTCGTAAGTTTGGTAGGAAGGTACCAAAGTAATCCCGGCAAGGAACACTGGACAGCGGTCAAGAATATCCTGAATTACCTGAAAAGGACTAAGGACATGTTTCTCGTTTATGGAGGCAACGAAGAGCTCGTCGTAAAGGGTTACGTCGACGCTAGCTTCGACATAGATCTGGATGACTCTAAGTCACAAACCGGATACATGTATATGTTGAATGGTGGAGCGATGGCTAGTGCGGCTGCAAGCAGAGCGTCGTGGCGGGATCTACATGTGAAGCGGAGTACATGGCAGCCTCGGAGGCAGCGCATGAAGCAATTTGGGTGAAGGAGTTCATCACCGACCTAGGAGTCATACCCAATGCGTCGGGGACGATCAAACTCTTCCGTGACAACATTGGAGCTATTGCACTTTCCAAGGAGCCCAGGTTTCACAAGAAGACCAGGCACATCAAGCGTTGCTTCAACTCCATTCGTGAAAATGTTCAAGATGGAGACATAGAAATTTGCAAAGTGCATATGGATCTGAATGTCGCAGATCCGTTGACTAAACCTCTTCCGCGAGCAAAATATGATCAACACCAGAACTCTATGGGTGTTCGATTCATCACAATGTAACTAGATTATTGACTCTAGTGCAAGTGGGATACTGTTGGAAATATGCCCTAGAGGCAATAATAAAAAGGATTATTATTATGTTTCCTTGTTCGTCATAATTGTCTTTTATTCATGCTATAATTGTATTATCCGGAAATCGTAATACACGTGTGAATACATAGACCACAATATGTCCCTAGTGAGCCTCTAGTTGACTAGCTCGTTGATCAATAGATAGTCATGGTTTCACGACTATGGACATTGGATGTCATTGATAACGGGATCACATCATTATGAGAATGATGTGATGGACAAGACCAATCCTAAGCATAGCACAAGATCATGTAGTTCGCTTTTGCTAGAGCTTTTCCAATGTCAAGTATCTCTTCCTTAGACCATGAGATCGCAGTAACTCCCGGATACCGTAGGAGTGCTTTGGTGTACCAAACGCCACAACGAATCGGGTGACTACAAAGGTGCACTACGGTATCTCCGAAAGTGTGCATTGTGTTGTCACGGATCGAGACTGGGATTTGTCACTCCGTATTACGGAGAGGTATCACTGGGCCCACTCGGTAATGCATCATCATAATGAGCTCAGAGTGACCAAGTGTTTGGTCACGGGATCATGCATTACGGTACGAGTAAAGTGACTTGCCGGTAACGAGATTGAACGAGGTATTGGGATACCGACGATCGAATCTCTGGCAAGTAACATACCGATTGACAAAGGGAATTGTATACGGGGTTGCTTGAAACCTCGACATCCGTGGTTCATCCGATGAGATCATCGAGGAGCATGTGGGAGCCAACATGGGTATCCAGATCCTGCTGTTGGTTATTGATCGGAGAGCCGCCTCGGTCATGTTCGCATGTCTCCAACCCGTAGGGTCTACACACTTAAGGTTCGGTGACGCTAGGGTTGTATGAATATGAGTATGCAGCAAACCGAAAGTTGTGCGGAGTCCCGGATGAGATCCCGGACGTCACGAGGAGTTCCGGAATGGTCCGGCGATAAAGAATTATATATGGGAAGTCGAGTTTCGGCCATCGGGAAATTTTCGGGGTCCACCGGTATTGTACCGAGACCACCGGAAGGGTCCCGGGGGTCCGCCAGGTGGGGCCACCTATCCCGGAGGGCCCCATGGGCTGAAGTGGGAGGGGAACCAGCCCCTGGTGGGCTGGCAGGCCTGGCCCCCTCTGCGCCTAGGGTTGGGAACCCTAGGGAGGGGGCGCCCACTTGCCTTGGGGCACTCCACCCCTTGGCCGCCCCTAGGAGATCCCATCTCCTAGGGCCGGGCCTGGGGACCCTATATATAGAGGGGGGAGGGAGGGCAGCCACACCCTTGCACTTGGCGCCTCCCTCCCCCTGCTACACCTCCTCCTCCTCCTGTAGTTGCTTGGCGAAGCCCTGCCGGAGCCCTGCTGCATCCACCACCACGCCGTCAGGTCTTTGGATCTTCATCAACCTCTCCTTCCCCCTTGCTGGATCAAGACGGAGGAGACGTCACGCTGACCGTACGTGTGTTGAACACGGAGGTGCACTACAAGAAATATGTCAACTTGTGACCACCACTATTGGTCACTGAAAGGTCACTGTTTTCAATTTGTGACCTTTTTGTGACCAAAAACATAAGGTCGAAAGCTGAGGGTCGTTAATCGACTATAGCGACCTTCTCTCGTGAGAAGGTCGTAGACGCCATTCTGACCAAAATATTCCTACTGTATGCGTTTTGGTCACTAGCAACCTCCCCAGGCCACGTAGGCATCCAGCGTGGCAAGCTGATGTGGCATAAGATTCAGCCCAGTCCAATTCAGTTTTCTACATGGGCCTAGCCCAAAAATTCGGCCTTTTTAATGTATTTTTTTCTTGTTAATTTTCGCTATCTACATGGGCTTGGGCCATTAATTCGGCCTTTTTTGCTTTCTGAGTTGCAGCCTTTTCACATTCTACATATTTTTTATTTTTGGGTTTTCTTTTTTTTTGTTACGTTCAAATTTCAGATTATTGTAGTCAACTGGATGCACATTGTCAGATTCTTCACTAGGTCCCAGACATCAGGTTTTAATTTTTCACAACTTGTAACTCAATGATATACCAATCAGAGAACACATTTTAAATATATACAAATAACAATCAAATCACCGATGTATCAATCAAGTTTATTACATTCCACCAATCACAATATAACCATACAATATTACACCAATCACAGTATAGCCCTCTACAGATAAAACACTCAACAAGTACAGGCACATCTCCAACACCTTAGCGCCTTCAACCTGCAAAACATCACATCCAGACACATATTAATGATCAAATCAATTCACCCCTTGATGCCCTGGTAGGTGACGATGATGTGGTAGTGGTGGAAGCCGCCGCCGAGGCCGATGGCGCCTGCGGTGTCCTCGTCGTCATCGAAGGCGATGACGACGGACGGTCAGCGTCAAAGGCCGGGCTGTGCGCAGGCCACATCATCATATTTGAGCATTAATATTTCCAGACATTACTACAGGAACTACATCACTAGGAGTACACAGCAACTAGTAGCAGAACACCAATATCATCGAAAGAACATGAGTATAACAAGCATCTTGCTTTCTTTGGGATAAAGTGACACAAACAGAATAACTAGGATACAAAGTGACACAAAGAGCAATAAGATAACATATTATGTGCTACAGGCTGACATTTCCAAAGTGGCACGTTTGATATGCTAAGGACTTGTTGATCTAATCCAGGTTTTGTTTTACAAATTAGTCTTCTTTGTAAATTCAGCTAGTGTTCAAGTTATAAACAGTTTCTTTTTACTTGCCATCTTTGTTTCTTCTCCGTGACATTTAGTAGCACACAGGAGTATATCCTGCTGTGCCTATGCATTGCAAGAGCCAAACCAATACTAAATATTATTGCAAACCTAACATACTTGAACAACTTGGTCAGGGAAAGAACAGACCTGATGAGCTCTGAAGTTGAACGAATGGTGAACGAGCCCAGCCATGGCCACCTTCTTGGTCTTGTCCAAAAACAGAATAATTCATGATTAGATGATTGAAATAGCTCAAGAAACAAGAACACAGAGCGTGCATACTGGGCTGACCTCGTTGGCGTGCTTCTTGCCGCGCACGAGTCCATGGCGCGGGGGCGGGGTAAGGCTCCTCGATGCTGGCGCTGGAGGCAACGCTTGCTGCCCTGCTTTCGCCCGGCATAGCCGCTGCTTCTTTGAGGCTGGGCTCTGCACTAAGCTGGGAGTAAACAAAACAATGTCAACAAATGCATCCAGGGAGTATAGATGCAGATTTGTACCAGCTGACATGATGCATACAACTAATCTACAAATGGCTAGCTGTTATGATAGGCTAATCTACAACAACTAATCTATGCCATATCTATTCCATATCTTTACAACCAACCATTCATTCCAGCAATATATTACAACCATGTCAAGCAAGCAAACATTTTACTTCTGAAGATAGGAAACCCAGATCAGCACCTTCATCGTGACCACAAGCTTGACTTGGGTATGCATACTGCAAAATCAAAGGGCATTTGATTAGGCAAAGGAAAATAGCAGTTTAAATCAGCTAATTATATTCTGTAGCACATAATTCAGTTAACAAAATCACATCTGAACTCTGATGCTCTGTCTCTGGCAATTAACTCCAGTTTCCATCCTATCTCAAGCATCATTCAAAAATATTTTTTAACGAACACAATTGTTATAAATACCTCTTACAATGGATACCACAAACATGTATCCATATTGTTCGATCCTGTGAGAACTGGCTATGATTGACAACATAAAAAATGAAACATGCAGGACATGGACACATCAAGACACGCATGCACACATAAATGTGTAATCAGAATAAACTATCCTATATCACTGGACAGTCCAGCCCCTACCCGCTTCTTAAAAACTGGTTATATCAAGTGCTAAGTTGTCTAGAAACTATGGATTAAGATGAACAAGACAAAAGACTATCTACCCCAGCATTAGCACCAGGTCCAGAAAACAGCACCCCGCCCCAGTAGGCGCAGAAAACAAGATACACCACGGAAACAGACATGTTTCTAGAAAGGCAGAAGAAAGTTAGATATGTGGACAGTCATCTCTGAAAAGAGATTGTACATGGTACATAAACAATAAAACAGGGGTGCAAATTAACAGAGTTGAACTAGTTGTAGAAATTCGGACCATACAAAGTTACAAACTAACGAACAAAGCAAACAGACTGAATTCGGGATGAGAATTAGTGGTTCTGGGCACTAGCTGACCTCCTCATCATCAGCTTGGGGTTGGGAGACAGGGGGGCTTGGGAGGGGGTGTTACCGAGCGAGGTGCACTGCGTGATGACGACTACAAAGTTACAAATGATGAATGATGAAAGACACATTGTGATGTATGAGATCATGTTCTTGTAATTGGAATCACGACTTGCATGTCGATGAGTATGACAACCGGCAGGAGCCATAGGAGTTGTCTTTATTTTGTATGACCTGCGTGTCATTGAAGAACGCCATGTAACTTACTTTACTTTATTGCTAAACGCGTTAGCCATAGAAGTAGAAGTAGTCGTTGGCGTGACAACTTCATGGAGGCACAATGATGGAGATCATGATGATGGAGATCATGGTGTCATGCGGTGAGAAGATGATCATGGAGCCTCGAAGATGGAGATCAATGGAGCTTTATGATATTGGCCATATCATGTCACTACTATATAATTGCATGTGATGTTTATTAAGTTTATACATCTTGTTTACTTAGAACGACGGTAGGAAATAAGATGATCCCTTACAACAATGTCAAGAAGTGTTCCCCCTAAGCGTGCACCGTTGCTAAAGTTAAATCGTTTCTAAGCACCACGTGATGATCGGGTGTGATGGATTCTTACGTTCACATACAACGGGTGTAAGACAGATTTACACACGCAAAACACTTAGGGTTAACTTGACGAGCCTAGCATGTACAGACATGGCCTCGGAACACGGAGACCGAAAGGTCGAACACGAGTCGTATGGAAGATACGATCAACATGAGAATGTTCACCGACGATGACTAGTCCGTCTCACGTGATGATCGGACACGGCCTAGTCGACTCGGATCGTGTAACACTTAGATGACTAGAGGGATGTCTAATCTGAGCGGGAGTTCATTGAAATAATTTGATTAGATGAACTTAATTATCTTGAACTTAGTCTAAAACTTTTGCATAATATGTCTTGTAGATCAAATGGCCAACGCTCATGTCAACTTGAACTTCAACGCGTTCCTAGAGAAAAACCAAGCTGAAAGATGACGGCAGCAACTATACGGACTGGGTCCGGAACTTGAGATCATCCTCATAGCTGCGAAACAATATGTCCTAGAAGGACCGCTAGGTGACACTCCGTCCCAGAGAACCAAGACATTATGAATGCTTGGCAAACTCGCTACCGATGATTACTCCCTCGTTCAATGCGGCATGCTTCTGACTTAGAACCGGGGCTCCAAAAGCGTTTTGAGCATCACGGAGCATATGAGATGTTCAAGAGCTGAAACTTGTTTTCCAAGCTCACGCCGGTCGAGAGATATGACATCTCCAACAAGTTCTATAGTTGTAAGATGGAGGAAAACAGTTCACATCGGTGAGCACATATCAAGATGTCTGGGTTGCACAACCGTATGACCCAAATGAATATTAACCTCCCGATGAGGCGGTCATTGACAGAATCCTCCGATCGCTCCCACCAAGCTACAAGAGCTTTGTGATGAACTACAACATGCAGGGGATGGTAAAGACCATTCTGAAGTGTTCTCTATGCTGAAGTCGGCCGAGGTTGAAATCAAGAAAGAACATCAAGTGTTGATGGTCAATAAGACCACTAAGTTCAAGAAGGGCAAGGGTAAGAAGAACTTCAAGAAGGACGGCAAGGAAGTTGCAGCGCCCGATAAGCAAGTTGCCGGAAGAAGTCAAAGAATGGACCCAAACCCGAGATCGAGTGCTTTTATTGCAAGGGAAGGGTCCTTTGAAGCGGAACTGCCCCAAATACTTAGCGGATAAGAAGGCCGGCAACACCAAAGGTATATTTGATATACATGTAATTGATGTGTACCTTACGATTACTCGTAGTAACTCCCGGGTATTTGATACGGTGTCGCGTTGCTCATATTTGTAACTCACAGCAGGAGCTGCGGAATAAGCGGAGAGGCGCAAAGGGCGAGGTGACGATGCACGTCGGGAATGGTTCCAGAGTCGATGTGATCGCCGTCGCACGCTTACCTCTTCATTTACCTACGGATTAGTTTTGAACCTTAATAATTGTTATTTGGTGCCAAGTTTGAGCATGAACATTGTATCCGGATCTCGTTTAATGCAGAGATAGCTACTCATTTAAATCCGAGAATAATGGTTGTTCTATTTATATGAGAGACATGTTTTATGGTCATGCTCCGATGGTCAATGGTTTATTCTTAATGAATCTCGGCGTAATGTTACACATATTCATAAGCGTGAATACCAAAAGATGTAAAGTTGATAACGATAGTCCCACATACTTGTGGCTTGCCGCCTATGGTCACATTGGTGTCAAGCGCATGAAGAAGCTCCATGCTGATGGACTTTTGGAGTCTCTAGATTATGAATCATTTGACACATGAACCATGCCTTATGGGCAAGATGACCAAGACTCCGTTCTCCGGAACAATGGAGCGAGCAACCAACTTATTGGAAATCATACATACCGATGTGTGCGGTCCAATGAGTGTTGAGGCTCATGGAGGATATCGTTATGTTCTCACTCACTGATGACTTGAGTAGATATGGGTATGTCTACTTAATGAAACACAAGTCTGAGACCTTTGAAAAGTTCAAGGAATTTCAGAATGAAGTAGAGAATCAACGTGACCGAAAGATAAAATTCTTGCGATCAGATCGTGGAGGAGAATATTTAAGTCACGAATTTGGCACACACTTAAGAAAATGTGGAATCGTTTCACAACTAACGCTTCTGGAACACCTCGGTAATGGTGTGTCCGAACGTCGTGTCGCACTCTATTGGATCTGGTGCGGTCTATGATGTCTCTTACCGATTTACCGCTATCATTTTGGGGATACGCTCTAGAGACAGCTACATTCACTTTAAATAGGGCACCGTCTAAGTCCGTTGAGACGACACCGTATGAATTATGGTTTGGGAATAAACCTAAGCTGTCGTTTCTAAAAGTTTGGGGGTGCGATGCTTATGTCAAGAAACTTCAACCTGAAAAGCTCAAACCCAAGTCGGAAAAATGCGTCTTCATAGGATACCCTAAAGAAACCATTGGGTATACCTTCTACTTAAGATCCGAGGGCAAGATCTTTGTTGCCAAGAACGGATCCTTTCTGGAAAAAGAGTTTCTCTCGAAAGAAGTAAGTGGGAGGAAAGTAGAACTTCGATGAAGTACTACCTCTTGAGCAGGAGAGTAGTGCAGCTCGGGAAAATGTTCTGTGATGCCTACACCAACTGAAGAGGAAATTCATGATGATGATCAAGGTACTTCGGATCAAGTTGCTCTTGAACTTCAGAGGGTCCACTAGGACACGTTCCGCACTGCAGTGGTACGGCAACCCTGTCTTGGAAATCATGTTGTTAGACAACAATGAACCTTCGAACTATGAAGAAGCGATGGCGGGCCCAGATTCCAACAAATGGCTAGAAGCCATGAAGTCCGAGATAGAATCCATGTATGAAAACAAAGTGTGGACTTTGGTGACTTGCCCGACGATCGTGAGCGATAGAAAACAAATGGATTTTAAGAAGAAGACGGACGCGGATGGTAATGTCACCATCTATTAAGCTCGACTTGTCGCTAAGGGTTATCGGCAAGTTCAAGGGATTGACTACGATGAGACTTTCTCTCCCGTGAGCGAAGCTTAAGTCCGTCTGAATCATGTTAGCAATTGCCGCATACTATGATTATGAGATATGGCGATGGACGTCAAAACAGCGTTCCTTAACGGATATCCGAAGGAAGAGGTGTATATGATGCAGCCGGAAGGTTTTGTCGATCCTAAGAATGCTAACAAAGTATGCAAGCTCCAGCGATCCATTTATGGGCTGGTGCAAGCATCTCGAGTTGGAACATTCGCTTTGATGAGATGATCAAAGCGTTTGGGTTTATGCAGACTTATGGAGAAGCCTGCGTTTACAAGAAAGTGAGTGGGAGCTCTGTGGCATTTCTCATATTATATGTAGATGACATACTTTTGATGGGAAATGATATAGAATTCTTGGACAGCATTAAGGCCTACTTGAATAAGTGTTTTTCAATGAAGGACCTTGGAGAAGCTATTTATATATTAGGCATCAAGATCTATAGGGATAGATCGAGACGCCTCATAGGTCTTTCACAAAGCACATACCTTGATAATATTTTGAAGAAGTTCAAAATGGATCAGTCCAAGAAGGGGTTCTTGCCTGTTGCAAGGTGTGAGATTGAGCTCAGCTCAATGCCCGACCACGGCAAAAGATAAAGAAGAGATGAGTGTCATCCCTATGCCTCGACCATAGGATCTATTATGTATACCATGCTATGTACCGGACCTGATGTAAACCTTGCCGTAAGTTTGGTAGGAAGGTACCAAAGTAATCCCGCAAGGAACACCGGACAGCGGTCAAGAATATCCTGAAGTACACGAAAAGGACAAAGGACATGTTTCTCGTTTATGGAGGTGACGAAGAGCCTGCCGTAGAAGGGTTACGTCGACGCTTAGCTTCGACACAGATCCGATGACTCTAAGTCACAAACCGGATACGTGTATATGTTGAATGGTGGAGCGATGGTAGTGCATTTGCAAGCAGAAGCGCCGTGGCGGGATCTACATGTGAAGCGGAGTACATGGCAGCCTCGGAGGCAGCGATGAAGCAATTTGGGTGAAGGAGTTCATCACCGACCTAGGAGTCATACCCAAAGCGTCGGGGCCGATCAAACTCTTCTGTGACAACACTAGAGCTATTGCCCTTGCCAAGGAGCCCAGGTTTCACAAGAAGACCAGGCACATCAAGCGTCGCTTCAACTCCATCCGTGAAAATGTTCAAGATGGAGACATAGAAATTTGTAAAGTGCACACGGATCTGAATGTCGCAGATCCGCTGACTAAACCTCTCTCATGGACAAAACATGATCAACACCGAACTCTATGGGTGTTCGATTCATCACAATGTAAACTAGATTATTGACTCTAGTGCAAGTGGGAGACTGTTGGAAATATGCCCTAGAGGCAATAATAAAAGCATTATTATTATATTTCCTTGTTCATGATAATTGTCTTTTATTCATGCTATAACTGTATTATCCGTAAATCGTAATACACGTGTGAATACATAGACCACAATACGTCCCTAGTGAGCCTCTAGTTGACTAGCTCGTTGGTCGACAGATAGTCATGGTTTCGACTATGGACATCGAGATGTCATTGACAAGCGGGATCACGTCATTAGGAGAATGACGCGATGGACAAGACCCAATCCTAAGCATAGCACAAAGATCGTGTAGTTCGTTTTGCTAGAGATTTTCCAATGTCAAGTATCTCTTCCTTAGACCGTGAGATCGTGTAACTCCCGGATACCGTAGGAATGCTTTGGGTGTACCAAACGTCACAACGTAACTGGGTGACTAAAACGTGCATTACAGGTATCTCCGAAAGTGTCTGTTGGGTTGACACAGATCGAGACAGGGATTTGTCACTCCGTATGACGGAGAGGTATCACTGGGCCCACTCGGTAATGCATCATCATAATGAGCTCAAAGTGATCAAGTGTCCGTCACGGGATCATGCATTACGGTCTGAGTAAAGTGACTTGCCGATAATTGAGACTAAACGAGGTATTGGGATACCGACGATCGAAGTCTCGGGCAAGTAACATACCGTCGACAAAGGGAATAGCATACGGGGTTGCTTGAACCCTCGACATCGTGGGTTCATCCGATGACAACATCGAGGAGCGTGTGGGAACCAACATGGGTATCCAGATCCCGCTGTTGGTTATTGCCGGAGAGCGTCTCGGTCATGTCTTCATGTCTCCCGAACCCGTAGGGTCTACACACTTAAGGTTCGGCGACGCTAGGGTGAATAGGAAGACTTGTATGTGATTACCGAATGTTGTTCGGAGTCCCGGATGAGATCCCGGACGTCACGAGGAGTTCCGGAATGGTCCGGAGGTAAAGATTTATATATGGGAAGTCGTCAAACGGACACCGGAAAAGTTTCGGGTCATATCGGTATTATGGAGGGTCCATCGGAAAGGTTCCGGAGGACCACCGGGAGGGGCCACCCCTTTTGGGGGGCCACTTGGGCTGCGTGGGAGGCAGCCAGCCCCTAGTGGGCTGGGCGCACCCCCTCCCCTTGGCCCATGCGCCTAGGGTTAAGGGGGGAACCCTAAAGGGGCGCCTTGCTTGGGGGCAAGCCCTCCCCTGTCGCCGCCCCTCTAGATGCATCTAGAGGGGGCCCTCCTCCCTTCCCCTATAAATAGAGGGGTGAGAGGAGGGCTGCAAACACCATTGAAGGCGCAGCCCCTCCCTCCCAACACCTCTCCTCCTCCGCATAAGCTTGGCGAAGCCTGGGAGAACAACACTCCATCTGCATCACGCCGTCGTGCCGCCATTGGAGCTGTCTTCCTCAACCTCTCCTTCCTCCTTGCTGGATCAAGACGAAGGAGACGCCGTCGTCCCGTACGTGTGTTGAATGCGGAGGTGCTGTCCGTTCAACACTTGGTCATCGGTGATCGGAATCACGTTGGGAACGTCTTCATCATCACCACTCCCTCGAACGCTTCCGTACTCGATCTACAAGTGGTATGTAGATGCAAACTCTCTCTTGACTCGTTGCTTAGAAGAACTCATAGATAGATCTTGGTGAAACCGTAGGAAAATTTTAATTTTCTGCAACGTTCCCCATCACTATATTGGTCATTAACAACTAGAAATAAGGCAGCGGACTAGCACTGTTTGCTTTGTGACCTTTTCGTGTAAGGAAATTACGACCTTTCTGACCAAAATGGTTGCAATGGTTTAGGGTTTGGAGCCCCTCGAACAGCCTTTGACCAATTGGTCTGAAATGGTCATAGATCTATGACCAATTCTTCCAGGGTCACTGACAAAAGGTCACTAGTTGACATATTTCTTGTAGTGGTGCCGTCCGTTCGGCGCTAGGATCTCCGGTGATTTGGATCACGACGAGTACGACTCCCTCAACCCCGTTCACTTGAACGCTTCCGCTCGCGATCTACAAAGGTATGTAGATGCACTCATATCACTCGTTGCTAGATGAACTCATAGATGGATCTTGGTGAAACCGTAGGAAAAATTTTATTTTCTGCAACGTTCCCCAACACACCCTACCGGTGAAGGGGAGACTCGCCTGGGTTCTGCTCTGAAGACTCCATGCCTATGGCGGAAGGATCTCATCAACCTTCCGAACTAGACGCCTCCGCCTCCTCCTCCTCCTCCGGCGAGTCAGGGCACTCCGCCTCCTCCACCGCCTCCTCCTACGGCGAGTGACGATCAGGGCACTCGGCCGGCTCCTTCTCCGACGCGTGGCGGCACTCCGCCTCCTTCTCCGCCTGCTGGCGCCCGAGCAGCCAACCTCCTCCTTCTCCGCCTCGTCGGCAAAGGGCGGAAGAGACCCGCCCGCCGCTCCGGCTGCTCCGTGGCGTCGTAGTCCTTCTCCTCCGCCTCGTAAGCAAGGAAAGAAGACATCCGCTCCATCTGCTCTGCCGGGCGTCTAGCAAGACAGCCAAAGGCGGAGGACATACAAATTCGGTCCTTCTTCAAGACTCAGAGAAGTTACCATACGAGATGACCCCGGAGGAGAACGCGAAGATCGCAGAAACCGAATTGAAGGACTGGTTTCAAGGGTTGAAAGCACAGAGACATCCACCTCCGGAGGAGAAGGTAGATCGGTGAAAGCGAAGCGCACTGGCTGCCCCGAAAACCACCCAAGTCTCCGCCAAAGGAAACTATGAGCGCATTATTGGAAAGGTATTTGCGAAGCGGAGAGGTCGGGAAGTACTGTCGATGATCAAAGGATGAAGAACGACGAGCTGGGAAACAAATTGCCCAGCTCGGCGAACAAGCGAAGCAATCGTGCCCCCCGCTCAAGGTGCCTGCTAGCGACATCGTCGATCCGAGGATGGTGCCCGGTTATAGCAATCTTGGAGATTACCTCTCCGACGATGTACATTATGATTTCTTGGAGGTGCAGATACAAAGATACGAGTACGGGAAGCCTCTCGTCAAAGATGAAAGATCTCTATCAACGATGATGCGAAGATTGCATGATTGGTACTCCGTCCGGTCCTTTTACTTTGCATATTAGGTTTGTCTGAAGTCAATCTCATCCAACTTTGACCAGGTTTTTATAAAAAATTATTGACATTTACATAACAACACCAATATCATTAGATTCATCTTGGAATATGTTTTCATTTTACATTTATTAGATATTATAGATGCTAATAATTTCTAGTATAAATTTAGTCAAACTCAGCTAAGTTTGACTTTCGGCAAATCCAATGTGCAGAGTAAAAACGACTGGAGGGAGTACATGAAAACCTGCAGAGAGTCTGGGGGGAGGAGTACTTTGTATGTGAGAGTTAAAAAGGAGCATGACCTCGTTGGAATTGAACTGTTGCCTATTCCACTTGAGGAGTTCTTTCAGTTTTTCAATCAATTGGCCCTCGATAAAGCAACGGTCACTGCCATCGTCTGTAAGTAGTACTACTTCTATCATTAAGTCTCTATATAACTCAGCTCTTTCATTGCATGTATTTGTAAATATCCTCACTATATTATGCAGATTGAAGATCGCCGAATTGAAGAAAAGACAAGTGGGTGATATTGGGTTCATTAACACATATCTCATAGATGCAACTGAGGTTAAATATCATGCCGAAGATACCGAGGCCAACTTGCTACGATCGTTGGTAATAAATGAACACAAAGATATAATACTCTTTCCTTACAACTTCAAGTGCGTTACTGTCTTGTGGAATATTCGGTTTTCCTTATTAGTCCAGGTTATAGTAATGTAATTGATGAGTTATGCATGCGTGCGCAGGTTCCACTATATTCTCCTAGAGATTAAGCTTGAGCAGGGAGTAGTAACTGTCCTAGACTCGAGACGAAAAGATCCCAAGGAGTATGCGGACATGACTCAAATGCTCGAGAAGTAAGTTAAATCGATCATTATCCACCATATCAGCAACTTTGTTCATTTCTGATATCAAGTAATTGTTTTCTTTATATGGCAGGGTTTGGAGAAAATTCACCAAAAAAGCTCCGGGACTGCCGAAGAAGCTGGAATTTAGACACCCGAAAGTAAGTACTATAGTAGCATGTTCCACGCATCTCCTGGTGATTCAAGCGCTAGTTTCATCAATACCATTTGGCATTCTTGCTTATCAGTTTGATTGACCTCTATTTCTTTTAAAGTGGTTGTGGCAGGAACAAGGGAATGATTTTTATGGATACTACATTTGCGATTCCATCCGCCACACGACCTGTGAGCGGAGCTACTCTGACGAACAATATGAAGTGCGTAAATAACAATATTCACAATTTTATTTTATTACCATCATTTGTGTTGAGTTTCATTCATTCATATATATATGTATTGACCCCTTCTTAAAATTAGATGTTTCGGATGCGGGATGAACTCCTAGCACCAGATCGCATGCGAGCAATTCAAGAGGAATTGGCGGCATTCTTTCTTGACCACGTGATCGCTGAAGACGGAGAATACTATGTGGACCACGCGTCCGTATATTAGGAGATTATATTTGTAAAAGATAATTATTGTATATATGTAGCCGGTAGTGTCGGATAGATATACGAGAACTTGTTGTTCGACCAATCTCGGAGAAGGAGAGGTGGTCGATATCACTTCTCTCTGTATGCATATATGTTCATGACGATCTTCCGCTTCTTCGTTTGCTTACTAGCTAGCTAGCATGTCTAGCTAGTCCTCTCTATACATATGTATAGTACGAAGCGTCGACCAAGCACGGACAAAAGAGAGGACACTTCTCTCTATTAATTAGCTAGCTAACACAATATATGAAACACCTAAATTAACCCCCAAAACCCCCAACCCCTTTAAAAAAACAAAAACCCAAGCTACGTAAATGTCGACGCGTGGATGTTTATTGGTCCCGGTTGGTGCCACCAACCGGGACCAAAGGCCCTCCTGCTCGGGCAAGACACGCTTAATGGAGGCCCATCTGTCTGTTTCCTGATCGAACTGGGACTAAAGGGTCAGGGCATTAGTACCGACCCTTTAGTCCCGGTTCAGGAACTGGGACTAAAGGCCCTTACCAACCGGGACAATAGGCCCTTTTTCTACCAGTGTACGTGGTCAAGTGTTGCAATATTTTTGGTGGTTGGTTGGACGGAATTTTAAATAGGTCAAAACACTAATTCGGGTGGGAGCATATGCCTTATTATTGGCACTCTGGCTATGTAGAAATGATTTGGTTTTTGAGGGCAAAAATACCCCTCCTTTGCAGGTTATTTTGCGATGTATGCACTCGCTTCGTACATAATCTACGCTACACCGAACGAAGTATCAACTGATGTTCAAGGCGGTCTGTATGCAGTTGAAGTGGGTAGCCAGAGAGGTCTTTACTTAGCATGGGTGGCAGAATAACCTCTGGATTGGTTCACCGCCTCTATCGACATAGGCATAGTGTCAGTCCTGTCTATCCTACTATTGTTGATATGTCGTCCTTCTCTCTTTCTTCATTTTGTTTTTGTTGACTGTGTGTATCTTAGTATGGGTGTTACTTATCATACTTTGCATCCGCTTGATGCTACATTTTAAGTTAATAAAATGCCCTTATAGGAAAAAATGGTACTAGCAGTAGTAAAATTGAGCTAGTATTGGTCTAGTGGTATTTTCACCATGCTTTGAGACCTGGCATAACTGTACTTTGACAAGGATGCCTTTCCCACGGTGACTTGTTTTACAGACTTTTTCAGAAGACCGCCATGGTTAAATTGTGAGCACCGTGCGACCTTCAACTCCCTGAATTTTCGGGACCAACAGTACAGAAAAATAGGATTGTTCGCTTCACTATCAGTATTCAGTAGTCAAATCTCTGCACTTCTTTTTCTCGTCTGTTCTAGTGGAAAAACTGATGTACTACATGTTTCACGACGTACAGATGCATGTCCGGTCCCTGACTCTACCGTAGCATGACGGAGGCGAGGAAGCTGAGGACGGCGACGGCGCTGACGGCGGAGCAGCACAGGTCCACCAGCACCTCCCGCCTCGCCTTGGACTCCTTCCGCCCCCTCTTGCTCCTCACGAACTCCTCGTACCTCCTCTTGGCATCGTCTCTTTCTTTGTCCCCTCCTTTCCTCCTCGGCCCTTCCATCGCGGCCGCGAGAAGCCGCAGGCTGCCTTCGCCGCTCACCGCCGCGCCGTCGGCGTCCTCGACGGTCAGGCTGACCTCTCTAACGTTAAGGCATCCGGCCTCCTCCGAGCAGGTGAGCGTGGCCTCGAACTTGCTCCCGCCGAGCACCACCGCGTACCGCACCAGCGTCTCGCCGGTGTACCAGTGCCTGTCCACGGCCACCGCCCGCCGGCTCGACACGTTAACTGCCCGGCCGCTCTGGGGGTCGACCACGATCCAGCTCAGCTCCAGCTCCGACGGAGAGAACGAGGCCGAGGCCGTCCGTAACGGGTCCTTGCACTCCACGGCGTCCACGCGGAAGGGCGATGTCAGGAACCACGAGGACGACGTGGAGGTCTCCATGACCCGAGAGAAAAGCGGCCGGGGCGAGCCATTCTGGTAGATGTCCACGGCGGAGATCAGCTCGCCGGGGAGACACTGATCGGCTGCCGTGGCATCCGTGGAGGTGGAAGTGGATGGGAAGGGGAAGGCGTCGGCGAAGAGCCGCTCCGGTGAGACGGCCGGGGAGCCGAGGATGTTGTTCCGCTGCAGGCCCAGCGACGGCCACCGCTCGAGGCAGAGCGCGCGCCACGTTGCCGGGTCCGCGGCGAGGGCGCGGAGACCTGCCGTAGCACAGCTCGCGGCGGCCAGGGACGGGCCGTCCAGTCGGCGCAGCGCGCAGGCCAGCACGTCGGCGGGCAAGTCCTCCACGGTGGTCGTCGGCATTTTGCTGGCCTCCCGCCGGTGTTCGTCGATCGACCCTGCTCTTACTACAAGCGGGAGCGGCCGGAGGTGGATCAAACAACACTCTCCAAACTCTAGACGCCGGTCGAGCGGGAATGCGATGGCTAGCAATATGCGAGCAAGAACTGTTTTATAGGCGTGCACGGCCTGTTTCATTTACAGGAAGAAGAATAGTTTATTTGGCGCCGTATCCGTCCGCTGATGCCTTGTCGTGTCTTCTCTCCCTGTTAGGCCATGGCGAAAACGACGCCATGACAGCCCGGGCACGCTCGGCCAAACGGAAGGGCACGATGACAGGCCGCCGGGCACGATTCGGCCGAAGGGGGGGACGTACCTTGCCGCATGGATTGATTCCAAATGGAAAGAACCGGTTGAAGCAGTTGCGTTCCTGCTCTGATTCTGACTAAAATACTACTCCATCTTGTACTACGTCTGCCTGCCACATTGACCTGCAAGCTCCGTGTCAACGTCGAATGAGCTATACAGCAGCTCAGGCCGGAGCAGGCTCTGCAATCAGATTGGCCTTGCGGCCCGTAAACTATAGGTTAGGTTTTTGTGGTTCGGGTGAGATACTGAGATGGAGACATTGCTTACCTCTTCCGCGCTTTATGTTTATGGTCCATCAAGCTTTGGCCGGCCTCCTTTCACATCACATTACTTCTTTTTCTTAAACGAAGGTAAAAGATTTATCTCGTCGACTAATTAAGAAGTGAGAACCGTGCTCGCATCCATTTTAAAACAATTTTGTATAAACCAGACAAATTTCATCAAACACGACGAAATTCACTGAATTCCAGTCATAAGTTGCATAAAACAAACAATATTTTGTCCGTTTAACTAAAAACTTAAAAAGAAAATATAGGAGGCTAACTTGTAGCGGACGCTGACCTCCCGCACCACTGTCGCCGTCTGGTGTCATCGTTGTTGGAGTAGTCCTTCCAGTGGCGGAGGGGCACGGGCGCGACAACCTTGCCTGGCGCTCGTGAAGGAGCCGCTCCACTGCCTCCTACACCGTGCGGAGGGCTATCGCGGCCAATGCCGTGGTGCCGTGAAGGCGGCCTTGCCCCTACTGACGGCGAAGGTGTGGCTTAGCGACCACACTCGCCGATTTTGGCAAGCTCCCCGTCGAGACGGTGGTGGCGCTGCCCGGCCTTCTCCGCAGTGGTGACAGACCAATCACGGGCCCAGGACTCTATCAGGTCGGGTCGTAGCGGACCCAGGTTGGCACCTCATCTGACTTTACAAAAATAGAGCGTTGCGCCACTCCTACCGCGCCGCCTGCCTCGCCGTTCTGTCCTCGGCCGACACGATGGCCCGCGACGACAAGGAGTCACCGCTACGGCCAGCGAGGTAGTAGAGGATGCGCCTGCGTGCCTTCGCGGTCGCTGGCGGTAACTCCTCTTTGTGGAACTTGTCGCGCCAG
This sequence comes from Aegilops bicornis, assembly GCA_021605145.1. Lineage (NCBI taxonomy): Eukaryota > Viridiplantae > Streptophyta > Magnoliopsida > Poales > Poaceae > Aegilops > Aegilops bicornis. The sequence continues at coordinate 756,290,562 of CM038673.1, read as the reverse complement.
TTGAGGCGTGGCGTCAACACTGGCCCGTCGATCCAGGCGTAATAGTTCTGCGACGGCGAGGGTGGCTCCTCCTTCACACGACGCTCGGTTTGAACGTCGTGGTTGTATGGGTCGGCGCCGATTCTGTCTTAACGCGGTGGGGAGGCGATGCTCCTGCTTGATGCAGCGATAAGTGTGGCTCCTCCTTCACGCGTGCTGGCAGCGGCAAAGGCAGCGTTGTACCATGTTCCCTGAGTGACCACTTCATCAGCAGTTCGATTTGCCACAAGAACTCATTGCTCGTGGTTGCGGCCTTAGAGAGGAGGCGCGGCTGCACCAACAACCCCTGGTCCTCCTCGTCGCCGGAGTAGATGACGATCTCCTCCTTGTCGGAGGAGCCGATGGCCGTTGAGGAAGATAGCCCTAGAAAACGACGGTAGCGGTGCCAAGATCCAGAGGGAGATCCGGAGTAGTTGTCGTCTCCCAATGCGAAGAACCATGACTTAAGCATAGTGTGGGGACGGTGGTGTCACCTATGCTGAAGTAGAGAGGAGCGGAGAGGATCGAAGAGTGGTGCGGTTTGGATGACGCCAAAGTCTGGTTAAATAGACGCGGCGGCAAGGCGAAGGTACTGAAAGCCGGCTTCCATGCGGTGAATTGGCCGAAGTAGGCTTCTCGGTCGTCGTGTCTGCATTTAAGCAACTTCCCGCTCGTCTGGTCGCGTCCCTCTAATCGGCGTCAATGTTGCGGTGTCATGTCCGCTCTAGAGTAGCGCTGACCTGCATGTATGTGCGGCAATCGCTTCGCACGGGAGGGTTTTTCGGGGGAAGGTTTTTGTGCGGCCCCGGGGTATCAGACACGTGTGTGGCATCGATTTGAACGCCCACAAAGCCCCCATATTTTGCCTTCAATTTGCAGAAAAAACGGATGTCCAAACCGGTCCGCGGACCGCTGGGTACCACGTTAGACGATCAGATGTGAAGGTATTGTGTGCATAACATCACTTCTTACATATTACCACCCTAGCTAACTAATAGACTCACACTTGGGGTCGCTACAACGATAAGCGAACGGCTTTGTGTCAGTGTTGTTGCGTCCGGCGGTACCACGAATGACGGGTATTTATTCAGAGGGGATGCAAGCAGCGGATCAAGATGGTACGACACCAAACATGTGATTTATCAAGGTTCGGGCCCTTTGAGAGGAGATATGACCCTACTCGGCTACTCATGTCTTTGGTGGTTGTATTGTTTAAGTGCTCACTAGTGTTCACGGAGGTCCTACAGAGTTCAATTTCTTAGGTTACAAGCTCTCAGCCTTGCGGCGGGGGAAGGAAGATGATGCTACATGGAAACCCTCACTAGTAAAAAAGGGGGCAAATCTGAGACACATTAATGCCGGTTTGATTTTGAGCCGGCACTAATGTGTATATTAGTGCCGGTTCCAAGGGCTAGCCGGCCGCTCTCATTAATATAGGTTCGTGGCGAACTTTTAGCACCGGTTCGTGCCACGAACCGGTATTAAAGAGAGTGGTGGCAGGATGTTGTCAGTCTGGGGCCCTCCAGCATCTTTAGTACCGGTTCGTGGCACGAACCGGTACTAAAGGTCGTCGTACATAAACCCTTCGTCCACCCGAGCTCGCTCTGTTCTTCCCCTTTTCCCTCACTTCCTCTGTTCTTCCCCTCTCTTCCTCGAGCTTATCATAAATTTTTCCCAAAATTTGTCAAGATTTGAAGGCCCCCATCCATTCAAATAATCACAAAGGTTAGCAACTTTGTCCTTTCATCTCTCATTGCTAGATTAGCTCTTGCAATGCTTTGCATAGTGATTAATTTGTGAGTTTAGTAATTTGGGAGGAATTATATGTGCTGGTATTTGATTTATATGCAATTTGAGGTCCAAAATAACACTTAGGTTGCATATGTAGGTGTGGTTTACTTAGTGCCTTCTAAATCTCCGTCGTAACCACGGTCGATAGTTCAAGACCGTCTCTGTCAGCCCGGCACCACCTTGTGGTGAGGCTCTTGTTCATGAATGGTTTACATTACCAAATTGATGCTTGTGTGATTTGGATATATAGTTACTCGTATAATTATCTTACCCGTACGTTGTTTGTTATACATAGTGCCATGGTTTTGATATCCGTCCCCGTCGGCCCTCATCCTTGTTATGATTCGGATGTGGTATATCCTCTTTTAAAACTAGTTGTTGCATTTCGTGTTTATGAGAAATTATGCCCATCAAGTTGACAAAGATATTTTTATCTAGGAGGTATGTGAACCGAAAATTCCAACCGACCCTATTGTCGAGAGGTTAAATTTAGTTGAAAGAGAAAATGAGTATTTGAAAGAAAAATTGAAAAGAATTGAGGGGGAGAAGATGGAGTTGGAGTTGCATGTTGCCGATGTAAATCCGATGATCACAAGATCAAGATGGAGAAAATGAGGTTGAAGATTAGAAAGATTAGAAAATATGCCATTGATTGTGTGGCTTGGTATCATTATGTTGTTGGATCAATTCTTACCTTAGTTGCGATCTTGATCGCATTTTTTGTTGCATTTAAATTCTTTAGCTAGAGAGTTATTTGTATGTTGCATTTAATTAAGTGTTGTATATGAACTTTATGTATGAACTTGTATTAATTTGGTCTATTCGGTGTTGTGTAATAAAGATGAGCCAACAATGGATGTATGCTGACCGATGCTATCCCGAGTTCATTAATGGCGCAGTATACTTTTCTCGCTTGCCGCTGAGGCAAACAAGCGGGCGGATGGTTTTATGCCTTGTCCATGTGCTGGCTGTAAGAATGGTCACAATTACTCTACATCAAGAACCATTCACGTCCACCTATTTGAGTCCGGTTTCATGCCCCACTATGATGTTTGGACCAAGCACGGAGAAATAGGGGTTATGGTGAAAGACAATGAAGAAGAAGAGGACGACGACGGCTATCCTGGCCATGGGTTCCCTGAATACGATGATACAACAATGGGGGAAGAAGCTGAGCCGGCAATGCAGGAAGAAGCTGAAGAAGAGGCACGAAATGAGCCCGCTGATGATCTAGGTCAGGCTATTGCCGATGCAAAGAGAAACTACGTAAGTGATTTGGAGAAGAAGAAGTTGCAGCGCATGTTAGAGGATAACAAGAAATTATTGTACCCAAATTGCGAAGCTGACAAAAAAAAGTTGGGCACCACACTGGAATTGCTACAATGGAAGGCAGAGAATGTTGTATCTGACAAGGGATTTGGAAAGTTGCTGGTAATGATAAAGAATATGCTTCCAAAGGACAATGAATTGCCCGAGAGTACGTATGAAGCAAAGAAGGTTGTCTGCCCTCTAGGGTTAGAGGTGCAAAAGATACATGCATGCCCTAATGACTGCATCCTCTACCGCGGTGAGTACGAGGATTTGAACGCTTGCCCGGTATGCGGTGCATTGTGTTATAAGATCAGTCGCGACGACCCTGGTGATGTCGAGGGCGAGCGCCCCAGGAAGAAGATTCCTGCCAAGGTGATGTAGTATGCTCCTATAATACCACGGTTGAAACGTTTGTTCCAAAACAAAGAGCATGCGAAGGCGATGCGGTGGCACGGAGAAGACCGTAAGAAAGATGGAAAGTTGAGAGTACCCGTTGACGGTTCGCAGTGGAGAAAAATCGAGAGAAAATACTGGGAGGAGTTTGCAGGTGACCCAAGGAACGTATGGTTTGGTCTAAGCGCAGATGGCATTAATCCTTTTGGGGAGCAGAGCAGCAATCATAGCACCTGGCCTGTGACTCTATGTTTGTATAACCTTCGTCCTTGGTTGTGCATGAACCGGAAGTTCATTATGATGCCAGTGCTCATCCAAGGCCTTAAGCAACCCGGCAACGACATTGATGTGTACCTAATGCCATTAATCGAAGAACTATTACAGCTGTGGAATGGGACATGTGTACGTGCGTGGGATGAGCACGGACAGGAAGAATTTGACCTAAAGGTGTTGTTGTTCGTGACCATCAATGATTGGCCTGCTCTCAGTAACCTTTCAGGACAGACAAACAAGGGATACCGCGGATGCACGCACTGTTTGGATGATATCTGAGCAGTATAAATTTGGATAGTTGTAGGAAGAATGTGTACCTGGGACATCGTCGATTTCTTCCGAGCAGGCATCCCGTAAGAAAGAAAGGCAAGCATTTCAAAGGTGAGGCGGATCACCGGACGAAGCCTCGCCACCGTACTGGTGCTGATGTACATGATATGGTCAAGGATTTGAAGGTAATCTTTGGAAAGGGTCCTGGCGGACAACCTGTTTCGAAGGACGCTGATGGACGCGCACCCATGTGGAAGAAGAAATCTATATTTTGGGACCTGCTATATTGGAAAGACCTAGAGGTCCGCTCCGCAATCGACATGATGCATGTGACGAAGAATCTTTGCATGACCCTGCTTGGCTTTTTGGGCGTGTATGGGAAGACAAAAGATACACCAGAGGCACGGGAGGACCAGCAACGTATGCACGGAAAAGACGGCATACATCGTGGGTGCCAGCTACGCTCTTACCAAAGAAGAGAAGGAAATCTTCTTTGAATGCCTGCTTAGCATGAAGGTACCGTCGGCTTCTCGTCGAATATAAAAGGAATAATAAATATGGCAGAGAGAAAAGTTCCGAACCTAAAGTCTCATGACTGCCACGTGATTATGACGCAACTCCTTCCGGTTGCATTGAGGGGGCTTCTACCGGAAAACGTTCGATTAGCCATTATGAAGCTATGTGCATTCCTCAATGCAATCTCTCAGAAGGTAATCGATCCAGAAATCATACCAAGGTTACAGAATGATTTGATGCAGTGTCTTGTCAGTTTCGAGTTGGTGTTCCCACCATCCTTCTTCAACATCATGACGCACATCCTAGTTCACCTTTGCAAAGAGATTAACATTGTGGGTCCTGTATTTCTACACAATATGTTCCCCTTTGAGAGGTTCATGGGAGTCTTGAAGAAATATGTTCATAACCGTGCTAGTCCAGAAGGAAGCATCTCTAAGGGCCATGAAAATGAGGAGGTCATTGAGTTTTGTGTTGACTTTATTCCTGACCTTAAGCCGATTGGTGTTCCTGAATCGCGGCATAAGGGCAGACTGGATGGAAAAGGCACGCTAGGAGGGCATCGAATAATATGTATGGACGGGCATTCTCTCACTGAAGCACACTACACAGTTCTCTGAGAATTCCGCCTTGGTGGCTCCGTATATGGAGGAACACAAGAATTTTCTACACTCCGAACACCCGGAGAAGTCTGACGACTGGATTACACGTGAACAAACGAGGACTTTCGCCGGTTGGTTGCAGAAACGTGCCATGAATGATGGTGATATTCAAAATGACCTGTACTCGCTATCCCAGTTACCATCTTCGAATATAATGACTTTCAAAGGGTACCAGATAAATGGGAATATATTTTACACGATCGCCCAAGATAAGAAGAGCACCAACCAAAACAGTGGTGTCCGCTTTGATGCAACAACCAACACGGAAAAGGAAACATATTATGGTTACATAGAGGACATACGGGAACTTAACTATGGAGGTGGTTTGAAGGTCCCTTTGTTTCGGTGCAAATGGGTCAATATGACACGAGGCGGGGTAATGTAAGACCCGATGACGGAATGACAACAGTGGATCTCAACAATCGTGCGTATGCAGATGAACCATTCGTCCTAGCCAATGATGTGGCGCAGGTTTTTTATGTGAAAGACATGTCTACCAGGCCGAGAAAAAGAAAAGATAAGGAAGCGAATGGATCATACGATGAGCCAAAGCGCCACATAGTTCTTTCAGGGAAAAGAAACATCGTGGGAGTGGATGACAAGACAGACATGTCAGAAGATTATGAAAAGTTTGATGAAATTGCTCCATTCACAGTGAATATTGACCCGAGCATCCAGTTAAATGATGAAGATTTTCCATGGCTACGGCGCAAAGGGACACACGCGAAAAAAAAGTTTCACACCCAAAGATCTGGGATGTGATCGGCTTCACTATCATCACTTTCTTCGGTGTTTCACACCCACGAGGGAATCTCTGTAATAGTTAGGGTAGTTATGTGTTTTGGCATTTGAAACGCGAAGAAATTTTATGTGCAAACAAATTCTTTCATGCATTTACTGATTTTTTCAGCTAAATGACCCTAAAATTGAAAAGCATTTCAAATGAACTCAGAAAAGGTTGGAAGTTGGCATGGTATCATAATTTCACCCAGATAGCATGTGCAAAAAAGTAGAGAGGGTTACGACAAAAACTGGATGCACTTCGTGTACAAAATGGACAATCTCTTTCAAAATATCAGGGTTTCGGACGAAAACTCATCTGTTACAAAGACATTTCATTTTTTAAATAACCTAAGCATTACCAAATTGAATATAATGATAAAACTCACTAATATTAAACATAAAAAAAAGAATCACTGAAAAAACTTTTTTTTAAGTTAAGTTATTAACAAACTAGTGATTCACACAAATTTCAAATAATTCAAAATTTAAACTATTCAAATTTGAAAACCACTGGCACTAACAGAAAGTTTGTAATTTTTTGTACCTAAAGCAAAAATATTCACAAAAAAACTCTAAATACAGCAAAAAACAACTCAATAAATGAATAAAACAAAAATAAATAAAGCAAAAAAAATTAAGAAAATAAAAAAGCCCGCCTACTGGGCCAAAGCGGCCTGCATACGACTAGAAACACAACCTTTTGTTGGGCCAGGATGCAGGCCCGCAAAGGCCCAAGAGGGCCCACAGACAAAGATGAAGGTAGGCCCAGTAGGCCTGCTTAGGAGAGGAGCTCGAGAGAGCTATCGCACTGGGGCTTATAAACCAGTGCAGTAGCCCCTCGACTAGCAAGGTGGGACTAAACTTGCCGCACCGCACTGCGCCAGCGCACCCCCTTTAGTACCGGGTTGTGGCTGCAACCGGTACTAAAGAGGGGGTCTTTAGTACCGGTTGGTGCCACCACCCGGTACTAAAGGGAGTGCTTCCGCCGCTTGGCCTGGTTAAAACAGATTTTAGTACCGGTTGGTGGCTCCAACCGGTACTAAAGGTCCATCCTATATATACAACACTTGAAAAAATCAGTTTCCCTCTGTTTCTTTTCTTCTCTCGACGACACGCGCCGCCTGCCCGATCGACGCCGTCGCCGCCGTCCCGCCCTAAATCGCCCGCCACGGCCGTCCCGTCCCGTCCCGTCGCCGCGCCCGCCCGTCGCCGCCGGCCCGCCCGTCGTCGCCGCCCCGTCCCGCCGCCCTATCGTCACTGCCCCGTCCCGTCGCCCCGTCGTCGCCTCACCGGTGAGCTCACCCCGGTCGTCATGTCCACACACACACACACACGCACACCACACACACACACACACACACACACACACACACGCACACACATTATAGAATTTTAGTTATATAATTTTTTCTGTTTTTTAGTTATAGAAATGTTAGAAATTATTCTGTTTTGTAGTTATAGAAATGTTAGTTATATATAAATGCTATGATTTTTTTTCTGTTTTTTAGTGATAGAAATGTTATAAATATTAGAAATGTTATAGAAATGTTAGTTATATAATCAGAAATGTTAGAAATTTTAGAATTAGTTTTATTTAATTAGATGAATTAGATTAATGTCAAATTGTTAGAATTTGCATATATATAGAATTTTAGTTATCACAGTCCAATGATTTAAAAAAAGTTACTTTTTGCGAGCATATAGTATTTGTTCTCGACAATATGACCGGCCCGCATCCTCGCCGTCGACCCGTTCGCGACGACGTCCTGCTTCAGAGGACCCATGTCCGGGACTGGGCTCCGTCGGGCTGGCACTGGGAGGTGCTACCTGGAGGGGCGCGCCGCTTGGTGAGGAACCCGACCTCGGGTCCCGTCGTCGACCCTGATGTCCTTTGGTGGCGTTCGCGTGGGCCACATTCGGTGCAGAGGGAGCCGGTGCCGCCGGAGGTGGTGCGTCGCCTTGTCAGGGAGGAGGACGAGCACGTCCATCGCTACATGGCTACTATGGACGCCAGGTTCTCCAATACTTGGCAGGTTCTTTGGGCAGATGACCGGAGATATGATCCTGTGATGGTTCCTTCTCTTTGGGTGTCCACCGCTTGGCGCCCTGTGAACCGCGAGTGGCCTAGATTCTTCTGTAGTACTCGATCTTTATTAGGTACCTAGCCAGTGATGTATTTGATATATAATATTCGAGACGATGTATTCGAGATTATATATATTAAGACGATGATGTATTCAAGATTATATATTAATCGAGACGATGCATATATTATGTACTATATATATGATTCAGTTTTTCCTTATTGACTGCATCCATGCATTGTAATTTGAATACTAAATTGTTTTATATTTCTTCTGTATTAGTTAAGTAAAAGCTATGGCGGACAATACCGGCAGAGAGGGAGAAGAGGAATTGTTCGACATCATACGCAGCCCTCACAGGCTAGATGATCTGAATGAAGCAGATGACGGCTCCCAATATCTGAACAATACCGGAAAGGGTGATGAAAAGATATTCAATCTCGACGACCGAGCTGATGAAGTCATGAACTATGATTATGATTATGATGACACAAACAATTTTATGATGACACAGACAATGCTGATCTTCAAATAACAAAGACTACCGGCGAGGTATATTTATATAAGCAGGCATCATGGTGATCATCACATGTTTTTTTATCGAAGATATATTAACAAATCGATCTTTCTTCTTTCAGCCCTCCGGATCGAGCAAATCTGCTTCTACTGCATAAAGAGGACAAAGCGAGGCCCGGGCAGATTGTTGAAGGATGGTGTAAAGTACAACATTGAATCCACCAAACCTAGTGGCGAACCCCTCACGTCTAAGAACATTGCGAACAAGTGGACTCGTCAGTGCGGAGTTCTTGTGAAGGACAAACTCCGATCTCCATTCAAGAATGGAAAGAGCCAAAGACTAAACGTCCGTGTGTTACTTGGGTGACGATAGAGCCAAAAAAGACCTTTGGGAATCTCGATGGAACATTTCACCCTACCAGATCATTTCATCAAGCAGATGTGGAGAAAGTCAAGGGCGCTGCTCTTAAGAAGATGGCAATTGCATTCAACACCCACAAGAAAACTGTATGGGCCAACTACCTCGCTGCAGAAAGGCAGACTCCAGAATTCACGGGGAGAAGCAAAGAGAACACTGGGACGATTTTGTGAAATTCAAGGATTCAGAATTATCTAAGGAACGGTCGATAAAAAACAAGGCAAATGCCGCAAAAAAGACGCGGTTCCATAGGCTGGGTCTAGGTGTCTACGCGGTGGGAATGCCTAAGTGGGATAAGTCTGAGCAAGAGATGGAGGATGCAGGGGTCACTCCGGTTACTAGGAGCTGCCCCCAGTGCGAGAACTTGGTTCTATGCGCATGGGGGCGTTGGACCGAAGACAGGCCTGGTTTCAGAAGGCAAATCTAAAAGGAGCCGAACAAAAGATACTTGACGCAATAGAAGAAGCTCAAGGGGGTGTTCACGCCAACAGAGAGAACGACGAAGCTTACGCCTCGAGAAATCATGAACACCCGGGAAGAACACGAGGCAAGGGCGTTATTCCCTGGTATGAGGGCTTTTCAGAATGGAACAAAGACTACAGGACCTGTGCAAGAAAGAAGATGGAGGAGGAGAAGAAGAGGAAGCTGGAGGAGGAGCAGAGGAAGTAGGACGCAGAACGCCTTCAAGGCCTAGAAGCAAGGCACGCGGACTTGGCACTCAAATTCCAGTAGCAGCAGCAGCAGATCGACTGACTTAGCCAGGAAAGGGGGTATCAGCAGCGGCAGAAGCAAGCGGATGATCGTCCAGCATTGGATAGCACCGTCCCATCCATGCCGAGAAGCAGCGTTGGTTCTGCCCCGGGCGACACACTGCTGGATATATACCCTGTGGATGACATCATAGAGAACACTAACTGTGACCTACACTCCAAAATGAAGAACATATCCATGAAGGTGGCGGACGGTGTTGCTTTTACAATTACCCCCGAAGCAACCTTCCATTGCATCCTGATTCCAGAGGGCTATGCTCGTGTCTTGGTTGATGAAGTGATGGACCCATATTCGGGGCTACAGCTTGACATTCCTGGAGGCGAAGACGAGCGCACACTGGGAGAGGCCATACATCGTATCATCCTATGGAGAAAGGATTGCATCATCTTTCGAAGTCCACCGACACTGCGTCGTCTGCCGACTCCTCCTCGAAGTCCGCCACCGAGTCAGCAGACTCCCGCTCCTCCAAGTCCACGAACGCGTGAGCCGACTTCTCCTCGAAGTCCGCCATCTCCTCCAAGTCCCCGAACGCGTGAGCTGACTCCTCCGGCTTCAAGTCTGGCACAGCGTCAGGCCACTTCTCCAGTTTCAAGTCCGGCACCGTGTCAGGCCACACCTCCTGCTTCAAGTCCGGCACATCGTCAGGCCACTTCTCCTGCTCCAACTCAGCCACGCCACCGCCCTCAAAGAATCGCAGAAGAGACACGCCGCAGCTATGGTGCATAGCGGTGCAGTCGAGGTAGTTCAGAAGTACAAAGGAGACAAGCGATATAAATATGGTCCAAGCCTCGCTCCTCTTCCTCGGAGGCCTTACGACATGACCGAGGAGCAAAACACAACCATAGTGCAGGCCCAAGTGGACGCCCATTTTGCACGAAACCGCACCGCCGCCAAGGGAGAAAGTGCCTGAGGAAAAGATTGACCACTTCATTCGTATGGCTAAAGCACCAGCTCCCAAGCCTGTTGACTCAGACTATGAGCGCCAAATCAGGAAGTCACATCGAGCACGACTACAGAAGGAAGCGAGCTCGAGCTCGAGCCAACAAGCAGCGGGCAAAAAATGCGGGAAAACCATTCCCCAGCTGGGAGAACAGGCGGCGCAATCGATCCCCCCGCTTGTTGTGCCAACAACAGATGAGAGGAGGCCGTGCGCCAAATATTATTGTGGGCAAACCGTTAACGTTCCCCAGCTAGGCGATGTGGTAATAACGGAGGAGCATATAATGCAGGCTGAAATGCTCAAGATCTCTGTTGGACAACTCCTCGAAATTGAGCCCATGTCTCCGCTTAGAGAGGAGGAAAAAAAACGGAAATATGTCCGGGGCCAACCTTTGGTCGAGCCAGACAAGGTCAAGAACCTCTCAACGAGAATGTATGAATTGCATCAATGGTACATGAACATTACCAAGATTTCCAATCGAGAGTCCCTCATGGTGAATGTCAAGAAGGAGCATTACTTCCATGAGAAAGCTCTGTGCGTTGGGTATTCAGAACTATTTCAGTTATACAATCAAGACGCACTCGACAAATCTATCGTCAGTTGCTATTGTCTGTAAGTGATTTCTTTCTGTAATTTTTGATCAATCATTACATGTAATTATGCTCACTATATATTCTTTTCTGTGGTATTATATGCAGGATGAAGATGTATGAAATGAAAAAATCTGGACGCTATGGCATTGGGTTCATTGGCCCAAATACCATTAATGAGTACACATGGAATCTTCCAACTTCTCAATCAAGTGTAGAGGAAAGCATGCTAGAGTTCTTGAAGCGCCTCAACCAATGAAGATATACTACTTTCTTACAACTTCCTGTGAGTCACACTGTCTTGTAATACAAATTCTGTTTTTGCTTACTAGCTAGCTAGATGTTAATAATTAAGTGTATACGGTTTACGATGGTTGATTAATTTTATGCACATGCCCTCTTAATTAAGACATGCAAACGTGTGCGCATGCAGTTTTCACTGGATCTTGTTAGACATTAAAGTTGACAAAGCAACAGTTGAAGTACTGGACTCACTACTTAAAGAAGATAAATACTACACCATCATGAAGGGGATAGTCAACAGGTAATTTCAATCATTATTAACTATATCTCGGCCTATTATTAGTTCGTCATTTCCTGATATGAACTATTTAATAACCCCTTTATTAATTTTCTTTGCCGGCGGGCAGGGCTTGGGCAAAGTTCATCATGGTGACTCCAGGCAAATGGCTAAAAAAGTTGCTTTGGCATCGACCAAAGGTAAGCAATTAAGTAGTACTAGCTAGCTACCATCTCTTTAATTCTTGTTTCAATACCATTAATTAATTATCATGCTTGATTAATCATTATCTGATTCAATTCCATTCTCGTAAAGGCCCTGAAGCAGGCGCCGGGGAATGATTTGTGTGCATTCTACGTTTGCGAGAACATTCGCATGATGGCGTCTGAAAGGAGCAGATCTCAAAGATAGGACTGTGTACGTTTGTCAGAACACTATTCACACCATTATCAATATCTTATCACGCAACTAATACACATGCATATTGATCTCCTTCTAACAGTTCAGAGAGGTGCGGGATAAGCTCCTACCAGCGGACCGCATACTAGCACTTCAAGAGGAAATAGCCGGATTTTTGCTCGACCAGGTCATAGATCCCAAAGGAGAATACTATTACCGCTACTTCCCATGAACCACTTGTCATCATGCTCAAGGCACCAAGGCAACATGTAGGAGAAATTGTATATGTATATACATGTGTATGTGTGAATAATTAATGGTGTTGGTTGTGAGACATTCGATAAGGTGGTATATATATATATATATATATATATATATATATATATATATATATATATATATATATATATATATATATATATATATATATATATACGATTCTACGTACGAGAAAATCTATTTATATATATGCATAACGTGTACAATTTGTAGTATCGAAAAATACCAGCAAATAAAAAATAATTAAATGGAAAATAAAGCCACAAACCCCCCCAAACATTTAGTACGGTTGGTGTTACCAACCGGTACTAATGTCCTACATGCACTGGGTCTGATTAGGTACACGTGGTGACACTTTAGCCGGTTCGTTTAACCCGGTATTAAGCGAGGGAGGGCCTTTAGTCCCCACTCTTTAGTGCCGGTTGCCGAACCGGCACTAAAGGCCGTTACGAACCGGCACTAAAGACCGGTTCTGCACTAGTGCCTAGCACTAGGCTGATCTAGAATGTCTTGTGTCTTGTGAGAAGACCCTGAGCTCGCCTTATGTATCTGGTCGAGCTAGGATTACATGACTCGGGTCGAATCATTGGTTGGCTCGCGTCCCATGGTCCATCGGGTTCATCCTACACGAAGGCGGCCTCCTACTTCCTTGCTTCCCAAGTTGGTGATATGCCTTGCTTGCGCTCAGGCCCAAGTAGATGACCCGGCGCCTATGTGGGTGACATGGCAAGCCTCGTGCCCGGCTGGCACGACGGGTGTCATATTGTCATCACATTGGATCTCGGTCGGCCTTTTTACAAAGTGTCCTCAAATATGACGCTTTATGCATCCCATTGTCAAGAAGACACACATAGCGATCTGTATAGGCTGGGCAACTTGTGTTGCTTGCTTGTTACCGTCCTCTTAGTTTTCTAGTGATTTTATTTGGGTTTTTTCATAAGAATTATCACCACAGAGAACACATCTCCAAGGAATATCTTTGTAATTCTTAGCAATAGGAGTTATTCTATAATTGTGTGGGTCTATTGTCCAAACCATTGACCTTGTAGTGGTTGTCAATTTTGAATAAAATTATAGATATTCTAAAAAATGTGTTTTTTGTTACGGATATTCAGTTATTTTTCATAAATCATGAATATATTTTTAAAGTGAATATGTTTTAAATAATTGAACAGTTTAAAATTTCATGAATATTTTGTCGAAATTCGTTCTTTTTAAAAAACTGAAAATATTTTTAAAAGTTGGTGAACATTCTTCATATTCGTTTCCATAATAAAAACATGGAAGAAAATAAACAGCCAGAAATAATTAGAATAGAATAAAGAAATGCATCAAATACATGGACCTGGCCCATGATAGTGACGCCTTGTGTGATGGCTCAACCGTTTAACATGGTGAGCGTCAGATAGAAATTTCACACTCCAATGGTCCCCCTTAGTTTTTACATTGACCTCGGAATCATTAGTTAAGGGATACTCTTTACGAAGTCACTCTCACCTTCTCTGATGGTAACAATTGACAAATGATGCACTTACAGCACTTGTCACAACCTGGGAGTTTTTCACATTTCTCACAAAGTCGAGTTTTCAAAATGTTTCATCTCTTGAACCATGCCTCCAAATCATGAATCATTTTCACCATTGAGTTTCTTACAACAAGATCTTCAAACTAGATCTCATGTTAATAGATTTGAACAAAAAAAATCTCAAAAAAAGAAAACAAAAAGAGAACTAAGGAAAAAAACAAAAAAAATAGTAGCTGGAAAAAATGAAAAATAAAAGGAAAAATAAGGGAAACTGAGAAGCACCGTTGTGCTTTACCTTTTCTGGAAGCACACATGTGCTTTTTCACTTTTCAGATAGCACGGGTGTAATTCACCATGAAGCACAACCATGCTTTTAACTTTCTAAGAAGCACGTGTGTGCTTCTCGCGGAAGCATGACTCCACTTTCCCATTTTTAGGAGGCACAGTTATGCTTCTTGCAAAAGCACATATGTGATATTCCCCTTTGGGAAGCACATCTAATTCAATTTTTTATTTTTTTTATTTTATTTTTGAAAAATTATTGAGGTCGTGCTTTTTCACTTTCGGGAAGCGCAGCTGCAACTCACACAGAAGCATATCTGTGCTTTTCAGATAGTGTGCTTCACACGAGGAGGTAAGCAAAAAAATCATAGAAACTTAGGAAAACCCAAGCAAAGATTCTAAAAACCTGGAAAAAAAATCAAAAAAAGTGTGTAGAATTTAAAAAAAAAACATTCTTCCGCGGGTGCGCCGAGCACGCCATACGTGCGTGCTAGGGTGATCACCGTTGGGTATCCCCCAGAAGTGGTACATGTTAGTTAGTTGATCCATTGAACTTTGAAGTTGTGGATTGAGGGAAGATCGAGGCTCGACTCAGGCGTGAAGATAGCGGCCTCGGATAAAGCCACCTAGGTCTAGGTCTTTGACCAGGTTAGGGAGGCCGTGCAAAAGACATATCTCGGTTATTGTGAGACAGATCTTGCGGTCGCCTCAAGCGCGACTCGGCCTCGACCAGGCCCAGTTGTGGCGACCTGGTAGTTTTCTCTGGTTTGTCCGTGGAGCGGTTTCCATGGTTTTAGTGTTGTTCTTATTAGGTGGTTGCATATGATTTCCTCATTTTTTCTTTGGTTCTACTTTTCCTATTTTTATTTTTATAGTCTTTTCTTCTTTTTCTTTTTTATGTTTATTTCTCCATCTTCTCCCTTTTTGTTCTTTTTCCTTTAATTTTTATCATCTTCTCTATTCTTTTCCGTGCTTTTTTTATTTCGTCTGCTATTATTTTTCTCATCATGCATTAAGAATGTTCGTCTCATATGTAAATAATATTTGTTGTGTAATAAAATATTTATGATGTATAAATAATGTTTCATAGGGGTATTTTTAAAATGTTCATTGTGTATTGAAAAATCTTTCATTGGGTACTAAAAATTGTCCAAATGTATTAGGAATGATCATTAAATATTTAAAACAGTTAATCGTGTACTTTAAAAAACATATCATCTACCTAAAAATATTTAACATGTTAAAAAATGTTCATCATTTATTTAAATTTTTATTAATTAAAAATATTCATTATAATAATAATCATGCAACAAAAAATTTCATGGTGTATTTCGAAAACTTTCATATTTTTATAAAATCTTCATTACATTTTTTAAATATTCTTCTTATTTTTTTCTTTTGTTTTTATTCTTTTTGATAAATTTGTTCTTGGCATTGGTATTACCCTTAAGAAGGAAATACAATGAAAAAATGCTCACAAATTTACATTGAAATGACACTTTTTGTAATATGCAAACAATAAACGTATAATAGTGCAATTTTTAAACTATAGTGTATTATAGAGATGTTCTATAGTACTTGCGTCTATACATTTACACTCCCAACATCCTCAGAATACACATATAGAAAAAACAAAATTGATGAAAAAAACATATAAACAGAAAAGGCATTGGGCAACGGCTTGAAGCCCAATAAAAAGATAAAAGGTAGAAAAGAAAAACAAAACACAAACAAAAAAAATAGGCAATGGGTAATGGACTTCAAGCCCAATAAAATCGACTAACCCGGCATGTCAAGAAATCATGAAAGAACACAAGGATAAAAATATCAGGAACCTTAACAAAAGAATCAATGGTTAGAAACTAGATTTACCCAAATTTAAAAATAAGGCAATTTACATATAGGTAAAGTGGGATGATTAATAGGCATCATTTTTCAGCATTAGTAGAGATTTCAAGTCTCTCTCTCTCTCTCTCTCTCTCTCTCTCTAATATAACGTGTGAGACAGTTCAACCTGGCCTAAAAGATAACTGAAGTTTATAAAGTGGGTCATAAACATTTCAGGGATCTCTCAAACTTTTGGTGAATTTTTCACTAAATGGTCTGTAATTGTTAGCATCCTATAAACTTGGCCAAGCATTATAAAATTTGACTTTGATCAAAACTAATATGCAAAGTAGAAAAACGAAGGGAGTATGTGAGACTAAAAGATTAGGGATTGCTAGGGCTCACGTGACTGAATTCGGGATTTGATCAAACATTTTTCTCTCAGCTAACTACTCTACCATGGATGGTGATGTTGTTTTTTTAGGGCAGATGGTGATGTTGTTAGATTGATCTCTCCGCCAATGGGCCCAACAGCTCATTGGGCCCTTGACCCACGCCCTGATCGGGGGTGTCCAGCCCAAGCAAGGTTGGTGCCCCCCTGTCGCGTAGTGCCATATAGAGGAGGTGGGGACCACGACACATGGTACGAGGTTTGCCACCGCCACTATTCCCCACCCCCTAACCCTAATCCGATCGAGAGGGAGGCGCTGAAGCAATGGGAAGCCCACCGCCACCACCACTGCCTCCTCACCACCGTCGTCCACTCTCCACCATGGACGGCACCGTGAGCTCCTCGAAACAGGATAAACTACTCCACTGTTACATCTCTAGCCTACTCCGGTCCACAGATCCTAACAATGGTTTAAGAGCCATCTAGGGTTCTAGATTTGTTTTCAGTTGCAAAGAAATAGAAAAAGAAATCCCCCTCCCCAAAGAACCATAACTAACAGGGCAAAGAGAGAATCTTCACCGGAGAAAGTAGCACCGCCGTCATGGCCGCGCCAGTTCCTCTTGATCCCCACATGCATCGGCAAGCCGAGGTGCGGGAACGAAGAACAACCCCTTCGGGGGCAAGTGCACCGCCACCAAAACGCTTGATAGCGGCGCGCTCTTGTTCGGGAGCTCGCGCATGCCGGCAAGGGGATAGGTAGGGGCGCCACCGCTCCATCTAGGTGGTCGCCGTCGGGCAGCAAGGGGGCAGAGGAGGGCACATCTGTATCGCTCCCTCTGTCACAGGAGATGGAGGATGGAGGGAGCAGAGAAAGGGAAACAGAGAGGCGCGGTGCGGTATGGTGGCCTTTCGGTGCCGTCGCCGATGGCCGAGCCTAGCTCCTGTTTTTTGCTGCCGTCTGTTGGACCGACTGGCGACGGGAGAGAGATGGAGAGAGGAATGGAGAGAGGAAAGTGTTGGGGAACGCAGTAATTTAAAAAATTTCCTACGATCACGCAAGATCTATCTAGGAGATGCATAGCAACAAGAGGGGGAGTGTATCTTCATACCCTTGAAGATCGCAAAGCGGAAGAGTTTTTCAACGCGGTTGATGTAGTCGTACACCTTCACGATCCGTCCCGATCAAGTACCGAACGTACGGCACCTCCGCGTTCAACACACGTTCAGCTCGGTGACGTCCTCGCCTTCTTGATCCAGCAAGACGGGCGAAGTAGTAGATGAGTTCCGGCAACACGACGGCATGGTGATGGTGTTGGTGAAGAACAATCTCTGCAGGGCTTCGCCTAAGCACTACGAAAACTGTGACGAAGGATAAACTAGAGGGGACGGGATTGCTGGCACACGGTTTGGTGTTTCTTGATGTGTGTTTGGTGCTAGCCCTGCCCCTCTATTTATATGTTGAGCCTTGGGGTCGAAACTTGGAGTAAAAGCCTCCATAAAGTCGGTTTCACCCGAAAGGCAACAGTCCTTCTCGGACTCCACGGCCAGATGCCAGGGTTCCCGGCGTCTGGACCCAGACGCCAGGGTTCCCGGCGTCTGGACCCTTGCTTTTGCGCTTCCCAAAAACCTTGTGGGCTTTCCCTTTTGGCCCAAATAAAGTGTTCTCGTACCCAGACATTGGGGAAACATCCGGAACCCCTTCCGGTGAATTCCGGAACCCTTCTGGAGACCAAACACTATTATCCCATATATCAATCTTTATCTTCGGACCATTCCGGAGTTCCTTGTCATGTTTGTGATCACATTAGGGACTCCGAACAACATTCGGTCACCAACATACATAACTCATATAATACTATATCGTCAACGAACGTTAAGAGCGTGCAGACACTACGTGTTCAAGAGCTATGTAGACATGACCGAGACACCTCTCTAGTCAATAACCAATAGCGGAACATGTATGCCCATATTGGCTCCTACCTATTCTGCAAAGATCTTTATCGGTCGAACCGTTATGACAACATACATTATTCCCTTTGTCATCGATATGTTACTTGCCCGAGATTCGATCGTTGGTATCTTCAACCTAGTTCAATCTCGTTACCGGCAAGTCTCTTTACTCATTCCGTAATACATCATCCCGTAACTAACTCATTAGTCACATTGCTTGCAAGGGTTATTATTATGTGCATTACCGAGAGGGCCCAGAGATACCTCTCCGATACTCAGAGTGACAAATCCTAATCTCGATCTATGCTAACCCAACAAACACCTTCGGAGACACATGTAGAGCATTTTTATAATCACCCATTTACGTTGTGACGTTTGATGGCACACTAGGTGTTCCTCCGGTATTCGGGAGTTGCATAATCTCATAGTCTGAGGAACATGTATAAGTCATGAAGAAAGCAGTAGCAATGAAACTGTAATGATCATAATGCTAAGCTAACGAATGGGTCATGTCCATCACATCATTCTCCTAGTGATGTGATCACGTTCATCAAATGACAACACATGTCTATGGTTAGGAACTTAACCATCTTTGTTTAACGAGCTAGTCAAGTAGAGGCATACTAGGGACACTATGTTTTGTCTATGTATTCACACATGTAATAAGTTTCCGGTTAATACAATTCTAGCATGAATAATAAAAATTTATCATGAAATAAGGAAATAAATAATAACTTTATTATTGCCTCTAGGGCATATTTCCTTCAGTCTCCCACTTGCACTAGAGTCAATAATCCAGATTACAAAGTAATGATTCTAACACCAATGGAGTTTTGGTGCTGATCATGTTTTGCTCGTGGAAGAGGCTTAGTCAACGGGTCTGCAATATTCAGATCTGTATGTATCTTGCAAATCTCTATGTCCCCTTCCGACACTTGATGACGGATGGAATTGAAGCGTCTCTTGATGTGCTTGGTTCTCTTGTGAAATCTGGATTCTTTTGCCAAGGCAATTGCACCAGTATTGTCACAAAAGATTTTCATTGGACCCGATGAACTAGGTATGACACCTAGATCGGATATGAACTCCTTCATCCAGACTCCTTCATTGCTGCTTCTGAAGTAGCAATGTACTCCGCTTCACACGTAGATGCCGCCACGACGCTATGCTTGGAACTGCACCAACTGATAGCTCATCCATTCAATAAAAATACATATCCGGATTGCGACTTAGAGTCATTCGGATCAGTGCCAAAGCTTGCATCGACGTAACCGTTTACGACGAGCTCTTTGTCACCTCCATAAACGAGAAACATATCCTTAGTCCTTTTCAGGTATTTCAGGATGTTCTTGACCGATGTCCAGTGCTCCACTCCAGGATTACTTTGGTACCTCCCTGCTATACTTATAGCAAGACATACATCTGGTCTGGTACATAGCATTGCATACATGATAGAACCTATGGCTGAAGCATAGGGAATGACTTTCATTTTCTCTGTATCTTCTGCAGTGGTCGGGCTTTGAGTCTGACTCAACTTCACACCTTGTAACACGGGCAAGAACCCTTTCTTAGACTGATCCATTTTGAACTTCTTCGAAACTTTATCAAGGTATGTGCTTTGTGAAAGTCCAATTAAGCGTCTTGATCTATCTCTATAGATCTTGATGCCCAATATGTAAGCAGCTTCACCGAGGTCTTTTATAGAAAAAACTCTTATTCAGGTATCCCTTTATGCTATCCAGAAATTCTATATCATTTCCAATCAACAATATGTCATCCACATATAATATTAGAAATGCTACAGAGCTCCCAGTCACTTTCTTGTAAATACAGGCTTCTCCAAAAGTCTGTATAAAACCATATGCTTTGATCACACTCTCAAAGTGTTTATTCCAACTCCGAGAGGCTTGCACCAGTCCATAAATGGATCGCTGGAGCTTGCACACTTTGTTAGCACATTTTGGATCAATAAAACTTATGGTTGCATCATATACAAATACAACTCTTCTTCCAGAAATCCATTCAGGAATGCAGTTTTTACATCCATCTACCAAATTTCATAATCATAAAATGTGGCAATTGCTAACATGATTCAAACAGACTTAAGCATCGCTACGGGTGAGAAAGTCTCATCGTAGTCAACTCCTTGAACTTGTCGAAAACCTTTCGCAACAAGTCGTGCTTTGTAGACAGTAACATTACCGTCAGCGTCTGTCTTCTTCTTGAAGATACATTTATTTTCTATGGCTTGCCGATCATCGGGCAAGTCCACCAAAGTCCACACTTTGTTCTCATACATGGATCCCATCTCAGATTTCATGGCCTCAAACCATTTCACGGAATCTGGGCTCATCATCGCTTCCTCATAGTTCGTAGGTTCGCCATGGTCTAGTAACATGACTTCCAGAATAGGATTACCGTACCACTCTAGTGTGGATCTCACTCTGGAAGACCTACGAGGTTCGGTAGTTACTTGATCTGAAGTTTCATGATCATCATCATTAACTTCCTCACTAATTGGTGTAGGAATCATAGGAACAGATTTCTGTGATGAACTACTTTCCAATAAGGGAGAAGGTACAATTACATCATCAAGTTCTACTTTCCTCCCACTCACTTCTTTCGAGAGAAACTCCTTCTCTAGAAAGGATCCATTCTTAGCTACAAATATCTTGCCTTCGGATATGTGATAGAAGGTGTACCCAACAATTTCCTTTGGGTATCCTATGAAGACGCACTTTTCCGACTTGGGTTCAAGCTTATCAGGTTGAAGCTTTTTCATATAAGCATTGCAGCCCCAAACTTTAAGAAACGACAAATTTGGTTTCTTGCCAAACCAAAGTTCATAAGGCGTCGTCTTAAAGGATTTTGATGGTGCCCTATTTCAAGTGAATGTAGCCGTCTCTAAAGCATAACCCCAAAACGATAGCGGTAAAACAGTAACAGACATCATAGATCGTACCATATCTAATAAAGTACGTTATGACGTTCGGACACACCATTTCGCTGTGGTGTTCCAGGTGGCGTTAACTATGAAACTATCCCATGTTGTTTCAAATGAAGACCAAACTCATAACTCAAATATTCTCCTCCACGATCAGATCGTAGAAACTTTATTTTCTTGTTACGATGATTTTCCACTTCACTCTGAAATTCTTTGAACTTTTCAAATGTTTTAGACTTATGCTTCATTAAGTAGACATAACCATATCTGCTCAAATCATCTGTGAAGGTAAGAAAATAATGATACCCGCCACGAGCCTCAACACTCATTGAACCGCATGTTGGAAATATGCCCTAGAGGCAATAATAAAAGGATTATTATTATATTTCCTTGTTTATGATAATTGTCTTTTATTCATGCTATAATTGTATTATCCGGAAATCGTAATACACGTGTGAATACATAGACTACAATATGTCCCTAGTGAGCCTCTAGTTGACTAGCTCGTTGATCAATAGATAGTCATGGTTTCACGACTATGGACATTGGATGTCGTTGATAACGGGATCACATCATTAGGAGAATGATGTGATGGACAAGACCCAATCCTAAGCATAGCACAAGATCGTGTAGTTCGTTTTGCTAGAGCTTTTTCAATGTCAAGTATCTTTTCCTTAGACCATGAGATCGTGTAACTCTCGGATACCGTAGGAGTGCTTTGGGTGTACCAAACGTCTCAACGTAACTGGGTGACTATAAAGTCCGAAAGTGTCTATTGGGTTGACACAGATCGAGACTGGGATTTGTCACTCCGTATTACGGAGAGGTATCACTGGGCCCACTCGGTAATGCAACATCATAATGAGCTCAAAGTGACCAAGTGTTTGGTCATGGGATCATGCATTACAGTCTGAGTAAAGTGACTTGCTTAACGAGATTGAACGAGGTAGTGGGAGCCCGACGATCGAATCTCGGGCAAGTAACATACCGATTGACAAAGGGAATAGAATACAGGGGTTGCTTGAATCCTCGACATCGTGGTTCATCCGATGAGATCATCGAGGAGCATGTGGGAGCCAACATGGGTATCCAGATCCCGCTGTTGGTTATTGACCGAAGAACCGTCTCGGTCATGTCTACGTGTCTCCCGAACCCGTAGGGTCTACACACTTAAGGTTCGGTGACGCTAGGGTTGTATGAATATGAGTATGCAGCAAACCGAATGTTCTTCGGAGCCCCGGATGAGATTCCGGACGTCACGAGGAGTTTCGGAATGGTCCGAAGGTAAAGAATTATATATAGGAAGTGCTATTTCGGCCATCGGGGGAATTTCGGGTCACCGTATTGCAGGACCACCAGAAGGGTCGAGGGTCCACCGGGTGGGGCCACCTATCCCGGAGGGCCCGTGGGCTGAAGTGGGGAGGAACCAGCCTGGTGGGCTGGTGCGCCCCTTGGGGCCCCCGCGCCTAGGGTTGGAAACCCTAGGGGTGGGCGCCCACTTGCCTTGGGGGGCAAGCCTCCCCCCTTGGCCGCCACCCCCCCCCCCCTTGGGAGATCTGATCTCCAGGGCCGGCGCCCCCCCCCCCAGGGGGCCTATATAAAGGGGGGGAGGAAGGGCAGCCGCACCCAAGTCTTGGCGCCTCCCTCCCCCTGCTACACCTCCTCCTCCTCCCGTAGTTTCTTGGCGAAGCCCTGCCGGAGCCCTGCTGCATCCAACACCACGCTGTCGTGCTGCTGGATCTTCATCAACCTCTCCTTCCCCCTTGCTGGATCAAGACGGAGGAGACGTCACGCTGACCGTACGTGTGTTGAACGCGGAGGTGCTGTCCGTTCGACACTTGGTCATCGGTGATTTGGATCACGACGAGTACGACTCCCTCAATCTCGTTCTCTTGAACGCTTCCGCTCGCGATCTACAAAGGTATGTAGATGCACTCCTATCACTCGTTGCTAGATGAACTCATAGAATGATCTTGGTGAAACCGTAGAAATTTTTTTATTTTCTGCAACGTTCCCCAACAGTGGCATCATGAGCTAGGTCTATGCGTAGTTCTCTATTGCACGAGTAGAGCACAAATCTGTTGTGGGCGTAGATGTTGTCAACCTTCTTGCCGCTACTAGTCTTATTTTGCTTCAGCGGTATTGTGGGATGAAGCGGCCCGGACCGACCTTACACGTACGCTTACGTGAGACGAGTTCCACCGGTGACATGCACTAGTTGCATAAGGTGGCTAGCGGGTGTCCGTCCCTCCCACTTTAGTTGCAGCGGATTCGACGAAAAGGGTCCTTATGAAGGGTAAATAGAAGTTGACAAATCACGTTGTGGCTTTCACATAGGTAAGAAAACGTTCTTGCTAGAACCCTATTGCAGCCACGTAAAAACTTGCAACAACAATTAGAGGACGTCTAACTTGTTTTTGCAGCAAGTGTTTTGTGATGTGATATGGCCAAAGTTGTGATGAATGATGAATGATATATATGTGATGTATGAGATCATGTTCTTGTAATAGGAATCACGACTTGCATGTCGATGAGTATGACAACCGGCAGGAGCCATAGGAGTTGTCTTTATTTTTTGTATGACCTGCGTGTCATTGAGAAACGCCATGTAAATTACTTTACTTTATTGCTAAACGCGTTAGCCATAGTAGTAGAAGTAATAGTTGGCGAGCAACTTCATGGAGACACGATGATGGAGATCATGATGATGGATATCATGGTGTCATGCCGGTGACAAGATGATCATGGAGCCCCGAAGATGAAGATCAGAGGAGCTGTATGATATTGGCCATATCATGTCACTACTATATAATTGCATGTGATGTTTATTATGTTTTTGCATCTTGTTTACTTAGAACGACGGTAGTAAATAAGATGATCCCTTATAATAATTTCAAGAAAGTGTTCTCCCTAACTGTGCTCGTTGCTAAAGTTAAATGCGTTTGAGCACCACGTGATGATCGTGTGTGATAGATTCTTACGTTCACATACAACGGGTGTAAGACAGTTTTACACATGCAAAACACTTAGGTTAACTTGACGAGCCTAGCATGTACAGACATGGCCTCGGAACACAAGAGACCGAAAGGCCAAACATGAGTCGTATGGAAGATACGATCAGCATGGAGACGTTCACCGACGATGACTAGTCCGTCTCACGTGATGATCGGACACGGCCTAGTCGACTCGGATCATGTAACACTTAGATGACTAGAGGGATGTCAAATCTGAGTGGGAGTTCATTATATAATTTGATTAGATGAACTTAATTATCATGAACATTAGTCTAAAATCTTTGCAAAATGTCTTGTAGATCAAATGGCCAACGCTCATGTCACCATGAACTTCAACGCTGCTCCTAGAGAAAAACCAAGCTGAAAGATGATGGCAGCAACTATTCGGACTGGGTCCGGAACACGAGGATCGTCCTCATGGCAGCCAAGAAACAATATGTCCTAGAAGCACCGCTTAGGTGAAGCACCCATCGAGAGAACCAAGACGTTATGAACGCTTGGCAGTCTCGTCTTGATGATTACTCCCTCGTTCAGCGCAGCATGCTTTACAACTTAGAACCGGGGCTCCAAAAGCGTTTTGAGCAACACGGAGCATATGAGATGTTTGAGGAGCTGAAAATGGTTTTCCAAGCTCATGCCCGGGTCGAGAGATATGAAGTCTCCGACAAGTTCTATAGTTGTAAGATGGAGGAAAATAGTTCTGTCAGTGAGCACATACTCAAAATGTTTGGGTTGCACAACCGCCTGTCCCAACTGGACATTAACCTCCCTGACGAGGCGGTCATTGACAGAATCCTTGATCGCTCCCACCGAGCTACAAGAGCTTTGTGATGAACTACAATATGCAGGGGATGGTGAAAACTATTCTGAAGTATTTTCAATCTTTGAAGTCAGCAGAGGTAGAAATCAAGAAAGAACATCATGTGTTGATGGTCAATAAAACCACTAAGTTCAAGAAGGGCAAGGGTAAGAAGAACTTCAAGAAGGATGGCAAGGGTGTTGCCGCGCCCGGTAAGCCAGTTGCCGGGAAGAAGTCAAAGAATGGACCCAAGCCTGAGACTGAGTGCTTTTATTGCAAAGGGAAGGGTCACTGGAAGCGGAACTGCCCAAATACTTAGCAGACAAGAAGGCCGGCAACACCAAAGGTATATTTGATATACATGTAATTGATGTGTACCTTAACAGCACTCGTAGTAACTCCTGGGTATTTGATACCGGTGCCGTTGCTCATATTTGTAACTCACAGTAGGAGCTGCGGAATAAACGGAGACTGGCGAAGGACGAGGTGACGATGCGCGTTGGGAATGGTTCCAAGGTCGATGTGATCGCCGTCGGCACGCTACCTCTACATTTACCTACGGGATTAGTTTTGAACCTCAATAATTGTTATTTAGTGCCAAGTTTGAGCATGAACATTGTATCAGGATCTCGTTTAATACGAGATGGCTACTCATTTAAATCCGAGAATAATGGTTGTTTTATTTATATGAGAGATATGTTTTATGGTCATGCTCCTATGGTCAATGGTTTATTCTTAATGAATCTCGAACGTAATATTACACATATTCATAGTGTGAATACCAAAAGATGTAAAGTTGATAACAATAGTCCCACATCCTTGTGGCTTGCCGCCTTGGTCACATTGGTGTCAAGCGCATGAAGAAGCTCCATTCGATGGACTTTAGAGTCTCTCGATTATGAATCATTTGACACATGTGAACCATGCCTCATGGGCAAAATGACCAAGACTCCGTTCTCGGAACAATGGAGCGAGCAACCAACTTATTGGAAATCATACATACCGATGTATGCGGTCCAATGAGCGTTGAGGCTCATGGAGGATATCGTTATGTTCTCACTCTCACCGATGACTTGAGTAGATATGGGTATGTCTACTTGATGAAACACAAGTCTGAGACCTTTGAAAAGTTCAAGGAATTTCAGAATGAGGTAGAGAATCAACGTGACCGAAAAATAAAGTTCTTACGATCAGATCATGGAGGAGAATATTTAAGTCACGAATTTGGTACACACTTAAGGAAATGTGGAATCGTTTCACAACTCACACCGCCTGGAACACCTCAACAGAATAAAGGTGTCCGAACATCGTAATCGCACTCTATTGGATATGGTGCGATCTATGATGTCTCTTACGGATTTACCGCTATCATTTTGGGGATACGCTCTAGAGACAGCTACATTCACTTTAAATAGGGCACCGTCTAAATCCGTTTAGACGACACCGTATGAATTATGGTTTGGGAAGAAACCTAAGCTGCCATTTCTAAAAGTTTGGGGATGTGATGCTTATGTCAAGAAACTTCAACCTGAAAGGCTCGAACCCAAGTCGGAAAAATGCGTCTTCATATGATACCCTAAGGACACCATTGGGTATACCTTCTACCTTAGATCCGAAGGCAAGATATTTGTTGCTAAGAACGGATCCTTTCTGGAAAAAGAGTTTCTCTCGAAAGAAATAAGTGGGACGAAAGTAGAACTCGATGAAGTACTACCTCTTGAACCGGAAAGTAGTGCAGCTCAGGAAAATGTTCCTGTGGTGCCTACACCGACTGGAGAGGAAATTCATGATGATGATCAATGTACTTCGGATCAAGTTGCTACTGAACTTCGTAGGTCCACAAGGACACGTTCCACACCAGAATGGTATGGCAACCCTGTCCTGGAAATCATGTTGTTAGACAACGGTGAACCTTCGAACTATGAAGAAGCGATGGCGGGCCCAGATTCCAACAAATGGCTTGAAGCCATGCAATCCGAGATAGGATCCATGTATGAAAACAAAGTATGGACTTTGACAGACTTGCCCGATGATCGGCGAGCGATAGAAAACAAATGGATCTTTAAGAAGAAGACGGACGCGGATGGTAATGTTACCATCTATAAAGCTCGACTTGTCGCTAAAGGTTATCGGCAAGTTCAAGGGGTTGACTACGATGAGACTTTCTCTCCCGTGGCGAAGCTGAAGTCCGTCCGAATCATGTTAGCAATTGCCATATACTATGATTATGAGATATGGCAAATGGACGTCAAAACAGCATTCCTTAACGGCTATCTTAAGGAAGAACTGTATATGATGCAGCCAGAAGGTTTTGTCGACCCTAAGAATGCTAACAAGGTATGCAAGCTCCAGCGATCCATTTATGGGCTGGTGCAAGCATCTCGGAGTTGGAACATTCGCTTTGATGAGATGATCAAAGCGTTTGGGTTTATGCAGACTTATGGAGAAGCCTGCGTTTACAAGAAAGTGAGTGGGAGCTCTGTGGCATTTCTCATATTATATGTAGATGACATACTTTTGATGGGAAATGATATAGAACTTTTGGACAGCATTAAGGCCTACTTGAATAAGAGTTTTTCAATGAAGGACCTTGGAGAAGCTGCTTATATATTAGGCATCAAGATCTATAGAGATAGATCGAGACGCCTCATAGGTCTTTCACAAAGCACATACCTTGAAAAGATATTGAAGAAGTTCAAAATGGATCAGTCCAAGAAAGGGTTCTTGCCTGTATTACAAGGTGTGAAATTGAGCTCGGCTCAATGCCCGACCACGGCAGAAGATAAAGAAGAGATGAGTGTCATCCCCTATGCCTCGGCCATAGGATCTATTATGTATGTACCAGACCTGATGTAAACCTTGCCGTAAGTTTGGTAGGAAGGTACCAAAGTAATCCCGGCAAGGAACACTGGACAGCGGTCAAGAATATCCTGAAGTACCTGAAAAGGACTAAGGACATGTTTCTCGTTTATGGAGGTGACGAAGAGCTCGTCGTAAAGGGTTACGTCGACGCTAGCTTCGACACAGATCTGGATGACTCTAAGTCACAAATTGGATACGTGTATATGTTGAAAGGTGGAGCGATGGCTGGTGCAGCTGCAAGCGAAGCGTCGTGGCGGGATCTACATGTGAAGCGGAGTACATGGCAGCCTCGGAGGCAGCGCATGAAGCAATTTGGGAGAAGGAGTTCATCACCGACCTAGGAGTCATACCCAATGCGTCGGGGCCGATCAAACTCTTCTGTGACAACACTGGAGCTATTGCACTTGCCAAGGAGCCCAGGTTTCACAAGAAGACCAGGCACATCAAGCGTCGCTTCAAATCCATTCATGAAAATGTTCAAGATGGAGACATAGAAATTTGCAAAGTGCATACGGATCTGAATGTCGCAGATCCGATAACTAAACCTCTTCCGCGAGCAAAACATGATCAACACCAGAACTCTATGGGTGTTCGATTCATCACAATGCAACTAGATTATTGACTCTAGTGCAAGTGGGAGACTGTTGGAAATATGCCCTAGAGGCAATAATAAAAGGATTATTATTATATTTCCTTGTTTATGATAATTGTCTTTTATTCATGCTATAATTGTATTATCCGGAAATCATAATACACGTGTGAATACATAGACTACAATATGTCCCTAGTGAGCCTCTAGTTGAATAGCTCGTTGATCAACAGATAGTCATTGTTTCCTGACTATAGACATTGGATGTCGTTGATAACGGGATCACATCATTAGGATAATGATGTCCTAATGATGTGATGGACAAGACCCAATCCTAAGCATAGCACAAGATCGCGTAGTTCGTTTTGCTAGAGCTTTTTTAATGTCAAGTATATTTTCCTTAGACCATGAAATCGTGTAACTCCCGGATACCGTAGGAGTGCTTTGGGTGTACCAAAAGTCACAACATAACTGGGTGACTATAAAGGTGCACTACAGGTATCTCCGAAAGTGTCTGTTGGGTTGACACGGATCGAGACTGGGATTTGTCACTCTGTATTACGGAGAGGTATCACTGGGCCCACTCGGTAATGCATCATCATAATGAGCTCAAAGTGACCAAGTGTTTGTTCATGGGATCATGCATTACGGTACGAGTAAAATGACTTGCCGGTAACGAGATTGAACGAGGTATTGGGATACCGACGATCGAATCTCGGGCAAGTAACATACCGATTGGCAAAGGGAATAGAATACAGGGGTTGCTTGAATCCTCGACATCGTGGTTCATCCGATGAGATCATCGAGGAGCATGTGGGAGCCAACATGGGTATCCAGATCCCACTGTTGGTTATTGACCGAAGAACCGTCTCGGTCATGTCTACGTGTCTCCCGAACCCGTAGGGTCTACACACTTAAGGTTCGGTGACACTAGGGTTGTATGAATATGAGTACGCAGCAAACCGAATGTTGTTCGGAGTCCAGGATGAGATCCCGGACGTCACGAGGAGTTTTGGAATGGTCCGGAGGTAAAGAATTATATATAGGAAGTGCTATTTCGGCCATCGGGAGAATTTCGGGGGTCACCGGTATTGTACCGGGACCACCGGAAGGGTCCCGGGGGTCCACCGGGTGGGGCCACCTATCCCGGAGGGCCCCGTGGGCTGAAGTGGGGAGGGAACCAGCCCCTGGTGGGCTGGTGCGCCCCCCCCCTTGGGCCCCCCTGCGCCTAGGGTTGGAAACCCTAGGGGTGGGGGGCGCCCCACTTGCCTTGGGGGGCAAGCCTCCTGTTGGAAATATGCCCTAGAGGCAATAATAAATTAGTTATTATTATATTTCGTTGTTCATGATAATCGTTTATTATCCATGCTATAATTGTATTGATAGGAAACTCAGATACATGTGTGGGTACATAGACAACACCATGTCCGTAGTAAGCCTCTAGTTGACTAGCTCATTGATCAATAGATGGTTACGGTTTCCTGACCATGTACATTGGATGTCATTGATAACGGGATCACATCATTAGGAGAATGATGCGATGGACAAGACCCAATCCTAAGCCTAGCACAAAGATCGTAGTTCGTATGCTAAAGCTTTTCTAGTGTCAAGTATCATTTCCTTAGACCATGAGATTGTGCAACTCCCGGATACCGTAGGAATGCTTTGGGTGTACCAAACGTCACAATGTAACTGGGTGGCGATAAAGGTGCACTACAGGTGTCTCCGAAAGTGTCTGTTGGGTTAGCACGAATTGAGACTGGGAATTGTCACTCCGTGTAAACGGAGAGGTATCTCTGGGCCCACTCGGTAGGACATCATCATAATGTGCACAATGTGACCAAGGGGTTGATCACGGGATGATGTGTTACGGAACGAGTAAAGAGACTTGCCGGTAACGAGATTGAACAAGGTATCGGCATACCGACAATCGAATCTCGGGCAAGTACAATACCGCTAGACAAAGGGAATTGTATATGGGATCGATTGAGTCCTTGACATCGTGTTTCATCCGATGAGATCATCGTGGAACATGTGGGAGCCAACATGGGTATCCAGATCCCGCTGTTGGTTATTGACCGAGAAACGTCTCGGTCATGTACGCATGGTTCCCGAACCCGTAGGGTCTACACACTTAAGGTTCGATGATGCTAGGGTTATAAAGGAAGTTTGTATGTGGTTACCGAATGCTGTTCGAGTCCGGATGAGATCCCGGACGTCACGAGGAGTTCGGAATGGTCCAGAGGTAAAGATTTATATATGGGAAGTCTGTTTTGGTCACGGAAAAGTTTGGGTTTTTTGAACGCATCTGGGACCACCGGGAGGGTCCCGGGGTCCACCAAGTGGGGCCACCAACCCCGGAGGGCTGCATGGGCCAAGTGTGGGAGGGACCAGCCCGGGTGGGCTGGTGCGCCCCACAAGGGCCCAAAGGCGCGAGGAAGAGTGGGAGGGGCAAACCCTAGGGAAGATGGGCCCTAAGGCCCACCCCAGCGCCGCCTCCCTCTCTCCCCTCCGCCGCCACCCAGATGGCATCTGGGGGCTGCCGCCACCCTTGGGGAGGGAACCCTAGAGGGGGCGCAGCCCCCTCCCCCTATAAATACATGAGGTCTGGGGGCTGCCCAATACACGAGAACCTCTCCCTCTTGGCACAGCCCTACCTCTCTTACTCCTCCTCTCCCGCGGTGCTTGGCGAAGCCCTGCTGGACTACCACGCTCCTCCATCACCACCACGCCGTTGTGCTGCTGCTGGATGGAGTCTTCCTCAACCTCTCCCTCTCTCCTTGCTGGATCAAGGCATGGGAGACGTCACCGGGCTGTACGTGTGTTGAACGCGGAGGTGCCGTCTGTTCGACACGAGTACGACTCCTTCAACCCCGTTCTCTTGAACGCTTCCGCTTAGCGATCTACAAGGGTATGTAGATGCACTCTCCTTCCCCTCGTTGCTGGTTTCTCCTTAGATAGATCTTGGTGACACGAAGGAAAATTTTGAATTTCTGCTACGTTCCCCAACAGTGGCATCATGAGCTAGGTCTATTGCGTATATTCTTTGCACGAGTAGAACACAAAGTAGTTGTGGGCGTTGATTTTGTTCAATATGCTTACCGTTACTAGTCCAATCTTGTTTCGACGGTATTGTGGGATGAAGCGGCCGGACCGACCTTACACGTACACTTACGTGAGACAGAGTTCCACCGTGGCATGCACTTGGTGCATAAGGTGGCTAGCGGGTGCCGATCTCTCCCACTTTAGTCGAGCGGATTCGATGAAAAGGGTCCTTATGAAGGGTAAATAGCAATTGGCATATCACGTTGTGGTTTTGCGTAGGTAAGAAACGTTCTTGCTAGAAACCCATAGCAGCCACGTAAAACATGCAAACAACAATTAGAGGACGTCTAACTTGTTTTTGCAGGGTATGCTATGTGATGTGATATGGCCAAGAAGAATGTGATGAATGATATGTGATGTATAAGATTGATCATGTTCTTGTAATAGGAATCACGACTTGCATGTCGATGAGTATGACAACGGCAGGAGCCATAGGAGTTGTCTTTATTTATTGTATGACCTGCGTGTCATTAAACAACACCATGTAATTACTTTACTTTATTGCTAACGGTAGCCATAGTAGTAGAAGTAATAGTTGGCGAGACAACTTCATGGAGACACGATGATGGAGATCATGATGGTGGAGATCATGGTGTCATGCCGGTGTGATGATGATCATGGAGCCCGAAGATGGAGATCAAAAGGAGCAAAATGATATTGGCCATATCATGTCACTATTTGATTGCATGTGATGTTTATCATGTTTATGCATCTTATTTGCTTAGAACGACGGTAGTAAATAAGATGATCCCGCATTAAAATTTCAAGAAAGTGTTCCCCCTAACTGTGCACCGTTGCGAAAGTTAAATCGTTTCAAAGCACCACGTGATGATCGGGTGTGATAGATTCTTACGTTCACATACAACGGGTGTAAGCCAGATTTACACATGCGAAACACTTAGGTTAACTTGACGAGCCTAGCATGTACAGACATGGCCTCGGAACACAAGAGACCGAAAGGTCGAGCATGAGTCGTATGGAGGATACGATCAACATGAAGATGTTCACCGATGATGACTAGTCCGTCTCACGTGATGATCGGACACGGCCTAGTTGACTCGGATCAGGTAATCACTTAGATGACCGGAGGGATGTCTATCTCGAGTGGGATTTCATGAGATGAACTTAATTATCCTGAACATAGTCAAAAAGATCTTTGCAAATTATGTCGAAGCTCGCGCTTTAGTTCCTTGTTTAGATATGTTCCTAGAGAAAATATAGTTGAAAGTTGGCGATGGCGATTATGCGGATGTAAGAAAGCTTATGTCCTTAATGCACCGCTCGGTGTGCGAACCCCAAACGTCGTCTGTGGATGTTGCGAACATCGGACATACACGTTTTGATAACTACGTGATAGTTCGGTTAAACGGTTTAGAGTTGAGGCGCCAAAGGCGTTTTGAAGCGTCGCGGAACATATGAGATGTTTCGAGGGATGAAATTGGGATTTCAGGCTCGTGCTCACGTCAAGAGGTATAAGACCTCCGACGATTTTCTTAGCCTGCAAACTAAGGAGAGAAAAGCTCAATCGTTGAGCTTGTGCTCAGATTGTCTGAGTGCAACAATCACTTGAATCGAGTGGGAGTTGATCTTCCAGAGATAGTGATGTTTCTCCAAAGTCATTGCCACCAGGCTGCTAGAGCTTCGTGATGAACTATAACAAATCAGGGATAGATATGATGATCCTTGAGATATTCACGATGTTTGACACCGCAAAAGTAGGAATCAAGAAGGAGCATCAATTGTTGATGGTTGGTGAAACCACTAGTTTCAAGAAGGGCAAGGGCAAGAAGGGATACTTCATGAAATAGCAAATCAGATGCTGCTCTAATGAAGAAACCCAAGGTTGAACCCAAACCCGAGACTAAGTGCTTCTATAATAAGGGGAACAGCCACTGGAGCAGAATTGCCCTAGATACTTGGTAGATGAGAAGGCTGGCAAGGTCGATAGAAGTATATTGGATATACATTAAGTTATTGTGTACTTTACTAGTACTCCTAGTAGCACCAGGGTATTAGATACCGGTTCGGTTGCTAAGTGTTAGTAACTCGAAATAAAAGGCTACGGAATAAACGGAGACTAGCTAAAGGTGAGCTGACGATATGTGTTGGAAGTGTTTCCAAGTTTGATGAGATCAAACATAGCACGCTCCCTCTACCATCAAGATTAGTATTAAACCAGAATAATTGTCATTTGGTGTTTGCGTTGAGCATAGACATGATTGGATTATGTCTATCGCAATACTGTTATTCATTTAAGGAGAATAATGGTTACTCTATTTATTTGAATAATACCTTCAATGGTCTTGCACCTAAAGGAATGGTTTATTGAATCTCGATCGTAGTGATACACATGTTCATGCCAAAAGATAGAAGATAGTAATGATAGTACCACTTACTTGTGGCACTGCCATGAAAGTCATATTGGTGTAAAATGCATGAAGAAGCTCCATGTTGATGGATCTTTGGACTCACTCGTTTTTGAAAAGTTTGAGACATGCAAACCATGTCTATTGGTGTATACGCATGAAGAAACTCCATGCAGATGGATCGTTTGGACTCACTTGATTTTGAATCACTTGAGATATGCAAATCATACCACATAGGCAAGATGACTGAAAAGCCTCGGTTTCAGTAAGATGGAACAAGGTAGCAACCTTTTGGAAGTAACACATTTTGAAGTGTGCAGTCCAATGAGTGCTGAGGCATGCAGTGAATATCGTTATGTTCTTACTTCACAGATGATTCGAGTAGATGTTGAGTATATTTACTTGATGAAACACAAGTCTGAATTATTGAATGGTTCAAGTGATTTCAGAGTGAAGTTGAAGATCATTGTGACAAGAGGATAAAATGTCTATGATATGATCATAGAGATGAGTATCTGAGTTACGAGTTTGTCACACAATTAAGACATTGTGGAAATTGTTTCACAATTAATACCACCTGGAACACCATAGTGTGATGGTGTGTCCGAACGTCATAACTGCACCCTATTGGATATGGTGCATACCATGATGTCTCTCATCGAATTACCACTATCGTTCATGGGTTAGGCATTAGAGACAACCACACTCACTTTAATAGGGCACCACGTGATTCCGTTGAGACGACACCGTTTGAACTATGGTTTGGAGAAACCTAAGTTGTCGTTTCTTAAAAGTTTGGGGCTGCGACGCTTATGTGAAAAGTTTCATCGTGATAAGCTCGAACCCAAAACGGATAAATACATCTTCATAGGATACCCAAAATGGTTGGGTATACCTCCTATCTCAGATCCGGAAGCAAAAGAAATTGTTTCTTGAAACGGGTCCTTTCTCGAGGAAAATTTTCTCTCGAAAGAATTGAGTGGGAGGATGGTGGAGACTTGATGAGGTTACTGAACCGTCACTTCAACTAGTGTGTAGCAGGGCACAGGAAGTTGTTCCCGTGGCACCTACACCAATTGAAGTAGAAGCTTATGATAGTGATCATGAAGTTTAGGATCAAGTCACTAACGTACCTCGTAGGGTGACAAGGATGCGTGCTACTTCAGAATGGTACGCAATCCTGTCTTGAAGGTCATGTTGCTAGACAACAATGAACCTACGAGCTATGGAGAAGCAATGGTGGGCCCAAATTCCGACAAATGGTTAGAAGCCATGAAATCCGAGATAGGATCCATGTATCAGAACAAAGCATGGACTTTGGTGGACTTTCCCGATGATCGGCAAGCCATTAAGATAAATGGATCTTTAAGAAGAAGACGGACGTGGACGGTAATGTCACCGTCTATGAAGCTCAACTTGTGGCGAAGAGTTTTTCACAAGTTCAAGGAGTTGACTACGATGAGATTTTCTCATCCGTAGCGATGCTTAAGTCCGTCGGAATCATGTTAGCATTAGCTGCATTTATGAAATCTGGCAGATGGATGTCAAAACGAGTTTCTTTACTAGTCTTCGTAAGGAAAAGTTGTATGTGATACAACCAGAAAGTTTTGTCGATCCTAAGGATGCTAAAAGGTATCTTTGGCTCGGTGATCCTTCTAAGGACTAGAGTAAGCATCTCGGAGTTGGAATGTGCGCTTTGATGAGATGATCAAAGATTTTGGGTTTATACAAAGTTTATGAGAAACTTGTATTTCCAAAGAAGTGAGTGGGAGCACTATAGAATTTACTGATGAGTATATGTTGTTGACATATTGTTGATCGAGAAATGATGTAGAATTCTGGAAAGCATATAGGGTTACTTGAAAAGTGTTTTTCAATAGAAAACCTGGATTAAGTTGCTTGAACATTAAGCATCAAGATCTATGAGGATAGATCAAAGACGCTAAAATGGTACTTTCAAATGAGCACATACCTTGACATAATCTTGAAGGTGTTCAAGATGGATCAGTCAAAGAAGGAGTTCTTGCCTGAGTTGTAAGGTATGAAGTTAAGAGTTAAAGCTCGACCACGGCAGAAAAGAGAGAAAGGACGAAGGTCATCCCCTATGCCTTAGACATAGGCTCTACAGTATGCTATGCTGTGTACCGCACCTGATGTGTGCCTTGCTACATATCTGGCAAGAGGGTACAAAGGTGATCAAGGAGTGGATCACCGGATAGCGGTCAAAATTATCCTTAGAGGAATAAGGATATGTTTCTCGGTTATGGAGGTGATAAAGAGTTCGACGAAAAGAGTTGCGTCGATGCAAGCTTAACACCTATCCGGATAACTCGAGTAGAGATACCGGATATGTATAATGGAGCAATAATTTGGAATAGCTCCAAGTGGAACGTGGTAGCAGCATCTATGATATGACATAAAGTTTTGCAAAATAGATAGGGATCTGAATATTGCAGACCCGTTGACTAAAACCACTCTCACAAGCAAAACATGATCAAACCTCAGAATTCATTGAGTCTTAATCACATGATGATGTGAACTAGTTTACAGACACTG
Organism: Aegilops bicornis; assembly: GCA_021605145.1. NCBI lineage: Eukaryota > Viridiplantae > Streptophyta > Magnoliopsida > Poales > Poaceae > Aegilops > Aegilops bicornis. The sequence goes on along the minus strand of CM038673.1, from coordinate 756,253,821 downwards.
GTAAACTCTTTGGATGTTGGTCACATGGCAATGTGACCTATTAGTGTTAATCACATGACGATGTGAAGTAGATTATTGACTCTGGTGCAAGTGGGAGACTGTTGGAAATATGCCCTAGAGGCAATAATAAATTAGTTATTATTATATTTCCTTGTTCATGATAATCGTTTATTACCCATGCTATAATTGTATTGATAGGAAACTCAGATACATGTGTGGGTACATAGACAACACCATGTCCCTAGTAAGCTTCTAGTTGACTAGCTCGTTGATCAATAGATGGTTACGGTTTCACGACCATGGACATTGGATGTCATTGATAACGGGATCACATCATTAGGAGAATGATGTGATGGACAAGACCCAATCCTAAGCCTAGCACAAATATCGTAGTTCGTATGCTAAAGCTTTTCTAATGTCAAGTATCATTTCCTTAGACCATGAGATTGTGCAACTCACGGATACCGAAAGAAATCTTTGTGTGTACCAAACGTCACAAAGAAACTGGGTGGCTATAAAGGTGAACTACAGGTATCTCTGAAAGTGTATTTTGGGTTGGCACGAATCGAGACTGGGATTTGTCACTCCGTGTAAACGGAGAGGTATCTCTGGGCCCACTCGGTAGGACATCATCATAATGTGCACAATGTGACCAAGGGGTTGATCACGGGATGATGTGTTACGGAACGAGTAAAGAGACTTGCCGGTAACGAGATTGAACAAGGTATCGGCATACCGACGATCGAATCTCGGGCAAGTACAATACCGCTAGACAAAGGGAATTGTATATGGGATCGATTGAGTCCTTGACATCGTGTTTCATCCAATGAGATCATCGTGGAACATGTGGGAGCCAACATGGGTATCCAGATCCCGCTGTTGGTTATTGACTGGAGAACGTCTCGGTCATATGCGCATGGTTCCCGAACCCGTAGGGTCTACACACTTAAGGTTCGATGACGCTTAGGGTTATAAAGGAAGTTTGTATGTGGTTACCGAATGCTGTTCGAGTCCCGAATGAGATCCCGGACGTCACGAGGAGTTCCGGAATGGTCCGGAGGTAAATATTTATATATGGGAAGTCCTGTTTTGGTCACGGAAAAGTTTCGGTTTTTTCAGAACGTCTGGGACCACGGGAGGGTCGAGGTCCACCAAGTGGGGCCACCAACCCGGAGGGCTGCATGGGCCAAGTGTGGGAGGGACCAGCCCGGGTGGGCTGGTGCGCCCACAATGGGCCCAAAGGCGCAGGAAGAGTGGGAGGGGCAAACCCTAGGGCAGATGGGCCCTAAGGCCCACTCAGGCGCCTCCCTCTCTCCCCTCTGGCCGCCACCCAGATGGCATCTGGGGCTGCCGCCACCCTTGGGAGGGAACCCTAGAGGGGGCGCAGACCCCTCCCCTCCCCCTATAAATACAGGAGGTCTGGGGGCTGCCCAATACACGAGAACCTCTCCCTCTTGGCGCAGCCCTACCTCTCTTACTCCTCCTCTCCCGTGGTGCTTGACGAAGCCCTGCTGGACTACCATGCTCCTCCATCACCACCACGCCGGTGTGCTGCTGCTGGATGGAGTCTTCCTCAACCTCTCCCTCTCTCCTTGCTGGATCAAGGCATGGGAGACGTCACCGGGTTGTACGTGTGTTGAATGCGGAGGTGCCGTCCGTTCGGCACTAGGATCTCCGGTGATTTGGATCACGACAGCACGACTCCTTCAACCCCGTTCTCTTGAACGCTTCCGCTTAGCGATCTACGAGGGTATGTAGATGCACTCTCCTTCCCCTCGTTGCTGGTTTCTCCTTAGATAGATCTTGGTGACACGTAGGAAAATTTTGAATTTCTGCTACGTTCCCCAACACCTCCCCCCTTGGCCGCCGCCCCCCCTTGGGAGATCTGATCTCCAGGGCCGGCGCCCCCCCCCCCCCTGTTGGAAATATGCCCTAGAGGCAATAATAAAAGCATTATTATTATATTTCCTTGTTCATGATAATTGTCTTTTATTCATGCTATAAGCTGTATTATCCGGAAATCGTAATACACGTGTGAATACATAGACCACAATACGTCCCTAGTGAGCCTCTAGTTGACTAGCCCGTTGGTCGACAGATAGTCATGGTTTCTGACTATGGACATCGAGATGTCATTGACAACGGGATAACGTCATTAGGAGAATGACGTGATGGACAAGACCCAATCCTAAGCATAGCACAAAGATCGTGTAGTTCGTTTTTGCTAGAGCTTTTCCAATGTCAAGTATCTCTTCCTTAGACCGTGAGATCGTGTAAGTCCCGGATACCGTAGGAATGCTTTGGGTGTACCAAACGTCACAATGTAACTGGGTGACTATACAGGTGCATTACAGGTATCTCCGAAAGTGTCTGTTGGGTTGACACGGATCGAGATGGATTTGTCACTCCGTATGACGGAGAGGTATCACTGGGCCCACTCGGTAATGCATCATCATAATGAGCTCAAAGTGATCAAGTGTCCGGTCACAGGATCATGCATTACGGCATGCGAGTAAAGTGACTTGCCGTAACGAGACTAAACGAGGTATTGGGATACCGACGATCGAGTCTCGGGCAAGTAACATACCGTCGATAAAGGGAATAGCATACGGGGTTGCTTGAACCCTCGACATCGTGGGTTCATCCGATGACAACATCGAGGAGCGTGTAGGAACCAACATGGGTATCCAGATCCCGCTGTTGGTTATTGACCGAAGAGCGTCTCGGTCATGTCTTCATGTCTCCCGAACCCGTAGGGTCTACACACTTAAGGTTCGGTGACGCTTAGGGTTAATAGGAAGACTTGTATGTGATTACCGAATGTTGTTGAGTCGGATGAGATCCCGGACGTCACGAGGAGTTCCGGAATGGTCCGGAGGTAAAGATTTATATATGGGAAGTCGTCAAGCGGACACCGGAAAAGTTTGGGTCATATCGGTATTATGGAGGGTCCACGGAAAGGTTCGGAGGACCACCGGGAGGGCCACCCTTTTGGGGGGCCACTTGGGCTGCGTGGGAGGAACCCAGCCCCTAGTGTGCTGGGCACACCCCCTCCCCTTGGCCCATGCGCCTAGGGTTGAGGGGGGAACCCTAAAGGGGGGCGCCCCCCTTGCTTGGGGGGCAAGCCCTCCCTGCCCCCCCCTCTAGATGCATCTAGAGGGGCCGCCCTCCTCCCTTCCCATTATAAATAGAGGGGTGAGGGAGGGCTGCAAACACCATTGAAGGCGCAGCCCTCCCTCCCAACACATCTCCTCCTCCGCATAAGCTTGGCGAAGCCTGCGGGGCTTGACCACTCCATCCGCATCACGCCGTCGTGCTGCCATTGGTGTTGTCTTCCTCAACCTCTCCTTCCTCCTTGCTGGATCAAGACGAAGGAGACGCCATCGTCCCGTACGTGTGTTGAACGCGGAGGTGCTTTCCGTTCAGCACTTGGTCATCGGTGATCGGAATCACGTTGGGAACGTCTTCATCATCACCACTCCCTCGAACGCTTCCGTACTCGATCTACAAGTGGTATGTAGATGCAAACTCTCTCTCTTGACTCGTTGCTTAGATGAACTCATAGATAGATCTTGGTGAAACCATAGGAAAATTTAATTTTCTGCAACGTTCTCCAACAGTGGTATCAGAGCTAGGTCTATGCGTAGTTCTTTATTGCACGTGTAGAACACAATTTAGTTGTGGGCGTGGATCTTGTCAATTTACTTGCCGCTACTAGTCTTATCTTGCTTCCGCGGTATTGTGGGATGAAGCGGCCCGGACCAACCTTACACGTACGCTTACGTGAGACCGGTTCCACCGACTAACATGCACTAGTTGCATAAGGTGGCTGGCGGGTGTTTGTCTCTCCCACTTTAGTTGGAGCGGATTCGATGAAAAGGGTCCTTATGAAGGGTAAATAGAAGTTGACAAGATCACGTTGTGGTTATTCGTAGGTAAGAAAACGTTCTTGCTAGAACCCAATTGCAGCCACGTAAAAGATGCAACAACAATTAGAGGACGTCTAACTTGTTTTTGCAGCAATTGTCATATGATGTGATATGGCCAAGTTGTGATGAATGATGAATGACACATTGTGATGTATGAGATCATGTTCTTGTAATAGGAATCACGACTTGCATGTCGATGAGTATGACAACCGGCGAAACCATAGGAGTTGTCTTTATTTTGTATGACCTGCATGTCATTGAAGAACGCCATGTAACTTACTTTACTTTATTGCTAAACACGTTAGCCATAGAAGTAGAAGTAGTCGTTGGCGTGACAACTTCATGGAGGCACAATGATGGAGACCATGATGATGGAGATCATGGTGTCATGCCGGTGACAAGATGATCATGGAGCCCTCGAAGATGGAGATCAATGGAGCTTTATGATATTGGCCATATCATGTCACTACTATATAATTGCATGTGATGTTTATTATGTTTATACATCTTGTTTACTTAGAACGACGGTAGTAAATAAGATGATCACTTACAACAATATAAATAAGTGTTTCACCTAACTGTGCACCGTTGCTAAAGTTAAATCGTTTCTAAGCACCACGTGATGATCGGGTGTGATGGATTCTTACGTTCACATACAACGGGTGTAAGACAGATTTACACACGCAAAACACTTAGGGTTAACTTGACAAGCCTAGTATGTACAGACATGGCCTCGGAACACGGAGACCGAAAGGTCGAACACGAGTCGTATGGAAGATACGATCAACATGAGAATGTTCACCGACGATGACTAGTCCGTCTCACGTGATGATCGGACACGGCCTAGTCGACTCGGATCGTGTAACACTTAGATGACTAGAGGGATGTCTAATCTGAGTGGGAGTTCATTGAAATAATTTGATTAGATGAACTTAATTATCATGAACTTAGTCTAAAACTTTTGCATAATATGTCTTGTAGATCAAATGGCCAACGCTCATGTCAACTTGAACTTCAACGTTCCTAGAGAAAACCAAGCTGAAAGATGACGGCAGCAACTATACGGACTGGGTCCTAACACGAGGATCATCCTCATAGCTGCGGAAACAATATGTCCTAGAAGGACCGCTAGGTGACGCTTCCGACCCAGAGAACCAAGACATTATGAAAGCTAGGCAAACTAGCGCTCATGAATACTCCCTCGAACAGAGCGGCATGCTTTACAGCTTAGAACCGCGGCTCCAAAAGCGATTTGAGCATCACGGAGCATATGAGATGTTCAAGAGCTGAAACTTGTTTTCCAAGCTTCACGCCGGTCGAGAGATATGACATCTCCGACAAGTTCTATAGTTGTAAGATGGAGGAAAACAGTTCTATCGGTGAGCACATCTTGAAGATGTCCGGGTTGCACAACCGTATGACCCGGTGAATATTAACCTCCACGATGAGGCGGTCATTGTGAGAATCCTCCAGTTGCTCCCACCAAGCTACAAGAGCTTTGTGATGAACTACAACATGCAGGGGATGGTAAAGACCATTCTGAAGTGTTCTCTATGCTGAAGTCGGCCGAGGTTGAAATCAAGAAAGAACATCAAGTGTTGATGGTCAATAAGACCACTAAGTTCAAGAAGGGCAAGGGTAAGAAGAACTTCAAGAAGGACGGCAAGGAAGTTGCGGCGCCCGATAAGCAAGTTGCCGGAAGAAGTCAAAGAATGGACCCAAACCCGAGACTGAGTGCTTTTATTGCAAAGGGAAGGGTCACTGGAAGCGGAACTGCCCCAAATACTTAGCGGATAAGAAGGCCGGCAACACCAAAGGTATATTTGATATACATGTAATTGATGTGTACCTTACCAGTACTCATAGTAACTCCTGGGTATTTGATACCGGTGCCGTTGCTCATATTTGTAACTCACAGCAGGAGCTGCGGAATAAGCGGAGACTGGCGAAGGAGGAGGTGACGATCTTGGCGTGGGAATGGTTCAGTCGATGTGATCGCCGTCGGCACGCTACCTCTTCATTTACCTCTGGGATTAGTTTTGAACCTTAATAATTGTTATTTGGTGCCAAGTTTGAGCATGAACATTGTATCTGGATCTCGTTTAATGCGAGATGGCTACTCATTTAAATCCGAGAATAATGGTTGTTCTATTTATATCGTAGACATGTTTTATGGTCATGCTCCGATGGTCAATGGTTTATTCTTAATGAATCTCGAGCGTAATGTTACACATATTCATAGCGTGAATACCAAAAGATGTAAAGTTGATAACGATAGTCCCACATACTTGTGGCAATCGCCGCCTTGGTCACATTGGTGTCAAGCGCATGAAGAAGCTCCATGCTGATGGACTTTTGGAGTCTCTAGATTATGAATCATTTGACACATGCGAACCATGCCTTATGGGCAAGATGACCAAGACTCCGTTCTCGGAACAATGGAGCGAGCAACCAACTTATTGGAAATCATACATGCCGATGTGTGCGGTCCAATGAGTGTTGAGGCTCATGGAGGATATCGTTATGTTCTCACTCTCATGATGACTTGAGTAGATATGGGTATGTCTACTTAATGAAACACAAGTCTGAGACCTTTGAAAAGTTCAAGGAATTTCAGAATGAAGTAGAGAATCAACGTGACCGAAAGATAAAATTCTTACGATCAGATCGTGGAGGAGAATATTTAAGTCACGAATTTGGCACACACTTAAGAAAATGTGGAATCGTTTCACAACTAACGCCGCCTGGAACACCTCAGCGTAATGGTGTGTCCGAACGTCGTAATCGCACTCTATTGGATATGGTGCGGTCTATGATATCTCTTACCGATTTACCGCTATCATTTTGGGGATACGCTCTAGAGACAGCTACATTCACTTTAAATAGGGCACCGTCTAAGTCCGTTGAGACGACACCGTATGAATTATGGTTTGGGAAGAAACCTAAGCTGTCGTTTCTAAAAGTTTGGGGATGCGATGCTTATGTCAAGAAACTTCAACTGAAAAGCTCGAACCCAAGTCGGAAAAATGCGTCTTCATAGGATACCCTAAAGAAACCATTGGGTATACCTTCTACTTAAGATCCGAGGGTAAGATCTTTGTTGCCAAGAACGGATCCTTTCTGGAAAAAGAGTTTCTCTCGAAAGAAGTAAGTGGGAGGAAAGTAGAACTCGATGAAGTACTACCTCTTGAACAGGAGAGTAGTGCAGCTCAGGAAAATGTTCTGTGATGCCTACACCAACTCAAGAGGAAATTCATGATGATGATCAAGGTACTTCGGATCAAGTTGCTCTTGAACTTCAGAGGGTCCACTAGGACACGTTCCGCACTGCAGTGGTACGGCAACCCTGTCTTGGAAATCATGTTGTTAGACAACAATGAACCTTGAACTATGAAGAAGCGATGGCGGGCCCAGATTCCAACAAATGGCTAGAAGCCATGAAGTCCGAGATAGAATCCATGTATGAAAACAAAGTGTGGACTTTGGTGACTTGCCCGACGATCGGCGGCGATAGAAAACAAATGGATTTTTAAGAAGAAGACGAACGCGGATGGTAATGTCACCATCTATAAAGCTCGACTTGTCGCTAAGGGTTATCGGCAAGTTCAAGGGATTGACTACGATGAGACTTTCTCTCCCGTAGAAGCTTAAGTCCGTCCGAATCATGTTAGCAATTGCCGCATACTATGATTATGAGATATGGCAGATGGACGTCAAAACAGCGTTCCTTAACGGATATTTTAAGGAAGAGTTGTATATGATGCAGCCGGAAGGTTTTGTCGATCCTAAGAATGCTAACAAAGTATGCAAGCTCCAGCGATCCATTTATGGGCTGGTGCAAGCATCTCGGAGTTGGAACATTCGCTTTGATGAGATGATCAAAGCGTTTGGGTTTATGCAGACTTATGGAGAAGCCTGCGTTTACAAGAAAGTGAGTGGGAGCTCTGTAGCATTTCTCATATTATATGTAGATGACATACTTTTGATGGGAAATGATTTAGAATTCTTGGACAGCATTAAGGCCTATTTGAATAAGTGTTTTTCAATGAAGGACCTTGGAGAAGCTGCTTATATATTAGGCATCAAGATCTATAGGGATAGATCGAGACGCCTCATAGGTCTTTCACAAAGCACATACCTTGATAAGATTTTGAAGAAGTTCAAAATGGATCAGTCCAAGAAGGGGTTCTTGCCTGTGTTGCAAGGTGTGAGATTGAGCTCAGCTCAATGCCCGACCACGGCAAAAGATAAAGAAGAGATGAGTGTCATCCCTATGCCTCAGCCATAGGATCTATTATGTATGCCATGTTGTGTACGGACCTGATGTAAACCTTGCCGTAAGTTTGGTAGGAAGGTACCAAAGTAATCCCGCAAGGAACACTTGGACATCGGTCAAGAATATCCTGAAGTACCTGAAAAGGACAAAGGACATGTTTCTCATTTATGGAGGTGACGAAGAGCTCGTCGTAAAGGGTTACGTCGACGCTAGCTTCGACACAGATCTGGATGACTCTAAGTCACAAACCGGATACGTGTATATGTTGAATGGTGGAGCAGAGAGCTGGTGCAGCTGCAAGCAGAAGCGTCGTGGCGGGATCTACATGTGAAGCGGAGTACATGGCAGCCTCGGAGGCAGCGCATGAAGCAATTTGGGTGAAGGAGTTCATCACCGACCTAGGAGTCATACCCAATGCGTCGGGGCCGATCAAACTCTTCTGTGACAACACTGGAGCTATTGCCCTTGCCAAGGAGCCCAGGTTTCACAAGAAGACCGGGCACATCAAGTGCACACGGATCTGAATATCACAGATCCGTTGACTAAACCTCTCTCGCGGGCAAAACATGATCAACACCAGAACTCTATGGGTGTCCGATTCATCACAATGTAAACTAGATTATTGACTCTAGTGCAAGTGGGAGACTGTTGGAAATATGCCCTAGAGGCAATAATAAAAGCATTATTATTATATTTCCTTGTTCATGATAATTGTCTTTTATTCATGCTATAACTGTATTATCCGGAAATTGTAATACACGTGTGAATACATAGACCACAATACGTCCCTAGTGAGCCTCTAGTTGACTAGCCCGTTGGTCGACAGATAGTCATGGTTTCGACTATGGACATCGATGTCATTGACAGCGGGATCACGTCATTAGGAGAATGACGTGATGGACAAGACCCAATCCTAAGCATAGCACAAAGATCGTGTAGTTCGCTTTTTGCTAGAGCTTTTCCAATGTCAAGTATCTCTTCCTTAGACCGTGAGATCGTGTAACTCCGGATACCGTAGGAATGCTTTGGGTGTACCAAACGTCACAACGTAATCGGGACTATAAAGGTGCATTATAGGTATCTCTGAAAGTGTACATTGGGTTGACACGGATCGAGACAGGATTTGTCACTCCGTATGACGGAGAGGTATCATCGGGCCCACTCGGTAATGCATCATCATAATGAGCTCAAAGTGATCAAGTGTCCGGTCACGGGATCATGCATTACTGCATGCGAGTAAAGTGACTTGCCGGTAACGAGACTAAACGAGGTATTGGGATATCGACGATCGAAGTCTCGGGCAAGTAACATACCGTCGATAAAGGGAATAACATACGGGGTTGCTTGAACCCTCGACATCGTGGGTTCATCCGATGACAACATCGAGGAGCGTGTAGGAACCAACATGGGTATCCAGATCCCGCTGTTGGTTATTGACGAAGAGCGTCTCGGTCATGTCTTCATGTCTCCCGAACCCGTAGGGTCTACACACTTAAGGTTCGGTGACGCTTAGGGTTAATAGGAAGACTTGTATGTGATTACCGAATGTTGTTCGGAGTCCGGATGAGATCCCGGACGTCACGAGGAGTTCCGGAATGGTCCGGAGGTAAAGATTTATATATGGGAAGTCGTCAAGCGGACACCGGAAAAGTTTGGGTCATATCGGTATTATGGAGGGTCCACCGGAAAGGTTCCGGAGGACCACGGGAAGGCCACCCCTTTGGGGGGCCACTTGGGCTGCGTGGGAGGCAGCCAGCCCCTAGTGGGCTGGGCGCACCCTTCCCTTGGCCCATGCGCCTAGGGTTGAGGGGAACCCTAAAGGGGGCGCCCCCTTGCTTGGGGGGCAAGCCCCTCCCTTAGCCGCCCCTCTAGATGCATCTAGAGGGGCCGCCCTCCTCCCTTCCCCTATAAATAGAGGGGTGAGGGAGGGCTGCAAACACCATTGAAGGCGCAGCCCTCCCCGCCCAACACCTCTCCTCCTCCGCATAAGCTTGGCGAAGCCCTGTGGAGAACAGCCACTCCATCTGCATCACGCCGTCGTGCTGCCATTGGAGTTGTCTTCCTCAACCTCTCCTTCCTCCTTGCTGGATCAAGACGAAGGAGACGCCATCGTCCCGTACGTGTGTTGAATGCGGAGGTGCTGTCCGTTCAGCACTTGGTCATCGGTGATCGGAATCACGTTGGGAACGTCTTCATCATCACCACTCCCTCGAACGCTTCCGTACTCGATCTAAAAGTGGTATGTAGATGCAAACTCTCTCTCTTGACTCGTTGCTTAGATGAACTCATAGATAGATCTTGGTGAAACCGTAGGAAAATTTTAATTTTCTGCAACGTTCCCCAACACCCCCCCCCCCAGGGGGCCTATATAAAGGGGGGAGGGAGGGCAGGCGCACCCAAGTCTTGGCGCCTCCCTCCCCCTGCTACACCTCCTCCTCCTCCCGTAGTTGCTTGGCGAAGCCCTGCCGGAGCCCTGCTGCATCCACCACCATGCCGTCTTGCTGCTGGATCTTCATCAACCTCTCCTTCCCCCTTGTTGGATCAAGACGGAGGAGACGTTACGCTGACCGTACGTGTGTTGAACGCGGAGGTGTTGTCCGTTTGGCACTTGGTCATCGGTGATTTGGATCACAACGAGTATGACTCCCTCAACCCCGTTCTCTTGAACGCTTCCGCTCGCGATCTACAAAGGTATGTAGATGCACTCCTATCACTCGTTGCTAGATGAACTCTTAGATGGATCTTGGTGAAACCGTAGGAAAAATTTTATTTTCTGCAACGTTCCCCAACACCGCATACACCAGTATGTATTATTTCCAATAAATCAGTAGCTCGTTCCATTGTTCTGGAGAACGGAGTTTTAGTCATCTTGCCCATAAGGCATGGTTCGCAAGCACCAAGTGATTCATAATCAAGTGATTCCAAAAGTCCATCAGCATGGAGTTTCTTCATGCGCTTTACACCGATATGACCCAAACGGCAATGCCACAAATAAGTTGCACTATCATTATCAACTTTGCATCTTTTGGCTTCAATATTATGACTATGTGTATCATCACTATCGAGATTCAACAAAAATAGACTACTCAGCAAGGGTGCATGACCGTAAAAGATATTACTCATATAAATAGAACAACCGTTATTCTCTGATTTAAATGAATAACTGTCTCGCATCAAACAAGATCTAAATATAATGTTCATGCTCAACGCTGGCATCAAATAACAAGTATTCAGGTCTAAAACTAATCCCGATGGTAGATGTAGAGGTAGCGCGCCGACGGCGATCACATCGACCTTGCAACCATTTTCCACGCGCATCGTCACCTCGTCCTTAGCCAATCTTCGTTTAATCCGTAGCCCATGTTTCGAGTTGCAAATATGAGCAATAGAACCAGTATCAAATACCAAGGCGCTACTACGAGCATTACTAAGGTACACATCAATAACATGTATATCAAATATACTTTTCACTTTGCCATCCTTCTTATCCGCCAAATACTTGGGGCAGTTCCGTTTCCAATGACCAGTCCCTTTGCAGTAGAAGCACTCAGTTCAAGCTTAGGTCCAGACTTGGGTTTCTTCTCCTGAGCAGCAACTTTCTTGCCATTCTTCTTGAAGTTCCCCTTCTTCCCTTTGCCCTTTTTCTAGAAACTAGTGGTCTTATTGACCATCAACACTTGATGCTCCTTGATTTCTACCTCCGCAGCTTTTAGCATTGCGAAGAGCTCGGGAATTGTCTTGTTCATCCCTTGCATATTATATTTCATCACAAAGCCTTTATAGCTTGGTGGTAGTGAGTGAAGAACTCTGTCAATGACACTATCATCAGGAAGATTAACTCCCAGCTGAGTCAAGTAGTTATGGTACCCAGACATTCTGAGTATGTGTTCACCTTGTAACTATTCTCCTCCATTTTGCAGCTATAGAACTTGTTGGAGACTTCATATCTCTCAACTCGGGCATTTGCTTGAAATATTAACTTCAACTCTTGGAACATCTCATATGCTCCATGACATTCAAAACGTCTTTGAAGTCCCGATTCTAAGCCGTAAAGCATGGCACACTGAACTATCGAGCAGTCGTCAGCTTTGCTCTGCCAGACGTTCTTAACGTCATCAGTAGCACCTGCAGCAGGCCTGGCACCTAGCGGTGCTTCCAGGACGTAATTCTTCTGTGCAGCAATTAGGATAATCCTCAAGTTATGGACCCAGTCTGTGTAGTTGTTGCCATCATCTTTCAACTTAGCTTTCTAAAGGAACAGTAGCACGGGCCATTGATCTACAATAACATAGACATGCAAAATAACTATCAGGACTAAGTTCATGATAAATTAAAGTTCAATTAATCATATTATTTAAGAACTCCCACATAGATAGACATCCCTCTAGTCATCTAAATGATCACGTGATCCAAATCAACTAAACCATGTCCGATCATCACGTGAGATGGAGTAGTTTTCAATGGTGAACATCACTATGTTGATCATATCTACTATATGATTCACGTTCAACCTTTTGGTCTCAGTGTTTCGAGGCCATATCAGCATATGCTAGGCTTGTCGAGTTTAACCCGAGTATTCTGTGTGTCCAAAACTGGCTTGCACCCGTTGTATGTGAACGTAGAGCTTATCACACCCGATCATCACGTGGTATCTCGGCAAGACAAACTGTAGCAATGGTGCATACTCAGGGAGAACACTTATACCTTGAAATTTAGTAAGGGATCATCTTATAATGCTACCACTGTACTAAGCAAAATAAGATGCATAAAAGATAAACATCACATGCAATCAAAATATGTGACATGATATGGCCATCATCATCTTGTGCTCATGATCTCCATCACTGAAGCATCGTCATGATCTCCATCGTCACCGGCGCAACACCTTGATCTTCATCATAGCATCGTTGTCGTCTCGCCAACTATTGTTACTACGACTATTGCTACCGCTTAGTGATAAATTAAACAATTACATGACGATTGAATTGCATACAATAAAGCGACAACCATATGGCTCCTGCCAGTTGCCGATAACTTTGTTACAAAACATGATCATCTCATACAACAATTTATATCACATCATGCCTTGACCATATCACATCACAGCAAGCCCTGCAAAAACAAGTTAGACGTCCTCTCCTTGTTGTTGCAAGTTTCACGTGGTTGCTACGGGCTTCTAGCAAGAACCGTTCTTACCTACGCATCAAAACCACAATGATTTTTTGTCAAGTGTGCTATTTTAACCTTCAACAAGGACCGGCCGTAGTCAAACTCGATTCAACTAAAGTTGGAGAAGCGGACACCCGCCAGCCACCTTTGTGCAAAAGCATTTCGGTAGAACCCGTCTCATGAACGCGGTCATGTAATGTCGGTCTGGGCCGCTTCATCCAACAATACCGCCGAATCAAAGTAAGACGTTGGTGGTAAGCAGTATGACTATTATCGCCCACAACTCTTTGTGTTCTACTCATGCATATAACATCTACGCATAGACCTGGCTCGGATGCCACTGTTGGGGAACGCAGTAATTTCAAAATTTTCCTACGATCACGCAAGATCTATCTAGGAGATGCGTAGCAACAAGAGGGGGAGTGTATCTTCATACCCTTGAAGAACGCAAAGCGGAAGAGTTTATCAACACGGTTGATGTAGTCGTACACCTTCACGATCCTTCCCGATCAAGTACCGGACGTACGGCACCTCCGCGTTCAGCACACGTTTAGCTCGATGACGTCCTCACCTTCTTGATCCAGCAAGACGGGCAAAGTAGTAGATGAGTTCCGGTAATACGACGGAGTGGTGAATGTGTTGGTGAAGAACAATCTCTGCAGGGCTTTGCCTAAGCACTACGGAAACTATGATGGAGGATAAACTAGAGGGGATAGGGTTGCCGGCACACGGCTTGGTGTTTCTTGATGTGTCTTTGGTGCTAGCCCTGCTCCTCTATTTATATGTTGAGCCTTGGGGTCGAAACTTGGAGTAAAAGCCTCCACAAAGTCGGTTTCACCCGAAAGGCAAGAGTCCTTCTCGGACTCCAGGGCCAGACGCCTTGAGGTTCCCGGCGTCTGGACCTGACGCCGAGGACCTGGCGTCTGCCTCGACTCGCATAAAACTTCCTTTTGCGCTTTCCAAAAATCTTGTGGGCTTTCCCTTTTGGCCCAAATAAAGTGTTCTCGTACCCAAACATTTCTGGAAACATCCGGAACCCCTTCCGGTGAATTTCGGAACCCTTCCGGAGACCAAACACTATTATCCCATATATCAATCTTTATCTTCGGACCATTCCGGAGTTCTATCACTACTAGGGAAAAGCCTAGCAGCAGCGCGGATTTTAGGTGTATCAGCAGCGCGGGTGCCCGTGCTACTGATACGGCGCCACAGCTAACTTGTAGCAGTAGCGTGTGTCAACATGCGCTACTGCTAATTAGCTGTAGCGGGTCTTATACCCCGCGCTACTGCTATTACTTTCAAAAACAAAAAAAATCTCGATCCCGTGCGTGCTGTCAATGGCAGCAATGGTAAGATCTAGCGATGATTGGCGTCGCCGGAGGCATGAACGGACAGCGGAAGACCAGATCCAGCAGTGGCTGTTGGAGAGGGCCCGTTTCTATGGCAGAGCCAGGCCGCGGCGTGGGGCTCCTCTTCCCGACCATGCCAGATAACTCCGGGTCATCCATGGCGACGACCTACACGGCATGGACATGGGAGGGCGAGTCAAACCAGAGGGAGAGAGAGAAAAGGAAAACCGAGGGAGAGAGGAAGGTGATGTAGGGAGCAGCGGAGCTAGTCACCGGTGGCGAGGTGCTCCGGTGTGGTGGCGCGGGGCGGCGGCCTCTTAGACGTCGGTGGAAGACCGGCGAGCTCCTAGATGCCGGTGGCACGAGGCGGCGGCCTCTTTCGGCGCCATGGAGGAGGATGGGTGCATGGGCAAGAGGTCCATGTGAGAGCGTATGGAAAGTGAGAGGAGAGAGTGGTGGGAGAGAGGAGGGATTTGGGGGAGGAGATGGGGATTTGACCGAGGATATGGCGACTTCACCTACCTCGTACTTAGTAGTAGCGAGGGGTATAAAACCGCGCTACTACTATCAACTTAGTAGTAGCGCGGGTTTATACACCACGCTACTACTAAGTCATGTGTCGGTGGGCACGGTAGAGACCATTTAGTAGTAGCGAGGGTTAAAAACCCGCGCTACTACTATAAACTTAGTAGTAGCGAGGGTTAAAACCCCGCGCTACTGCCAATTAGCAGTAGCGCTTCTTTTTGTGCCGCGCTGCTGCTAAGATTCTGTGTATAAGGTTTTCCCTAGTAGTCATGTCTGTGATCACATTCGGGACTCCGAAAAGCATGCAGTCACCAACATACATAACTCATATAATACTATATCATCAACGAACATTAAGCGTGCGGACCCTACGGGTTCGAGAACTATGTAGACATGACCGAGACACCTCTCTGGTCAATAATCAATAGCGGAACCTGGATGCCCATATTGGCTCCTACATATTCTACGAAGATCTTTATCGGTCGAACCATTATGACAACATACATTATTCCCTTTGTCATCGGTATGTTACTTGCCCGAGATTCGATCATCGATATCTTCATACCTAGTTCAATCTCGTTACCGGCAAGTCTCTTTACTCGTTCTGTAATACATCATCCCATAACTAAATCATTATTCACATTGCTTGCAAGGCTTATTATGATGTGCATTACCGAGAGGGCCCAGAGATACCTCTCCGATACTCGGAGTGACAAATCCTAATCTCGATCTATGCCAACCCAACAAACACTTTTGGAGACACCTGTAGAGCATCTTTATAATCACCCATTTACGTTGTGACGTTTGATAGCACACAAGGTGTTCCTCCGGTATTCGAGAGTTGCATAATCTAATAGTCTGAGGAACATGTATAAGTCATGAAGAAAGCAGTAGCAATGAAACTGTAATGATCATAATGCTAAGCTAACAGATGGGTCATGTCCATCACATCATTGTCCTAATGATGTGATCCCGTTCATCAAATGACAACGCATGTCTATGGTTAGGAAACTTAACCATCTTTGATTAACGAGCTAGTCAAGTAGAGGCATACTAGGGACACTATGTTTTGTCTATGTATTCACATATGTAATAAGTTTTCGATTAAAAATAATAACTTCATTATTGCCTCTAGGGCATATTTCCTTCAGAAAGGAGGGGGAAAGGAAAAGAGGAGGAGGCGCGGCGCGGTGGCTTCAGCGCCGTCACGGGCGGTCGGGCCGTCGCTATCGCCGTCTCAGGGAGAGAGAATCGAAGGGGTCGAGCAGAAACGAAAATGGGCTAGGGTTCCGATCGGGAGAGCTCTCTCTTAGGTTTTGTTCCAACTATAAACGCACTAGATCGTCCGATCCAGATCGACAGCCACTGATGAAACCCTAGCCCCGCAGATGGGCCAGTAGGCCAAAAGTGCCTTGGGCCTTTGGCCGGCGAACTAGGCCAGGGAGGTGCGCGGTCGCGCTGGGCTTTTGGGCCAAAAGAGAAGGAAGCCCAGCCGTGCACGCTTGGCTGCAGGTTTTTCTTTTGTTTTTTCCGTTTTTGTCTAGTTTTTTTGGGCAAATTTAATACAATTTTTCTATTCAAAACTATTCAACGAAAATTTTGTTTAGAAAATAGAAAAGTAAAAGTAATGCTTCTGAAAAGAAAAAAAGGTTCATGATTTTTTCATGTTTTTCGCTGCAAATAAAAATAAAAGTGCTCTTTTAAAAGTAAGTAGAACTAAAGTGAAAGATTAAATTGCTGCTTCTCTAATGCAATTTTGAACCAACTGGTTGAAATTGCTTAGAGAGTAAAAGAGTACAGAATTGTTTCTGAATAGAATATTGTAAAGTTTTCGCTGCAAAGTAACAATTTTTATCCTCAAATTAAACTGGAACCAACGGGAAAATTTAATTGGCAGAACTGATATTAGCAATGTTTTTTCCCCTGTGGGTGCAATCAGATTCAGATAGTTTCCGCTATGACAAAAGAAAAATATTTGTTTTGAAGTTAAAATATGGTATTGTTATTTTCTGACCAACGTTATTGATAACAGTACTATAATTCTATGAGTCTTATGTTCAAAGCTTAGATCTCTGATAAATTTTGTATCAAAGTGATCAATTTTCAGATAACAGATAAAGATCAAGAAAATGCTCTTGAACTAGAGAAATGTATATTTTTTGTTCCCGCTGCGATAAAGTTGTTGATGATGATTATTTCTTAGCAAACTTGTTATATGCATTATTTATGAGTTATATGCATTATCACCATTTTCGCCCAACGGTGATATGGAATTAATATAGAAGGATGATGCTTTATTCTAATTTTTCCCAATAGTGATTTAGAATATAAAACAAAGTTTAAAAGTTTAATGCGCAAACGGCAATGTCGACCGCGGCAGGTGCGCCCTAGACGCCGTGCTCGTTCTTGGTTCAGAGGGAGAGAGGGAGATGGACCCATTGGGGTAAATGAGAGGCATGTCTAGGGGAATCAATTGGCGAGGTTGCAGCTCATATGGTTGGCTATGCCGGCGGCAATCATTGACGGAGGCGGCGGCCGAGACGGACGATGATCTCGATTCCTTTAGCTCGGGACACACCTCGCCCAGAGAAATTTGGCAGGAAGAGAGAGGGGTGGGGAGAGCGAAGAGAGGTAGGAGGGGGCCGACGCTGCGGGGCACCTCACCCCGGTGAGCCGTCGTTGGCTGCATGCACCGCCATCGAAGGGGTGAGAGAGAGACAGAGAGGAAAAGAGATTTTATGGTTTTTTTTATTTACTAGTTTCTAAGGTGGGTCCTAGATTTAAGTGATAGAGAAAGGGGTTGAGAAAGAGAGAGTATTTGATTGTTTTTGTTGGGCCCACCTGTAAGTGAGATAGAAGGGTGAGAGAGAGTTTTTCCTTTTTTTAAGAACGGCCCCACATGTAAGTGGCTCATCCAAAGAGGGGCAAAGATGTCTAGATAACGTCCCAAAAATGGGCAAAGCCCTCTGACTGGACGGTAACAGCGTGGGAGGGCATTTCTATGACTGCACCTAACAGCGAAGGGGCAAATTTGAGCAGGCTTTGAAATTAGGGGAAAATATGAGTAGTGGGTTCGAGTTAGGGACGTTGATGTAAAAGACCCTATTTTTTATGCTAATTATTGTTGGTTATTGGCTAATTTTTCTCAGATTAAAAGTTTTCTATGCTTTCATTCGTGAAAGCGAAAGGCTGGGTACTTGTGACACGAAAGATGACCAAGAATGATCATAACGTGAGCTAGTATGTTCTCTCTAATGAATGGCTTCAAAATAAAAGAGATAGATCATTGAGAGTCTTGATTGATGAATGTCTTTCATGTACTCTCTATGAAGAAGATTTTTCAGTCAACATGATTTGAGATGAAACAAGCAACATGCATGTTTAATTTGACCAACATCGGATCAAGCATATGTGTCAAAGAGCATTCGGACTTATTTCTAAATTGGATGATTGAATATGCAGTCAAAAGAACCAATTCTGGCATTTATGTCCCTTACAGGAAATTACCCGCATGGCGGGAAAAGATGATTATGGTAAAACCCGCATGGCCGGAAAAGTCTGGGAATACCCTGCGTAACCTGTATGGCGACAGAAATTTTCTCGGACTTATCATGTATGACAGCAGAAAGACATGATGACTCATGTGCTTTTAATGTGTCCCACTCTGGGAGAAAAGTATGGAGTAGCTATTATGCTTTCCTAGTATCGACCATACACCTTATGTGTAACGATCATTAAGCACTCAATAAATCAAAGAGAATAAAAGTTACAAACAAACCTAAAGATAAGAATGATATGCAAGTGTGACTCGCAAAAGTACTAATGATAAAGACCTCTGTTGAGTTTCTGAAATGGAATGAGGAAAAAGTACTCCCATACCAGTTAATAGATAACTTCATTTCGTATGAAGTAATCAGATAAATGAAGTAGATAATCGAAGTTTCCTCAATTCATAAGAGTTATGAATGGTTTTTTGAAATTGTGGCAGAAAAGGCCTTGCCACATTTCGAGGGGGAGAAAGAAATATGAGATAAATTAAGAATGATGAAACTCCCATATACTTTAGATAATGTGATGCACATTATGCATCTAAAGTGATCCATTAATGAAGAATGTGATCGTCTAGGGGAGTACGACGGTCATAATAATACCCCTAAAAAAGAAATAGTTGTATTCCTGGATCTTTTATAGTTTTGAAAGCAGACTAAGGAATACTAAGACGGTGCTTCAAGTGCCATAAAGAAGTTTTAACAGAATAAACCTAAATAATAAAGTTTAAAGATACGCAATTTTTAGTGAAGATGGAGTAATCTGGGGGAGCATGGTATGAAAATACCTAAGACTCGAATAGATTGTATCTGGGGGAGCATGTTGTATGACCTATACAACACTTGTTGTTAGCTTTATAAAGGAGGAACGAGTAAACATGGATCTTGTGATAAAGTTCCCTGTAAAACCTATTGCCTCTTGGAAATGAAAGACTATACAATTAATTTGCCTCTTGGCATTGACAAAGCAACAACAACCCCATATGAAAGAAGTGTCAGTACCTGAGACACAGATGGTCTCAAGGAATGAGAAAATCAGATACTTCTGATTACTATAAAGTCTATATTAGTGAAATTCAAATGGAGGTTGATCCCACCTCATTTAAAGCGCTCAATCGAGCTTTGAGAAGCGTCTGCTTTGTCTAAATGATAAGAGATTATGTGAGATGTGTTTGGGACTCATAAGTAATTTCCAATGGAGCCAAAACAGTAGGCTGTAAAGGGTCTACAAGGCAATGTGACTCCAAAGGAAATATGTAAAGGTGTAAAGCGCGACATAAATCGAAAGATTTTGTGCAAAGAGAATGAATAGATTACAATGAGTGTTAGTGCCACATCATGATCTGAGTTACATCAGATGAAAGTAAAGAACACAAGGGATACTTCTTCAAGAAGTCTTTTATGGATTAGAGCAAGTCTCTAGACAGTGGCATTTAAAGTTAGAAGAATCAGATGTTATTTTGGGTTAATGGAAATGAGAGGACAATTCTATTCATGCAAAGTTATAGAATAGGAAATTCATTCTAATCCTGTGCATGTGGATGACGTCCTACTTGCTAGTGGTCATGTCAATCTACTGCAGTAGGAGAAAAGAAGTTCCTGTCGTCAAAGTTCAAAAAAATGTTCTCGGTAGAGTGTCTCTCATTATAATTATCGAGATTCACCAATAAAAGAATAAAAGGGGGTATTAGGAATGTCGCATGGACATGCTAAGAAAGGTCTGTAAAGTATGCATGCGAGAAAACCTACGCCTGTTCTTATAGTCAAGGGTAATGGAAGTGGAAACTTTGGTGTTCCAAAAGTTGATGAGAAAAGATTGAAAATGGATATTATGCCATATGCTTCAGCTGTTGGAAGCTCAATATATTACATAGTTCACGTATCTGGGTTGTTCTGGCAATGTACAGTCCATATGTAGATCACTGGAATGGAGTTAAAGATATTAGCCTCATGCTGGAAGAAATAAGTGCTCTTAAAAGATTGTGAGTACAAAGACAGGACTTGTGAAATGTATAGCGAAATCCACAAATGTCCTAACTTTCACACTTGGGAGTTTTTGTGTGGAAAAGCTCCAAAGAATGAAACAACTATCATCAATGTGATGCAAAAACATGTTATAGCTTGATATGAGGCTGAGGGACAGGCAAAATGGTTAAGGAGACCTGTACCCGGAGTTGATAATGGTTGACAACAACGATAACCATTTTAAGTTTTTCGCTCCTATGACAACGAGTCAAGTGTTGATGCCAAACACACCGACACAGAGTTATGCGTTGTAAAGGAAAAAGTCCGGAATTATGTAGAAATGCTTGAAGCATAAAAGCAACAGACAAGTGTTTGTAGATCTGCTTATTAAAGACTTACCGTCTTGTGTGTTCGGAGAATACACAGTCGACATTGGTTTTATGGTATAGTCTAAGATTTCCGGACAATAAAAGGGTCCAAGGTTAAAGAATCTGTTTCAAAACAGAGGAGTGTGTTGTAGGTGTTGATTCTATCGGGAATGGACCGTGATGATGAGACATGCTCTACATGCAAATCTGTGATGGAACGAGTACTTTGAAAAGAGTTATTTCAAAGTATAAAGTTAAAAACATATGATGAGATGAAGGGGGGGAATGTTAGATTGATCTCTTCACCAATGGGCCCAACGGCTCATTGGGCCCTTGACCCACGCCCTGATCGGGGACGTCCAGCCCAAGCAAGGGTGGTGGGCCCCTGTCATGCAGTGTTATATAGAGGAGGTGGGGACCACGGCACAAGGTATGAGGTTAGCCACCATCACTGTTCCTACTCCTAACCCTAATCCGGTCGAGAGGGAGGCGCTGAAGCGATGGGAAGCCCACCGCCACCACCACCGCCGTCCACTCTCCACCATGGACGGCACCGTGAGCTCCTCGAGACAGGATAAACTACTCCACCGTTACATCTCTAGCCTACTCCGATCCACAGATCCTAACAGATGCATGCCTACAACACGGCTCGGTATGTACGTGAGTATGTGGTCAGCGGCATGAATAAAGCACAACCTACCCAACAGATACATGAATGTGCTAAAAATTATATGTAAAATCCATCTCATCTTGCTTTTTTTTGAAATTAATCCATCTCATCCTGCTGAATGAAGAGCATAACTGAGAACGACTGGTCAAGAAATGTGTAACTTATGACGAAATGAATGTGCTTTCAGACTTAAAAATGTCAGGCCGGTTTTCCTACGCTAATATAAGAAAAGCACATGCCTTTCCGTCAAAATAAATAAATAAATAAGAAAAGCTCACCAAATCATGAGGCAAAGAACTAGCCGGCCAATGCTTCGAGACCGTAAACATAAAGCACGGGGAACGTAAGCATGTCTCCATCCATCTCATCCGAACCACTACGCTTAACCTAACCAGCCGCACGGCCAATCCGATTGCAGAGCCTGCTCTAGCTGCTCCGGCCCGAGCTGCTGCATAGCTCATTCGACGTTGACACGGAGCTCGCAGGCGGCTGCTGCCCACGTCAATCCGGCAGCCGTTCGTGGTACCGGATGTGGTATTTTAGTCGGGATCACAGCAGGAACGCAAACTGCTTCAACCGGCTCTTTCCATTTGGAATCCATGCACCAAGGTGCCCGGCGGTCTGTCGGCCTGTCATCGTGTCTTTCCGTTTGGCCGAACGTGCCCGGGCGGGCTGTGATGGTGTCATTTTCGCCGTGGCCGACACCAACAGGGGAGACACGACAAGGTGCCAAATAAATAATTCTCCCTGGAAATGTAACCAAGTGCGCGCCTATAAAACAACTCTTTGCTCGCGTTGCCAGCCATCGCATTCCCCCGATCGGCGTCTGGAGTTTGGAGAGTGTTGTTCGACTTCGATCGACCTCCGGCAGCGCCCGCTTGTAGTCGTAAGAGCAGAGTCGATCGACGCAGCGGCGGAAAATGCCGACGACCACGGTGGAGGACTTGCCCGCCGACGTGCTGGCCTGCGCGCTGCGCCGCCTGGACGGCCCCTCCCTGGCCGCCGCGAGCTGCGCCACGGCGGGCCTCCGCGCCCTCGCCGCGGACCCTGAGACGTGGCGCGCGCTCTGCCTCGCGCGGTGGCCGTCGCTGGGCCTGGAGACCTCGCTGGAACACAACGTCCTTGGCTCTCCGGCCGTCTCTCCGCAGCGCCTCTTCGCCGACGCCTTCCCCTTCCCGTCCACTTCCAGTCCCACGGATGCCGCCGCAGCCGATCAGTGCCTCCCCGGCGAGCTGATCTCCGCCGTGGACATCTACCAGAATGGCGCGCCCCGGCCCCTCTTCTCCCGGGTCGTGGAGACCACGTCGTCCTCGTGGTTCCTGGCATCGCCCTTCCGCGTGGACGCCGTGGAGTGCAAGGACCCGGTACGGACGGCCTCGGCTTCGTTCTCCCCTTCGGAGCTGGAGCTGAGCTGGATCGTGGTCGACCCCCGGAGCGGCCGGGCGGTGAACGTGTCGAGCCGGCGGGCGGTGGCCGTGGACAGGCACTGGTACACGGGCGAGACGCTGGTGCGGTACGCGGTGGTGCTCGGCGGGAGCAAGTTCGAGGCCACGGTCACCTGCTCGGAGGAGGCCGGGTGCCTTAACCTCAGGGAGGTCAGCCTGGCCGTCGAGGACGCCGACGGCGCGGCGGTGAGCGGCGAAGGCAGCCTGCGGCTCCTCGCGTCCGCGATGGAGGGACCGAGGAGGAAAGGAAGGGAGAGGGAAAGAGACGAGGCCAAGAGGATGTACGAGGAGTTCGTGAGGAGCAAGAGGGGCAGGAAGGAGTCCAAGGCGAGGCGGGAGGTGCTGGTGGACCTGTGCTGCTCCGCCGTCAGCGCCGTCGCCGTCCTCAGCTTCCTCGCCTCCGTCGTCCTACGCTAGAGTCAGCCAGTCAGGGACCGGATATCTGTGTACCTCGTGAAACATGTGCAACAGTTATTCTACTAGAATGAGCAAAAAATATATAGTAGTACTACAGAGATTTGTCTAGTGACACTGGAGCGGGCAAATCCTATTTGCACTGTTAGACCTGAAAATTCAGGCAGCACAGTGGTCACAATTAAACCGCGGTGGTCTAGTGCGACTATTGGTGACAAATCCCACACTGGCACATGCGTCCCACCGGCCCTCATTGCTAGTGCTAAGCTGACGCCCACCAAAATCATACCACTGATATACCTCACTGAGTATATGGTACGTATGAACTTGATCCGGTGAAGACTATGCACACACAGGCACGAGCTTGGATGCATGACGAACTCAGACTTCAATGCCAATAGTTCAATGGTGACACACAAATCCACCCAGTTAACTCAAGTTGAGCAGCCCAAAAGCCTGACGACGATCAGGAATATGCACACCAAATTTACACACTACCACCCTAGCTAGCAGCTAACAGGCTCAGACTCGGGCGTCGCTACGACGAGTAGGCCGACGGCTTTGGGTCTCGGCCAGGCTCCTTCAGAAGGTCTCCCGAGCTTTTACGGCGACCTTTGCCGCTGTTGCTTGCGCCGGGCGCCGTTTTGCTTCCACTCTTGGGGTCTTGAGGCCTCTCTGCTGCCGGTCTTCTGGTTGGATCTGCCGGTCTTCTGGCTGGGTCGCTCGAGTCTTGTATCCCTTCCAGAATAGAGACTACGGCGTCCATGGACGGCCTCATCTTAGCTTCAAAGGACAGGCACTCGACAGCGAGGGCAGCGATTGTCTGGGCTCCGTTCAGGGAGTACTGGCCTTCTAGCCTGGTATCAAGGACACGGAATATCTTGCGCTTGTGTGTGAGATATGGCCGGGCCCATTCGACAAGGTTGTGCTCGCCCTGGGGACGGTTCTTGTCAATGGCACGACGGCCTGAAAGCATCTCCAGAAGCACTACCCCGAAGCTATAGATGTCGCTCTTGGCAGTGAGGTGGCCTGAAAATGTTGATTTGTTAAATGGATGTTCGTCACATGCTGAATAAGAGCTGTTGGCTAAATGTTATGAAAAAGTATAGTATGTTCTGTGCCTAGAAGGCAGAATTTTAATATTCTCACAACAATGAATGTGCCTAGAAGGCAGAATTTTAATATTCTCACAACAATGTAAATTAAGCGGAATTCAAAATGTTAGATGACCTGAAAATAGTGACTACTGACTAGTTAAATGAATATTTTCCACATACTGAATATGAACTCTAGGTAAATTTTACCAGAAGGCAGCATAGCAACATTTGCACTTATGGTTGAAGGCAATTAAAATCACCATCAAACATTTCCCTACATAGTTTGTATTCACACCTTTGTATATAGTTCACAAAAGAAAAGGTACACCGTAATACATAAATCATGCATTTCAAGTATTGCCATTTGGGTGTTAGATATTCAATCAGAGCCTGACATGGAATGCATTTATACTGCACGTCTAGAAAATTGAACAAAGTAAAAGTCATTCCAAAAATGGGATCTGCGCAGCAACGGATGATGCGCATAAGAGGAAACAGCTTACACATTTTTAATGAATTACAGCTTACACTAACTTCTATGAACTAATGCACTAAGAGCTCTGCGCTAACACTCAATGGTTCCAGTCACATGACAATGTTTTATATCCAAGACAAGCAAATGTGCAGAATACTGGCTCAATAAAACACAAAATTGCAAGTCAAAGGTTACCTGTTGACAGATATTCTGGAGCAGCATAACCATGTGTTCCCATTACCCTTGTGGACACATGACTCTTCTCACCAACAGGGCCATCCTTTGCCAATCCAAAATCAGAGAGTTTTGCGGTATAGTCCTGGGAAGTAAAATATGCATTTGTTTCAGTAGATATCAGATGATCATAGAGGTTAGTTATGGTATATTGATGATTCACTTTCACTTACTGTGTCCAGGAGAATATTGGATGTCTTAAAATCTCTATAAATAACTTTAGCCTCTGCACTGTGAAGGTAGGCTAGTCCTTTAGCAGCTCCAAGCGCAACCTTCATTCTTAGGTTCCATGAAAGAGGTTGAAAGTGTGAGCCCCCTACATCAAGGATTCATATGTAGCAAGTTATAACCAGAACATGCTACAGTCTGAATCGATATCGTATGCAAAATGAATAAGACGGCAGTAGAGCACCAAGTCATAGTTTAACTTACTCCTGAAAAGATGATTTTCCAAGCTCCCACGTGGCATGCACTCGTACACTAGGAGCCGGTGTTCATCCTCTAAGCAGTACCCAATTAGCTTGACAAGGTTGGTATGGCAAAACTGACCTAGGTAATTAACTTCAGCCTATAAATGGACACATAATAAAGTCAGAAAAATATCCAGGTGTTTGGTTAACACTTTTGAAAAATATCCTCTAATGAATTCAGATGCATCACATAAAGGACAGAGGTGCGAACCATTGGACTTTTGAAGCTGTATGTAACTAAGGAATTCAGATACATCACATAAATATGTCGATATTCGAAAGTAAACTTCAAAGAAAAATGACATCCAAGAACAACAGCAAGAAATGGAATGGCAGTCATGCTCACCAACCACTCTCGGTGCCCTTGCAAACCCTCCAGGTTGAGTCTTTTCACAGCAACAGGTATTCCAGTACCAGGTTTGCAAGCTGACAATGTATGCTCATCAATCCATCCTTTGTAGACAGATCCAAACCCTCCTTCGCCGAGCACACTGTCAGGACGGAAGTTCCTTGTGGCTAACCTGAGATCATTATAACTGAAGACCTTAACATTGGCTGACTGCAAGATCTCACATTCAGTCTTTGCACTTGGAGGCATGGAAGCCGAAGAAGCTCGACTGCTGCAGGCACTAAGCCTACTCCCATCTTTACCACTACCCCTTGAGAACATTCCTGCAAATAATGTCTTTAGTGCAGATTCTACTGACTGAAACATACATAAAATACAAAATCAAGTCATCTATTTGAAATGGAAGTATTATCTCTTGAATTAGTTTTTGCACTAGTCTATCCCAGGTCCACAGGATGAACATCATGTATCGCCAGTTCCGAACACTTGACATTTTTAAGGAAATTTTGCACAGTAATTAGGAACTGGTTGTAACAAGGAATCATCACTTGGCTTTATCTGAAACTTGATATGAGGATCAGGAGTTGCAAGACTAGCCATTGCAGTCTGTGGTAGACGATGCTAGTGATAATGGATTGACTGGTGTCCCAGAAGTTGGTGCCAAGAGCATTTTGATAGGGGTTGGCAAGCAACAGGGCACAGGTGATATTTAAATGTGAATGGTGATATGCTTCTGACTCAAAAGATTAAATGATTATTTGCGTCGAGCACTGTCGCATAATGGATATGGTGAAAATCAGAGAGGTCCCCCTCCATGAAGTGGTCAGATACATAAATTAACAGTAGACCTTATCCCGCTAAATGTATGTCCGTTGCCCACTTGCCATGCCACATAGCATATCCAGAGGCTTAGCATATTTATATACTGGGTATAGAAATGCCACCTAATAATGGCAGTTAAACGCCGATTTTTTGGTAGACACAGTTGAATAACGGAACTGGATAGTACACATCAATCGCAACCAAAAAAGTTCTGCCCGTTACTGGGAAAGAAAATAATAGCGCTATACTATATCCAATTGTTTGTCGACATGGAATATACGCAATTAATGACTGATGAATATGCGCGGGAAACAGACAGACCGGTGTGAATACAAAAATCAAGGTGTGTGCTCTGTACTGGACTTATGTATGATATCTGAACAGGTGGTTTAACAAACTTTAGTATCAACTTAAACAAGGAACAACTTGAGCACTTCTCCTGTTCCTATCAATAATTAATTTAGACGAATAGCAATATAGAAACAATTAGTCAACCCTAACGATTCTCTTTTCCTTGACAAGCCGCCCTAAGTTCATGTGATACACTTTTTAAGGAAAAACAAATAAACAAAGTCAACTGATAGTCATTCATATACATGCCAGAATGCCACTACAAGGGCACACTAGACGTACTGCACTGTAGTATTAGTCTTGCTTCAACCAAATGTTTCTTGGTCAACAACAGGTGGTCAGCTCAGAGTAGAAATAGATACGATGCTAAGATATCCACACCAATCAAATGTTTCTTGGTCAACAACAGGGGGTAATTTGAATTCATCAAGCTAAGTGTCAGTGCAGAGTACTAATACATATGATGCTAAAATTATCCACCACAACCAAATGTTTCTTGGTCAGCAACTGAATCAAGGGTATTTTGAATTCATAGTGCTAAGTGGTTATCTCAGAGAGTGGTACCAACACATACGATGCTAAAACATCCACACCACACCCCAACACATAACACACACCACACAGAGAGCCAGGTACATGTCCTGTCCCATACCATTGCCGTCTGATAACGATAAGCACTATCCAATTAATGATGGAAGAGCATGCACTACAGTACTACACATGGTACTGGCTAGTGAAGAAATAATGTTAGGAGCGAAGCATCAATGTCCAATGACTGTACAAGAGAAGGTACCCACCACCTAATAAAGCCTATGCCACCAATGGCACAGGCCCTATGAAGCCTCACAAGGCAGCCAAGGCTTACTTTGGGGAGACCACTCTAAAAGCAACTACGATATCTCGCTTTAGTGTGCCGATTGAACACTTTGAGGCAACTAGGCCACTAGCTATGTGAGCGTGACCAAATCAAACCACCAGATCACCCCAAAATAGACAGAATCACGCATACAAACAAGTAAAGACTTTTGCAAACTGCATAAGCCTAATTGCGCGCAACAGGAATCCGCTAATGGCACCGATTTCCACCTGAATCCTAGGAACCGGTCGTGTAATCGACAGGGCAATCTATCCACCCAACGCGCGCGGAAGCCTTAAATGGGAATGGATTGGTGCTCGCATCTGGGAACCGCCGCACGGAGCTCGCAAGCAGGAATCGACCGAAACCCGCATCGGATCGCCCAAAAACTAGTGTGAAGTGGAGGAGCAGGCCGAACCTGAGGCGCCCGGGTGGGTGCTCCCATCCTTGATCCGCGTGCCCCAGCAGTTCCCCATCCCCCGCGTCGGCCCAGCGCACCAACCAGCCAAGCAACAGCAACAACCCTACCGGGCCAAACCGAGCAAGCAGCCGAGGGTCGCGGAGGGGATGAAGTGGCGGCGGCGGCGAGCGGTCCGCCTCATGCGGGGGCGGGAATTCGGGCGAGCGGGCGGGCTAGGGTTCCTCCCAGCGGCGTCGGGGAGGGGGGCGATAAATAGTGGCCGCCGCGAGCGGTGGCGTGGCGGGGCGCGTGAGGAGAGAGAGGGGGGGGGGGGGGGAGCGAGAGTGGGCGAAACCGAGAGGAGTTAATGGCGGGGAGCGGGGGGGAGGAGGAGGGGCGCGAGGGAAGCGTGCGCTTTGCTGCGTCTGCTTCTGCTTCTGCTGGCTGGGGCTGGGCTGCGGGGGGTGGACGGTAGCGGTAGGCAGCACAGCAGCAGCAGCGCAGGCGCGCCGCTGGCTCGGCCGACTCTTGGGAAAAGCAGCGAGGCGCCGCGTGACGCTGGGGGGTGGGGGCCGCGGCTTTCCTTACCGTTTCCCCCTTTTTTACCGCCGGAGGAGGTGGGGGTGAAATGAATGGCCGAGAGTGATGGATGAGATGATGAGTTGATGACTGATCACCAACATTATCCATGTGCGTTGTTGCCACCTACTACTAACGTTGAATTTTTTTGCATATGGGCATTGAGAGAGGCTTTGCTATATTTGGTGAGCGGATGGATGCACGTGCGGTTTCGACAGAGTCGCGACAACACGTTTCTCCCGTTGCCCGGGCTTCGGTGAGGTCCCGACGGACACCGATACGTTTCTCTTGTTGTGTGTCGGCGCGGTTCCGACAGAGTCGCGGCAAACGTCGATGCGGATCTCGCTATGCCTGTTCTAGCGGAGTCACGACAAACATTAGCGCGTCTTTCTCGCGCATTGATTTCTCTCCAGCCCAAACACTAACCTTCGAGGGAAAGTATCGGCATGTCGGAGCGGTTCCGGCAAGGTCGCAACAAACGTCATCCCGACAAAGCTGCAGCATACATCGATGCTTTCTCTCACTACCCGACACGGTTCCGACAAAGTCGCGACAAACGTCGATACTTTCTCTCGATATGCCAGTGCGGTTCCGACAGAGTCGCGACAAATATCGACACATTTCACTCGCTACAGCCACGTGATTTTTTTTCTCGCACATTGGCTTGTCTCCTGTTCAACCCCTAGCCTTTAAAAGAGGCATCATATTCCTTTCTCGATCTACCTTCCCATCCTTCTGCTGCACCACCGTTCCAAGTTGTTGAACTTTGTAGGCCTACCAATCGACTTTTACGTTGTCGTGTCTACATCAATTCAAGGTGACTAGGACAATGTGTGTCCAACAACATGAAGCAAAACATAAGCATCTTCCTCATTTTTTTCCTTCACGTCCCTCTTTTGCTCCACAAGCATGTATGGCTCTAGCGCCCAACCCCTCCACCTCTCTCTTAGTCATTTTCAAACTGCATCTGCCCCTTTCCACGTTTGCCTGGTCTAAACTTCATGATCCTTTGGCAAGGCTTCCATCGCCTTCAGGGCAACACTTAAATAACGACAACACATGAACATTTTTTGCCCCTTGCAGACAACAATGGTGATGTTTGTGGGATAAGGATGAAAAACTTCACCCATTCCACTCCGGATACGACTGCCCCTTCCATTGGCTTCACCTCCAAATGAAAAGAACGTGTATCCTAATGAGGATAGTCTAAATGTTACCTTTTTATGTTTTGGCTTGGAGCTTCATTGGAGATGGTGTTACTCTTACTACCCGGATATTCTACTAGAAGGTGAACTTCATATCAAGCTTAATGGTAACATTATTACCCTTATTTCAAAAAGAGACACCTTTTTTAATTCCTCGTGATGTTAGACCTATTAGTTTCGCGTCATGGTTTAGAAGCTCGGGCTAGTAGGCCCAAAGATCATATGTTGGGTTGCAACCATGACACCTAGCAAGACTTTATTCAAGGCTATAGAACTCCCGGGTGATATCATCATTGCTCAAGAAAATACGTATTCTTTCCAACCATTGTATTGGAATCATGATTTTTTTTCATGTTAATAGTCGCTTTAGCTAAAGCATTTGATGGAAATGAATGTGACTTCGGTGTTAAAGCTCTGGTACGTGAAGGGTTACATGATCATTTCACCCTTCGTGAATGCATTTCATCTCCTTCATTATTAATGGGCATGTCATTGGATGTTTGGGAGTCTCAAGGCAACCAACAAAGTTGTCAATAACAGTGGTATCTTTTTGTCCTTGCAATTAAAAAATTGTGGCTTTAACTCTAGTGTTGTAAATGGCATCCATTTAGGTCCCTCTTGTTACCTTATCCGCTCCCTCGTGTTTGCAACTGATCTCTTTTTTGCGGCTCTACCTCCTGATTTCCTTGTGTGCAAACTCAAAGCTACCTTAGCAGGACACAAAGTAAATGGGCATTCACATGATGGAGGGCTAACCTTAATAAAATGCCTCTTCTTTGGTATTCTAGAAAAAATCCCCCTTACTTTCATATTTGTTTTACCACATGTCTTCTTTTTTTTGAATAAAAATGATTTCCCAACTTACTTCCATTGTAAGAATTTTTTTGGCAGATTAGTATTCACAATAACAATTTTTATGAACCTATTTGCCTTAGAATTGCAAGCATATTAGAAAGGGAGTTTATACATCAAGATCTTCACATTGTGAACAATGCTTTAATTGCAGTGTCATATTGGTACATCATTCAAGAATCTAAATCTTTTGATGAATGTAATTAAGTATACTTTTCTGATTCCTCTATTTGGTAAGCTTACCACTCTACCACAAATTTTCCTTTTTGTCTTCCATTTTTAAACACCTCCTTGTGTGATCAGTTTATGGCATCTTCAAATTGTCAATGTTAATTATTGTATTTGGTCTAGTCCTTTTGCTTGGGTTCTAACGCATACGATAACCTTATTTCACTGACCGGGTGATCCATGCCCTAGTACTGTTAATGACCTTTGGTAAGAAAATTCGAAGACTAGTATTGTTTGAACCATGCAAGAGAGTTGCACACATTTCAATAGAAGAAAGAGAATACGACACCGAAGACGACATGATTGATACATCACCAAACAACCCCACGACCAAAGCAACACCATGACCTTACATCACAGAAAATGGCATGAAATAAATAGCATGAGCACACCCTAGAACGACATAGACAATCGTCGACAACCTTAAAACCCAAAATAGAAAACTTAGCAACCCAAATGATACATGAAAGTTGACACTAGTAGCATGTGCCCTCGAATTTCTATAGAAGAGTCGGCGACACCAAGTAGAACATGAAAAACCACAATGGATGTGAGCATCGCCGAGACAACATCAACCAAATACCAAGGTAAACCAGAACGTGCCCGAGCAAGGCGCCAGACAGGAGAAGACGACCATAGATACATCGCATAGCAAGCACCTCGCACAGCCTAGTCGGCCACCACCAAGTCGATCAAAGGAGAGAAGAATCCAATAGGGAGGGGATCAACCAGGCGACGTGGAGGTAGCCGTCGGAGATCAGAGAGATCACTGAGCACGTCCTGAATGACCCAATTGCCATATAGAGAAACTAAGAGCATAATGTCAAATCTAGTCGTGAGAGGCGCGAATCTGGCCGGCAAACGACCAAGGAGCGTTAGGGCGCCAGATCGAGCAGTTGGCCAGATGAATCTAGTTGGAGATGACAAGCACAAGAGTTGACGACCTCATCAAGACCAAACTAGAGTGCAGTCTTCGTAGCGCACCATGGAGGTCAGGACCATTCTTATTGTCGGCTACCAGAGAAATGACCAGGGCACCCATATGCAACCACAACCTGTGGAGATTGTAGTCGTGAGAGGGGAGCATGAAATCAAGTGGGAGAGGTTGCCTTGTTGTTGACGTCCTTGGTGGCGCATGGACATGTCCGGTGATGACCTCAGGCAACAATGAGGAGGTGGGCTGGATGTGGGGAAGGCTATGGTGGTTACGTCTTGGGTGGTGGCTACTCGAGCGGGTCCTAACACTGGTATATTCATAAGATATTGGACCACCCCCAAGGCCGCGCCAGGTGTCCATGTCACCCTCCCCCCTCCCAAGCATCCTCTTGGCCTAATTCTGACGCTATAAATTCACTCTTTTGGGAAAAAATCAGGGAGGAAGTTTCATTGCGTATTACAATACATAGTCATTGCCACCTCCCGTTCTTCATCGGGAGCCCTAATTTGGAGTATGTTCATAGCTATGGAGAGAGGTAATCATCGCTGTTGTCATCACCAACCCTTCTCCACCAACAATTTCATGATGCTCACAATCATGTGTGAGTAATTCCTCTGTAGGTATACTGGATGTAAATGGGAGTTAGATGAAAATTCATATGTAATCATGTCAATTTGTTAGGGCTTGATCCCTAGTATCCATTATTTTCTGAGATTGATGTCGCTATGCTTAATGCTTTTCACTAGGGCTCGAATATCATGATTTCATATTTGAACATGTTATGTTTTTATGAATATATTTGTGTTTTTTACCTTATCTGCAAGTTGAATGCACCTGCTATTATTCTGAACCATAGACCCCAAGGTGACAATAATTGGGATACTCTCCGGGAATGACTGTAACTTGAGGAGTTAATGTATTCACTATGTGTTAATGCTTCTCCGGTTCTCTATTAAAATGAGCGCCTTAATTACCCCGCTGCCACGGGAGGGTAAGACAAAATGATGTCATGCAAGTCCTTACCGCAAGCATGTACGACTATATACGGAATATACATGCCTACATATGATTGATGAATTGGAGCTATTGTGTATCGCTCTAGGTTGTGACAGTTGCATATCAACATCTGGTTACCATCGCTACTCCATGATAACCCACAAGTATAGGGTACCGCAACAGTTTTCGAGGGTAGAGTATTCAACCCAAATTTATTGATTCGGCATAAGGGGGGCCAAAGAATATTGGCAAGTATTACCAGTTGAGTTGCCAATTCAAACACACCTAGAGAACTAAATATCCACAACAGAGTGATCAATAGCATAGTAGTATGATAGTTTGATAGTGGTGGTAACGATAGCAAGAGTAAGAGTACTAGTAGCCGTTTGTAGCAATTGTAACAGTAGCAGCAACAACAGTAGTAACTTAGCAAAATCAATATGTGAAAGTCATAGGCATTGGATTGGTGATGGATAATTATGTTGGATGACATTCACCATATAACAGTTATACTTAGGGCGACACAGAACTAGCTCCAATTCATCAATATAATGTAGGCATGTATTTTGTATATAGTCATACGTGATTGCGATAAGAACTTGCATGACATGTTTTGTCCTAACCTCCCATGGAAGTGGGGTCCATAAGGAAATTAAGGGGCACTATAGGAATTGGAGAATTTTCCATCTGCCCATTCTTTGTCGTCTGCCAGCCGACGGCAAAGAAGGTCTTTTCCTTCAGCTTCCGCAAAGCGGACGGCAAAGAACAACCTAATGGCAAAGATCTTATTTGCCATCAGTGCTATCTTTGCCGTCCGCTGGCAGATGGCAAAGAGCCTACAAGCAGATGGCAAAGAGCCCACCTGGGCCCCACTAGCGCTCGAAGATGATTAGGTCAAACAGCCGGACAAGATGTCGTCCACTAGCAGACAGCAAAGCTTGGAGATGCCTAACGTATCTAACGGCCTCAGCCCTGATGACCCACAAGTATCGCTAGTAGAAAAAGGGTCATACGTGAAGCACATTAGTGCCGGTTTGAATTTGAGCCGGTACTAATGTATACATTAGTGCCGGTTCGTGGGGGCGATCAATAGCACTGGTTCGTGGCGAACCTTTAGTACCGGTTCATGCCACGAACCGGTACTAAAGAGCTGTGTCGACTGCGGTCAAAGCTATGGCCCCACCATCACCATTTAGTGCGGTTCGCACTACGAACCGGTACTAATGACGTTAATGGCAGGATGTTTTAATTAGTCCCACCTCGCTCCCTAACAAGCCTTTTACCACCTTAAATATGTTATTTCTCAAACTATCATAAGCACTTGGTCTTCATTGAACTCTATGTGTAGAATTTGTGGCCTCAATATGAGTCTTCATCGGTTTATAAATCGTTGATGACTCATATTGACAATTCAGATTGTACACACAAAGATCATTGATGATCAAAGTATTTTTGATGTTATATGATCATATTGACAATTTAGATCAGAAAGAAATATAAGATCATGATGTAAATGCTCTTATATTTTTTATGCTCAAGATGCACCATTCAAAGCGGCGCCATCAACTTTCAACCATTTCTGCCTTCATTTGCTATTT
This sequence comes from Aegilops bicornis, assembly GCA_021605145.1. Lineage (NCBI taxonomy): Eukaryota > Viridiplantae > Streptophyta > Magnoliopsida > Poales > Poaceae > Aegilops > Aegilops bicornis. The sequence goes on along the minus strand of CM038673.1, from coordinate 756,218,714 downwards.
TTCATGCATTCAATGATTTGTTTTGAGAACTAAATGACCTGGAAATTAAAAAGCACTACAAATGAACTACGAAAAAGTTGAAACTTGGCATGGTATCATCATTTCACCCACATAGATTGTTCAAAAAAGTAGAGAGGGTTACGGCAAAAACTAGATGCACTTGCCGTTCACAAACTGGACAATCTCTTTCAAGTATTCAGGTTTTGGACGAAATTAAACTCATCTGTTACAAAGGCATTTCATTTTTTAAACTTATTACAACTCCAGACTTTTTGTGCATTCAAGATGCACCATTCAAAGCGACGCCATCAACTTTCAACCATTTCTGCCTTCATTTGCCATAATTGTTTTAAGCGCACCACCTTTAGTACCGGTTGGTGGCTCCAACCGTACTAAAGGGTGACCGATACTCTGATTGCTTAGGAAGCTGTTTTTTAGTCCCACCTCACCAAGAGAGAGGGACTAGGAGCGGTTTATAAGCCATGAGTGCAGAGACGATGAAGAAGAGGCTCAATGCTCACGTTGCTTAGCTTCAAGCCTTCAGGAATATGGTAGATTGCACGGAGCTATACGCAGTGCAGTTTACACTATTCCGAAAGGCTTGAAGCAAATTAACGAGCATTGCACCTCTTTTTATTTTTAATAACTTATTACAACTCCGGACTTCTTACATTATGGCAAAAACTAATTGCGTCGGCATTTCTTTTTTTTTAACTTCGGTTATAACTCCAGACTTTGACCATCAAGTTTTGCAGAAATGAAAAAATAGCAGAAAAGAAAAAATAGCAGAAAAGAAAAAAAAACTATTGCTGAAAAGAAAAAACTATATAAAAAACTACTCAGAAATAAATAGAACAAAATAAATATAGCAGAAAAGAAAAAACTGCTCAGAAATAAATAGAAGAAAAAATAAAGCAGAAAAGGAAAAAATTATATTTGTTATTTTTCAATCGTTTACAAAATGACCGTGAAATTGAAAATCACTACAAAATAAACTGAAAATGTTGAATTTTGGCAAACTAGATGAGAAACTACTCACAAATAAATAGAAGAAAATAAATATAACAGAAAAGAAAAAAACTGCTCAGAAATAAATAGAAGAAAAAATAAAGCAGAAAAGGAAAAATTATATTTGCTATTTTTCAATCGTTTACAAAATGACCGTGAAACTGAAAATCACTACAAAATGAACTCTGAAAATGTTGAATTTTGGCAAACTAGATGAAAAACTACTCACAAATAAATAGAAGAAAATAAATATAACAGAAAAGAAAAACTGCTCAGAAATAAATAGAAGAAAAAATAAATCAGAAAAGGAAAAATTATATTTGCTATTTTTCAATCATTTACAAAATGACCGTGAAATTGAAAATCACTAAAAAATGAACTCTGAAAATGTTGAATTTTGGCAAACTAGATTAAAAACTACTCACAAATAAATAGAATAAAATAAATATAACAGAAAAGAAAAACTATACAAAAAACTACACAGAAAGAAATAGAAGAAAAATAGCAGAAAAGAAAAAACTACAAAAAAATTAGCGCTGTCACGTGGGCCTGCTAGGCCACAGAGTGCAATTACTGAGCCTTATTAAAGGCCCAAAGAGACTCACAGTGGCAGCTGCAGAATTTAGGCCCACAACCTGCTATATAAAGGAGTTCAAGAGGTAGCCGCTGCTTGGGTTTATAAACCGGTCTGGCTGCCCTTCGCCGGCAGGTGGGACTAAACTTTGGGAGTGTTGAGGCCTTTAGTACCCGGTTGGTGGCTCCAACCGGCATTAAGATCATTTTAGTACCGGTTGGAGCCACCAACCGGTACTAAAGGTTAAGAAGGCCTTTAGTACCGGTTGGTGGCTTCAACCGGTACTAAAGGCTCACCCTATATACAAAGACTTACGAAATTTGAGTTACATCTCCCCACTTCTTTCGTCAACCTCTCTCGCCGCTCCGTCGTCGCCGCGTCGCTCGTCGTTGCCGTTGCCCCGCTGACGCCGAACGCCGCTTCGGTCCGCCGCCCCTGCCGTCCGTCAGACAGATCTCGCTTTCTCTCAGACGCCGCTGTTCGCCTAACGCCAAGGCCGTCGTCTCACCGCCGCTGAACGCATGGCGCTGGCCAGACAGACGGGGCGGACGTGGGCTGGCCGCACACACACACACATATACCACACACGCAGACACACACACATACACACATACTTACTAGATTAATGTCGAATGTTAGATTAATGTCGAATGTTAGATTAATGTCGAATGTTAGATGAATTAGCTAGCTAGATAGAAAAATTGTGGAACTAGAGATTAGAACTAGTTCAATAATTAATATAACTAGTTTATTTTTAGTAAGAAAATTTAGGTATATGAGATTTGAACTAGTTCAATAATTAATATAACTAGGTTAATGAGTTTTTTGTTTATTTAATTTTTATATATTTTGAGTTTATATAAATGTTAGATTAATGTCGAATGTTAGATGAATTAGATAGAAAAGTTAAATATATAGTAATGTCAATTGAATATATAGTTAGATATATTAATGTCAAATGTTAGATGAATATATATTTGGCTAGATATAGGTGTTTAATGTTTCACCTATATGAACATAGGAAATGTCATCTGATTTACGAAAAAGATTTCATTAGTACTACTTAGAAAGTGTTTAATGGACTTAGTTAGAACTAGGAAACTTGTTTATTTTTAGTAAGTACTACATTATTCTATTTATAGTAATTGCTTAGTAGTTGAACTAGTTGATTTAATAAAACTGGTTCATTTTACTATAGAAGTAGTTTATTTTTAGCAAGAAAATTAATAGAACTAGTTTATTTTTTAGTTAAAGCAATTATTCCCGCATCGACGTGGACGATGCCTATCCCGCATCCTCGTCGTCGAGTCGGCGGAGGACGACACCTGCTTGACCAGATGGGCCATGTCCGGACCTGGCTCCGGGGTGGTCTTGGGAGGTGCTACCTTCCGGGGCGAAGCTTGGTGAGGAGCCAGCCCGTCGTTGACCCGATCCTTGTTTGGTGGCGGTCGCGTGGGCGATGGCGGTGCCGAGGCTTCCGGACACCGCGGAGGTGGTACGTCACCGTGTCAGCGAGGAGGACGAGCACGTTCGTCGCTACATGGTTGCGTTGGAGGGAAGGTTCGAGAATACCTGGCAGGTTCTTCAGGGATCTCACTGGAGCTATGATCCTGTGATGGTTCCTTCCCTTTGGGTGTCCACCGCACGCGCCGATACCCATCGGGCGCTACGGTTCTAGCTGTACTGGCGATATGTATGATATATAGTATTCGACGTGTATTAGTGATCATATTCGATGTACGGACACATGCAGATGATGTAGTTTTTCTTATAATTGAAGACATCCTAATTTGAATACTACTTAATTTTGCGATTTGATTTTTCTTATTGAATGCTCAAATTGGAGAGCACTATGAAAGGCATATGCATATGATTAGTTGAATAATAATGATCTAATTTAGTCTTTGAATTATGAACGATAGGAAATGTCATCATCGGAGGACGAAAGTCTCCCGGAGTGCGACCGGTGCCACGACGATCGAGGTGAGTGCGACAGCCTCACCGGACGATGATCGGCGCTTCAAAGATTAAGCTCGAGGAGACCTTGAAGTTGAAACGATGCAACGCATTTATTACGACGTGTTTATTTTTCATAATTAAGCATGACTTCAACTATTTCAACGTGTAATTTTCATCTTTTACAATTCGAGTATAGTTAATCCCATGCCATGCAAGACGCTATGTCTTGGAGAGGATGGATTTTGAAGACCATGAAAATTTTGAAACAAAGAAAATTCACCTAAGGACCCATCATGATGTGGATTTTGAAGTAAAGTTGTATAATGCTGAGAGCGTAACCCATTTTGGTTGCAAAATTGGGAAGCATTTTGCAAATTGTATGGTTTTGATGAGGGTATGCTTGTCACCATGGATCTTGGTGATCCTGAAATCGAGCAAGACAATATGGACATTTGGGTCCTTGTTGATACTCCTCCAGTTCTACCGCTATGTGAGTTTCTCAAACATAGTTAATTATTAATAGAACTTATATTGTTCATTTCAAAATAGTTGACAACTTATTTCCATTGATAGCTTATTTTGAAGTATCAAAGAATGTGCGAAGATGGTAGATAGAACTTACTACACCGATGGCTCTGAGTTAACTTACAAGGAGAAAACTCATCCGGTTGGATTTTGTAATGATATTGAGAATTACAATATCTACAATCGAACTCCTCAACATTATGGTCAATACGTGCCACTAGTGCACGTGTTGAACTCTGATAACTACCATGGAGATACCCTGGTAAGTTTTATTACTATTACGACATCCATGCATCTTTTTGCATACTTCTAAAACTAGTACATCATTGCTAACTACGAAGTTATTACTATGTTTTTCAACAGAGAATCTCAGAGGATTGTGTGCCTCATTTGATGTATCAGAATGGCGGCAGCCTTCGTGTTTTGAACATATATCCAGGTCATCCTACGAATCTCAACTGTCCATACCGGATTTCTAAAACAAGTGGAGACATGACAATCAAAGGATGGAAAAAATGTATGGACAGCTGTAAGGAGCTTCTTGGAAGCAAAGGAAGCGAGGCACAATAATTGGAGACAGGATGATCTCCATTCTTCATAATGGAGAATCAGAGTCTATATTGTTTTATGCTATTTTACCTTAAGTGTGTTTAGGTCCGATCCTACCTGATACTGATCCTACCTGATACTGATGATCATGTGCTAAGAACAATTATGTAGGGTTGGGTTCGATGACTATGAGGATGATGATCGTATGACTTATTATTAATAACGAGTAGAAGTTGTATGATGATGCTTGATTAATTAGCTAGTAGGACTTGTTATTATATATGATGATGTATGATGCGAGCATGCATGAGTTATTATATATATATCTGCGAATTGAAACGAAAAAGAATTAAAATGGAAAACACAAAATTAAATGAAAAGAAATCATAAAACCAAAACCCCCAAACATTTTAGTACGGTTGGTGTTACCAACCGGTACTAAAGGGCTCCGACCCCGGAGCTGGCTCGTGCCACGTGGTTGCCCTTTAGCACCGGTTCGTGCTGAACCGGTACTAAAGGGGGGGGGCTTTAGTGACCAAACTTTAGTGCCGGTTATGTAACCGGCACTAAAGGGCCTTACGAACCGGTGCTATTGCCCGGTTCTGCACTAGTGTATAGGGGATCAATCATAGTCCTTTCGATAAGTAAGAGTGTCGAACCCAACGAGGAGCAAAAGAAAACGACAAGTGGTTTTTAGCAAGGTATTTTCTGCAAGCACTGAAATAGTCGGTAACAGATAGTTTGATAGCAAGATAATTTGTAACGAGCAAGTAACGACAACGGTAACAAAAGTGCAGCAAGGTAGCTCAATCCTTTTGAGGCAAAGGACAAGCCAAAATGGTCTCTAATAATAAGCAAAGTGTTCTTGCGGGTACACAGGAATTTCACCAGATCACTTTCATCATGTTGGCTTGATTCGTGTTCGCTACTTTGATAATTTGATATGTGGGTGGACCGGTGCTTAGGTTCTATTCTTACTTGAACAAAAATCCTACTTATGATTAACCCCCTTGCAAGCATCCGAAACTACGAGAAACGTATTAAGATAAAATCTAACCATAGCATTAAACTTTTGGATCCAATCGGCCCCTTACGAAGTAGCGCATAAACTAGGATTTAAGCTTCTGCCACTCTAGAAACCCATAATCTAATAACCACTCCATAATGCACTCCCTTAGGCCCAAATATAGTGAAGTGTCATGTAGTCGACATTCACATGACACCATTAAGGGAATCACAACATACATATCATCAAAATATAGAACACATATCAAGTTCACATGATTACTTGCAACATGACTTCTCCCGTGACCTCAAGAACAAAAGTAACTACTCACAAATGATAATCATGCTCAAGATCAGAGGGGTATTAAATAGCATAATGGATATGAACATATAATCTTCCACCAAATAAACCATATAGTAATCAACTACAAGATGTAATCGACACTACTAGTCACCCACAAGTACCAATCTAAGAATCCGGTACAAAGATTGAACACAAGAGATGAACTAGGGTTTGAGAGGAGATGGTGTTGTTGAAGATGTTGGTGGAGATGGCCCTCCCAAAGATGGGAGAGTTGTTGGTGATGACGATGGCAATGATTTCCCCCTCCAGGAGGGAAGTTCCCCTGGCGGAATCGCTCCGCTGGAGGGAAAAAGTGCTCCTGCCCAAGTTCCGCCTCGAGACGGCGACGCTTCATCCCCAAAGTCCTCCTCTTTTTTTTTCTAGGTCAAAATGACCTTTATACCAGAAGATGGGCACCGGAGGTGGGCCGAGGAGGGCACAACCCACCAGGGCGCGCCTGGGGGGCCTGGCGCACCCAGGTGGGTTGTGCCCACTAATACGTCTCCAACGTATCTATGATTTTTTATTGTTCCATGCTATTATATTATCTGTTTTGGATGTTTCATATGCATTAATATGCTATTT